>OZ014479.1:19820970-21020970 GCA_963965965.1 Trididemnum nubilum | reverse complement strand
AGTTAAAGCACCAAGAAGCGATATAAATTTGTTGAAAAAATTAGAGAGCTATCAAATAATCAACAAGAAAATATCTAAACCAGCATTTAACAAAATGGCTGGTCAATTGTGAATTTTATCAGAAGAATTGGTTCGGTCGGCACTATTCAATGATGAATTGGACAGTGAAACCAAGGACAAAATGGTTTTAGCTATGAAAGAAAAAGAAAGAAGAGATCCGATAAAACGTGCGACGATTGACTTGGACCTCATTCACCAAATGACATCAGTGGACTTCACAAGCAAAAACTCTATGATTCTTTTCAAAAACTTGCATCTTCCTAACAATTTTCTTGAATTTCCAGCAGATCAGTGGAAGCATCAATCCAGCTTTAATGATGCAAAAAGCTTCAATAGTTAAATGGCCATCACCTATGATCTTGCTGAGCGTGGCATTGCTCTGATAGAAAGTTTTTCGGGCCGATTTACAAAGGACGAAGAACAGTTGCGATTCGCCTTACAAGTTGTTGTTGATCATTGCAAAAAGTTTCCTGAATTTTCAAAACAGACCTTGCTCAACAGTTTTGAATCGCGCCAATAAGCAGAATAGCATTTAGGGAGTATTTTGCATCTGAACAAGAAGAATCTACGTCAATGAACACTGAACAGCTCTTGTAGAACTGTAGTGTGATACTGATATTTGAGATAAAAAACTGATACCAACCTCTATGACAATATCAGATCGTGAATTGCTTCCGGTTTGTCTTATAATGCAAGACTGCTAATCTACTAACTCAAACCCATATATCACCTTATCTGTTCATTTTCACGCAAAAAATGAACTTTATAGCGAATTACCAGTTGTTTAGTATTGGCACATCACGACAACTAGAACAATTGCATATTTATCGGTAACATCTACATTAAAATTATGCGCTGCATTTTGCTAAAAATGTGTTTTTCTGACTTTACATAAAATCTAGCTCAGATAGGTCCATATGATCAACTAAAGTTGAACAGGAAATCAGATATTCTGCATCTTTTGACACCTGAATCAAGTCTCTAGTACATGTAGTTTTCGAGTTATGGCTGTTGGAGTTATTTGGCCTCACTCGGAAAATGTATATGGGGTTGAGCTACCCCTAAATAACAAAATTTTTCATAAATGTTTTATGTGTAGTGTTTTTTTACCAAAAGGAACACTTTAAACACCTCAGACCAAAAAAATTTAAAAAAGAGTTTTTTAAGGACCCGTCTAATCCACATTTAACCTTACTTTTAACCAGGGATGTAGAAGCGGAAGCTGGAAGCGCAAGCAGTGGAAGCGGCAAATTTTCGTGGAAGCAGAATCTGGAAGCGGTAAAAGGGTACCGCTTTCACTTTACCATTCATAGCAAACGTCAAAACTTGAATGTGTTGCTATGTTTTAAAAAATGTACGACCTAAAATAGATGTTTGATCGATTATCATTTCCAAAGAAACATTTTTAAAGACTTGTAATTTTTAGATCCGGGGCAGCTCCCACCCCTATCAATTCAAAAATGAACCATGTAGTTAAGCAACTCATTTTTTAAATTATAAATGTTTCAAAATTCTCTATTTTAGTCTAAAATTTAAAGATTTTTTCAAAAATACTTTTAAATGGGGCTTTGCCCATTTTTTTGGGTCGTACTCATATATGCGAATTCTTGGACCATACTCGTATAAAACAGCATTTACCAGCATAAAAAATTCTTCCAGTTCTACCATTTTAGTATACTCTTGAAAAGAAAACAAAGGAGAGCTGCATCATAACGTATCTCAAACAAAGTTTAATATTGAAATGACTTAATAAAGATGCTATAATGCTTGTCGTAATTATTGCAAAGCACCGTTTGGGACAGAAACTATTCTAATATCATATTCATATTTTGTTTTATTTCGTTCCTTTCATTACAATAAACAAATTCTAATGGACACACATCAATACAATTAAATAGAACAAGAAGCTGCGAAGAACCTCTAAGTCATCGAGTCAAGCTGCCACCCAGAAATTAGTTATGCCAAGCTGCTGGGCGTGTCCGTTTTTCTTGTCGATTTTAACAAGTTGCGAATAGATCAAACTTGAGCTTTTATCAATTTGAATTAATTTAGAACTGTGAATCATTTGTAATTTAACAATAAATATTTTTTGTATTTTAATTTAAATTGATCGAACGGTAATTTTTTTAATTCGTTTGTTACCGAGTTCCAAATTTTAGCTCTTCGATACCTAAAACTTTTTCGTAATTTAGTGTTCTTTTCCTTGAAACAGAAGTGGAGTCCTCGAGGACACATTTTGAAGTTCTTGGCCCTGGCCTCGAGCATTCCTGTCCTTGGCCTCGAGAGGGTCTGTCCTCGGTAGGGCTGTCTTTGACCTTGGCCTCAGATTTTTTTTGTGTCCTTAGCCTCGGCCTCATGCCTTGTATCCTCGACTCCACCTCTGCCTTGAAGTTCAGATAAAGCAAGGCGCGTTGTTCGTGTTTGTATCGCTCTAACAGGAGTGAAGTGACAATTTAGCCGATTTGGTGGCTTTTTTCCTGAGTTTTTGTGCATTAATTTTGCTACTTTATTTACATACAAGTCTTTCAGTTTTAAAATTTGTAGTCGATGATAAAATGGTGTAACGTGGTCTTGCCGCTGTCCACCTGCAACTGTTTTGACAGCTTTTTTTGAAGAATAATCAATATTTTCAAATGATTATCATAAGTGTTACCCTGATTACAATGTCATATAATAAATGAGAGTGAACCATACTATAACACAATTTATGAAGCGTTGGAAAAGATAAAATATTACGCAATTTAGACAATATACTTACAGATCTAGATATTTTACAGCTCAGCTGGGTAATTTGTTCTGCAAAGTTTAATTTTTTATCAATTATTTTTGCGCAATTATTTTACTGATGTATTGACGGAAACTGGATTATTGTTGAAAAGTATTTGGATCATTGGGAAAGGATTGGTGATTTTGGGGGGCAATATTAACGCTAAAGATTTTTTAGGGTTAACAGTTATTTTATTGGCGCTCGTCCGTTCCAGTACACTCGGTAACTAAGGATTTATATTTTTTGGTTAAAATTGATGGGTTGGCAGCGTGGATATCCAGACACGTATCATCAGCAAATAATCTGGGGGTTGTGTTCAAGGCATTAGACATGTCATTTACATATATCAAAAACAATAATGGGCCTAAAAGTAGAAGAGCTGCGTCGAAATTCGTTCACTTCCGAAGTAAGTGTGAAATTTGGCACAAACCTTCCCCAGGGTGAGTATGAAGATTTCCAAAGGGGATCCAAAAAATCGGGCATGGGCAACTCTTACAAACGGCCCATAAAGGTATGCTCCTGCTCTACCTAGTGGTTGAAGAAAATTTTGTTGTACTAGACAAGCTTATACAGGACCAACTGGTAATTTTATGATGTTATGTTATTGTTTTTTGCATTCTAGAATGTTTTGGGATGCGATGACGTCACAGATGACGTAAATATGACGTCATTTTTGCCAAAAATGTATAATGGCAAACAAAATATTGCTCAGATTGGTGGAGTCCCTCATTGATATCAAACTATCTTGATTGTTTTAATTATTAGATAAACATCTTGCGTAGCTTAAATCACGTCACTCTGTGACGTAATTATGGCGTCATGTTTTCCAAAAATTGCATTAAAACAATAGCAATAAATTGCTAATTAAAAATATTGGTTTAATGACGACCTTTTTGCAATCAGCTTATTACTTCATGATACAATAGCTGCTTGTAGCAGATGGCGTTATTTTATGATGTTATTATGAGGTCATGTTGGCCAAAAATTGCAACAAAGCAATCAGAATGTAATGCAAGTGCAATTGTTGTTTAAAAGCATTAGTTTAGTGACTATATTTTGTAATGAGCGTATTAATTCAAGTTACAGTACAATAGCTGCTTGTAGCAGGTGATGTCATTTGATGACGTCATTATATCTGGTGATGTCATATTGCAGTGTTTTGTTCTGTGCTGCAAAGTTGGCAAAAACGGAAGATGTGCTCTGTCTAGGAGCAATAAGAGGACGCGGGCATAATATGGAAACCAAGCGAAAATTGTCAAAGCGTTGACTTGATATCTATGCCCCAAGGTGCATTCAAGGTTGTTAGGCGGCTTGCACAGTAATAAAGGTTGGTTTCAAGACAATGGTTTCAGACCTTCCACCAAGAGGTAGCTCTCCTACACAAATATCTGAGTCTCATTTTCAGGCACTGGAACAGTTTGTTGTGTGCCTGTACAGTTCTACTATCAACACATGCAAAGTCAATGTTGCCAGAAGATTTCTGTTTGATAAAGGTGGAAGAACCGTAAAAAATGCACCACCAATGTTGGATGCGTTGAAACAGTATATTAAACTATCAGCTTGTTTAGCCATTAAATAGAGTCAATGTTGATTAAAAGCAAGTTTTGGCATGAGGTCAGCAAGCAACGAGTCGGGAGATTCTCTTGTTTGGAGTAACTTGCTGGAAGCATCAAACTTTGTCGTGTCCTACTTAAACGCCGGTCCAAGAAATATTACAAGTATGCAAGGAACGAAATTGTATGCACAGAAGTATGTGCTTGCTTTAGAAACTGTATCAATGGGCATTAAATGCTAGCAAAAACGATCAAGAAGACAGCCATGATCGATGTATTTTGTACCAAACTGTGCTGGCTTTACATTCATTACCCCATAAGCATGGGTAATGTACAACACTTACTCTATTATCCAGGGTTGCAACCAGAATTTTGGTTAGGGAGTCTCACTATCTGCAGCAAAAAACAGTCAAAAGAATGACGTACAAGAACAAAATGGCTATTAGTTTTGACGTCAGATTTGACAATGACATCGTTTTTCAACTTTTGGCCCTATAATTTCAATTTGAAACCATTGTCTTGAAACCAACCTTGATACTGCGCAAGCCGCCTAACAACCTTGAATGCACCTTGGGGCATAGATATCAAGTCAACGCTTTGACAATTTTCGCTTGGTTTCCATATTATGCCCGCGTCCTCTTATTGCTCCTAGACAGAGCACATCTTCCGTTTTTGCCAACTTTGCAGCACAGAACAAAACACTGCAATATGACATCACCAGATATAATGACGTCATCAAATGACATCACCTGCTACAAGCAGCTATTGTACTGTAACTTGAATTAATACGCTCATTACAAAATATAGTCACTAAACTAATGCTTTTAAACAACAATTGCACTTGCATTACATTCTGATTGCTTTGTTGCAATTTTTGGCCAACATGACCTCATAATAACATCATAAAATAACGCCATCTGCTACAAGCAGCTATTGTATCATGAAGTAATAAGCTGATTGCAAAAAGGTCGTCATTAAACCAATATTTTTAATTAGCAATTTATTGCTATTGTTTTAATGCAATTTTTGGAAAACATGACGCCATAATTACGTCACAGAGTGACGTGATTTAAGCTACGCAAGATGTTTATCTAATAATTAAAACAATCAAGATAGTTTGATATCAATGAGGGACTCCACCAATCTGAGCAATATTTTGTTTGCCATTATACATTTTTGGCAAAAATGACGTCATATTTACGTCATCTGTGACGTCATCGCATCCCAAAACATTCTAGAATGCAAAAAACAATAACATAACATCATAAAATCACCAGTTGGTCCTGTATAAGCTTGTCTAGAACAACAAAATTTTCTTCAACCACTAGGTAGAGCAGGAGCATACCTTTATGGGCCGTTTGTAAGAGTTGCCCATGCCCGATTTTTTGGATCCCCTTTGGAAATCTTCATACTCACCCTGGGGAAGGTTTGTGCCAAATTTCACACTTACTTTGGAAGTGAACAATTTTACCCAAATCCTGGCTTTTGTAGCTCCTCTATGCTCTAAGTTACTGCCTTAGGGCACTTCAAATCGATTGGTGACTATTTCGGATTGCAAATCTTAATGGGCAAAATATTATTGTCTTCCAAGTAAAAAAGAGCTCATAGGTTTGTGCGCAACTCCTTGGATACCATATTGTTCAAGTTTACTTAACAATGAGGTATGACAAACAGTATCAAACGCTTTTTGGAAATCTAATAGTATTAAGCAAAATAAAATTGTTATCATTGATTTGGTCGTAAGAGGTGGTCAGAACATCTAGAATAGCATGGTTTGTAGACATATTGTTTTGAAAACCGTATTGAGACTCAACCAGTACCGAATGATTTTGAAAAAAATTTGTTAGTTGCCTGCGAATTAGCTTTTCGAAGATTTTTTCGAAAAACACGTTTAAATTTATGTGGGGCGGTAGTTAATTAAGTCGTCAGTTTTTCCTGACTTAAACAAAGGGTTTACTCTTGCTATTTTACAACTATGCAGAAAGATTATTAAGCAAGGAGCAATTGACTAAGTTAAGTCACAATTTTTTGTATGGTTAGGGCTCATTGAATTCATGCCCAGAAGTTCAAGCAGCTTCCTGTTAGTCGCAATTATATTGTTGTTTGCAACCATAATCAATCTAAACAGTGATCAAGCATGTGCAGCAGGCAATCTCACATGTAGAATTGCAATAGTAACCATTACGTTATTATTGAATATTAGCAGTTACGATTACATTTGTATAATACCTTTTCAAACTTTCAGATTGAGCATTATTTGCTGTTGTTAGAGAGATTATTGTGCACAAGATATATCTGAATGCTTAACATTACATGCCATATGCTGAACCCACGTTTGCATGAGGTTTATAGTGAAAAGGTTCGATCTAGAGACCGGTGAAAGCTGCAAGGTCGGTGTCACTCAGCATTGTGCAAAAAATACACTCATTCAATGAAACAAAAACAACAAAAACTGATACAATTGTTAATGTGCCAACTACAGTTATATTAAAGCATAGGCTACTAAAATACTAATGTTGATTCATGAGCTGCAACGAAACCAAAATAGCCAATGAATAGAGATGAGTTATGTCTCAAACTATAAAAAATATCACGCTGGCCTGCGTACTCCTTTTGGTGTATAAGGCTTAGACTCAACTCGATTAGCATTTGAATTTGCATTAAGGTAATTAGCATTATAACATTATTATTTATCATATATCGTAAAATGCAATATCCGTTTCAATCCTTAGGTCTAACTTATGATGACTTCAGAACCTATTGCAGTACAAGAAACCTTAGTCATAGCATGCAAAGTTGAAAGGTACACCTTATAAATGATTTAACGTTCTTAGATAGTTGTTATGCGATGCTAGGAGGAGGAATGCGTTTATTATCGACATACAAGCAGTATTGACCATTGCAAGCACCAAATCTCGCGTCTTTTTCATCCTTTTTTGTGTCTTTAAACTGCTGCCGTAGAAGCTGTTTTTGCTTATAAAATAACTTTGGTAGATGTTCAGTGATGAAAACAGTCAATGCTCTGTCGTTGTTATAATCGTTGAGTTTTCGTAATTAAATGTCTTTATTGCAAACCGTCAAGAGCTTGAATGTAATGGTCGGGTCTTCATTTTGCCTGCTTTTTTGGGGGCGCTAAGGTAATCATTGTACGTCCCCTAGTTTGATAACATCAGAATCTAGTTCCGAGCCATCCCTCAAAAATTTTTCTAAAGTTTTTTAGTCTGCCGTTTCGTTTCATTTTCGCTTTCATTCCATGAACTAAAATATTCAAACGCTTATTGTACGACTAACGCATGACGTTCTCTCAAGATTTGCAACTTTTTGCAAAAGCACCTCCTGTCTTGTTTTATTCATTTCTTGCTTTTCCTTAATGTCATCAAATTTAGCGGTTATGGTCTCCTCAATTTCTGTTGCTAAACTCCCTAGTTAGGTTACGTTTAGGTTTAAAGCACTTATTTTGTCTTGTAGTTATGAACACTTTTCGGAATATTTACACTTATATAGCATAGGTGGGCACAAGTACGTTAATCCGTTAATAACGAAGCTAACTTTTTCATTAACTAGTAAATCCGTTAAAAAGTTTTTTCATGTCAACGAACTAAATTAACTTCCGTTAAGTTTGGTTAACTTCCGTTGATTTTTATCGTTACTATCTTGCACCATTCGTTCAACGTACCGGCACAAACCAGTTTGCTTTGATTACCCTTGTTACGCATTAGCACGAGTTTATGAAAGAGAGGAGTTCTTTTCTGTGGTAAATAATAAGCTGCAGCCTCATAGGTCTATTAATTATCGCTGTTCGCAATTTCCAAAGATTTTCCGATCGCTGCTTTGTTAGTGCATTTGAACTTATTTTTATGCTGAAGTTAGATTGTTTTACTTACTGTTTGCAGATGGAAAAACTTGAAGTACATTTGTATCGATACTCCCATGAAGTTAAAGCTGCATTCTCGCCATGCAAAAGAAATTGCAAAGAGTTCGTAGTGGGTTAGTAGTAGTTGGTGGTTCAATTTTCGGTTGCGCACTTTCAACGTTCTGGAGCTACTTGAAACTGGAAACTACGAAAAAATGAAGGGGACCAACTACCTTGACTAAGATCGCAATTTTGTTTTGTAAAGCATTAAAGATATGGACAATTTATTTTTGAAATTGCATGCTGATTACTGTTAAATTAATGATAAACAGTTACCATTGCACCGATGTTATACAAAGCAGAAAATTTGAAGTTTTAACTTATTCCGCGATTTCCACTTTTAATTCTTTTGTTGTTTGTCAACATAATCTTAGAATAAAATTAAAATCGAAAATCGACTCATTAAGATGGCTCAGCTAAAGATTCCTCCGCAATGTAATTTTGAAAACTTAATCAGTTAACATTTTACATAATTTCTTTATGCCATTATGGTGAACGTGCAACTAAACTTGTGTACAGTTTTATAGTTTTAAGGCGCAATGGCAGTTATAAGCTGGCTTTGTTGAAAAAAGGAAGAGAAGCACACAAAGTTTGAGGCAAAGAAGATACTATTTCATGAATTGCAATAACTCTGGTTTTATCCCCAATTTCGAACTCGATCCATAAACGGTTGATTCCCAAATTGTGGAAACAATAAATTGCAATCACCACAACATCGGTATCTACAGTCCTAATTATTGATTCCGATTTAGCATGTTTGACATGAAGAAACATGCGAGTGTCTGCTTCCTCACGATCGCATGGGAAATATCTGACAGATCGAAGGTGTCATTGCTTAGTACTGTATCAAATGATGTAACAACGACAGTGGCCAAATGAGGATCAACTGCAGTAACCACATGTTTTTGGACTAAAGCAAACAATGCGGTTTTGTTTTTATCGTTCCTCAGAAATTCAGACCAATTTTGAGGAATTTGCGTACTAGTTGTAACTGCCACCTGTTGCCCGGATCCTCGCTTGCTTCTTCTGATTGATGCTTTAATGCTGTTTCTAAGATAAACATCAAACACGATATCAACCCGTTTGTAGATTGCTGCTTTGTTGATAACAAAAGCAGTGGCGGATCCAGAAAATTTTGGTGGGGGGGGATTTGAAGCACAAAACCTCAAAAATTTGGATGTCTTCACCAAAATTGAGACTGATTTTTCGGCCGAAATCGGAAATTCAAACGTTTTTTTCGCCCAAATTCAGGTGGTCTCCAAAAAAAAAAAAAAAAAAAGGTCTTCACCAAAATTGAGACTAATTTTTCGGCCGAAATCGGAAATTCAAACGTTTTTTTCGCCCAAATTCAGGTGGTCTCCAAAAAAAAAAAAAAAAAAAAAAAAAAAAAAAAGGTCTTCACCAAAATTGAGACTGATTTTTCGCCGGATTCGTTACGTTTAGGTCGGTGGGGGGGGATGCATCCCGAAATGGAGCCGATTTATTCGAAACAGAGGCTGATTTTTCGGCCAAAATCGTTACTTTTAGGCTGGTGGGGGGGGATGCATCCCCCCCATCCCCCCCCCTAAATCCGCCACTGAACAAAAGGTATTATAGTTTTTGAAATATATTCTTCAAATGTGGTAACGCTTCCTCTTGGTTTCAACATTTGTAAAAGTACTGGTCCGTCTATAACATAAACATCGCATGTAGGAGCAGAACTTTGCGAAAATCCGTAGCTTTCTAAAATGGGAAGAAGTGCTGACTTTGCGGTGGTTCTTAAATTGCCATTCGACGATAATGCAAATGGATATGCTGACGTTTCATGCTTAAAAAAACATTCTTAAAGCATCTTTTCCACGAACATAGCTAGATATAAAAACTTTTTGTAGAAGAGATGTATCGCATTTGATCATTTCTCTTGACTTATTTGTCTTTTTTCTTGTCTTTCTAAGTAAATCAATGGCAACCTTAGTAATAGGTTTTGTGAAATCTTCATTTTCCAAAATCCTTGACGTTACAAAGAATTTAAACTTTTGGATTCCATCTTTTTTCAAGTTTTGAAGCTGTTGAATTCCTTCAGCATCAGACACTTGTCTAGAACATAACGTGAATAGTTTCCTTGATGAGTCTGCAAATGGGTTTCCAACGTGCTCAAAAGCTTGCACCAATCCATTTAGTTCTTCCTTAAATCTCTCTTTGTAGCTACAGCTTTCCTCATGGTGAAGCCAATCAAATTTATCCTCACAGAAGCCGATTTCTTTATGAAAATCTTTCAACAAATCCACGATAATAGGCTGAGCAATCAACCATCGCCTCAGAGCTTCATCCTTTAGAAAAAGATAAATAACAAAGTCTGGCAGCAGGTTTTCTGCATTGGCTCTAGACCAAAACCACGAACAATGTAATGCGGTTGTGAAAGGAAAAAGAGGGGTAACTGATCTTTTTCTAAAGGATGAAGCTCTGAGGCGATGGTTGATTGCTCAGCCTATTATCGTGGATTTGTTGAAAGATTTTCATAAAGAAATCGGCTTCTGTGAGGATAAATTTGATTGGCTTCACCATGAGGAAAGCTGTAGCTACAAAGAGAGATTTAAGGAAGAACTAAATGGATTGGTGCAAGCTTTTGAGCACGTTGGAAACCCATTTGCAGACTCATCAAGGAAACTATTCACGTTATGTTCTAGACAAGTGTCTGATGCTGAAGGAATTCAACAGCTTCAAAACTTGAAAAAAGATGGAATCCAAAAGTTTAAATTCTTTGTAACGTCAAGGATTTTGGAAAATGAAGATTTCACAAAACCTATTACTAAGGTTGCCATTGATTTACTTAGAAAGACAAGAAAAAAGACAAATAAGTCAAGAGAAATGATCAAATGCGATACATCTCTTCTACAAAAAGTTTTTATATCTAGCTATGTTCGTGGAAAAGATGCTTTAAGAATGTTTTTTTAAGCATGAAACGTCAGCATATCCATTTGCATTATCGTCGAATGGCAATTTAAGAACCACCGCAAAGTCAGCACTTCTTCCCATTTTAGAAAGCTACGGATTTTCGCAAAGTTCTGCTCCTACATGCGATGTTTATGTTATAGACGGACCAGTACTTTTACAAATGTTGAAACCAAGAGGAAGCGTTACCACATTTGAAGAATATATTTCAAAAACTATAATACCTTTTGTTATCAACAAAGCAGCAATCTACAAACGGGTTGATATCGTGTTTGATGTTTATCTTAGAAACAGCATTAAAGCATCAATCAGAAGAAGCAAGCGAGGATCCGGGCAACAGGTGGCAGTTACAACTAGTACGCAAATTCCTCAAAATTGGTCTGAATTTCTGAGGAACGATAAAAACAAAACCGCATTGTTTGCTTTAGTCCAAAAACATGTGGTTACTGCAGTTGATCCTCATTTGGCCACTGTCGTTGTTACATCATTTGATACAGTACTAAGCAATGACACCTTCGATCTGTCAGATATTTCCCATGCGATCGTGAGGAAGCAGACACTCGCATGTTTCTTCATGTCAAACATGCTAAATCGGAATCAATAATTAGGACTGTAGATACCGATGTTGTGGTGATTGCAATTTATTGTTTCCACAATTTGGGAATCAACCGTTTATGGATCGAGTTCGAAATTGGGGATAAAACCAGAGTTATTGCAATTCATGAAATAGTATCTTCTTTGCCTCAAACTTTGTGTGCTTCTCTTCCTTTTTTCCACGCATTCACCGGATGCGATACAGTTTCTTTCTTTATTGGGTTTGGTAAAAAAAAGGCATGGGATTGTTGGATGCTCAATCTTTCCAAATTTTGTGACTTATTTTCAAGTTTAGATTTTTCGAGTTTGCCATCATCTTTTAATGCATTGGAAAAATTTGTGATTACCCTCTATTGCAAGAACTCGGATGCTCAAAATGTTGATGAATGCCGTTGCAATATGTTTAGCAGTGGTTATCCTGTCGAGAAATTGCCACCAACATCTGCAGCTCTTGCAGAGCATACAAGAAGAGCAATGTACCAATCTGAAATACGGAAAAGCTGTCTTACAAAAATTCAAAATCGACCATCTCCTTTGGATTGGGGTTGGGCTTTTAATGACTCTGAAGAACTGATTCCATTTTGGTCCTATGCTCAGTCAGCAGCATCAATTCACGAAATTATTCATCATTGTAACTGCAAATCCACATGTTGTTTTCGATGCTCGTGTAAAAAGAAAGTATTTAAAATGCACCAGTCTTTGTTCGTGCAATTTCAAGACTTGTAACTCTGAGAACATTTCGTCATCACAGCATCAAAGAGAGGACACTGCAAAAAATGTTTTTGACTTTGTAGAATCGTTAACGTGAAAACGTGGTTAAATGATGCACGAGACTTTGCTACTTACATTAGCTCAGCTCAAAATATTCGTTTTTCATAACTGCCAAATTTGTTTGTCAATTAAGGCATGCCCTTATGAGACCTGCTATAATATTGCAAACAAAATCGCCACAGTAATGTAAAAACCTAAAGCAACGGTATTTCAATGACGTCATGATGACGTCATCAGTGACGTAACAAGCTTCTCCAAAACAATTGGATGTTAAGTAGCAAGTAGTTTTATTACAGCAATTGAAATTCGTTAAAAACAACAAAAAACATAGCAAAAACGATGTAAAAATAATTTGATGACGTCATTTTGACGTCACCGAAAATGCCAAGCGATCTTTTATTTTTGTTTGTTCATATTATGCTACTATGCAACTTAAAAGTGGGCAAATAATCGATGTATAGGCATCAAAACGGAACAAGAAAGGCTGAAAATTGGATTTTTGGGAATTCCCCGATTTGGGGGTGATGACGTCACCCAAAAAATTGCGGCACCGACTAAAATTCAAATTGGGCCCACAAACTTTAAAAATATGCAAAAAAACAACGTGTAACACGCATAGCCTAAAGATTTCACTAAGGCCCTCGACTAAAAGCTCTCGAATATTCAAGAAAAATCGTGACTGTACACGAATAACACGTTAACAACAAAACATCCAGGTGACTATGGAATATCGTAGAACTCACAGCAAAGAATTATGTAGAATATTCTAAATCAAAAAGGCGGCAATATTATTAAAGTGGGCACGACTAAGTTGAAGCACAGCAAATAATCACAGCAAAAGCATTCAAAATTATTATATGTGACAGAAGTATTCAACGATTTCCCTAATGCTTGTAGTCATTGTACCGCATTCTTCTCTGTGCTGTGAAATTATCTAACTTCGAATTACTGTTAATGAACTCGCTATCTTCGGCAATTATTCTAATAGTGATTAATTTTGGTAGGAATTTTAAACAAAAACCTGTTTTAGCATCTTCTGTGTAGTGAAAGACATTGGAAAAAGTGCTTACCAAATGCAAAAACAGAAACTTATAGCAATTTTTTCTTGTACAACAATCAAGCAAAAAAAAGATTTCAAAACCTAAGCATACAATGTAAGCATGCAAGGAAGATAATTATCTTTCTAAAAATGAAAAGAGAATTAAAATGTTAGAGCATTTAAAAAAAAGTGCATTTAAAAAAATCAGGCTTATTTGCACTAGCTGTTTCTTCAATGCATTTTATTCGGGGAAAAGGGTCAAAATGTTTCCATTCTACTCTATCTGATTTCTAAATTGGAGGTTATGGTGAAACTAAATTAGCTAGAAGGATAATGTTTGCTAAAAGTGTGAAGAAAAACACAGTTGATTGATACTTTAGCTAGTTTACATTTTTAAACTGATGTTATTACATTTTTAAACCGATTAGTGGTTAAGTAGGCAAAGCATCTGCTACTGAAACAGTAAACTTAGGTTCGATTTCCGGTCGGGTCAAACCAAAGAATTAAAAATTGGTAATGATCTTATTGTAGCTAGCTATACCCTGTTTGACGTTCAGCATAAAAAATAAAAACAACTGCGTGACGCCTGCAACCTTTGTTGTAAACAGGTGACAGCTTGACTCGAAAACCGAATTGTCCTTTCGCATTTTTTTCGCCAAGGCTACTTGTCAATAAAGGTTTAATTTAACTACAGTTAACTTAGTACAGTAACTTTGCGGCCTCTTTTTTGAAAAAACGATGTCTATTTTTACGGCGTTGTTGGCGGTTTAAGTTTTGTACATTGGTTTGTTATGGCGGCGATAGCTCAGTGGTAGAGCGTCGGATGAGTGATGGAAAGGTTGCCGACACCTGATTCGTTTCCCAAACTGCAATGGGTCGTTGTGTCCTTGGGAAAGACACTTTAGGCTTATTTCCGTTTGGAGCCAAGCAGTATACCCGTTGTGGTGGCCCAGCCTGATGAAAGACTTGCAAACAAAACCAAAAAAAGTGCTCTGCGCTGGTGTGGTTAGACAGACGCAAAGTTCATGCAAAAGCCACTTTAATTAACGTATAGGTTAAGTGGAAGATTCCTTTCAGAATGTAAAGCGTTCAAGCAGAAAATGTTTAAGGAGGCAAACCTTACAATTGGGAAACTTCCACTTAACTCAGTGACTTCAACATTTCAAATATCTGTGATTAAATTTGACTCATAGTCAAATTGGGTTGAAGTAAAAAGTTTTTCACTTAAATGAACCCATCACAAAAAAACTATAGAGGAATATGAAACAATTCATGAAAAACACAACCATTCTTTTTAACAGTAATTTAGACCTCGAAAAGCTAAATTCATAGAGGCTTGTTTATAATGAGAAACATGGCAAAAGTTGATAAGGCGGATTTTGCTATTTCTAGAAAATCGCGTTTCTAGTTTTAAATTTCCATTTGACCTGGTTATAAAGTGCAACAAATTAAGCTATTTATTACCAAAAAATGATTGAAAATTTAAATAATTTAATCTCAACAAAACTATTTTTAGTAAATACTTAAAATCTATAAAAAATTCATTTTTTGAAAATGTCACTTATCAACTTTTGCCACAACGTGCTTCATTTTTAGTTTCCGTTTTTAAGGTTAGGGCCTGAGTTAGACTTCAACATTTAAGTTAGAGATAGTAGCAGGGATAGTTTTACACAGCCTTTGAATTAGGGATTATAGTTCAAGCCAATTTAAATCAAATTGGCCGGGCCCATCTCCGCGTCCTTGCGTCCGGACTGTGCATCATCTTTTAAAGAAATGTCGCAATAGTGTCGACCGTCAAGCCGTTGGCAACACTGTTTTCGATATGACCGGGATGAGATTTGAACCGTAGATCTACTGCTACAGAGACGAACGCGTTACAGCTTGATCAACGAACTGGCCGATAAGGATTGGATTCGCATTACCAACATTCGATTTACAATTTTTCAGTAAAATAAAGCTGCCTAACCGTTGTATTATTTTGGATCCACTTTCTATTTTATACAATTTTTAAGTTGTGCTAATAAAATTAATTACAGTAAAAATTAAATAAATGTCGGTCGTTTCGGTCCCAATAACAATGTTGGTGAAAATTACACGCTTGAGTGAGCAAAGACTAACTTGAGCTTCAAATTAATCAAAGCCTAGTTGTAGCTTTGTAATCGAGCATACGCGGTTGGGCAGCTTGCTGTAGCTATTGTACAGTCTAAGCTAGGGGCGGGCCAAGTGGTTCAAAGAAAGAGCCGCTTGCAGAAAACCATAAACACCACCCAGCCGCAAAATTGGTTTTCACAAAATAATAATAGCAATAAAAACACGATGTTTGTTTATCCCAAGGGTTGGCAACCTACGGCCCACGGGCCGGATCCGACGCGCCAAGGCATTTTACCTGGCCCGCGATCTTTTTTGTTTTTCAATGACACATATGCACCAACAAAACCTTCAAAATGACCCTCATCTCCCGGCAAAGACCTCTTTTTAATTTTATTTTTTTGTTGGGTTCTTTGGTTTTCGCCATCAAAATGGCCAAAAAAAGGCCTGAATCTCTGGCGAAGACCATTTTTTTGGTTCACTGGAATGGTGGCGGCCAGCTGGAATTTTGCTAAGACTGGATGTGGCCCACGGCCTCTAGTTCAAAAGGTTGCCGACCCCCGTTCATCCATATCATTCTTGTAGTTGACTTGCTAATCTCTGAAAATTTGGACGATAAGTTGTTAATGCTGTGCGAATTGCTTCTTCTAAGTGTTCATTTGTCAATATTGCACGATGTTTTGATTTTACGAAGGTCATTACCGAGAATAAAGATTCACAAAAATAAGTCGTAGAAAATGCAGAAATGAGTCGTGAACTGGTCTTTTTGAGTTTTAATAACCGGCAAATTTTTGAGACTTAAAAGCTCCAACAACTTTGCAAACCTCCCACCTCACTGCAAGTTCCAGGAATAACTTAAATGGAAACAGCGCCTTTTGTGCAAATCTCATTCCCCCCTCCCCCATTGAAAAGATCTTACCTACGCCAACGCCACTGCATACGTTTAGGTAAACATTCTGTTGTTTACCAGCAACTAGGTTACAGTATCAAACAATACCAAAGTCTAACGTAGCCATTAGAACACTGCTCAGAAAAAAGTCCTCATCATGTACCAAAGTCTACGTTAGTCAGACTACTAATGTCCTAGTGGAAGTGACGACCCAAACAACCCTCTTACCTTTGCTACAACTGCAGGCTAAAGTTGCGTACCTATACTGGACTTTTTACCAGTTTGTAATCTCATTCTCCAGCTATCCCCTTGGAGCAAACTTCTCAGATTGAGCGTTGTTTAATTATATCTCGTAGGGGCTGGCCCACGCATATGCACTCAATCTCCTTCAAAAATTTCACAAACTTATTATCAGAAATGTAACTAGCAGCCCTTAAGCACACTACTCCACACTTTTTCAAACTAAATTTATTGAAAATATATGACATTAGTAATTTGGAAATTGCAAAAAATATGTTAAAAAAAAACAAAACAAAATGACATTGCAACACAGATGCACAAACATCACACATGACTCTCATCAAAGAGTACCTACTATTCCTCGGAAACGGACAGATTTTGGTAAAAAATAGTTTTCTTTCGTGGGACCAAAGGTATGGCAAGCTGCACCTAATGAACTCAAATCATTTTAACTTTCAATCAGTTAAAAAGAAAACTAAAATTCCATTTCATTAGCAAATATTTCTTCATTAGGCTAAAATAAATGTGACGTTGTCAAATTCATGTAATGCAAACATCTGAACTATGGTTTGTTTTTATTTTTGCTGTTGTTTACTCGTTTATCTTTTTGCGTTTGTTTATTTGTGTAAAGGTACCATCTCAAAACATATTTTACCCTACATGACTTGTGACAGGTGGTGGTTGACTTCGAAGACCTCACGGTCATTTTCGCCATCTCCTGGTGCTTTATTTTGCTCTGCTGTATTTTGCAATCTGTTTATTCTAATTTAAGCACGAATAAACGCAATTGATTGATTGATTGATTGATTGATTGATTGATTGTACTGTAGAGTCGTGACAACAATATTTTGTGGATCATACTTTCAAAGAAAGCGGCAGTTCAAAGGGTTAATTATTGAAATTTATAATAATTCAATACAAGAGCCATAAAATTTATGTCGGCGAGCCGCAGTTTGCCCACCGTTGGTCTAAGCTTTCAACAATTTTGGTAATTAACCAAAAAGTGAGCTACAGATTTGCTATTTTTCTTGACCGTGATCTAATATAAACTAAAAGTTAGCTCCAAGTAGAATTTGTAAAATTAGCGTTCCAAGAAAAGGTGAATAATGGAAACTACGTATATTTAAATTAAATTAATCTTATTATGGTGAGATTGACGTTACCATCAAAAGACTATTCAATGGAAACTCCATAGCAGAATAATGCAAATTGTAATAATCTATGAGATAACAAACTATACAGTCTGTTTCATCCTTACGGAATCCTCAGCCTTTAGAATCCCGTGAGGGTGAATCAGGCTGTAGGGTTTTCCAATGTCACAGATGACTGCCATTTTGAACTGTATTGTAAACTAGGCTACAGTAGATTGGCCAGTCAAAAATTTGCAATGGGGGGTGGGCTGTTTCGGGGTATCAGAAATTTGGAATGGGGGGGCTGTTTCGGGTTTTACCGCCCAAACAAAAAAATCTTCACAAACAAATGAAACGGTTTTGGTGACCGAAAAGCAGTTAAGACCAAAAGAAGAAAAAAAAGAGGTCTTCACCTCAACTTGGATTGGTTTCCGAGTCTGAATTGTTCGAAACCAGGAATATTAACTGCATGCCAATGGGGAGGGGGGAGGCTATTTTCGATTCCGGTGCAAAAATCAGGCTCAAAAGTGCAAAAAAACGTAGTATTTTCCACATTCTGCACGCCAATGGGGGGGTGGGCTGCAGCCCTCACCCCACCCGCCCCTCTTTGGCTACGCTACTGAGATTAGCTACTTATCATATTTTTTTAAGATTTCGTAAGTTTTGAGTTAAAGCTGATTGTTCTCTGTTTCTTTTGTTTTGTTATTACTATCACTGTATTTATATTTTTTGCAAATTTGCAACATCATTGTTCATTTAATTTATGCATAAATTTGAAATACGTGGGTAAAAATTTATGTTTGTGTAAGCATTTAACTACAAAAAAATGTTTATTAAGTCACAGTAATAATGTACAAAACATTTAATTAAAATTTCTTTTTTCATAAAAGCAAGAATAGAACTTAACGCGATTATGTTTGTGTATGCATGTTCTTGTGTAGCATTGTAATTTGTAAACTTCGAAGGAAATAGACCTGCCAGTTGAAGGAGCAGTAACGCGTTCGTGCCCGAAGTGGGAGGACAGAGGTTCAAATCTCGGGCTGGTGAAATTGAGCACAGTGTTGCCAACGGCTCGCCATCGCTGCGACATATCTTCGAAAAGAGCTGTGTTGCCTGCAGGCGCAATGACGAGGAGATGGTTCCCGCCAGCTTGTCAGATGCTTCGGCCTGAGTTCAGCGCATTACAGCGATTAAAACAAAAGATTTGATTTTCAAAGGAAAAGCGAGCTTTTTCAAACAACCGCGAAAAGTTACACGACAGCAGTTGCTGCGCAATTCTTGTACGTAAACCGGCATAGTGACGGTGCAGTGTCCGTATTTTCAACAATATTGCCAAAACTTTATGATTTTGGTATAAAGAAAAATTTATATTTGTCGATTTCAAATTTTAGCTAACATACGGCTCCCAAATTTTGCTTCAAAATTAGTATTTTAAGGTGACTAAATCATAGTTGATGGCTGCGTTAGTCCAACAGAAAACGGTAATAAACAAGTCGGAAATTATGGTTTTTTAGTATTGTACAAATTCTGTTATCAGTGACGAATTTAAACTAAAAACATTTACTGAATTTTGAGCAACATATCTACAGCAGTGCATGTTGTATGTGCCAAGAATTATCATCGTTTCCTTGTTTTCATTCGCTAAAATTTAATTGCATGCCGCTTTAATCATCTGATTCAGTGATTCCGCACGCACAAAAACAAATGCCAAAATCTGCAGTACAATGAACAGAATGTTTGTTTAAGTTAGCAAACAGTTCCTTTTTTTAGCTGATTTTTTCAGTCTATAAAAAAGTTTGTGACTGCAGCAGAAACTCTAACGACCTATCCCGACGACTTTTTTTTTCTGAGATCACATTAAATTTCCGGCAAAGTAAGACTATACGGGTGCATCGAGTACATTTTTTGCAGTTTTTTTGAAATCATCATAAAGTGTAAAACTAGACTTTATCGATTCGCAATTCGTTTTGATGCTGGAGTGGAGAACCGCTAGTTTCTGCTGAATTTTGATATAGACTTGATTCTATCTGAATTAAAATAGCATCAGGGATTTGAGCTTAGCCTCAACATGGTAACATTTAAACTTTAGGTCCAAGATCTTAGGTTCTTCTTCTTCTTTCTTCATTACCCGCTTTTCCATAAGGGTTGCGGGGGGAGCTGCTCGAGATTAAAGGTGAATTTCCACAGTATCCGTTTTTCGTCCGTTTTTGTACATTTTTTTACGTTTTTGCTTCTCTGTGAAAAAGTATGCGCTTTTTCAGCCGCATTTTTACATATCCATATCCGCACTAAGTAGACTGTTACATATAGATAATAATTTTGTCCAAATTATTTGTGAATGAACGATAAGAACGATATTGCAAAATAGAGCTGTACCCCTTTATAAAATTCTTTTTCGGAAAACTTTTGTCCAGTATGTGACAGTCTGGTTAGAGTGGATATGGAAATACAAAAATGCGGATGAAAAAGCGCATACTTTTTCACCGAGAAGCAAAAACTTTAAAAAACGGACCAAAACGTACGAAAAACGGATAGTGTGTAAATTCACCTTAAGCAGCAAAGCTTCACGGTCTACCATCACATCCTACATTTCGCTTGGGTGAAGTCCTTAGCGATTCCATCTAAGATCCTCAATGTAATCAAAAAAAAATCTTTTACTAATCAACCACAGGTGGAGTCCTCGAGGACACATTTTGAAGTCCTTGGCCTTGGCCTCGAGGCCTCAATTCCTCGAAAATTGGCCTGTCCTCGGCTCGAGGACAGCACTATTTTTTAAATTGTTAAAATTTTGTGGAGCGCTTGAAAAATTTTTTGGAAAACGTGTTTTCGTGGAGATCGCTTGAAAAAAGACCTTTTTTTTGGGGGGGGGGATTGCCTGAAAAATTTTGGTGAAGACCTTTTTTTTTGGAGAGCACTTGCGCTTGTGTCCTTGGTCCTTGGGCCTTGGCCTCAAGCATTCCTGTCCTTGGCCTCGAGAGTGTCTGTCCTCGGAAAGGCTGTCCTTGGCCTTGGCCTCGGATTTTTTTATGTCCTTGGCCTTGGCCTCGAGCCTTGTGTCCTCGACTCCACCTCTGTTATCAACCTACTAACACTTATCGGTTGTTGTGACGTCACGGCACGATATATTGTCTATTTTTTGGTAAAAACATTATGTCGCATTTCAAAGATATCACATTGGTTTAACTGCTCAAAATTTGCATGAAGTTACTGCAGCTAGCTATACTTTGATGTGGGTTATGATTTTTTTTTTTACTAATAAATCAGTAAATAACCTAAAACTTTTTCAACATTATACCACATTGCGCAGATTTAAATTTTAAGAACGCTCATCCTGACATTATGAATAGCATCAAGAATCAGTGATGTCATTAAAACACTCTTGAATTTCAGAAAAGTAACTTGTAGTATTCAGTCAAGCCTTTGATCAACCAAACCGATGATTAACTTGAAACTAATTGCTATCAATCAAATCTTTACTGACTAATCTGCAAATCCTGCCTTACATCTCACAGAAGAAAGATACGCTCGCTAATCCTCTACTCTCCTCGTAGCTCGCCTTAAATGGTTACGTCTCCAATAGGGCCAAGACGTCCTAAAACAAAAACTAGTGACTCGCGGTAGTATGTACAGTACATAGTGACTCAACTGTGACAATTTATTAAGAACAATTTTCTGAAAAATTAATGGTTAATTATGGACAACAGAGGTGGAGTCCTCCACAGTGGCGGATTTAGGGGGGGGGGGATGGGGGGGATGCATCCCCCCACCAGCCTAAACACAACGTGCATATGAATAATACTTAACTTATTATAAAAAAACAATCAGTGAATAGTCGTTAGCCCGTGTGATTGTGATGTAATTTCAAAAGCCAAGGGGAGGGGGGGTGCAAGAAAATAGTATTTGTGCAGCGAAGTTTTTACGAAACAGAAATTAGTCTTTTACAGGTCCGGTTGATTTGAAGGCGCCAAATCAGCAAAACTCACAACTTGCACTTTTCAGCCATAAAGGCACAGGAGCACAACCAGTGGCGGAGTTATGGGGGCGGATGGAGGGATACATTTTCCATTAGCGTAAACATAACGTGCATATGAATATTAAACTTATTTGAAAAAAAGCAACCAGTGAATTTTCGATAGGCCGTGTGACTGTGATATAATTTCTAAAGCCCTGTGAGGGGAGGGACCGAAAAATGTAATTTTTACAGCGAAGTTTTTACAAAACAGAAATTAGTCTTTTACGGGTCCGATTGATTTGAAAGCACCGAATTGGCAAAATTTACAACTTGCACTTTTCAGCGATAAAACCTACACAATGCAAATCATTTCTTAAGTGACATATTAGGCTTATAAAAGGTGAGCATTAAGCGAGGTCAAGAACATTAATCCTAAGCAGTAGTGTAGCCAGGGGGGAGGGGGCTATAGTCCCTCCATTGGCCTGTCAACCAAAACGCAAAATAAAAAATATCACGTTTTTAGCACTTCTGAGACTGTTTTTCGCACTGAAATTGACCAAAAAGTGATTTAAAGCATTTTTTGAAACATATGCTTAAGAGGGGCTAATTTTTCAAAAATAAAACTCACAAATCAAAAAAAACTTTAAAAAATAACCAAAAATAAGCAGTAAAATTTGATCGCTAGCGTAAAAAACTTGAACACGGGTTTCATCAGCAAATATATTATAGGCCTAAACTCAGAAATGGGGTGTAGAGGCTATTCAGTATTGGTTAATTACCAATCACTTGTCTCAATTCTTTTTCCATTAGCCCCTCTCCAATTATTTTTCTCTATAAAATACAGATAAAACAAATTATTCCATGTCAGTTTTATTGAACCAGAGTTGTAAGTCGGGCCGGGCTTTTCGGTTCGGGTTCGGGCCTAAAATTGACAAAAATGTCGGGCTTAATTCGGGCCTGAGACGAACTTTTTGTCTTAGGTGAACAAAAAAATAATCAAAATTACTTGGCAATATTGCAAAATTTTTAAGACCTAACTTAACTTTCGGATTATTTTGGGCATGATTTAGGCTTCAAATTATTTTTCGGGTTCGGGCCGGTTTCGGGCCTGAACTAGTCGGCCCGTTTACAACTCTGTATTGAACTATAAGATTTTATACTTACGATTTAGCAGCATCCAAACAAGAGAACTAAAATTTTACCATTAACCACCTCTCACAATGGCCATTTATGCAACCAGTTGAATCATGTTTGCACTGCCAATTTCTATGCCGCATTTTAAAAGCATTATTTTATCAAACTAACTCTGAAATTAAATCATTTTTGCAAAAAAATGCAAAATTTTTGAGCGCTGGGGCTCCGCACCCAGACCCCTAAAACAGCCGCTCCATTGCAAATTTCTGGCTATGCGCCTGGTTACAACACATCCGAATTTTTGAGGTTTTGTGCTTAAAATTTTTATCATCCCCCCTCAAAAAATTTTCTGGATCCGCCACTGGTCCTCCAGAACACATTCTGAAGTCCCTGGCCTTGGCATCGAAGGCTCAAGTTCTCGAAAATTGCCCTGTTCTCGGCTTGAGGACAGCGCTATCTTTTTTTGTTGAAAATTTACAGAGCGCCTGAGAAAATATTTTTGTAGACGCTTTTTTTAGGAAAATACCAGGAAAATTTTTGAAAAACTTTTTTTTTTGAGAACACTTGCGCCTGCGTCCTTGGTCCTTGGCCTCGAGAGGGTCTGTCCTCGGAAGGGCTGTCCTTGGCCTTGAATTTTTTTTGTGTGTTCTTGGCCTTGGCCTCGGGCCTAGTGTCCTCGACTCCACCTCTGGTAGACAGTATACAGAGTTTTAGCGGCACAATCAAACCTATGATTAACAGCCTACAACACACTGTTTTGGGATCGACTTTCGTCTTTTATTCCTTATCAGTATAGCTAGGACTACGGGTATGAAGATGAGCGTAGAAAGGCGAAGAATCGCAAATTAAGCAGACTATAGCAGAGTATAAAAAGTTTTCAATTTTTTTTTTTTTGTTGAAGCAACGCTCTCCGATGTATTTTTATTTAAGTTGACGTTTTGTTCCCCAGTCTTGGGGACATCATCAGAACAGTAGTACAGTACCGCATTTCTTATTTGCAAAAATGAATACGAAATTAGTAAGAAAAATGCAGGTAACAAGGAATAAACTCAGATTGTGACGCAACAAACAAAAAATACAACAACATTCGTTCTTACACCACGCAATATCACAAAAAAATTATTACATCTGCCAAAAGTATTATATAATTTATTAAGTACGTGTGGCCTATCAAAAAAAAAATCCACTCTCAAAAATACAACATGAAAATTAATCCATAAGCATACCACAAACAAAGGGCATGTTGGTACATTCAATTCTGTTTAAAATATTTACTTCAGTCGCCAGGGGCGTATGTAAGGGGAGGGGGGCATGGTGCCATGGCCCCCCTTTGTGTCGCCAGGATAGTATAATTAGCATAGAATAGTATGCAAAATTGCGCATACCCCCCCCCCCCCCCCCCGTTTCTAACTTGGGCAGAAAGTTTGAGCACACGAAAGGGACAAAATCTGGGTGAAAACCTTTCTTTTTTTGGTCTTAACATAATTTTGGCCCAAAAACCGGACTGATTCTGAGTGGAGAATTTTACTTTTCGTCTTCATTATTTTCAAATTTCCAGTCCCCCTTTCGAAAATCCTGCGTACGCTACTGTCAGTCATTCTTTGATTTATGAAAAAACTCTCCGCAGCGCAACGTTTACTGTAAATGGCTTGCATTTTTTACATTTTAGCTTCATCCTACGCTATAAAATGATCAAAATTTGCGAAATGTTGGCACAAAGACGACTTTTCACTTCCATTCTTTTGACTACATTGGAATGTTCACGTTTTTTGATCTTTAAACTACGCCCAGTTTCAACAATATATAACGACATGGCATTTCATACACAGGCCCACTTTTTTCAGACTCCTCAATACGATCCTTAGGTTTAGGAAAAAACAGATGACAACATACACAGTGGTTTCAAAGCCACTCCAATGTTAACTTGGGTCAAAACCTTCTTAATAACCTCAGAAATTTTCTGCTTATATGGAATTGAGATGAAAGCAGAGTATGTATCAGGCGGTTGAGATCGAGGAGGAGATTCAGTCTGCCGATCAAGAAATTGATTGCTAAAACACATATGCATAAGATATCCATTGTTTTGTAGTGTTTGGTTCGTGTGATCGAACTCGGCCAGTTTATGTTCTTAAAGTTTGTTGATGATATTATCGGTTCTTGACTCTTGAGTAGAGGTTGCGGGCAATGCTGAGCTTTTGAGCAGTAGTATGGTAAGATGTATAAGGTAGATATCTACCGGTAAGCGTGAGCTTCCTATAAACATTAGTAGAAAAGAAGCCATCAGCCTCACGACGAAGAAAAACATCCAAAAATGCCAGAGAACCCAAAGCTTCTATCTCTGTGAAGTGAATCAAGCTGTTTATCGTGTTAAGATGCTTATGGAAGGGCTCGATGTGCTCCGTTTCCATGATTGCGTAAACTTCATCAACGTAACGGACCCATATTGATGAAGGGTTGGGAAAAATAGTCAGGGCTCTTTGCTCTAAATTCTAGATCACCATGTTAGCAATTGTTGGAGATAAAGGTGAATCCATGGGAGTGTCAAATCTTGTTTGTAGATTGTACTATCGTGTGTGAATAAGATGAGTTTAAACAAAGATCTAGGGCCTTAGCTGCTAGGCCACACGTGATTTAATACAAAATATATGTTACTTTTGGCAGGTCACGCAGGTGTGATAATTTTTCTGTAATATTGCATGTTGTAATAGCGAATGCTGTATATTTTTTGTTTGTTACGTCTCAAGAGTTTTTTCCTGGTTACCTTTATTTTTCTTACCAGTTTCATTTTCATTTTTGCAAATAACGAATGCATTACTGTTCTGATGATGCTCCCTGGACTGGGGAGCGAAACGTCGACTTAAATAAAAATGCATCGGAGAACGTTGCTTCAAATAAAATGCTTCATCTCAATGAACGAGCTCTTAGCTTCATTTTCAAACAAATTGAAGAAAATCATGGAAAAACAGTTTTGCAAGAATCAAGGAAACTAGTTAGTCAATATTAACAATCAAAAAGCAATTTTCTCATCTGAGGCTTGACCATGCCTGCAAAAGTTTGGGAATTTTTGCCTAGAAGTTTAAAATTTTCTCCCCCATTAAAATCTCTAAGGGTGTATCGGATAGCGGAAAAATTCGGCTGGCAGTTTTTGAACCTCCGAATTACTGAATGTCGTTCAATAATTTCTAATTCAGAAAAAACTAAACTGGAACTGACGCAAAAACTGACGAGTATTTTAGGGTCAGATGAATTCGAGTTGTACGAAAAATTGAAGAAGTTACACTGTTTAACAAGGTGCGTAGCTCTGAGATTCGAAAATCTCTTAACATCGAGCCGTTACTTCTCCGAATTGAAAGATCTCAGCTTAGATGGTTTGGCCATATAAGCAGAATGCCTCAGGAATGACTCCCCAAACAAGCTTTACTTGCCAAAGAAAATGGGAGAAGACCAGTTGGAAGACCTAGAACTAGATGGACCGATTACATTGAGGATCGTGGATAGAATTGCTCTGGACTTTACTTAAGCAAAATAATGGAGGTGATGGAAGACCGTGAAGTGTGGCGGCCTAATCTCGAGCTGCTGCCCCCGCAACCCTCACGAAAAAGCGGGAAATGAAAAAAGAAGAAAAAAGTATAAACAAAAGTTGCTATATTTTGTCCTAAAATTGACAATATGCTAGGTACATATTATTGAATAATTTTACTCCAACTTGATTGCGGGCCACGTAAAAAACGATTATCGCGAGTAAGGACGATCACTGTGATCAGCAAACACTGTAAGCTTGTATGTGCCAATACAACTTTACTACAAAAAGAATTCACACTTTGCAGCAAATTTGATCATTGCCATTATTCTCAATTCAATCCCAGCTTAACACTTTTGTAATCATTTTTTTGTTTTTTTTGTTTTTTTTTTGTTCTATACCGCATCCGCATGACAAGAAGTTTAAAAACCTTACTGTTTGCAAATGGAAAAGCTTGCAGAACATATGTTTGTGAAACTGCATCATCAAGGGTTGAATGAAGTTAAAGCTGCAATCTCGCTTTGCAAAAAAAATTGCAAAGAATTCGTAGTTGGTTTGCAGCAGTTCTTGGTTCAGTTTTCAGTTTCAACGTTCTGTCAGAACCGTTCTGGAGCTACTTTATGAAACCAGAAACTACGAAAAAATGAAGGGGACGATACTTCGACTTGTTTTTACAATTTAGTTTTGCGAAGCATTAAAAATATGGACAATTAGTTTAGAAATTGCATGCTGATTACTACAAAACTAATGAAAAATTGTTATCATTGCACCAATATTATACAAAATACAAAATTTTGAGTTTCAACTTGTTCCGATTTCCAAACTTATTTCTGTTGGTGTTGTTTGTCAATATAATCTTACAACTAAAACGTGACATCACAAGCGATATCAGGAGACTTCGCGAAAGTATTCACCTTTACTGAAACAAACAACTTCACTCTCTTAAACATAGCGTTCCAATTGCATGAAGCCGAGTTCATGGTTGTTGATAGCATATCTGAAATACATTGCTTTCAAATTTCATGAGGTTCCACTAACTTGATCAAGTTAGTGATTGACGGCTTTTAAAGTTTAAATGTCTAGAAAAACGAGCTATAAAATGTCAATCAAAATTTTACTACTCTGCTTAGTTCGCATTTCATCTTTTAGGGAGTTTGTTGCAATTTTCACTTAGCAACGCAGCGCAATTGTTAAAATTGCGGTTATAAACAAAACCCTCGTCAAAACAATCATCTCGACAGTAACCTTTTGCTCCGATTATAACAACAACAGCGACATTCCACAATAATTCAGAAATAAAACAAAACTTTTTGATCTGAAAATGCCAATGATTTTCGGATTTTATACCTAACATTATCTTGACCAGAAATTTGACACACTACCCTAAATCTCAAATTTACACCCTCAACTAGCCCACTGTAGTATTTTTTTAAAAGAAGAAATTGTATATAAGCACGTGTGGTAACAGTTTTTCTGATTTTTCTTAAAATTAAGAACTAAATGGAAACTAAATCGAAAACTAAAGATAAATATTTAAGGGGCCTGGTAGTCAAAGATTTAAAAATTTTAAGGGCCCATTTGGCATGGTCTCACAGTGATGTCCACCAAACTCTGTTATCTTTAATCTTTGACGCATATTAACCTATCCAATAAACTTAATTTGTTTAGCTTTTGTAATTAATGAGGGGAGGTGTCAACATAATTGGAGGATCCTTATTGTATGGAATCTTCAAATCTTTTATATTATATTTTTACTTATCTTGAAAAATCTGTTTGTCTTCAACCTTTCGTGGTTGAAATTTTTGAAGGATATATTCAGAAGAACTACCCAATTGTGGCACCTGAAATTAGTCATATGTTTTTCTTTTCTTTATTTTCTGAAGCTTTTATGTGTCTAGCTTAAATGGTTAAAAAGTTTGAATTTTGGAGAAACTAATTGATAGACCCCCATTTTGGTGCCCCAAAGTTTGTCATATTATAACTTTCTGTTATATTTACCTATTCCGAAAATTTTTTGTGTCTCGCTGAAGTGTATAAAAATTTTAAATTTTGACGTCCACGTTCGAGGACCCCCCCCCATTGTGGTACCCCTAAATTATTTTCAATTTTTTTTTCTTTTCTTCGCATTAGCCTACCCTAAAAATTTCATGTGTCTAGCTTAAACCATTAAAAAGTTGAAATTTTGACGTCCTTGTTGGAGTGGATTCCTTCAATTTGGTACCCCCAAATTTTGTTATATTTTATCTTTTACATATATTCAAGTATTCAGAAAATTTCATCAGTCTCATGAAAGAGGTAAAAAAGTTTGAATTTGGCGGCCCTGTTAGAAGTGAACCTCGATCCTCATTTTTCTACCCCCAAACTTTGTCATATTTTATGTTTTGTTCATATTTGCCTACCCTAAAAATTTCATCAGTCTAACGCAACTGGTTGAAAAGGTTAAATTTTAGCGGCCCGTTTGAGGGAGACCCTCTCATTTTGGTACCCCTGAATTTTGTCAAATTTTGTCTTTTGTTATATTTGCCCATTCTGAAGATTTCATCAATCTGACGTAAGTGGTTAAAAGTTTATATTCCGGCTGTCTCGCTTGGGGGATCCCCTCATTTTAGTACCCCCAAATTTTGCCAATTTGTATCTTTCGTTTATATTTACTTACCTTAAAAATTTCATGCGTTTAGCTTAAAAAGTTAAAAAGTTTAAATTTTAGCGGCCTCGTTTGGGGGAACCCCTCATCATGGTACCCCCGATTTCAGGCGAGCACCAGTACTTTTGAATATCTGTTATAGTTCACAATACGATCCATCTGCGTTTTGTAGTTTAAAAGTAGATAGTGATAGAAGAAAAAAAATAAAGAAAAATTTTATCCTAGGCGGAATAAATGGATCGTAATCGTGATTCTGTAGTACAAACCCTGCATCACATCAGCGAAAATTAAACTTAGCTTTTCTGTATCAGTATTGAAATATTGCAATAAATTACTGATGCAATACAGGTAGGCCTATATCTTTTTTTTTTTTTAGCTAATTTTTGTTTATGTTATTCATTCAACAAGCACAAGCCTGCGAAAAGCACTGCAGTTTCTTTTGTAAATAAAACTTTTTTTATTTAAGTGAAACACAGATAAAAAAAAGAGTATCATTTTTGTAAAGTCGTAATTTTTTTAAATATCATCAACAAAGCCATCAGCTGATACGTGCTATTGTTCTTTAAACTATAAAACTCTACACAAATTTGGGTTTACTTAAACCATATTACTGCAAAGAGAAATCATGTAAAATGTTCACTGATTAAATTTGCGAAAATTACATTGAGGCGAAATCTGTGTGCAAACTAAGTCAACTGACCGCCACAAACTGACCGTGAACCAAATGACCGCCAATATTATTCACTCGACTGCCTTCTTTACTGCTTGATTGTGTTGTTATTTTTTTCTCGATTTTATAGCGTTATTTATTTATTTTTTTTGATTAACTGGGCGAATTGGAAAAAATAAACAATTACTTTTTACTTAGGGTTAGTTGGCGGTCAGTTGCTTTCGCGGCCAGTTTGCGGCGGTCAGTTGTCGTGTACCCATAACTATAAAATAGCTGATCGTGGAATCTGAAATTTGAACACGACTTGGGTGCAGATAGAGGCTGTATGCGTACCAAGTTCGGGGGCGCCCAGTTACGTGATCGTGATTCCAGAGGCCGTAATTCGGCAAAAAGTGAACAACTTTAAACCGGTACATCCCGGTAACTACCGATATTGACTTCGAATCGTTAAATAAGATTTTCTTCAAAATATCTTTGAGTAGGATGTTTATTATTGTTATCCATAATTAAGCCTTTCTCCTTAATTACTATGTTACCGTATGTTCTTTATAAAGTTTTACCTCTGCGCTAGTGTTTAATTTTCTCATTGTTTTTAATAAAAATCGCTAGCTCGCCTACTCACTTGCTTACTTACTCGCCCTTTGTTTTACCTTGACCGCCTAATAAAGAACGATTTGATCTACACGTTTGGTGAAGAATCGGGGAGGAGTTAAAGAGCCGAATCAAGATCTTAGTTCCGAGCGCGTTTCTCGGTAGATGATAATCACCTTTGTTGGCACCCGGAGTGCATCCAAACCACTCGAATAAGACGGCTGCGCAGCACTAGTTGAGAGAATTTCTAAATATCTGCAAAATTTCTTTTACCGTAAGGTTTGCATCAAATCGTGATTCTTCGTCACCAAACAAAAAAACAAAAAATTTGATTGCCAAGACGAGTTAAAGAGGATGAAACAACCAACTAAAAACAAGGTCACTGCTAAATATAAAACAAAAATCTAAAACATATATTCACCAAATTTCAGTACTCTACAACCTAAGGTTTTCGAGATATTTTATTTCAAAGTAAGAGAGAGATATTCCATGTAATGTTGCCCGTAAAAATTTAATTTTCATGCTTTGGACTTTCAACTTTTTTTAGTATTTATCAGAGGTGGAGTCGAGGACACAAAGCACGAGGCCAAGGCCAAGGACACAGAAAAAATCCGAGGCCAAGGCCAAGGACAGCCTTTCCGAGGACAGACACTCTCGAGGCCAAGGACAGGAATGCTCAAGGCCAAGGACCAAGGACACAAGTGCAAGTGCTCTTCTAAAAAAAAAAAAAGGTCTTCACAAAAATTTTTCAAGCGATCTCCACAAAAAAAACGTTTTCCAAAAAATGTTTCAAGCGCTTCACAAAATTTTAACAATTCAAAAAATAGTGCTGTCCTCGAGCCGAGGACAGGCCAATTTTCGAGGACTTGAGGCCTCGAGGCCAAGGCCAAGGACTTGACCTTCGAGGCCAAGGCCAAGGACTTCAAAATTTGTCCTCGAGGACTCCACCTCTGGTATTTATTTTCCAACACTGACTCAGAATTGCTGAAGCTTTGCGATCATGCTTTATAAATTTTTGAAACTTACTTTGCATATAGTTTTAGAAAAGTTTAGATTTTAACTGGCAACACTGCAGAAAAGATCTCCCTGGCTTTAAAATAAACTACCTCCAAAACGTGAGGCCGTAGAAAGTTGACATTAAGTGAAGATACGTTTTAGATGCTTCTTTTGCTATTTTTGCCCATAATCCTTGTTGGATGCTTCACCCCCCTTTAACTTGGATCGTTGTGAAACAGCACTTTATTGGCTTTAAGCTTTTACTGATCCCACGATATTAACTTTATACATGCTATGTTTGCTGACCTTGCAGTAAGCGTAGCGATTATTTAACGGTTGTTTGGTCTAAATATCCTCTGCCGTAGCCATAATCGCCGGTTTTGCAAGCTTGTTAATAAAATGCTTGTCGTGATCATCCAGTTACAGCAGAAGAAAAAGGACAGTGCTAGTGTTTTTGTTTAGAGAATTTCTACCCAACTTGTAGGTGCTGACTTTTTTGATGCTTTTTTTGGTTGGTTTTTGACTTTCTCGTGTTGGAATTTGCAGCGTGTTTGAAGCCACGAAGCAGAGATTTATTTCATTTTATTTCTGTTACTTATAGATTGTTCGTGAAAAAATGAAGCATACCGTACAGTATAAAAATGATAGCACAAATAGGCAAAGCAGCAAAACCGCTTGACTTTGCGGCTCACCAAAAACAATAGTAACTTGAATCAAACGTATGTTTTAATTTGCATTAAGCGCTACTTATAGTCACAACAACATAACCAGGGTGCGAGGTGAACCCAGATCACACAATTAGAGTTGGGGAAGAAACGACACTTTGCTGCCCTCTCGATGGCACGCTGCATGTAAATTTTATAAGGCTTTCATCCCGAGTTTATTTAAAGATGTTTTCACTGAAACGTTGGGACTGAACACAAAAATTTGTTGTTTGTTGAATACTTGCGTGTGTGCAGAACAGTCATGCACAAATGCACACTAGCTTGTGAACTGTGAGTGCTGTTTCCGTGTGGTGGGTTTTTGATTAGCAAAGATTAAATTGAAGCGTGGTCGTAGTGCATATTTCAATTCAACAAACCATTAGTAAAAGCTACGACCAAGCTCATTTTCTTGTAGTCAGCGCTAAGCAGTAGCTTAATTAAGAGTAATCACCAAAATTATAAAGTATACCGTAGCTCTTTAAAGCATTCAACGATTTTCTAGTGTTGCCAACAAAAAAAATAATAGAGCTTTTTTTGTCATACCGCATTCTTTTTATTTTTTATTATACCGCATTCTGTTGTGAGTGCGTACATACCAGGTAAGTTTGTGATATGCAATTGTTTAAATTTAAAATTGTTCTTGATATTGACCAAGCAAAACTCGCTCTCTCAAGAAAATATTTTAAGTTAATGATTAATGTTGGTTAAAATTCAGTACTAAGCCTATTTTATTATAGCTTCTGGCAACTGTAGTAGCAAAAGGCAATACAAAAAATTGCTAATCAAAAGCAAATATACAAAGGAATATTGCAATTTCTTCTTTTAAAGTAAAATTAATGAAGCACAAAAAAAAAGATTTCTGAAGTTAACAGTGCAATGGAAGAATACACAGAAGATATCTTTATAAATGGAGTAAAGAATAAAAAAATTATCTGCATTTAAATAAGAAATTGCCTTTAAAAGATTAGGCATATTTTTCAGGGAAAAAGGTCAAAATTCTTCCATTTTACTCTATCTGACTCCTACAAACTGAAGGTCATGTAAATACTAAGCTTAGCAAAAGAGATGCTGTAAACCTAAGTTTCGTGAAAAAAATTATATTGAGTGAATAAAGTGACTACTATAAATTTATAAACTGATCAGTGGTCGAGTGAACAGAGCGTCTGCTGCTAAAACAGTAGACTTGGGTTTGATTCCCGGTCGAGTCAAACCACAAATTTATAGATTGGTATTCATAGCTTTCCACTTGACGTTCAGCATTTTCTTCAAGGCTACAGTTTTTTCGCCAAGGCTACTTGTTGAATAAACATGTACTATAGTTACATTAATTATAGTAACGTCATAGCCCCTTTTTTTGGCAGAAATGATGCCTTTCTTTCAAAGGCTCTACTGGCGGCTTAATTTTTCCCCATTGGGTTAGTTTTTTCTATGTACTGTAAATCACATATTATCTAATTCAATTTTATTTTTTAATTAAATATCGGCCAAAAAATGCTCAATTTTTGAAAACCGCTTCGGTAAAATTTAGAATTGGGAAACTTCCAAAATTTCAAGATTATTTTTGAGTAAATTAGACTCAAAGACAAACTGCTTTGAAGTAAAAAGCTTTTTGCTGAATGGATTTATCACAAAAAATGGGTTGGGTGCGTGAAACAATATTTGATCTGTTGCGGCCTGCTTCTAGATACGAGAAATAATTATTATTTAGTTGTAAATTTTTAGTTTTCTTTTTTAATATTTAAGGTTCGAGTTTGAGTTAGGGCTAGTAGTAGGGTTAGTTTGACACCGCCTTCGAATCTAGGGACTAAAATTGGAATACGAGTTATGAAAAATCGATATCAAATTTTCCATTAAAATAAAGCTGTCTATAGTCGTATTGTTTTGGAGCCAAGTTTTTTGAGCGATTTTTAAGTTGTGCAAATGAAATAAATTAAAAAATGAATAAACGTCGGTCGTTCCGGCCATATGTTCCGGTCCCAAATCTTCCAATAACAAAAGCCAGTGAAAATTGCACGCTTGAATAAGCAAAAACTTGAGCTTTCAAAGTAAACAAAGCTCAGTTGTGGCTTTGTAATCAAGCATACGCCGTAGCTGTCTGTAGCTATTTACAGTCTAAGCTTTTAACGAATTACGTACTTGACCAAAAAGCGAGCTTATACAGATAGGCTGTTTTCGTTGACCGTGATCTATTATTGCAAACTAAAAGTCAGCTCCAAGCAGATTTTGTAAAATTAGCGTTCAAAGAAAAGGTGAAATTGCGTATAAACTAAATCAATCCAATTATGGTGAGATTGACGTTACCATCAAAAAGACTAGTCAATGGAAAATTCAAAGCAGAATAATGCAAATTGTAGTAATCTATAAGATAGCAAACTATACAGCCTGTTTCAGTCTTATGGAATCCTCGGCCCTGAGAATATCGTAAGGTGAATCAGGCTGAAGGGGCTTCCTATCTCACAGACGGAATAGATTATTCCTTGAGAGTTTTATTGAACTATCCGCATAAGATTTTATAACTTATCATTTGTAAGTAAGAGAACTGAAATTCTAGCAATCACTACCTCCCACATAGCTTATTATGCAACTAGTGTAATCATGTTTTTACACTGATAATTTTATGCCACGTTTCAATAGCATTAATGTTTATCAAAATAGGCCTCAAATTAAGTTAATTTTGCCAAAAAAAAGGACAAAATTTTCGAGCACTAGGGGCTACGCCCCCAGAACCCCAAAACAGCCCCCTCTTTATTGCAGGTTTCTGGCTACGCGTCTGAGTCTAATCATGTTTTTGCACAGGTAATTTCTATGCCACTTGAGTTCTCCCTGATGCCACGTTTAAAAGCATAAATTTTTATCAAAGTATGCCTTAAAATGAAGTTGTTTTTGCAAAAAAATTAATCTTTTCGAGCACTGGGGGCTCCACCCCCAGACCCCCAATGGCTTCCAGTGGATGAGGGTGGAGCTTCCAGACCCCCAAACACAGCCCTTCCTCCATTGCAGATTTGTGGTTACGCGCCTAATATTAAACGTGTGCTGCTCATACTTCCAAGTTTTAGAATCTTATCTTTCAATGAGAAGTTATTGAGCTAACCAAATAAGAACAGCTATGTACATTTTACAGTAATGAAGTACCACCGTTATTTTTAAAATATAATCTTTTGCAGCCTACTATACATTATGAAGGGTAACTCCACGAAATTCTGCCCTAGGTGTCACCATCTTTAGCGACACCATTGGACTAGGCTACAGTAATTAGCTGCTTATTTAGTATATTTTTTTAAAAATTCAGTGAGTTTTGAGTTAAAGCTCATTGTTCTCTATTTCTTTTGTTTTATTATTGTTATTATTTTTGTTTTTTTTTGCAAATTTGCAGCCTCATATGTCCTTTTAATTTATATTTAAATTTGAAATTTGAAAAAGCTTAATGTAAATTAGGGGGTTCAATCCGCACCCTGGTCACGTGGTTACGTCCTTGGATAACACGCTTTACGATAATTATCTCTGCTTGGTGGCTTCGAACAAGCAGCAAATTCAGCGGACAAGAATTCGAAGAAATCCACAGAAACATTGGATCACTGGAAACTCCTAAGCAGGTGCGGATTCCTCCAACCATCGAAGTAGTCAATACAATGAACAGTGCGCGGATCGTCCAATAGTTAGCGCATAGGCATAGGCAGTATTTCTGATTGGAGGGGGGTCAAACCTCAAATTACTTGCAATGGCGTCATCGGAAATTTTCAAAAGAGGATCTTTTTGGGGATAAAGATATCGTAAAGTCGAAGATCAGAAGCCGTGGCCTGGTTCTGGCACTTAACCAGGATTTTGCTGAAGGGAGAAGGCTTCAACCCAAAGTTAAATTGAAAAAATGTTTAAAGCGGGAGACGCGTCAAGTAAAACTGTGTTACTCAAATGTATCCCACGCGGGAATCTGGGGCGGAACCCCCAGCCGCCGGAGGCTATGGGGGCTGGACGAGTTTTTGTATTTTTTTGGAAAAAAAGCTATTATAATGCCATTGGATCACATTTTGCACGTGTTCAAAGCCATTTCAAAGAACTAGATTTTTAACATACGAAAGTCAATGAAACAATTTAACTGTTCAATCCTCCTTTAACTTACAATTTAAGTCCAAAACACGTTTAAAATCTTACATTTTGGAGCTAAATTTTGCAAGTGATTTGGCCCAAGTAGAGGGAAGTAAAACACATTACCTACAACAATATTTTGGCAGTAAATAATAATCCAATCAAAGATTTTCCTGAGAAATTTTCGTTTTGTCATGAAAATAAGCAGTTATGGGAGTACAAGTACGGGCCAGGGGGCCCAGGCCCCCTCCATTTAAACTCAATAATTTGTTCAAAGAGCATTTCCCCTAGTTATTTTTTGGAAAGTATTTTTTCGCGTAAAAACTAGCGAGGTGGAAGAAATTGTTATTGAAAAATGGTGTAGTAGATGGTTAGATCTACTTACCAGCACGTTATTGCTCGGGCCGGATTTACACTGTGTGGGGCTTCTGGTACTTTGGGGATTTTTGCAACATCTTCCGGCCAAATATAGGGGAAAACCAAATAAATGCCTCACCATCTGAGCTCATGGCATCTGGCACAGTGCCATATGGTAAATCCGGCCCGGGCTATTGCATTATATTTTAAAAAATGTTAGATGAGGGCCTGACGTTGCAAGTTTTAGGACGAAAACCCTCAATTTCACCCAGGTTATACGCGTAAATTGGTTGCCAAAATTGATTTGAGGGTGCCCAGGCCCCCTGGTCGTCAATTTATAGTAAATTACTGTTGTACACGTGTATTGTTGTACGCAAATATGCTAAAAGAAACTAAAACTAGAGAAAGAATAGACTTTTTTTGTCATTTTATTGGGGGGCGGGCCCCCTGGACCCCCACTTGGCTACGCCTATGTCTGAGCACTGGGTTGCTGACACTGTACCATACGGTAAATTCGGCCCTGGTTATTGCATTACGTTCAAAAAAAGGTAAGAAGAGGACCTAAAGTAACAACTTTTAGGACAAAAACGTCTACCCCTAGCTAAGCCTTTGAGTTAGCGTCTTACGCTGTCCGGTGACAGGAGATTAATTCGCGCAACAACAAGCACCAGCAATGTTCAAAATATACGCATTTAAATCATAAAAATGCTAATTTAGCCACAAAAATGATGTACACAACATTTAAATAAAATTTCTTTTTTCAAAAAAGTAAGAATAGAGCCTTTGGCGATTATGTTTGTCTATGAGAACACTTTTGTGTTGCGTCGTAAGTTGTAAAATTGCAAAAAAAAGAAAAATAACAGCCAGTGGAACGAGCGGTGATGCGTTCGTTTCTAGAACGGGAGGACAGAGGTTCAAATCTCGGTCGGGTCAAATCGGACACAGATTGTTGCCAACGGCTCGCCAACTCTGCGACATTTCTTCGAAAGGAGATGTTACTACCCGCTGGCGCAACGACGCGGAAATGGGTCCCGCCAACTCGTTACATGCTTCCGCCTGAGTTCAGCGAAACGAGTAAAATGAAAGATTTGATTTTCAAAGGAAAAGCGAGCTTTTCAAACTAAACAACCGCCAAAAACTACACGACAGCAGCTGCTGCGCAAATTTAGTTAGCAAGCAAGCAAAATTGACCGTATGGTGTTCGTATTTTCAACAATATTGCCGAAACTTTGTGATTTTGGTATAATAAAAAATTTCGTTTTGCCAATTTAAAATTTTAGCAAAAATAAGGGTCCAAAAATTTTGCTTCAAGATTAGTTTGTTTAGGGGACTGAATCATAAGTGTTGGCTCTGTTAGTCCGACAGAAAACGGTAATAAAGAACAAGACGGAAAGTATTAGTTTGTTTATCGTATAAATTCTGCAATCAGTGAAGTAATATCTACTGAATTTTGTGTAGCATATGTACAGCATTGTATGTTGTATGCGCCAAGAATTGTCATTTCTTTGTTAATTTTCATTCGCTAAAATTTGATTGCTTGGCTTTTTAATCATCTGATTCAGTGATTCTGCACGCTCAAAAATAAATGCCAAAATCATTGTTGCTGTTGTTGTTGTAGCGCATATTTATTCTCCCGTCACCGTACAGCGTCAGACGCTAACTATTGGACGATCCGCATACTTTTCATTGCAGTAACTTCAATCTCCGTGGTTGGAGGAATCCGCACCTGCTTAGGAGTTTTCAGTGGTCCAATGTTCCTGTGGATTTCTTCGAATTCTTGTCCACTGAATTTGCTGCTTGTTCGAACCCACCAAGCAAAGATAATCATCGTAAAGCGTCTTATTCACGGCCGCAACAACTTGACCAGGGTGCGGGTTGAACTCTGATTAAGCCTATTAAATGACGCCTTTTACCATCGTAAAAATGACGCCTTTTTCCCTGGCGGCCACGCTGCCGGCTATTGCGCTTTCGCACAGTGCAATAAACCGGTTGTTTGTTTGATTTAGGAAACTAGTTCCTTTTTTTAGCTGATTTTATTGATAAAAAAATTTTGTGGCTAGCCTGACGACTTTTTTTTTCGGAGATCACATTAAATTTGAGGCAAAATAAGACTCCGGCTGCCTCGAGGACCGGAGATTTTTGTAAATCACCTTAAAGTGTAAAACTGGGCTTAATCGATACACAATTCGTTTTAATGCTGGAGCGGAAAACATTAGTTTTTGCTGATTCTGAATTAAAATAGCATGTGATTTTAACTCAGCCTCAACACGACAACATCTAAACTTTAGGTTCTAGATCTTTACGTTTTTACTAAACGACCAGTCACCATACACTTACGAGTTGTGGTGACGTCACGACATATTGTATATTTTTTTGGCAAAAACAGTATGTCGCTTTTCAATGAAATAACTTTGTTTTAACGGCTCAAAGTTTGCATGAATTTGACAGAAGCTTGTTACAGTGTTAGATGTTGGTTATGAAAATTTCTTTTTAGTTATAACGAATCTGTAAATAACCTGACACTTCTTCAACAAATCACATTGTGCAGTTTTAAATTTTAAGAACGCTCATCTTGTCATTATGAATGGCATCAGGAATCAGTCATGTCGTTAAAACAGTATTGAAAGTCAGAAAAGTAACTTGCAGTATTCATTCAATATTATACGTACGCATCACTCTACACTCTTAATTAACGGTACAAGTAAGAAAAAACCTTATTTCCAATTAGGATTTTTCCACACAATGGCACCAAAAACTGTAATGACGAAATTGCAAATTATGACCACTAATAGCCCAGTGCTAATGTTGCCTTTTGAGAATAATCAAATCAAATTTTTCGTTATGATTGCTGTATTGCGCCGAAGTGTGACGAGTTTGCTTGGCCCATTCCAACGTCTTTGCGCCGGCGGGCAACACAGGTTCTTTAAAAGAAATGCCGCTGCGATGGGGGGCCGTTGACAATACTGTGTCCAATCTGATCGGCCCGAGATTTGAACCTATCATTTCCTGCTTCAAAGACAAACGCTTTTGCCGGTTCTCTTGAGAATGATGAGCCGTTTAAAAGAACAGCGCGCTATACAAGCAAACATAAGGAAAATAAACTAAAAATTTTAAAATAAATAAAAAAAGCTTTTTGTAGACTTAATCAGGCCTAAAGCAAGTGAGTATGGAACAAAAAATATGCCCAGTACACTTGTCCAGGTACCAGTAATAAATACATAACTTTATGATTTTTTCTTCGACTTTGCTGACTGCTTTAAAAAAGATTATGTGATGTTTTTGTCCATGAAAGCAAAGTCCCGTGATGATCCTTTATATTTTTTTGAAGATCATGATTTTGGCATGGATAAAGAGCTCAGTAGCGCAGCGAGGGCGGGGATTGGGGGCTGTAGTTCCCAAAATGCTCAATAAAAAATACCACTTTTTTGCGGTGATATGGACTCTGAAGTGATTCGAAGCATTCACTAAACGGGGGGGGGGGGGGGGGAGCGGGGAGGAGTTAATATTTGTGAAAAATAAAGCTTACAAATCGTAAAAACTTTGAAAAATGGCCCAAAATATGCAATCACATGTGATCGCTTGATGCAAAATGTTTAAAATGGTCTTCAAAAGCGCAGTGTGAAATGGGGGGGGCTATCCAGTATTTAATATAGCTTACTACCAATCCCTTCTCTCAAAGCTCGTTCCATTAGCCCCTTCCCCAAAATTATCTTTTTTTTAAATGCAGATGAATAAGGTTAAAATTTGTGTTTCTTTATTCTATGATTTACCCGCTTGTAATAAAAAGATTGAAAATTTGCCATTTGCCACCGCCCTCATTGCCCATTTACGCAACTAGTTTAATCATTTTTTCGCACTGCTAATATCTACGCCATGTTTCAAAAGCATTAATTTTTAGCAAATTAGGACTACAATTAAGTTATTTTTGCCAAAAAATTGCAAAATTTTGGAGCGCTGGCAGTGGCGGATTTAGGGGGGGGGGATGGGGGGGATGCATCCCCCCCACCAGCCTAAAAGTAACGATTTTGGCCGAAAAATCAGCCTCTGTTTCGAATAATTCGGCTCCATTTCGGGATGCATCCCCCCCACCGACCTAAAAGTAACTAATCCGGCGAAAAATCAGTCTCAATTTTGGTGAAGACCTTTTTTTTTTTGTTTTTTTTTGTTTTTTTTGGAGACCACCTGAATTTGGGCGAAAAAAACGTTTGAATTTCCGATTTCGGCCGAAAAATCACTTTCAATGTTGGTGAAGACATCCGAAGTTTTGAGGTTTTGTGCTTCAAATCCCCCCCCCCACCAAAATTTTCTGGATCCGCCACTGAGCGCTGGGGGCTCCGCCCTCGAGATAGTTCCCCCATCGTAGATTTCTGGCTACGCGCCTGAAAGAGTTTACCCACTCCGCTACGTAAAAAAAGTTTTCTGATTGGCAGAAACAATCTGTATCCAAATATTTATCATGCAACTTAATTCAAAACAATATTCGCAAGTTATCAAGAAAACTTTGAAATATTGATAATGAAAGAATTGGATGCAATCCTGGTAGCAACTGAAGCCGTGGTGTCAAAATTTCAAACTTTATAATGTCTTACTACCGTAGAGTTTTTTTTTTATAATTATGGCGATTAGAGCATGCACAACGACAAAATTTTTAAGCAATGGCTGATTATGGATTATCAGACGCACTTCCAAAGTTAACCGAAGAGAAAAAGAAAGAAGTTCTTGGGCGCCTTAAAGAATTGGGAGTAGAAGAATATGGCGATTTAAAAGTTATTAAAGATGACGACTTGACAGATGACGGCCTTCTGACAATAGTACAAGCAAGAAAACTTGTAAAACTATGGAAAGAAGGTAAATTTTTACCTGTAGCTGTTAAGGATCTGTTAACTGGCTAGAGTGAGGTCATCGTGTCTTTTTGTTTGTTTAAAGGGGCATCTAACGTTAATTTAATTTATAGTTTTTTGACATTTTTGGCGATTAGTTTCAAAATTCTGCCACAGCTAGATCGTAAGATATTTGGATTTATTTAACCCGCTATCTGTTACATTCCTTTCATTTCAAAAATAATTTTAAATCCCCGGTCCGTAACTGCACTTGTTGCCATGATTTGGACGCTAGCTTGAGCGTTACCAGTACGCCTATCACTATTATAGCTCTTATACCACTATTAGCAGCCTATCACTATCAGATTTCAAACTACTAGCCTAGTGTACTATTTTTAGGCAAGGTTTTACTCTCAGAATTACAAGCAACTACAAAACTAACTTGATTAATCAGTAGACTATGCTAGCCTACCAGCCAGACTTATTTTTTCGTTTCTTTTCAAGCGCAGCAAACCGCGTATGTTTTTGCTTAAAGTAGCAAATTCAAATCAATTAAGGTATTTATACATTTGAAAAGCCATTTACCTCATCAAAGTAACTTCAGCAGCCCATCCTACCCTGAGACTTGCAATCTGACCAAAGATTCTTTGTTAGTAGACTAGAAATAGACGCGCGGAGAAAAAAGGAAAAGCATTGAAGAAAAAAAGTTTGCTCTTGATTCGAACGTTGTTTGCGCTCACGCGTATTCGAATGATTTGATCAAACCATTTGGACCTATTAAATTTGATGTAGTCATGTTGCCACCAGGCGCGTTGCCAGAAATTCGCAATGGGGGGGCTAATTTGGGGGTCTGGGGGCGGAGCCCCCAACGCTCGAAAATTTTGCATTTTTTTGCAAAAATAGCTTAATTTTAGGGCTATTTTAAAAGAAAATAATGTTTTTGAAACGTAGCATAGAAACTGGCAGCGTAACATGATTCAACTGGTTGCATTTATGGGCTATGTGGGTGGTGGCTAATGATACCATTGTAGTTTTCTTGTTTACATGCTGGTAAATCACAAAATTCTGTTATTCAATAAAACTTACACGGAGTAATCTATTTCGTTTATATTTTATAAAGAAAAATAATTGGGGGGCTAATGGAGAGATATTTGAAAGAAGTGATGGGTAATTAACTAATACTGAATAGCCCCCCCCCCCCCCGTTTTTTCTGAGTTTATAATACATTTGTTGATAAAACCTATGTTTGGTATTTTTACATTAGCGATCAAATTTGATTGCTTATTTTTGGGCATTTTTCAAAGTTTTCATTGATTTATGACTTTTATTTTTGACAAATTAGCCCCCCCCCCCTGAATATATGTTTCAAAGGATGCTTCAAATCACTTTTTAGTCCATTCCAGCACAAAAACAGTCTCAGAATAGTTAAAAACGTGGTATTTTTCTTATTCTGCATTTTGGTTGACAGGCCAATGGGGGGGGCTATAGCTACTGGTCGCCACAGCCGAGTTTTTTCCGCAAAGTTAAAATCTTTTCCGTTAAAGAAATTTTACGTCAAACAATGAAAAATCCGGACAAAAACGTTGGTAATCAATTATTTTTCACGTATCTACTGTTAAACTTCAAAAACTAGACCTCAATGCCTTTCTAACCTACTGCAACTCACGCCCACCTTCCAGCCACACCAGCGTACAGAGTTATTATCGTCACATGCTGCGTAGCAATCGATCTAAGCAAAAGATATGATACTGGTTGCATAAGGGGAAATTACACAGTATTCATATTTTTTCGTACGTTTTTGTCCGTTTTTTTTACGTTTTTGTTTCTCTATGAAAAAATATGCGCCTTTTCGTCCGATTTTTGTAAGTCCAATTCCGCACTAAGCAACTATTACGTATTGATAAAAAGTTTCTCCAAGAACTCTGTGTATTTTATCACGGTTGTGAGGTAGCACTTACCTCACATATCTGCTTTCCCATTAGGCTAGTGTTTCATCAGCATCCGAATTCACACATAGCCTATCTGGATGCCAGGATAGGCTATGTGTGAATTCGGATGCTGATGAAACACTAGCCTAATGGGAAAGCAGATATGTGAGGTAAGTGCTACCTCACAACCGTGATAAAAACTTTATGATTCAAGTCTGCTATGTAACTTCTGAACTCTGTGTATAAACGATAAGAGCTATATTTCAAAACAGAGCTGTATCCCTTTTGAGAATTTTTTTTTTAGGAAAACTTTTGTCCGGTATGTGACAGTCTGGTTAGTATACCGATATGGACATATAAAAATGTGGACAAAAAATAAACAACATACTTCTTTGTATATAGAGAAAAAAAAACGGACAAAAGCAGACAAAAAAAACGAAAAACGGGTACTGTGTCTGTGTATATCCACCTTCTCTAATTTACGCCAATTACTGTAGATCAAACTGTATAGAAAAATACTGCGTTGTTTTTGATGTATGAAATTGAGTTGTATTTGAACTGCTGTTATCTTGCTTTGCTGTTCGACCGACGTAATTGTGATTCGTTTGTGGCTAGTCCGAACGTTTTATCAAAGTTAAGACCTTTCATTACTTATTGTGTGCTTTTAGACACGACTGCAGGCATCAATTGTGGTGATGGAGCTCAACTTGCTGGATCAAGGGACACATATCATGGACCTGTGGATAGCAGTCTGAACAAAGTAACCATCGGTGAAAATGCACATGCTGATCGAGACTTTGTCGTCAATGCTGGAATTGGTTGGTAAAGAAAATACTGGTTGATAAAGCAGAACTGATAATTAATTTTTACTTTTTTCTATAATTTCAATATAACCCACTCCATTATATTTATTGTATATAGAGAACGGAAAGAAAAGGAAGTAAAGAACAGCAAAAGCAGTGCTTTGTGCTAATCCGTTTTTGATCAAATTAATACGATGCCTGATCATGATTGATGAGATAATATAAAAAATAACTTAAGTTAGGGTTTTGTGAAAGGCTGAAAGTCACATCAAAGTTCATAAACCTTTAGTCGAAATGTATCAAATGATGCCATCTGACAATTCGGTGGCTGGCTCTCGTTTGTCATTAACGGATCTAAAAACTATGCATAAGCATTTTTGGATTTCTATAATTCTTTGTCATTTACGGTAACATTAATGCTTAATCCAAAAGAAAGGGAAAACAAAGAGTTGTTGGTGTGATGGATTTCACAATACCGTCCATTATTGTTATTTAAGGCTAAATCGTAATTTAAACACAGTCTAACTGCTATTGTCTGAGAGACGTCATGCAAGAATTATAACTTTTATGGAACATAATGTTGACTCCAATTTGAATGACAATTTTCACATTTTGATGATTTGAAACCTGCCATTTCATGCTAAAGAGAACGAAGCATCCAGAGTAAGAGTTATGTTCAAAAAGTAAAGAATCATTTAACCCTATTATGCACGGGCTATTTGGCCGGCGGTTTTTGCCCGGAGGGGTGGGGGCATTATCTAACTTCTAAACCAAAAGTCATGGAAACACCAAATTTGGCGTGCAGGTTGGTTTTCTCTAATATTTTTTATAAAAGATAATTTTAACTTTGTGACTTCATCATAGTGACGTGAGAGTCATATTTTCGAAATCTGACGTTATTACTATGACAACGTCACAGGCGGTTCAAATTCTGTGCACAGGTTTATTTTTTGATGCTAAATCATAAAATGCTTAAGTCAAAGTTGAAACACTACAACTCGTCTTATGACGACAAAATCAAATACAGACCAAAAAATGCTCAGATTTTGGAAAGTTAGTTCGTGAAAGCAAAAAAGTTTTTTAATGTGTGCTAGCTACCTCTTTGTAAATAATTATCTTGTTTTACTTTTTTTATTTTTGCTTGCTGTTTGCACTGCGAAGCCTCATTTTGACGCCCCCTTGCAGCGTGCCGCCCCTGGCGCAGAGCAAGAAACGCCAAGTGGCTGCTACGCCACTGGTTCGAAGTAAAAAGCTGTTTTCTGAGGAATTTGACTCAAAGTCGAATTGTTCGAAGTAAAAAGCTGTTTTCTGAGGAAAATTATCACACAAAAAAACAAAAGCAAAAATGCCCTCCTGTGTAACATAAGTTTAAAACAAATTTCAACTTTCTATCATTTACTGTTTCAGAGATATTTCTGTTTAAAGTTTTTAGAAGATCTCCTCAACTGTATTGCCAGCTAAAATTTCGTCTTTTCTACAATAATGTTTGAGGTATCGTTCGCAACAGCAGTTTAAAAGCATCTGAATGCAATGCAAGTTTGCAGCATGAATTTGTGTTACAACAGGGACACTTTTACAAGTTATGGAGGACATCCCAATATTCAGAAAATTAGATTTTAACAGGCAACTCTCTTCGGGAGATCTTCTAAACTTTAAAACGAAATATTTCCGAAATCATAGATCGCAGAAACCTGAAATTTGGTTAAGAAGTGTTTTAGTGTTACTTATTATTTTTTGCGCTCAGTTTTATCTGGATGCTTCACCCCCTTTAAGTTGTTCCTGTGTTAGGAGTTCCTCCTTCATCCCACAACCCCAAAACAAAATAACTGAATCCCTGGAGGAAATGCTCCCGAAAAATTGTAATTATGTAATCATGCTTGCAATAAGCAATGTGACGCATCATAAGTCAACTACATCAATATTTTACAGGCGATGATGTGCCACCAGAGCAAACCGCAAAAGATTGTAAGTGCATCGCAACCAATAAGTTGATAATAAACCGTTTTTAACTCCTTTATTGATTATTTAATGAACAATAAATTAATTTTTGAAGCGTCTTCCCACAGTAACACCAATATATCTTAATCTTTTTCAATTGTTTTTTTTTAAGGAGGCTACTTGTTTAAAATGTTATTTATCTGCCATTGATTAAATGGTAAATCTTCTTCTTCTATGCTTGGGGCCACTCATCACGTGTCACCGAAAAAACTCTTTTAAAGATTTGTCTTGTGTAAAGCCATACAGGTTGTGGATTCGATTTGGAAGAGAGGCTGAAGATTAATTAAATTTATGTTTTATACTATTTTATTTTGCAAGCTGTAGATGTGTTTTTAATCACAAAATTAATTTCTGCCCTTCTTGTGTATTTAAGCAATTACCGGTAATTTAGCCCACCCTAGACAGATGTTTAACCACAGCAAATGTATTTTGTTCAACAATAAAAAATGTAGAGTTGATAATGATTAGATGCTTAAATGCTGTTTCTAATTAAGGCAAAGAACTTGAAGAAAAGCTCAAGAAAAAAGCACAAGAAGATTGCAAAATAGAATGGCCTCACTGGCTTCCACAATCCTCTATGAAAACTGTTCCTATCCAGTTAAGACAAGAACGCAGGTCTACTTTGGGAAATGAAGTCCAGGAAAAGTTTTATTATCACACAAGAAAAGAGTTTTTACAGTTGAGATGCGACGAACCTCTAGGTGACACTAAAGCAGAAACATTATTTGAGGAGGCTGAAAGATGCGTCAATGAATTAATGAAGGAAGACGCCCGCAGTGTCCAAAAAAACACAGTTGGACTGATTGGACAGCCAGGTGTTGGCAAAACAACCTTGACCAAAGACATTCTATATAACATAGTGTATAACCGTTGGTATGAAGCAGATTTCATATTCTACCTTAAACTCCGTGATTGTCAGTATGATGCAGAATCAGATCTACTTACTTTTCTCACATCAAACTCCGTCCCTCTTCAATTTTGCGACAACGAAAATCGACGTCGCGCGGTTTTGGATCAACTCGAAGAAAACGAGAGGGTGGTTATTTTGTTCGATGGCTACGATGAGGCGACGATAAGGAATATCAACAAAGGAGCGAATCGATACAGTCGCGAAACTCCTGAAGTCTTTTTAAAACAAATCTTGCTCGGCAACATTTTTCCTAAATCGAAAAAGTTGATCACGTCTCGACCCAAACAATTTTATGATCTTCCCTTAGAATACAAACCAAAGTTTGTGGTAAGTCTGACTGGCATCGATAGAGAAGCTCAACTACAACTTTGCGAATATATCTGTGGGGAAAGCAGCGATGACGTGTTTCAGTCAGTTTCCAACCAGCCAGACCTTTTCAGTTACTGTTTTGTCCCTGTTCTGTGCACTTTATTAATGCACTGCATGAAAAATTTGCAGTTTAGGCCTGGAACCAAAATTCCAAAAACTTTAAGCAATTTGTTCGTTTTAATTCTTAGTTTATTTATGAATGACACTTCACATTGTATTGTTCAACAAAGCGATGAAGACAAAACTGTCCTGCAGTCCCATTTAAGGTACTTTGCTGGCTTAGCTTGGAGACTTTTTAAAGAAAAGCAGTACTATTTTTCACCTAGCGAACTGAAAAATGCAGGTTTCAGCAAGGAAGAACGACTTGGATTTTTGGACACTATTTTAGCTAAAGGAATGCGAGCAGTCCTGCTAGGTGGTAGTCCCAAAAAATTGATGTACTTTACACATCTTTTATGGCAAGAGTTTTTGGTTGCAATGCACTACATATTTTTTACCTCCCCAGAAGAATTTGAGGAACTTTTATCAAAAAACCTTAATCTTAAAGAAGGCAGAATGGAAATGGTGACAAAATTCCTTTTTGGATTGTGCAATCTTGAAACGATTAAGATATTAAGTGAGGATTTTTCACTTATCTTTCCGTCACAGCAGATAACAACCGTCAAGAAATGGGGTTTAGACCAACTGCGGCGGCTTACATACTCAGAACTATATCACTTCCATCTTCTATTACCCATAATAAGCTTGACCCATGAGATGAACGACGATTCGTTTGGCCGTGAAATAGCTGAAGCGATACCAGATTATCTTTTGATTAGAGGAGACATTAATCTTATGGACATCAACGTTCTTCGCAGTCTGTTCAACGCTAAAAAAAGTTTGCTTGAAACAGGAAATCGAAAAAGCTATGACATCGCTATCGAGAAAATTCACTTTGTTGGAAGCGGTTTAAAGCCGTTTTTTCAAGAAATGAAAAACGCAATTGCTCTTAATGCAGTCAAAAAAGTAAGGTTTATAGACTCTTAACAATCAGGTCTTGACAGTCAAATTTCGACTAAAGCGTAACTACTTTAGGTGGCTTTTACCGATCAGTCGTATGTTCGCGCAGAAATACACGTGATATCTTTTTCAATGTAAAGGCAAAAAAAGAAAAAAGGCAAAATGCATGCAATTAAACGACAAGCATATTTCCACGCGGAAATATGAGTGATTGGCTTACGCAATAATAGGTCTACCGGCATAGTACGCGAATAAACGATATTAGTAAACCTCCATACCAAATATATTTTTATTTCACAAAAACAATAGCTCTCCAAGTAGAGCTTATTGTTACCAAGACTTCAGGCTTTTGAGAATATTGCAAAATGTAATTTCGCTCAGGGGCTATGGGCCTTGCCCCAAAACCTCTGCTGGTTTTAGTAAAAAGTCTTCAAAATATTTCTAAACTTATGTTATGGTCATTGAATCTTGATCCGGTTAATGCAGTCAGGAAGTCTTCGGATTGTTTAAAAAAAAATCGAATTACTTGTGCTTATAGTCACTGGATAACACAGTAGTTTTGGAGCTAAATTTGCATAGTTTCGCTCCAATTTATTACTTATTTTTTGCGTTTTATGATCTCTTTACGGTTCTTATTCTTTTGATGTGTTCTTCTCATATTTGCAGGTGGTAAGTTTGGAAATGCGCGATAAGAGACTTAGTGATGACGATTACGTTGCAATAGCGAGCTGTGTGAGTCATATGGAGCAGTTGGAGCTTGGTAATCAAGGTGACAGAGATGTGAAAATAAAAGCCTTCCAAGCCCTTTGTGATGGAATAAAAAGTGGTGCGCAATCAGTGACTGTGAGTAAATAGATCTTAGTAGCGGAAAAAATTGTGGGTTTTGTTACCTTGTCCGATTTTCAAACACGGATAGATCTCTATTACAACGTGAGGTTAAAATGATTTAATCATACTGAAAATCAATGCTGATAAATCACAACTAAAACCATGAAGTCCAGGTATAAGCACAAGACAGAGATGGTGGCATTGAAAAGATGCTGTATGAGAGCAAGTTTGGTTTTTGTTCCTCTATGGCCGTATGATTCCCCCGTCGCTATGAGCATTAAAATTTCATTGCATCTATTTTATTTATTTTTTTGGCAATGCTTCATCTTCTTCAACCATTAAGTCTTCAAAGGGTGTAAAGCATCCAGCTAGGATTGGATTAATTGGAAAAAATAGAGAAACATTTAAGACACATCTTCACCATATTTTAGCTTCTTGTGACCTATCTTTCAAAGATATTTCATTTCAAAGTTTAAGAGATCTCCTCAGCATTGTTGCCAGTAAAAATCTAATTTTCTATTGATTGAGATATCCTTTCAAAATTGTAAAAGCGTTCTTTTGCAACACTAATTCATGCTGAAGTCTTGTATTCAGGTGCTTTTAAACTAGGTGTAAAAAAAAACAACTTTAAATTAAATCTGTACTGAAATTGTTTGATTAAGCTATGACTGGTTCCATGCTTTTGATACATTTCAGATGAAACGTTTGGACATAGGCAATATGATGCTGGGCGAGGAGGGAATGATTGCACTTGCGCCATGTGTTCACAAGATTGAGGAACTAATTCTTGGACGCAAAGACGACAAAGGCATCACAATAAAAGGCATTCAAGCGTTTTGTGAGGGTATAAGATGCTGCACTTCACCAGTAAGTAACTCGATCGATAAGCTTTTTAACATCATCAGAAAAAATGACTGAGGAAGGAATTCAAGGTTAAGGCCTGCAAAAAGAAGCGAAAAAACGGAATCATATAAGTCTCAGTAGTCCTATTGCATTACAGCCTTTAAAAAGTTTTGACCTTTCCTTCATCCACCTTAGCTCTGTGTTTGACTGTTTTTACTACAGGCAGGTTGCATTTTTAAGTGTTATTTCGTTTGCCCCCAATGCGTTATTTTGACTGAAGTCTGCGAGTTTTAAGCTAAAAAAAAATTTGCGTTGATAATTTTTTTCAAAATTTATCACTCTAATCATTTCCATTAAGATATTTTGTTCTTGAAAATATTATTAAGCAAGTAAACCACTAATGTTCCCAATATTTTGTCTTGAGCAATAATGCCCAATGTAGCTGTTTTGAATTCAGCTTAGGTTGTGGTTGTGTTACACTTGGGACATTTTTGTTGATACAAGGTCCGACAAAATTAGATCTTTGCCGAAATCAGCATCTGTCTCTCAATTTAAATAAGACGTGGCTCAGTATCACTGTAGCCAGTACTTAAATTGTAAAATTTTGCATGGGGGGGACGCTTTTGCGGCCTTGACCAAACGTAAGTAAAGATTACGTAATTCCGTCGACAAAATTAAATAAAGACCAAAAATGAAAAAGGTCTTCGCCGAGAGTCAAAGTGCTTTTTCGCCAAAAATTGGTGAAGACCAAAAAAAAAAAAAAAGGTCTTCGCCGACGGTTGAAGTGTTTCTCCTTCTGAATCACTTTTTCCGTGGAATTTTGGTGCTATATTCGACCGGAATTTGTAGGTATTTTTTCTATGATCATTCAGCGCTCAAATCTCGATGGGGGGACACCTAAATCTCGATGGGGGACGCTTAATCTCGATGTGGGGACGCTAACTCTCGATGGGGGGACACGTCCCCCCGTCCCCCCTACAATTTAAGTACTGACTGTTGCTATAAACCGCAATTTTCTTTCGTCAATATTACAGTAACTGTAAATGGCAATTGCGGATATTACGCTTAGCACCAGTGGTGTAAAGTAACGAAATACCTTTACATGAGTAATTACTCAAGTAGCTTTTTCCAGTAACAAGTACTTTTTGAGTAGCTTTTTTTTTTTAGGCTACTTTTACTTGCTAACTTTTCGAGTGAAGCAACGCTACTTAAGTAGTATTCTGATTCAGAAAAGTACGAAGTACTGTAATTTTAAACTAGAACCACAAACTCGTCAGAGCGGTCAATTTTTCTACGGGCAATTGTCTTTTCTTTACAAACAAAAATTTGGCAATTTGTCTCTTCAATTTGTTTTTGTCTTTACAAGTTGTCTTTTCCGTCTTTTGGGGTAGGCAACTCTTGCGTCAGAGGTGAGACCACCGCAGCGACTGCAGCCATGCCTTTTTTCTAAGTGTCCGCGTACGTATCAGATCCAGTCTAACGAAAAGCAATTCCAAAAGATTTTAGCTTCACGTTCGTTGTTGGGTATCATTTGCCCTTTACCGCATTTTGGCATATGTGTTTACGCTATTAAAAGTAAATCATGAAAACAACAATCAGAGATATAAATTTGTCTAAAATGCGTCCTATGATTACTATGCGTTTCGATTGCTAAATTCTACAGAGTGAGCCACAAATAACACATCATATATATGCAATAAACATTATGGTGCCGTACTGTAATAAAATCTGCAATGTAATTACAAAATGTTTTCAATGTGACGATCGATTTCGACCCGGTAGAGACCAAAACTATCTAAATGGGCTATCTACAATGATTTTAATTTTGTGTGATTTAGTGACGTAAAGTTTATCAGGCTTCTGCCTGCCTTCACATGTTGTGAGATACATTAAATTCAAAAAATCCACAATAATTTTGATTACTTAATCCAAAAAAGGTTGTCGCAGAATATACTAAAATAGCTATGACGCGAACTTTTGGCTCATCCTGTAGATGTAGGAGACTATTATACACTGATAAGACACATCCATAGTGTTTTTAAATTTTAGCCTAATTTAAGATGGAATGTGAATGATTATTTGAGCAAAGATTTTATGAAATGATTCCATGTAAATTCTGCATGGCATAATTTCCAAATCTCGAAGTTTTGCTGTTGTTGTTCTTTTTGATTAATTGTCTTGATTATATTAACAAAAAAACTTGCAAAAATCAATACTTCGTGACTTCTTAAGAGAATGAGGGGTTAGAAGACCAAGCGCTATATGGCAATGATGTGAAGTCGACCAATTATTGTCTCTCATATGTCGATTCAATAATTTGTTTGTTTTGCTTGAATACTTTTAGAAATACTTGTACTTGAGTACTTTTAATACGACTACTTTTTTACTTTTACTTAAGTACTTTTTTGGCCAGTACTTCGTACTTTACTTCAAATGTTTTTTCGTCAGCAACGAGACTTTTACTTGATTACAATTTTCGAGTACTTTTTACATCACTGCTAAGCACCGCCAGTGCATCATACCTGGCTACGCTCTGGAGACTCATCCGTAATTGGTGAGTGCTCATTAGGGTTTTCAGACAATTAATTGGAGCAATTAATTGTAACAATTAATTGCTTCAAAAGTTGCTCATACCAGTTACAGTTAATTGTTAAAATTGGGCAATTAATTGCACTTTTACGTTTTGGAATCATGGCGTGTTTACACCAAGTGCGAGGCAAAGCAAAATGTTATATTTGTGTTTTTTATTATACCTTTTACACTTACAGTACTTTGCACGCGAAGCAAAATACTACCATGCGAATATTTTGATTGCAAAACGAATAAAGCCTACACATGACTCACAATTGAGCAATTGTTGAGTCATATTCAAAGTGACTTAACGACACCAATGGTAATTAACTGAATAGTAAATGCTGGAATTTTGCACGATTCAATCAACGAAAAGGACGTGTTTCGCAAAATAAATTGTGTCGACTAATTAAGCAAGGTGTTTAAAAATTTACAGCAGATTTCAATAAAAAAAGATAAAAGCTAACAGCGATAAGAATAGGGTTGTTGCTCCTCATCAAATGAGGATAATTTTTGCTAAGCTAGCTCATAGTAATGGAACTTATGGGCCAACGGCTAGGCTAAGTGGTTAGGGCCTGTCTACACTGTGCGTAAAATCGTCAGCTTACGAGCGTAACCTTAGTTTATTTTAAACAACTGGCAGTTGTACGCTGGTAAGGTGGTATGTCGCGCGTCCCGAATTTTTGTTTAAAAGAAACTAAGGTTACGCTCGTAAGCTGACGATTTTACGCACAGTGTAGACAGGCCCTTAGGCTTGTCAGGTCAGCGCTGGAGAAAGACAAAAGTAAAAGTGGTTGAGAAAAGGTTAAAAAAAGACTATTTTATTAAAAGTAGCCACACTCCGACTCATCCGAGATAAATTATTAACACTGGAATTAACTTATTGAGCAAAGCGAAGAGTCTTGAGCGAAATAATGACGTCAAGCAAAAGTGTTTACTGTCGATGTAAATAGCAATTTCGCTTAGGAAATATTTTACGTTGCTTTGCTTCGCATCGCTTCGCACTTATAAGTAAAATTTCTTCAATAAAGTCAATTCTTTAGTTGTTAGAAGACAGAAGTAATAAAATAATGCAGGATCAAGAAGCTAAGCTTAAGGCGTCACTGCATGGTTAAAAGCTATCAGAATAAAATCTAAATGGAATATAGCGAAGATCGTTGATAAGATGACCATCCGGGGTAAAACGTCCACAAGCTGTTACCAAAAAACTACAGCTTGGTTGTGGCACACTCAGGTTTTTGCTGCAGCATTTGCTCACCAATTTAATAATTTTTCAATTAGCAAGTTAATAGTAATAGTAAGTTAATAGTTAATAGTAAGTTAAAGTAATTATTTAAAAAGGATCTCCAGTTTGTTTCCAACTAACCACCCCACAAAAAATAGCTCAGTTCTATTTTATAAATCTTTAAAAAATACACATTGAAATTTCATTTAAAAAGCGCTTCACAATTGCAGCTTACCCTACTAGATGTTAGTCGCTTACAGCAAATTGGTGCAGTGTAACCAAACTATGTGACATACCCAAACGTGGCATCTCATTTCAATATAAGTGTTTTTGTGAAAAATGACGTCATAGTTTACCAATTAACTGTTTGCTATAAAATGGCAATTAATTGTATTTGTCCAAAATAAGCAATTAACTGTTTGTTTACGTTAGCAATTAAATTGAAAACCCTAGTGCTCATAGTGCTTAAAGCAAAAGCAAAAAAGTTTCGAATATGTCGAACCTTGTCGTCAGCAAAAATGCCGTAACTGGAAGAGCACCATTCGATATCGACTACTAAACGGATGTTTCGAACAGTAAAGTGAACTTCAGTACCATTCTAATCAATTCGGGATGCATATTACTAACTTACACAACTGCTGTGCTCGGAATAATTGTAAGTGAAATTACATTTTATTTACCAAGTTGCCTTTTCCAGAAGACAGCAAAGGGATCTTTGGGTCTTCGACTCAAGCTGCCACCTGCCCAGTGCCTTCCTGTCTACCACTCGGTGGAGGCTTCTCTCTGTCTTTTTGATTGCTCAACGTCAAACAGGGAGCCGTGACTACCACGTTTTAAAGTCTTTTGTTTGACCCGACCGGAAACCGAATACAAATTTACCGTTTCAGTAGTAGACGCTCTAACTACTCGACCACTGATAGGTTTATTTTTATTCATAAGCATTTTAATTTAACCGTTAGTTAGAGGAGCATTCAAGTCAAATATTTCACTGTTGACCAAAATGTTGAGATAAGCCTAAAATGCATACTCACCAAATTTGGACTTTTACGTCTTGCCATTTTCAAGGTATTGCAGTTCAAAGTTAACTATTTTCCTTTTTCTTCAGTGTTGCCATTTTGCCAGTATTGTGACTGAAGATTAACTTTTGGAAAGTTGACTTAAGTTTACTTGAAAGGCAGCTAATTTAAATTTTGACCCTTTATACTTTGTTTTGACAACACTGCGAAAACACCTATTTAGAGTTACGAAAATTGCAGAAAGTTTTTGAAATTTTGTTTGTAGTTGGCAACCCTAGCAAAAATTCTAAGCAGAAAAAGCCTTTGTAAGGGTAAATCTAAATTGTTATGTCTTGCAAACGGAACGTCGTACAAAGTTCAAAATTGGTGAAATTAGTCTTCAGATCTGTCAAAATTTTTTGGAGAAAAAACCGAGCAAAAAAATTCGACCTGAATGCCCCATTTAATTTTGCAGATGAAAGAGTTGCAGCTCCGCAGCACCATGCTGGGTGATGAAGGTTTGATCGCAATGGCAGCATGCATTCACTGGGTTGAAAAGTTAATGCTGGAAGTAGAAGATGACCATGGAATTACACAAGTTGGCATAAAAGCACTGTGTCGCGGTATACAGACTCGTGACCACCCAGTAAGGGCCGTAACTTGATGTTGCAAATATGTGTAGGAATGACCATTAGCGTAACTGACCCTGGGGCAGGGGGCATTCGACTTCCGGGTGTCGGGTTCTTTTGATAATAATAAATCCCCAAGTGCTACGAATTTCCGGAAATAATCAACAGAATAAAACCTTCACTTTAATTTGACGGGCAACAAGTATCGTATCATCAATACCGCAATTCCTTTTTTAGACTTCATTTAGATTTGACGGAAAAAAAGCACCAAATTCTTCGCGAAACTTTTATTTTGGTCTGCCTCTATCATCAGTTACGCCACTGGAAAGGACTCTACGGAAAACTTCTTTTTGAATTGCAACAGTTTATTACTACAGTAATTTGTAATTAATCATTTGTTATTTTAAATAGTTTATGTTTTTAACTAGGCGCCAGCAAAAAGGTCAAAAGGACTTGCAGCCTTCGATTCAGTTTTTGACGCTGGAGAATCCACTGTCTCGCTAGTATGCTTTGCATTTTTAGAGTTGAAAATGTAAGAAAGTCTAATTCAAGCCTACCGCTTCAACAAAAGGCACTCTATCTAGTAGTCAAATCTATTAGCTAATTTAAACAGAGAATAGGTGTGACTTGCTTTTTTTTGTGATTTTTTGAATTTCCGAAACCTTGTATTTTCATCCTGATCTTTTTGCTTGATTTATCTATATTTCATTTATCTTCTTTAATATGTTCTTTTATTCATATATTGTTTTTGAAGACGTACTTTCTCTGGAGTGGAAGGTTTTGGGTTCAAATCTCGAATTGGTCAAATCGGATGCAGTGTTGCCAATGGCTCACCACTGCAGCGAACGAAATTATTTCGAAGCGGACTGTATTGTCCTCGCAAGCACAATAACGCTAAAATGGGTCCGGCCAACTCGTTAAACTCTTTGGCGTAATACAGCCAGTATATAACTAAATACGAAATAAAAGATTTGATTTGAAAAATGTTTCAGTGAAAAATGTTTCAGTGAAAACTGTTTCATGCAGATGGAGAGTCTAAAGTTCTATTGCTCTGATGATGCGTCAAAAGAAGCTGTAGCAATATTTCAACATTGCAAAGAAAAATGCCGTGCCATTCTAATCAATCGAGAGGAGTTATGAAACAGTAGACTAAGGACTAAAATATATTATTTACGACAAAATCATTTTTGTTGAAAAGATGCTATATAGCTTAGTACTTAAAATGTTTAAATGTATATCTGTATTGGATTTTAATTTTTGCAATCTTGATTTTTTTGAAGAGATTCATAATGCTTAATTAAACATTGCCTTTCGGTATTCATTGTCATTTATACCAAAAGAATTTCAGGAGAAATGCTCGCAGGAGCTCAAAATTAATTGCTATGCAGCCAAAAAGTTATCATTTTTTTGTTCCTTTAGAATTCATTCGCACACAAATATAAGCCAGTACAGGAATTAAAACTCCAAATCTCAAGATTCCGATTTCGAAACCGAACGACGAGCCTGCCATTGCTAAATTACTGAAATGTGTTTCTTTTGTCTGGACTTTTTTCAATTTCTTGATTCATCCATATTCATCCTCCACCCACGAGGATGCGGCAGTGGAGCTTTCTATTTCGGACGAATCCTCACCCGCTTAGGAGTTGACCGGATTCCAAAGCTTTCAATTCGCACACTCCGTCAATTTTATTAGGAAAAGCAAGATGTAACTGCTTCTGTTTATTAAATTAATGTCCAATAACCTTTCAGAATCTTAGTTAATATGTGGTACGTGGAAACAGAATTGACGGTTGACATCTACACTCTGTTTTCAAGATCAGTTTGATTGGACTGGACACAAATAGGTAGCGCAAATATTGTGGCCGTTAAATACGTCTTTCTTATATTTTCCGCCAGATGATGTTGTGGAGCTACAGTATATTCGAAAAAGAGTCAATGTTGACATTATTTAAATTGTCATACACTTTTGTTATTCTAGCTAATGAACTTAGCTTCAATTATTGTAATCTTTATATTTTGATTGTTTGTTATTTTGTGCTGAGTTTGTTATTTGTCGATGCCAATACGCCAATAAAATTCCAACGATTTCTGAAATTAAACAAAATGTGCAAGACGTTGAATATTGTGAATTGAATCAGAGACGTTGCTAAAAATTGTGGCACCCAAGACGGGATTTCGTGGTGGCACCCTTTCTCGTACCAAAAATAAGTGAAGACCAAAAAAAAGGTCTTCGCTTCAAAACAAGTGGGTTTTTGGTCCATAAGTACGTGAAGACCAAAAAAAAAAGGGCTTCGCCTAAAAATCAGTGGAGTCCAAATGAGGATGGAGACGACGAAACAAAGTGAAAAAAAGTAAGATATTTACCACAAATCGGTGTAGTTATGGTTTCACATCATAATATGGTGTCACCCCAAAATGGTGACACCCTGGGCGGGCCGTCTCCCCCTCTAGCGACGCCACTGAATTAAATGCTGCTAAACGAACAAATAATGCCGTGGTTACAGATAGGCCTGACAACGTTACAATGCTCTCCGATTGTTTCCTACAGCGTATCGGTGAGTATCGTAACGCTGTCGAGCCATGTGTAACCACTACATAATTTGAAAAAATTCAGAAAATAAATATGGTTTTTGCAAGTATCTTTTTTTGAAACTACAACAATATTGACTTTTCATTAACGTGTGTTTGTAAATGTCTGGGTTTTTCTTTTTTTTTTTTTTCATCTTAAAAATAAAATTTCAAAAAATGAAGGGCATTCTTATCAAGATTTGAGAAGCGAGCAGTAGTAAAATTATACAATAAATATGACTTCAAAATGAATAATTGTTTGAATCCGTTCAAATAAGGAAAGCTTAAAAGTCGATTTACCTCAAAAATAATCAGTTTTTCTCAATAAAAAAAGAATTGTGCTAGAGAAACGTAAAAGTGCCTAATAACTCCTGGAAATGGAAAAGAAAAATCAAAAACGAATTTTTTTGCGTCAATAAAATTAAAATTGCTCAAAATTTATTTTTCAAATGTTTTTAATGACTTTACTTAACAGTTGAAGTTTTTAAATAATTCAAATTGTATGGGATATTGGGAATGCTGAGAGCTTTTTCTCAGAGCTCCGAAAGCTAACGCATTTTTAGACTTTGTTTAGCTGAAATTGTCACTGTTTAGATAAATAATGTGTCCTCGGCTGCATTCAAACCTCCGCTCAACAAACATTATTAGCCTGCACGTCCAGTACCGGTATGCCGTCTAAATCTATACCAGCTAATGTGATTTTGACAATAAAAAGTCATTGTCGTTAGAGAATTTAAAACGACGAGTTTCGTTAGAAGATGAATAAAAGCACGAAAGCGTTTGTAACGCGATGTCCTTGCAGTCTACTCAGTGTGACGTCATCTGAAGTCATTGTCAAGCGACGATGGAAGGTATTGATAAAGTGAGTTTAATATAGACTTGTCGAGCATCGCTGCAAACAGTGAAGCTCTAGAAGTGTCGTTTCGGCCTCCAGAGGCCTGCTAAAGTGACTAATTTTAATAATATGTAAAGAAGATAAGTAAGCACAAGGAACTAATTACACAGTTCCGATTATTAGCTAGCACTGGCAGGCAGACTAGAGCAAATCTAAAAATTCCTTTCAAAACGCTTGTGATTTTTCGACAGTGAGGAGCCAGATTATTTTTGTAAACAAAAAATTGTTATGAGACTGGTTGTTTAGATTTTCAAAATTTTGGCTATATGATACTGTTTTTATGCTCGTATAAGTTATAACGCTTATTAATTACGACAAGGTATTAATGTCAAACTCCATTTCCACTTTTTTTGCAAGAACTAACAAATTTTGGTTTGAAGCTGGCTAAATAGCTGTTCTTAAAATTCCACGCATTTTCGGCCGCAATTTTACTAAATTATTTTGTGCTTAACTTTATTGGAGATTCTTGTTTGTTGGAAGTTGTCTTGCGCTTACATGATTACTGTTCGACAATTCAACAATAGCAATATACACAAAGGCCGAAAATACTCTGCTTATTGCTCGCAAACCCGTTGTACTAGCCCATGTTTTTAATTATTTTTTTCATGCTAAGGCTTGCATTGTTCTTAATTTTTAAGCAAAATTAATGTGCTTCGTGTTTTCATAAAACTGTTCTAATAAAAAACTGTAATCGAAAATTAGAGAAAAAAAATAAAAAGAGCAGAGCTACTCGGACATCAAGTTTCCATAAAAGCTTGTGTTTCTTAAATCTGACGCGCTGCAACCGATTATTGATAAAAAAAGTTTTGTTTCTCAAACAAAATTTCGGCTTAATGCTGGATTTTTTTATCTCTTTGATGTCACAAGATGTGACGTCACTTGGCAAGTTTCGGTTTGTTTGAATATTTTGGTAGGTTTTGCAATCACTCAGGAGCATGAAATAAATAGAAAACACAAACTGGTTGTAAATCTTTCGGAAATTTGATCAACTGGCTTTTAGTGCGACGATACCCTCGCAAAAATAAGTCAGAAGTTTAGAACGTACTGAACAGTAGTTGGCAATTTTCAAAAGACTGAAATGAAACCTTATTTCTGAATGCGAAAGAGCGAGTTCCTTGTTCTGTCGAACAAACATCAAACCAAGCTTGTAGGATTTCTGTGCTTTTAGACTTTAACTTTCTGCAAAAAAAATAAAGAAGGAAACTTACTCAACTTTGTAGTACAGCAGCAAATGAAGTAGAATCGGTAGTACTCGGTATATAACACCAGTAGCGTAGCCAGGGGGGGCGGGGGCGGGGGGGGGGGGGGCTAGTTTGTCAAAAATAGAACTAACAAATAAGTTAAAACTTTGAAAAATGGTAAAAAATACGCAATCGAATTTGATCGCAAGAGTAAAATGCTAAACATAGGTGTCATCAACAAATATACTATAAACTAAAGACTAGGGGGGGGGGGCTATTCAGTATTAGTTAATTACCTATCATTTCTCTCAAATCTCTTTTCATTAGCCCCCCCCCCAATTATTTTTGTCTATAAACTGTATACAAAATAGATTACTCCGTGTGAGTTTTATTGAGTTATTAGATTTTATAATTTACCAATATCTAAATAAGAGAACTAAAATTTTACCGTTCGCCACCTCCCAAATAGCCCATTTATGCAACCAGTTTAATCATGCTTGCAGTGCCAATTTCTAATCCACGTTTTAAAAGCATTATTTTTAGTCAAAATAGCCCTAAAATTGAGTTATTTTTGCAAAAAAAGGCAAAATTTTCGAGCGCTGGGGGCTCCGCCCCCAGACCCCCAAAACAGCCCCCCTCCCATTGCGAATTCCTGGCTACGCGCCTGTATAACACAGTAAGTGTCTTATATTTTTTGTCAGTATAGCTCGAATTCGTACTACAGGTATGAACAGGAGTGTGACGTGATACTTCACAAAAGACAAAAGTCAACTTCGAAACAATATGTTTTTGGCTGTTAATTATACAGTAATTTTGCTTGTGCCTCTAACACTTTAGATATTTTCTGTGTCTACAGCTTATCATTAATTTCTTAGTTCATTGCTCTTAATGTTTAACTTATGTTACTGCTTAGACAATAAACCTCTTTTTAAAACTTAGTGCTATACTTGAAGTACAGTAGGTACTATAGTGTAAGGTAACAATGACACGCCATGCATGATGTCATTCGTTTTGTCTGATACGTCAGCGTGAACATCGCAATGTCTCAAAGCGGCGGAAGGTTCGATTTTGATGACGGAGGAGTTTACTGCGGAGCGTGGGAGGACGGTAAAGCTCATGGACAAGGAATATGCACCGGACCCAAGGGCCAAGGAGAATATGCAGGATCATGGAATCACGGATTTGAAGTCCTGGGTGTTTACACGTGGCCCAGTGGCAACACTTACGAGGGTAATTGGTCGAATGGAAAACGTCATTCTCTTGGAGTGGAGCTGAAAGGTAAATGGGAGTACAAAGGAGAGTGGACCCATGGATTCAAGGGCAGGTACGGTGTCCGTAGCAACATTTCAAGCAGAGCAAAATATGAAGGAACGTGGATAAATGGATTGCAAGAAGGATACGGAACAGAAACGTACGCAGATGGAGGTAAAGTTGTTTTTTTTTTAACTTCAAGAAATAAAGAATTCAGCTAGAAGTATGCACTAATTGATGCAAACATTAATAGACTTCTTCATCAGATTTCAGCTTTCTCTGATCCATTGTTTGCATGAGTTAATTCATTTAAAAAAAAGGCGGTTTCTTTACTGTGTTGCCAGACAAAACATTATTTGCCCAATTGCAATTTAGTCTTACTTTCTTAGTATTTCATTTGCAACACTGATCCATTGCTGAATCCTATTGTAACCATAAGCTTTCAAAATCGAGTACTCGTGAAAGGTAGGTAGCCTTTAGATGGTTTGGAAAAAGTTAAATGTAACTGGCATCATTACAGACCAGTGGATGGATGTATTAAATCTTCAACTAAATATCTCGAAAAGATAGGTTGTAGAAAGTTGGTGCGTGATGAGAATATGTTTTAGATTTTGTATTTAGTTTTTGCACATGGTCCTGTAACTGAATGCTTTAGTAGTTCACCCCGCTTTCAAAATTCCAAAATAAAGTCTAGACACAAATTGTTGTCATCTTAAGTCGTTGCACAAAATTTTTGATTTTTATGGATATTGCACTACAGTAAAAATAACTGTATTTGTTCCAAGCACTGAGATTGCGAGACCTTTGACCAAGACAAATAAATCTATTGAAGAAAAACGAACCACAGATCTATAAAAACAACACTTTGAAACAAAGGTCAAAGTGAATTCGATAGATTAAAATAGAACAATAATATTATTGCACAATATACCCAATGCCAAAATTTAACATTTATTGCATAACGTGATGTTATAGTGTGTTGCCTTAAGATTTATTTCGTGGCAATTGAATATACAAAATCGTTTTGATAAAAACGACCTTGCGTTTGCAGCAAGCAATGAAGTAAGATTTAACATAGCGCAAAAAGCTCTGCAAGATAAAGCTAACGCAGATCCTTTGATTAGCGCAGAATGACAAATGCGCTATTGCAAAGGTGGCAAAAGCTCAGTAACTTGGTAAAGCATCGGGTCAGTGATCCAAAGGTTGCTGGCTCCTGATGATTCAATTCTCTAACTAGCAATGCGTTGTTGTGCTCTTGGGAAAGACACTTTACGCTTATTTCCTATTGAGGCCAAGCAGGCTACCAGTTATGGTGGCCCAGTCTGGTGAAAGGTTTGCAAACAAAACTCAAAAAAGGTGTCCCGCAAGATTGCATTCGTGTGGTTAGAGAGGCGCAGAGTCCCTGGTGCCTACTCACGAACGAAAAAAGTAAGTTGGTTCAGGTCTTCAAATCCTTGCATTATTCATGGCATCAATTCGTCAATCGTTATGAGAATAGGCAGATGCAAGGCCTGCTAATGCAATCAATGTCAAGAGCTTTTGCCACAAGCACCATATGCGTTGCATACGAAGCGTTTAATTACGACCGAATGTAAGAGGATCGCGACGTTCTTTCTTGGCAAGTCTCAATTCAATCGATTTGCATCAAATTCTTGCTACACCGCGGTTGTATCGATCGCTTTAAAATCGTGAAGTTTTGTTTTTCCTCGCTATATATCTCTTGCGATTAATTGTAAAAATCTGGTTTGATAATGACATCTACTTAGCAGTGTAAGTACCGCAGGGGGTTTCAACGAATGGTTTTGTTCGTCGAAAATGCTAACTGGTTTTCTTTTTCTTTTGCAACCCACAGTAAGGGACGTTATTAGATCGTATGCATATGAGCGTATTCATAGTTTGCTGTTGTTAATCAAAATTTTGTCGACTTACTAGCGTTTTCAGGCTAAATTAACTACGAAAAAACAAACGATTCTCTCGCGCGCTTACAACTTTGCGCTAGTGCGGAAAACGAAGTCAAAAAACGGATTTATATGAAGGTTAATATTATTTCTGTTCAACAACTAGTGTAACAACAATCATGTTATGTGCAAGAACGACATCTGTAGTTAGTGGTGTGCAGTGGTGCAAATCTTTGTAGAGAATTGGGGGGGATAGTTTGCAATTTTACCCCAATTTTCGACATTGGGGGATGAACCTCAACCACGATTTTTTCAGGTAAGCAAATTAAGTTCCATGTGGGCAAATTCAGGTGAAGACCAAAAAAAAAAAGGTCTTCACCAAAAACGGAACACTTTTTTTTCCCCAAAATCAGGCGAAGACCAAAAAAAAAGGTCTTCACCAGGAACGGAACACTTTTTTTCCTCGACTTCAAGTGAAGACCTGCGCTTGGATGCACACCGGAATCAAATTATTGCAGGGGTTGCAGATGAAGACCATACTTAAATTATTGGGGGGGATGCAGCCAAATTATTGGGCGGGATTTATCCCCCCGGGTTTCGGCACCCCTGGTTGTGTGCAGTGTAGTAGTTGAAAAACAAAATTTATTACGAGTTGCTATTAAAATATTACTTTAACTTATCTCGTCAGTATCACGCCATTATCGGCGGCGTGGATCACGTGACCACAACATTGCGGAACTATTCAAGTATTCATGCCTTGCTTTTAAGGTTTGACGCGTTGTTATTATTCTTAACGCTTGATTTCAGTCACAAACACGAAAATTCGTTTTTGTATCGGTTTTTCAAAGCTAATTCATATCTAACTTCAAATCTAACATCGCTAATTCAAATCTAACATCGGTTCTAAAAGCCCATGTAAAAATTTTAGGTTCTAAAAGCAGGCTGGTAACCAGGATTTTCCTAAGCAGGAAGTTTAGAGTGAAAATTAAAATTTTTCCACTCGAAAAATGTCTTAATTGGTCAGCATGTTGAGTAAAGTGGTGCAACTCATGCGTAGTTTAGGGATCCCGTACACGAGCCCTAAAAACACAAGCCCTAAAAACACGAGTCCTAAAGACACGAGCCCTAAAAGACACCAGTCCTAAAGGACACGAGTCCTAACGTACACAAGTCCTAACGGACACGAGTCCTAAAAGACACGAGCCCTAAAGGACACAAGTCCTAAAAGACACTAGTTCTAAATACACGAGCCCTAATGGACACGAGTCCTAACGTACACGAGTCCTAAAGAACACGAGTCCTAAAGAACACAAGCCCTAAAGTACACAAGCCCTAACGGACACGATCCCTAAAAAACACGAGTTCTAAAGACACCAGTTCTAACAGACAGGAGTCCTAATGTACACAAGTCCTAAAGGACACGATCCCTAAAAGACACGAGTCCTAAAAGACACGAGTCCTAAAAGACACCAGTCCTAAAAGACACGAGTCCTAAAGGACACCAGTCCTAAAAGACACGAGTCCTAAAGAACACGAGTCCTAAAGAACACGAGTCCTAAAGGACACGAGTCCTAAAAGACACGAGTCCTAAAAGACACGATTCCTAAAAGACACGAGTCCTAAAGAACACGAGTCCTAAAAGACACAAGTCCTAAAAGACACGAGCCCTAAAGAACACGAGTCCTAAAAGACACGAGTCCTAAAAGACACCAGTCCTAAAAGACACGAGTCCTAAAAGACACCAGTCCTAAAGAACACGAGTCCTAAAAGACACGAGTCCTAAAGAACACCAGTCCTAAAAGACACGAGTCCTAAAAGACACGAGTCCTAAAAGACACGAGTCCTAAAAGACACGAGTCCTAAAGAACACGAGTCCTAAAAGACACGAGTCCTAAAGGACACGAATCATAAAGGACACGAGACTTAAAATACACGAGTCCTAAAAGACACGAGCCCTAAAGGACACGAGTTCTAAAGGACATGAGTCCTAAAAGACACGAGTCCTAAAGTATGACTCATAAAACATACGAGTCATTACTTACACGAGTTCTAACAAAAGTGACCCGTTTGGAGATGCGGCTGAGTATCAATTTCTTCTGACCAACCAATTTAACTACGTATCAAAATAATCGGATGGTTTTGGGGGTCAGAGTTCAGTATTTCCTCTAGCAAAGCACGCTATAAGGACGTGAGAAAAAATTTTGCTATTTTTTATTGAAAGTTTTATTGTGATTGGAGAGTGTCTGCCACTACAACGGTAGACTCGGGTTCGATTCCAAACAGTTGGACAAACCCAAAAACTTAAAGATGGTGGTCACTGTTTTCTGCTTCTGAAGTATGGTCACGGTTTGTTACTAACTGTTTAGTGCAATAATCATCAATGTGCAAGTGAAATAATTGTTTAGGGCACGTTAGTTATTTAGGGCATGTTAATTACTTAGGGCAAGTGTGCCCCCAATAATTGACTTTTAAATGACTTAACCAAGATAGATGTTTTTACAAGTTCGTCACTATGAAGTTGTTAAATACACTTTAACGTCGTTTGTCATTTCAATATAAGAAATGCGTGGAAAAATATTTTGACATAATTTAGGAATGCCATCCCACCTACTTAAATCTCCCAATAGTCAATTTTTTTGAATAACCTAATTGTTTTTAAGATCAGCAGGTCTTTCAAAATACTTTGATGTGGTTTGGGGGTGCTACCCCCTCGGTAACCCCCTAAATAGATCCCCCAAACCTTTTATTTTTAATTTTGAGCTAGAGTAACGTTTTTTAAATATCAGTAGGTACATAAAAGTCAAAAAATTAGAAATATAATTAGACGTCTGTTCGAGATAAAAGTTTAAAATCGCTGTTATTAGTGTAAAAAATAGATTCTTGGACCAACTTAGTTTCAAAATCGCCGTGCGTATGCTAAACAATGACTCGCTCTGTCACAGTGTTATTATAACGCTGTACTTGCGACAATATTGTGGATGCATTTTGCGGAAAAACCACCCATCACGTCGGCTACATTATTTTCACTCGCAGTCATCATTACGCGATTTGCTCTTGATCTGTTAATCAAACACTAACTTTTAGCTTCTTGTCGTGCTGTTGATGCAAAAGGGTTTATTCATCCCATAAATTAAAATTACAATCATTTTTCAGAGTTTTAAACCACCCATCATTGTTTTGAAATAGCGTATTTGAAAGTTTTTACTTGTTCCAATTTGAAAAATTTAACCGATCTGATGTTTTATCAGAGACAATTTATCACAATAGCTTCAAACGTTTTCGCTAATGAATGAGTTTTAAAACCGCAAGAAGAAAAAATATTTGCATTTTTTGTTTTTTTTCATTGTATGGCAGAAGATTTTACATCACTCATATTCATTTTACATAAAAAAGTAAAAATTCATTCGTTTTAGGTTTAATTTTGACGTTTAATTTTTGCTGAAAAACTTGCTTTTTAACAAACCTTGAATAACAAAAATTTAAAAAATACCAATAATTTCGTCAACTTGAACTGAAAAAGTAAAACAATTTTTATAAAAATGCAGCAGAGTTCATATCCCTCATTCATGGATTAATCTCCTATTTCTTCAACGTTTTCAATACACACTATGTTTTGATTGCAAAATTACTTTTTTCGTTGATCTTAATTTTCTGCACTACCTTATTTGCGTATAAGATACTGCAAAACATACAAAATATACCGTAATTAAAAAAAATTGTTTTATGACTGTGTCGCAATGCTTGTGGCAAGATAAAGTATAATTTCTGATAATGTAATTAAGTGGCGGCATGATTTTTCGAAGCACAAAAATGTTAGCAAAGATCGTAGGATTACGTCTCTCTGTGTCCTTTTGTTTTTTTTCATTGTATGAAAAATGATCGTTTACATGTAAGTTGGTGATTTCAAAAATATCTATTAATCTTTGTTAAAATGAAAGAAAGAGCAGAATGTTCAGCATAAAGAGTAAGTTACGTTAGGTTCACATTTTTACAAATTCTCAAGAAAAATTGTTCTGCGCTGATATTGAACTCTCTATATTTGATTTTTTATTTCTTGCAGTTAAAAATTTTTTCTTTCTGTTTCTTACGATTAAATAATTTAAAAAATTTGATCACAATGCTCCATTGAAAATTTTAAAATGCAGTTTTCTCAAGTTTATTGTGCTTTGGCAGTTTCAATTCCACCAAACAAATTTCTTTAGTCACAATATTCTTTATTGGATTTTTTGCTAATCAAGAAACTGTAGTTTTCTTTCATTATTGGATTTGTTGCAAACAACGTTTCCTCTCAGAGCTTGCTTGGTGTGCGCGGAATAAAATGCCGAGTGAGCTCCAAAAATAGGTCTTCGCCGCAACCTGGATCTCTTTCAGTCTGGAATTGTGGAATTTTGCCCCTCAAGTGAAGATTGAAAAAAAAAAGAAGAATAAAAGTAAAAAACTACTGCATACGAAAAGCTATATCTTTTGATGTTCAAAGCCGTACAAAATCAATTAAACGATATATTTATCGTTTTCAAAGCAGAAGACTTTTTAATGGCGTAATTTTTGGTCGCAAAATTGAAATATTTTTTACTAAAGGCGAATTTACACAAACTCCGTTTCTCTCCATTTTGTTTTTGGTTTTTGCTTCTTCGTGAAAAAGTATGCTCTTTTTCGAGCGCATTTTTTTAGTCTTATGTGCATTATGTAGAGTGTTATTACTGTACATATTGATCAAAATTTTGTGTATAAACAACATAGGCGTAGCATGGGGGAAGGGGGCAGGGAGCCCGCCCCCCTTCCCAATCGCAATGCCAGCAATGATAAATTTGTGACCAAAACGGCTATTCTTTCGTGTTTACCTTGACACGAGAGCGTGAAGACGTTATCGTTTTTTTGCTCTTCACCTTTTTTCGAAAAAAATTCAGCTCTTCAGACCGTGAAACCTGTTTTTATTGTTTTGGTCTTCACTATATAAGTTGTGGTCTGGTCCCCTCCCTCAATCCTAAATTGGTCTCCAACAAAATTTCATCCCCCCCCCCCCCCAATCAAGACTCTTAAGTCGGACTGTGAAGACTTTTTTTCTTGGTGTTCACCTATGTGATTAGTGGTTTGGGCCGCCCCCAATCAAAAATCTTGGCTACGCCTATGATAAACGATGTGAGCAATATTTCAAAATAGGGCTGTTTAACCCTTCGTAAAAAACGTTTTTTGAAAAAAGTTTTGTCCAGTACGTGACTGTCTGGTTGGTGTGGACAAGGACATACGTATAAAAATGCTTACCAAAAAGAACATTACTTTTTTATGAAGAAGAAAAGCGTAAAAAAAAAAACGACAAAAGCGGATAAAAAACGGATACTGTGTGAATTCAACTTAAATAGAATACCGGCCGCGCATTCACTGACGATTTTACTTTGCAGTCAAGTTCATGTACTGAATAAACAAATAATCAAAGAAATTCTATATGCGATGATTACGAGTATGCTCACTATTGATAACTTTTTGAGGGAGATCATCGAGAAATCAAGACGAACTATTCATCAGTATTGCAAACGGCTTTGAATAACAAATAAGTGTTTATCAACATCAGTAATGCAGTGAAGTGGTGTTGCGCAGTTAGCGAACTTTTCTGAATCTAACGTTTATCGCATTATTTATCAGATAAAATTTTGAGAATACGAAACAACTAAAACAATCTAAAATTAATTGAAATTCTTTTTTTTTTAAGAAAAGAGAAATAGCTTTGCTATAGAATTTAATATCGTTAACTAGTTGTTACCTATTTTGCAAGCTATCAATAACAATGAAAATGCCCTTCGAAAATTAAATTCGCTCATGACGCTGTAACTAATAAATAATGTCCTTTTGCAAGTGCGACAAAAACTAAAATGACATAATAAATCAAAACATTATTTAGAAAATTTTCCAAGCATTTTGTACGTAGAAAGAAAATTTTTATCAGCTCAATATCGCAAAGAATTTACAAACGACATCCATTACGAACTGCCAAACTACAGCAACAGATGATCGATAATATTACGATGAATCATCAAAAAGGAGAGAAATTTTCGCGTTCTAAAACCGCAAAGAGCGCATTATGTCATCGTTTTAAGGAGCATGAACTACCGTTTTTCAACAAGTTCATTAATCTGCGTTCAGATCAACAACGAATTGTTTGCAGTTGGTACTGGACTTCGAATCTCCAATACCTTCCAATTTTTATTGATGGATTGGAGCTACGACATAGTTTTTCCTCGCCAAAACGATTGGACGTCAAAATGCCATTACAAAGCATCGAACCTTACCGTAAATCAATGTTTAATTCTTTCAGTGTGCGTATTTAAAGAATTTGAATGTAAAGTCAAAACTTTTGTGGATAGTCTATAGCTTAGTTGAAAAGTTACCAGAATCAATTTATAGCTCATATAACTCAGCGGGTCTAGAAAGTTATGCCTTTTGTGAAATCTCATTGTCCACTCTGCCTGATATTGTCCACTTTGCCCGGTTTTTAACTTCGTTTCACACCGTAATTTCGGCCATATCCTAAAATACATAAAATTCTATGCCACAGCAACACCACATGGCAGATTAACGTTTAATTTCAGCAATATTTGTGAATAATGATTTACACCACTAATTCAAGTCGAAATAGATGTAAATTAAGGCTCGATCAACATAACATTCAGTGCGGTTAAATCATTGGTTTAAAATTTAAATGACATCTTTACGAAATAATTCAATGAAAACAGCTGCTTCAGCGTTTTAACTCCTAGCAACCAACATCAAATGCAAAATAAATCTTTGAAATTACAAAAGTTTAAAAATGCGTTATTTATCACGAATGAAGGAGATGCAACTGTTCTATTTCAGGGCCATCAATAGTAAACCTTGTATTTGATAACTGAAAGTAGCTACCACCATGTACATTACAATATTTTCATGAAAAAGCAAACAATAACCCCGAATTCTTACTAACCAAATCTTTTTCAGTATCTACCGACTTTTATGTAGCATTTAACTTATGTTTTTTAGGGCTCGTGTCCTTTTAGGACTCGTGTCCTTTAGGACTCGTGTCTTTTAGGACTCGTGTTCTTTAGGACTCGTGTCTTTTAGGACTCGTGTCTTTTAGGGCTCGTGTTCTTTAGGACTCGTGTCTTTTAGGACTGGTGTCCTTTAGGACTCGTGTTCTTTAGGGCTCGTGTCTTTTAGGACTCGTGTCCGTTAGGGCTCGTGTTCTTTAGGGCTCGTGTTCTTTAGGACTCGTGTCTTTTAGGGCTCGTGTTCTTTAGGACTCGTGTCTTTTAGGACTGGTGTCCTTTAGGACTCGTGTTCTTTAGGGCTCGTGTCTTTTAGGACTCGTGTCTTTTAGGGCTCGTGTTCTTTAGGACTAGTGTCTTTTAGGACTCGTGTCTTTTAGGACTCGTGTTCTTTAGGGCTCGTGTCTTTTAGGACTCGTGTCTTTTAGGACTCGTGTTCTTTAGGGCTCGTGTTCTTTAGGACTCGTGTCTTTTAGGACTGGTGTCCTTTAGGACTCGTGTTTTTTAGGGCTCGTGTCTTTTAGGACTCGTGTCTTTTAGGGCTCGTGTTCTTTAGGACTCGTGTCCGTTAGGACTCCTCTCCTTTAGGACTCATGTCCATTAGAACTTGTGTCTTTAGGACTCGTGGTTTTTAGGGCTCGTGTCCATTAGGGCTTGTGTACATTAGAACTCGTGTTCTTTAGGACTGGTGTCCATTAGGACTCCTGTTCATTAGGACTGGTGTCCGTTAGGACTCGTGTCTTTAGGACTCGTGTTTTTTGGGACTCGTGTCCGTTAGGGCTTGTGTTCATTAGGACTCGTGTCCTTTAGAACTCGTGTCCGTTAGGGCTTGTGTACTTTAGGACTCATGTCCATTAGGAATTGTGTTTTTAGGACTGGTGTCTTTTAGGGCTCGTGTTTTTAGGGCTCGTGTCCGGATACCGTAGTTTAGATAGGCCACATAGGGCCATTGAGGTATAGAAGCAAAGCTTCCAGCCGCTAAAAATTTTTTTGATTTTTCGGAAAAAATAGCTTTTTTAACGCAATTTAGATAACATTTCGCACATTTTAGAGCCATTTGGAAAAACTAAATGGATAAGATTTTGAAGCCAGTTAAAATAATTAAACTGCCCTGCCCTTTCTTCCCCCTTAATTAATTACAATCCTTACATTTCAAGTCCAAAACACATTTAAACGCTTATATTTGGAGGTTAGATTTTCTACGTGACTTGGCTAAGTGGTGGAGGGACTGAAGCCCCCTTAGCTCCCCGCCCTGATTGCGCTACTGCCCAACAGGATATGCTGCGATCGAACAATACAACATTCAAATAGCTGACAATTCGTTCCAGCGAAATTATTTGTCTTGCAAACTTAAGCATAGATTATTTCCCAATGCCATTTGCATTACAAATCAAACATTGCTTTCTATTGAATACGCAATTTCGTAAATTTATTACCAAACGCAATTTCGTATTTAACACGTAAATTTCGTGATAAAATGCTGGAGAATGAGACTAAACGTATCCAATAACAGTTATTCGAAGTCAAATTAGTCAAAATGCTGCAATTCAGCGCTGCCTTTCTTTGTAGCTCGCTTGACTGCATTGATTTATTGGATGATTTGTACACATTTTTACGTCGTGCCGCATAGCTATTCACAGTGATAATTATTTGCATCCTTCTGGTCTACAAGCTACCAGCGCTGAAGCTTGTTGGGAAAAAAGATCCACCAGTACGGAAACTGTTTAAAAATGTACAATGCAGAAAAGTTGGCTTTCTACAGAATTATAGAATTGTTTCACATTCCCCTAGAATTATATGCTAAAGAGTATGCATATCTGCGCGGTGATATGCCCACCTCGCTAACTAATTCCTAAACCAGAAGTGATAGGAACAACAAATTTGGCATGCCGGTCGGTGTTCACAAATTTTTTTTTGAAAACCTAGTTTTGGATCATTACAGCGACTTCACGACCATATTTTTAAAAAATTGAAACTGAATCAAAAAAATGCATAAATCAAAGTGATTATCTTATGAAAACATATTTAATTTAGTTGAAAATCGGCCGGAAATGCCCAGATTTTGGAAAGCGACTTCAGCAAACCTCTGAATTGGAAACTTACTCTTTCTTCAGCAACTTCAAATCTTTATGAGTTATTTGTGAATAAATTTGACTCAAAGTCTAATTGATTCGAAGTATAGCTTTTTTCTCTGAAGGGGTTTACTACGAAAAAACAAAAATACTACCCCGTGTAAAATAGGTTAAGAGAGACTGTTGCTTCAGACAACTACGCCAGTTCAGTTTGACGATTCTTTTACAGGCACGTATCAAGGTCAATGGAGCAGTGGGATGCGGCATGGATACGGAGTGCGGCAAAGTGTTCCTTACGGAATGGCATCGGTAATGAGGGGGCCGTGGAAAACCTCCATGAGTTCACTGAGGAGCGAAATGAGCAATGGGACGTTTTCCACCAACGAAGCGATGAGTAAGTCGCAGCAGTTTGTGAATAAATCTTTTATTTCATAAAGACGTTTTTTGAACAATTGGTTAAGCATCATTTTTGAAAACGGCTATCTTACTGTAACATCAGTATAAACAATTCAATGCTGAAAATTGTTCTTTTTTCAGCATTGATTTGTTTATTCTGATGTTACAGTATGATGGACAGCCTGATTTAAGCTCTCAACCTTGAATTGCGAGTCGAATATTTATTACCACTTGAGCCACAATGGACAGTTTCATTAACGCTTAATTTCGCAGACTATTATTATTTCTAAATTTTATAACAAAACTATTTTAAACTTATCAATCCAAAGCTCATTTGAGGTCAATATAATTTTAAAAATTTAGTTTTAATAGCAAAGGAAAAGTTATCAGAGGTCGTTCAAGCAATTTGAAACGTATTGGCCATTTTTGCCACGGTGAGTCAAGCGATTTTGAGCTAGCTGACCTAACAGATGAAAATATCTATACACTATTTGAGGCACATTTTTCATCAAAACAGTACTTTTCCGGACTTGCTATAGCAATACTATTACTCTCTATGGTTTGCTTGCAAAGAATCAAATATCGTAGTCGACGATGTCTACGAAGTGCCATGTGTAAGAGTTTTAGATAAAATAATTTATCATACATTAGAATTTGTCGAATTTGTCTCAAGGAGATTAGAAAAAAGTGATGAATAAGGCGAACTAACAAATTATGCAAACATGTAAAAACTCTTAACGACTTCTTTACTTCGCGCTTACATTGATTTTCCGTAACTTCGTTCTGACAATAATGCTGAAATGAAACGCAGAAAGCGCAGTTATACCGTTAATTCTTAATCTTAACTGTTCAAAGTGTAGTTGCTCTTTCTTTTACACTCAATCTCTATAATTACTGTACTCCATTTAAACTCTTCTCGACTCTCAGCGGGTAATTAATGTTCTGTAAATTAATCGCGCCTCGTACTTCATCCTTTTGTGTTGCTTCAGCCAGATTTCCCTGTAGACTATTAATCCGATAAGGACTCTTTGCTTGTTTGAGATCTCACACATGCTTAACTCCATCCATCCTGTAGTATATAATCCATCCATACTGCAGATTCGATTCAATGTTCAAGCGATATTCGCAAAGCTGTGAATATCGCTTGAACATTGAAACGTATCTGCAAATGACGAATAAGAAGAACAAAAAGTTTCTCGAGGATATAAAGAGGTGACGAATTGAGCGAAGTGACGAATTAGACGATGGCGAATTAGACGAACTGGGATGCATGTAAAAGATAAGAATTTTGCCGGGACTGACGAAAATGTGACGAATTAAGCGAAGTGACAAATTAAACGATGGCGAATTAGACGAATTCTATTGTAAATTACTTGAAGCGGTCGTTTTTAACACGTTTTGCAAAATATTTTCGCAGGTGTATCCGACTCCAGAAGCGGATCGCGAGCTGGATTTGTTTTATCACTCCACTCAGCAATAAACTCCCAAGTTTCTGCTCCGTTGAAGCGGAATAAGTTGTTCCGGAGTAGCTCGACCAGTTTTGGCCGCTCACTGATGGGAGGATTAAAAGTACGCACTCGCTCCAATACCTCAATCGCGAGTGGAACCAGCAACAAATCGTGCCAGAGGTAAGCTTTATTAGCATCCAGCATAGTCAGATGGATGCGCCCCAATGCCATTTAAATTCTGATGGTTTGATTTATGTTTCGTTTGTGGGACGTTGCGTAATAAGCAGTGTAACGCTACATAGGTTTTGTTTGCATTTTTTTTTTTTTGCTAGGATACACTGTTTTGTGTAACTGGTGTATTAAAATAATAGCAGCTGTAATTGTAATTGGTGTAAAATGATTTTCAAGGAAAAAAAAGATATTTACTTGTGAAGTAAATGTAAAATATAATCAAAATTTTCAGATTTTTCTTATATCGATCTGCTAAATTATGACTTGTGCTTTAAAGAATGTGATCGTATGCAGGTAAAACCAATGAATACTGCTTTACATTTTTCAGAATTAATTTACGTTTCGAATTACATGTAATCGTATTTTACTTCGAATTAACCATAAAGGGGGTGAAGCATCCAGCTAGGGTTATGTGCAAAAGATAAAGTTAATCTAAAGCATATTTTGACCACATTTCAATGCCTTATTGTTCCGAGATATTTCATTTCAGAGTTTAGGTGTTTTTAACGCAATGCAATAGCTGTTTAATTCATTTTGATTCGAAGCAAGCTTGTTAATTCATAGCACCTTGTTACCGTTGGCATTATATACGCTCAATATCAAAGCTCTAAAAAGCCGGTGCTATAATGCTCCTCGCAACTTATTAATTATTTTCAGCGCTACCAGTGATTACAATTCGATGTACGAGCGGAGCGACCTGAGCCCCCCACTGGATCCAATTGAAGACGATACCGATGTGAACACCCTGGAAGCGTATTATGGAGAATGGAAAAATGATGCTCGATCAGGTAAGTTGTTGTGTCCTTTTAGAAAATAGGAAAAGCATATAACGCTATATATTTGAATTAGGGATAGCGACACTTGTACGTAAATCAAGCTTACATTTATTTAAAAGACGTCAATTTTTTGTGCTGATTTGTTACGATGTGCTGCAAAAGTATACGTAACAAAAACGATCGAATGCAGTGAAATATTTTTTCATGTTATTATCTCAATCTACGTCAAATTTATTGTCAAATCACAAAAATTTGAATATGAGCAGTTAAGACAAATGTCTCCCAGAAAAGGGTTCTCCAAAACTACTCATTGAACGCAGTGATGTCAGTTACAATTTATTGTACCTCCTAGCAATTAGCTTTTAACATACTATAACTAGCAATATATTAAGGGCAACATCTAAATAACGGTTTTACTTTTGTGCCAGTATTACCAATAAAATGCCCTTAGCGGTTAAGTTGAACACCAACGTACGTTTAAAAAGTGCTGATGATGATAATTTTGTTGGAAACACTACTTGAACCAACTCTTGGGCTAGCTATCGTAAGATGAAATGAGGCGTATGTGCTTTTTTTACTTTACATCAGTTAAGTCTTTTTTAAAACCCAATTGTTTTGTTTGAAATGATTAATAAAGCTTGATTGTTTTGAAAGAAATGAAAGGATGTAATGACGAAACGTGTCATCTTCCCTTCTTGTGCAGGCTGCAGTTAATTTAAATGTGTATTTTTGGCCCGACTGATCACAGTCTTGACGCTAGATCGAAAATGCCCTATCTTTGACTGGAAGTCTACTGTATAAGAGATTGGTTTTGCTAAGCCCTGCATTAATGTTATCTATTATTACGCAACAGCTCTCTGCTTATCTCAGGCTGTCATTGCAATAAATTCCTGACCCTTAATGACAGCAATGCGTTAAGTGATGTGACTGTTGCCGATATTGCAGTTGCATTTAATCTCTGATATGTGTTACAGAAAGAGACGTTGTTCATTGCATACAATGTTATTACTAGTAAATTCAGCTATTGAACCAACTCTCTGCCGATCCCGTGTGGGATAGTGATGCATAAAAAACATTAATTGTTTGGCAGAAATTTAATCATTTTAATATTTTCAAATGTACAGTACAGTGTTGTGTATTGTTCTTGTGTACTTGTTTAGAGATGACACAGCAACCTTCAACAACTCTAGTTTTTCACATAAAGGTTTTGCAACCGCGTTTTTGAAAAACTTCAACACCAATTCGTCATGAATATTAGTTATTGCGTCACAAAAGCTTGTATCACGAATATTTTTACGTTATAAAAGTCTTCATAACAGCCATGATATCTTTTCATGACGAAATGGTGTTGATTTTTTCATGAACACTTGTCCATGCAAAGCTTTATGTTAGATTTGATTTTCCTGGGTATTCAGTCCAAACGCCCTTCTGTTAAAGCAGCAAACTAACAATGTTTATGCGTAGGTTACGGTGTTTGCAAACAATCAGATGGTTTGATGTACGAAGGAGAATGGATGGAGAATCAAAGGCACGGATACGGAGCCACGACATTTCCGGATGGAACAAAAGAGGAAGGAAAATATAAGTTCAATTCAATTACCAGCGGAACGAGAAGAAAAAACTTTGCTCTGAAATCGAGTCGTAGTAAAACGAAGGTTATACAGGCAGTCGAAAAAGCACAAAAAGCAAAGGAAACAGCATTGCAGAAAGTCGAGATAACTACAATGAAGTAAGCAGACGCTTTTGTGTTTTTCTAAACTGTTTCGCTAAGTTTTGAAAAAAAACTCGCTTCATTGCGCTAAAACGTGTGATGAGTTTGCGGGGGCCATCACGTCATTTGGGGTAACATGTCAGCTTCTAGAAAGAGCGTTTTATGCAGGAATAGCAAGCCATTGACAGCACTGTGTTTTACCGTTATTAGGAAATGAACTCGTGCAACCGTTCAAAGGCAAGTGCACCGCATTAATTCTTGGTGAGGTTAAATCACTTATACTGGAGTGAATTATTTTCCGCAAACTATTTTTCATCACGAAATCAAATTAATTATCTTTTTGTCGCTTTTAAACCTCTTTTTGTGCAAAAAAAACTGGAATTATTGTGTTTTTCAACCAAATGAAACACCAACCAATCATCTTATTGTATGAGATGTATTATGTAGCCTATACCTAATAGTATACGTAACTTGTTCTCCAACGACCCTTTCAAAGTTATTATCAATCTAATCAATGAATAAATGATCGCTCTCATCTAGAAGTAATTTAAATGCAGCCGACCTTAATTGAGCAAATTTAACTGGCAATTAATTACTATTACACAAGATCACATAAAATGTTAATGCGTCTTATTTCTAAATTGAAAAGAAATAACGTAATTAAGTTCAAATATAATATGATAGAATAAAGCATTCGGCGTACATTGTCTGGCTGCTGCTCTGATTTGGTAGCTACACAGTCCGTTTCAGACACTTTGTTTGTTACAGAAATCTGATCTCTTTTACGTAATGAGCAAGATTGGAATAAAATGAGTTGGTGACTTTGCAACGAGAGTTTGAACAAAGAGTTTAATTGATATTGCAGTCTTGTACATCTTTAGTTCCATCTACATCTTTAGTTCCATCTTTCCAGTATTATCGCAATGGAACAAATTCAAAATGAAGATAATAACAGTATAAAGACTCATTCAATCTCAATATAATGAGCAATAAATTATTTTCAAAAAATTGAAAAATAAAAAATAAAGGCGGCGATTCACACAGATTCGTCTGAACTTCACCTTCAAAACAAATCAAATCTCTCGTCATACTCGCTGTATTACACCGAAGCGTCTAACGAGTTCGCGGGGCCCATCTCCGCGTCACTGCGCCCGGGCAACACAGCTTCTTTCGAAGAAATGTCGCAGCCGTGACGAACCGTTGGCAACATTGTGTTCAATTTGACAGGCCCGAGATTTGAACCTAGGACGTTCCGCTCCAGAGACGAACGCGTTACCGTTTGACCAACTCGCCAGTTTACTTTCAAACTCACAAATTCGTGTGTATGCCATCGCAAAATGTTGTAGAGTAAAAGTTTCACCGTTTTTCAAAAAAAGGAATAAAATTTAGTGTGGAAGAAATGGAATTCGACCTCAAAATGCCAATAGAATTTTTTTTTTTCTTTTACTCCAAATCGATCTCATTTGCGTACAGAACAGCGCATAGCATCACGAAGGCACAGGAAGCTGAGACAGTCGCGCAAAACGCCCGTGAGGAAGCTCATGTTGCCAGATGTGTAGCCCGAGACCAAGATCCAAACTTTAAGCAACCTGGTAATTACAGTATGTTTGTTGAAAAAAAAAGAGGAGACTATTTCAAAAAAATTTTTATTTACTTTTTGGAAATTCTAACCCAGACTCAAATTTGTTCGCTAAACTCACCCCAAACCTAACCCTGACTCAATTAAACCCTAAGTCAAAGTGAAAGTAAACTCTAATCTTAATCCTTGAGAAGTAAATGAAAAAAGCGCGGATGAATATTTCTTCTTTCATTTCAATCTAAAAATTTTTGGTGAAATAGTCACTTCCAACATTGAAAACTAATTACGATTTTGTGGATTGCTTACAGACGCAAAAACACCACTTGTTTTTGCTTCAATCCATAAGTTACGGGGATGTCTATTGTTCACTTGTGTTCCCCCCGACTGGTCCTACCCGTTGCAAAGTTTATTTTGCCATTTTGTATGGAACGAACCGGCTACTAAGTTAAGAGAACCGGTCACAGATCCGGTTCCAGCAAACTTTGAATAGCGCCACTGGGTACCAATGGCACAATAGTCTGGAGTTGCAGAACTTGATCAGAAAAGGGATTTAAAAAACAACGCATCAAGTAGAATGTACACTAAAAAGTTCACGTACTTGTCACTTGCGTAGCGAGCATCGTGCTTTATTTTTGCTCGGGAAAAGTTAGGAAAATAGCCATTAATAAGTGTATTTAGCAGGGTACTAACTTCTTATTAACCATATCAAGATGCATATAAAACAAATATTTGACTATTTGAGGGATAAAGCTGTGGTTGGTTTGTGAATGATTTTGTGCTAATTTTTAGGTCTTGAGTACTTGAAGCAGCGAGGAGAGCTTCCTTTCAAGGAAAGGGTGGTGGGGGAAAACTATCTTACCGATTCAGAACGGCACGATGTGGGCGGACCTGAGAGTTACTTTCAATACAGGTCGGTAACTTTAGGGTTAGAATACGACTCGTCGCGCCTAGTTAGATTTAACTGATCAGTGCTGGTAGAGTGGATTGAGCGTCTATTACTAAAACGATAAACTCGGGTTCGATTCGCGGTGGTGTCATACCAAAAACTGTAAAAATTGGTATTCACGGTTTTCCTGCTTAACGTTCAGCAGTAGAAATGAACGGTGTGAAGCCTCCACGGAGTGTGGTAGACAGGTGAGCAGGTGGCATCTTGTCTCAAAGACCAAAAAGCCCCAGCATCGCCGTCTCCTGGTTAGGACAACTTGGTTAATAAACATGCACTTACAATAACAGGCTTTTAGGTTTTTTGATGTTTTCTGGGCTTGCTGCGCAAACTAATTTTGTATTGCACTCAATAATTCTATTTGAACTCATATGTACCACGTGCTAGGTGCTAACACTGCTTGGGCAATAGACATCTTAATGCTGTTTAGTATATATCATTATGCTGTACATTCTTATTGTGCGTGTAGGTGAGGTGTGACTTGCAAATATCTACTATCTTGTAGATGAGGGAGGGGACTTTTCTTCCGAAAATAAGGCGAACACAAAAAAAGATCTTCTCAGAACAGCCGGATGTTTTGTCTAGAGTCAATAAATTCTTCAGTTATCTTCTCAATTTAAAGTTGCCCCTCACCAATTTTTGATACTGATTGGCAATAGGAATCTTCCCCAGTACTGATTGCAGCTTTGTGACTTTTTGTTTCCATGACCTGTTTGTGGATATTGTCCTAGCGGTTGTGTGCTGATGGTGTGATTTGAAATTTTATCCGGTAGGCAATTCTTTCTCCAATTCCATTTTTGGTTTTAGATGATCTACTCAATCCGTTTATCCAGTGTTTTTTACAATGGTTGGTTCCTTAAATTTCCAGGATTGTTTCGGTTTCGATCATGGGTATCCAGTATTTTGGTTTACGCCAGCCCTGCAAAAAATCTTTTTAAGGGTGCTTTATAAAAATTAGCCTAGTCCCATGGTCGGTTGGTTGGAGGGCATGCTTGATGTTTTATGGCATGTTGTTGAGTAGCTAGATTTCTGCCATTCTTTTCACTTCTCAATTTAAGCATATTTTCAACGGATTTAAGATGAAGACCAAAATAGGTCTTCGCCTCAGAAAAGCCTGGATCTAAAAGTTGAAACCAACTTAAGAACAAAATGAGGCTGAAAATTCGTGAAAATTTAAGAACAGCCAGCCTCTACCCAAAATCACTGGTTATTAAAAAGCTAAAGTGTACTTCAGAGTTGAGTTGAAAATTTTCATATATAAATAATTTATTTAGGAAATAATTATTGCAGTAAGATTTCTTGATTAAGCCGCAATATAGTCTACAACAAGAAAAACTGTATGCAGTACAAGATAGCATTGCAAGCTAAATAGCAAGCATAGGCAAGACCATAAAGTGCATTTGTGAAATTCTTTTTTGAGACCGTGTCGTTTGGCACTAAATAATTTTATGGCATCTCTTGAGGATTGACAGAATCGGTGTTGAGGTAATGATGCCTAATTGAATTAATATGAAAAGCAATTTGCCTTATTAGCTTACTAATAAACATCATGTATACCATTAAAGCATTTTTATTTATAGGAGCATTGCAATACTTGCTTTGTCTAGGAATGCTCTATGTCTTTAATGTTACAGTAGGTTTCTAAGTACGGTATAGATTATGCAGAAGATCATTGATCTAGGATTGAAGAAAAGAATACATTTAATGGTGCATGCATTGGAGATTCTAAGCACTGCAATTTGACTTTTGTTTTCGACTTGCTTGAAAAGGAAATCTAACCTGAGTTATATTCCTGGTGGGCCCAAATCTAAACAAGATGTACCAACTCTTCACTTACCGTACCGACATTTCCTTTCTCGGGGCTTGAAGAGAGGCGGCAGGCAGCTAGAATGTCTATGAAAAATGCAAGATACGAAATACAAATCTTTTACTAACAAACACAAAAGCTACTACAGACGCCTTAATTCAAGAAAATGCATCTTACATCCCACCACAGAATGCCCTTCCCAATTTTTTGCAAATGCAAACTGAAATTATGAAAGTAGCAACTAAACGGTGGTTTACCAAATATCACCACGAAATGAATACTAGCTACCAGGATACATAGCACCATGCAAAATGGCATTTGGTTTAATCGAACAGACTAGGCGTTTTCAGACCAAGAATCAAATAATAACTGCATAGTGCAGATTCGCAGCAAATCATTTAGAATTACTAGTGCTCCTAGAACTGTAGTGTTACTAACAGCTCCCTGTCACCGAAACATCTTGAAAAAGCTGTGTGGCCACGGCTCAGTTTTAAATTGAGGCTCCGCCAGCTTGTTGCTATAGTATATCTTTATCCTCCTGCCACTGGACAGCGTCAAATGTTAACTCTTGAACAATTCGAACACTTCGAGCGATCCGCAAACTTGCAACACGCTTTAATAGAAAATAGAGAGCAAAACGAGGATTAATTAATTATTCATTCGATGTATTTGATTTGTGTATGTGTAGTAACACTAAAGAATCGCCTTCTTTCCTTTCATCCCCAACATCACCACAATCAGCAGAGAGCTTCGATGGAAATAACAGAAGCAATTTGGTCCTGAATGAAGATAACAGATTGGAAAGGTAAGCCTTACACGCGCTTGTCAATAAGTCGCTGATAGCAGCATCTATAAATGACTTTAACCTTTATTTAGCCTGTATCTGATGTCTTCATGATTTTTATAGGATAAACACCTCATACTGTAAATGGATTATTCTTCCGTATGCAGATAGATTCACTGCTTGTTTGATGCGTAGAAAGCTTGCAACATCTCGACTGAGGTCAGGTACTGTTAGTAAACAGTAATTGCCTTGCCTAGCGACAAACTGTTAAAAAAAGTGTTTCATAGTGACAGCTGCTACGTCCATGATAGGTTTTAAGGTCTTTGACGATAAAAGGAGCATCCAGGTCGAAGTTCTTTATGCTAGCCTTTTTTTCAAAAAGTTCACGAAACTATTATCGTCACCAAATTTAAACTTTCCACCAGAGGTGGAGTCAAGGATCCAACGTTCGAGGCCAAGGCCAAGGGCTCAAAAAAAATCTGAAGCCAAGGACCGACTTTTCGAGGACAGACCCTCTCGAGGACAAAGACAAGAAATGTTCAAGGCCAAGGACCAAGGACACAATTTTTTTAATTATGATTGGCAAATTTTCTATTATTTTTTAGCGCAAAAATATTTGCGATAATTGAATTACGTTAAGTTTTTGATGATAATTCAAAAATGGTAGTTTCTAAAAATAAACAAATGTTATTTTGAAGTTTTACGCGTTATGTTGATGGTGTTCCGTAGCGGTATCGTGGCAACGAAACAATTAAGGCCGTAACTCGTGAATGGTAATAACTAAAATCTAAACGTCTGAATAATTATATGCTCAAATTATGAAATGTTTAAAGATGAAATCATTAAACTAAGATGCATTTTCGGAAAAAATTGTGGTTCAAGATGGTTTTTTAATAAATGCTTGAGAAAATTTGAAAATAATACAAAACCAGAGTCACAAGATAAAGACGTTGATGATTATGTGTACATACTTGGCTTGCGATATTTTGGAAAACCATCTCGTAAATTTGCATCCCAATTGTCTACCTTACTAAAGAAAAGATTTAATGTTCGAATTTTTACTTATTATTCCTCGTTAAAAACTGGGTCATATTTTAATTTGAAATCTAAAACTACTGCTGCTTTAAAATTCAATGTGGTGTATAGATTTGCATGTTCACGTAATGTGCGCACTAGATATATTGGTGTGTCATCGCATCACTTGGTGACTAGGGCCAGAGAACACCTGCAGCTTCATTCCAACTCCGCCAAATGTGCCATAAACCAAGACATTTGTTCCTGCTAAACTTGTTGAAAGTGTAGTTTGGATGTTAGTTCGTTGAAAGTAATTACAAATTGTCACGATAAATACGAAACCAAAATACAGGAGGCATTATTGATAAAAAAGCTAGCACCGCGATTGAATTCACAATTAGATGCCAACGGTTGCTCTTTTCTTTTGAATGTGTTTTAAAGATTTTTTTTGTGTGTGTCTATTGTCTACATTGTGCCATATACAGTATTGTTATTTTACAGTAAACCTTTTTATATGAGGTTTTGAATGGTGTTGATGAAAAATTTCAACACCATTTCCTCATAAACATTGGCTATTGCATCTCAAAGCTTGTATTACGAAGGTTATTACCATATAAAAGTCTTTATAACAACCGTGATATCTTTTATGACAAAATGGTGTTGATTTTTTTCATGATCACCATTGCAAAGCCTCATTTAAAACGGTTGATTGTTACTTCATTTTTCTCTTTTTTTTTTTTTGACTTGATTTTACTATGGAAAAGGTATAAAGTATACGTCACAATATCAAATGTATGAAGTTATAGTGGTTGTTATATTGTAACATTTGTGTTTTGCAGATAATATTTTGATAACCTTTCATTTTTAAATTTTAAAGTTACTGTAAACAGCTTTTTAATTTGCTGAAGAGGACCGTTTAGAAAATGCGCCGAAAACGTTTCAAATAAAATAAAAATGCTCTCGGGAATAAAGTTTCTGCTGATATGGGCTGTGTGGCTTAAACAAACCTAATTCTTTGGTTAAACGACTTCTTTTCACAGAATTTTTTAAAATATTGTCATGGTCTTTAAATATTACATAGCGATTAGTGAATCTAAAGTATTGCAAAATACTGTAAATTTATGTTTATAAAATGAATTGAGGTACCGTACTCGGTATTCGTAGGCTCAAGTCCTTATAAAAAATAGTTGGGTTCTTGAGAAGAGGGCAAAGTTGAACAATTTCAGTGACTTTTTTTGGAAACTGGCAATTTTTGTGACTTTTAAAATAAATTACTCAATTAGAATTTCAAAGCAATTTGAAAAAAAATACCGTAAAACTTAAGCTGAAAAAACTTTAGTTTCCGCACATTTTGCCAATCCTGATAATAAGCCAATCTTTTCTTTGCGGTTCAGTGCACGTGATGTCTCTCTACATTCTCGCATCTATTGCCATTGCCTATCAATGAATGAGCGAGCACGTTTTGGCCGCCAAAATGCACTTTGTAAAACTTACATAAGGTATTTGACTGCAAAGAGTAACCTGAAGATCCCAGCAGCGCTATATTGAGAAGGATTGGATTGAAGACATTGACGATTTGCCTCGGGCCCCCCTTCGAAAGGCCCACAATTTGTAGAAACATAAAAAGAATGAATCATTTTTTTCTAAAAATGTCCAAGTTTTGTACAGGAGCTTTGCATCCTCATCTTCATGACGTCGTGAGAAAAATTGATTTTAAGTGCTGCGCACATCTTTCCAGGCACTCAAACAATTATAGCTATATTTAATTTCACACTCGCTTTTTTAATAACTCTTTATGCAGCGTTTTTTCTGATACAGATTCAGTAGTTTATTACATGGAATTCTTTGCAGCGATTTTCAACGTAAAAATCGTTCAGCGGATGTGGCTTTCCCCCCCAGACTGCTTGTCAGCGATTACAGAATTGCTCTTTCATATCTCAAAACAAATTCTTTGCAATATTCGCTTACGTATTTTCAGAATAAGCCGTTCTCAAGATACGTTTTGTTAGTTAAACCAGGGTTATAGTAACGTATTTAGTAAAAGGCTATCCCTGGAAACTGCATTACATTGATCATCACACACACACGTTCTTCTGAATACGCACGGTCATGTTTTAGCATTAGCAACTCAAAAATGTTTGTGTCTGTATCCCCGTATCTCTTGCTATGACCTTGGATGGGTTTAGTGCTTTGCTGTTTGTACCACCTGCAGAGGAAGTTTTAGCAGAAATAAAAAGGATGGTTCTAAACTGCCTTATGCCACCTCATTCTCCGATTAGAGCTTTCACACAATCCCGTTTAGAAGTAAGGTTTACTGTGGCTCGGCTATCACATTAAATTAATTTTTGAGATACTCGTAATAAACAAATAAAACAAATTAATAGGTTAGAAGTTTAGATTATTTTTTGTTTGGTTGTTTTCCTTTACAACCAATCAAAAAAATAGTGTTTTCTTCGAACCGAGGACGGTACATTTTCGAGAACTTCTAGGCTTCGAGGTCAAGACTAAAGTCAAGGACTTCAAAATGTGTCTTCGAGAACGTCCTCGAGGCCAAGGACGTCCTTGAGGGTTTCACCTCTGCTTTCCATGACTTGCAGTTCTCAAGATATGACTTAAAAAAACAACCACTTACGAAGCGTTACATAATGCAATTTCGAGTTCATTGTACAGTATGATGACGATATGCAATCGATTAAATTTCTTTCACTTGATACGTGCGCAGTTTCTCGATTAAACATAGGTATAATCTTCTTACTGCCCAAAATATTACGGCAGAAAAAAAAAGGTTAAAACAGTTTCGTTAAGCATACAAGAGTTTTTTTTTAGTTTTGAACATAAAACTGCATGGCTACTCCTTAAAACATAATAATAAATTTTGTCGAGACTATAAACTGCGCTTTCTCCTGGCACTAATCAGGCTAATACAATTGATTACAAGTATTTGCATAATACTGCGTACAGCGAGTATGATCAGGGATTGGATAAAGCTTCAACAAATATCCATGGTCTTGTTTGCCTTCTCCTGGTCTTAAGGCTATACAGGCATGAAACTGAACACCGTTTCTAACGCTGAAGAAGAAAACAGACCTTCCTATGCAGTTGTGCAGTTTAGCCACTTTACTAATCTTATAAAAAGTGCAGTATCAGCCAACTGCAACATTTGCTAAAAAACCAGAACAATGTTGGAAACCCTTGCTTTTAGATTTTAGTTTGTCGGTGGCTCATTAGCGCCACGTGGAATTGGTGTATGCCATAGATCAGTAGATCAATGGCAATGGCTACGGGCCAGATGGCCGAGCGGTAACATGTTCATCTTTGAAACGGGAGCTTTGCTGCTCAAGCTTCGGTCCGGTCAAATCAGACGCAGTGTTGCGAACGGCTGCGACTTTTCTTCGAAAGGAGCTGCGTGCGTGCATGCGCAATGATGCGGAGATGGGCCTGCCAACTCATTATACGGTTCGGCGTAATACAACGAGTATTATGAAAAATTTGATTTTGATACTTCAAACAGTTATTTTGATTTCTATTTTGTTTATAAATGCACAACACTTTCATTTGTACTTTTTCAGATACAGCAACAAATCAGTTAGCAGAACATCAATTTTAAGCAACGGCAGGTCGTCAAATACTCCTATTCATTCACCCAAGAAAGTGCAATATTTAAACCCCAACGAACACACATACGGAACTCCACAACTCGAGCGTTCTTCAAGCAAGTCCAATAGCAAGTCAAAAAATAAACTGTCACCGCAATTTACGAGAAAATTAAGTTTCTCAAAATCTTCATCATTGAGTAATGTCTCCAAGAGAGAACAGACTGCCAGTAATTGCAGTTTGGAAAATGTCGCAACACCACGGCAAAAGAAAAGCTTGTTTCATTCATTTCGAAAGCGAGGCCGAAAGATTTCCAGCATTGAATCTGGTTTAGGAGAATCGGTATCAAAATCAAGCATAGACAAAATTGGGAAAGAAGACGGAGAAGCAAGAGAGTCGGTAAATCGCCAAATGTCAAACGCTCGGGAACGACGGGAAGCTTTTCAGCACGCTTACACAACGCCCGAAAGAGCAAATCATTCCTTCAATCGATCTATGGATTTGGAGTCATTTGATTACAAATCCAAAAAGGATGTTTATTGCTCAAACTATGAGTCAGAAATGCGAGAAGTTGAAAGCGGAAAAATTCTTGGTCAGACCAATCTTATGCCTTCGGGAAACTACCAAACTCCCAGTGTCACTGTCTCTAATTTTTCTTCATCGTATATAACTGCAGAACAAATAACTGTTCCAAGCAGCACCTCTAATCAAAGTCAAGCCGCTTCTTTTCCTGATCAGGTGTCCTGGACAACAAGTGCTGCAGAAGGGTATCATAATCATCAAATGACGCGACAACACGATCAATTTTCAACCAAAAATGCAAACTCTGCAACTTCTTTAAGCATGACCGCACTATGTCCTCGAGAGGCTGATTACGAGGAGCAACCAGCACGACAACCAGTCACACCAGCCTTTGCCACATATACTGGACCAGTTAGTGCTGAGGAACTGGTGTCGGGAAAGTCTACCACACCTCGAAAATTATCCAGCGGACAAAACAGCTTAAATAGTGATGGCGATAATGTATTTGAGGTACAGAAAAAAAATTTGAATGATAATGTCGAATGTACTCGAGAAAGGGTTCCTTTTTTTTTTTTTTTCTAAGTAAAAGTTCTGGACAGCGATAACCCTGATTAAAAAGGGTACGTTTTGGTCTTGTCGTCTTCAAGCTGTCTTGGTAATTTATTTTACAATCAAATAAAATACAAGTGAAATAATTCAGTTAACTATTGCAGTGATTTATTTTTTTTTGGCTTGAAGATAGCTATTAAGAGAATTTTGGACATATACAATGCCTCTATTCACCTTGTCACTGCAGGGTTTCACTGAAGATTGAGATTCTCACTCCCTTTATAATATAAAAAAACAAGCAGAGAGGTTTCTAATGCCATTTCAAAGCCCTTGTTTTGATTTCTAATTAAATCAAACGCGAGTCGAGTACTTCTGTAGAAAACGTTCGATCTACTACATCATGACGTATGACACAGCACTTTGAAGTGCTTGGATGGCAAATTGGCAATTTAATGAACCCACAGATAAATCTTGCTGTTTGTGCTGGAAAACTAACTTTTTTAAGCTGGGTTTTAATAGTTTATTTAATACTGGTATATTTTCTTTTTTGAACGTTATTTTGCTTGGTCGCGTTTTGCTTGTGAAGACTTTCGATATTTGCTAACGGCTCGCCACCGCTGTAGCGTTTCTTCAAAAGGAGCTGTGCTGCCTGCAGTTACAAAGTTACAATGGCGTGGAGATGGGCCCAGCAAACTCGTTACACGCTTCGGCATAGTACAGCGCGTATAATGTAAAATTTTCTTTGATTTGACTGTCGATATTTGCAGGACCACTCACGTAATAATGACTTCACTCCACCTTTGCCTCAACCAAGCGTCATTGATTGTTCGCCTTTGCCAAACAAGCTTAGAAAACGATTTGCAAATTGTCCAAGTGCGCCAATTAGCGACTTAGATTGCAAGAACGACAAACCGGATGCTGACTTGGTGAGTTATTAATAGCGTCTCCTGTCGATGAACTAGAAGTGTTTCGGAGAAATGCGGTTGGCGCAGCACGGTTCGACATCCAGCTAAGACGCTAAAAAAGTTACAAGTTCAAATTCCAACAGAATTCTTTACAAGGGGCATGTAAATTTCGTCCGTCACTCATGAGCACTCCTTGACAACGTCATAATTAAATAAAGGATTTCCATTATTTTTACTGGCAAACTCAACGACATGACTACTTGTCACGCATGAGCACTCCTAGACATATAACATAGAAAGGAAAGCAAAAAGATAATAAAGAAACAAAAAAAAGTTTACCAATCTTTTAAGAAAAGAATTCTGTTTCCAAGGTCGTTGCTGATGTCACGTTGGCGTGATATTTCTGCATTTTAAAGAAAAGCGTAAATTCGCTCTAGATATTTGAAATGAATTGTTTGTGATCTTACAACTTCAAAATAATTTTTAATCAAGCCTTGCTTTTCGGAATGGCTTCAATAGATCATTTGGTTGGGACTTGAACCGCACTCTCCTCTCTATCCTTTCAGTACTCGCTATATATCTGGTACAGCAAGGTGGCAACACCTTTCAATAGGTTAAAAATGAAAATCCTTAAACAAAAATAATAACCTTTAGATATTTAGGGAAGAGCATACATGATGATTCTAATTATCCTACTCCTAGTTGGGTTCATGGCTGTATTTCTACAATTCCTCACGTGATCCAAGAAAAACTACGACAAGTAAATGACGGAATATAGGTCACTTCCTTGGGACGAGCACAAACAATGTTCCACGAGAGAAGGTTGAAGAAAGGAACAATTTCCACTTCCCACGCTCTGTGTGAAATATTATGACGTCAATACCAACGACGTTGATCATACTACCCCATGATTTAGTTCAGAACGTTGAATCAGTTTAATAGTTGTTAATTCTTAGATTAACCATACCTGAAAAGAGAATAAAGAAAGGAGGATGTTACCACAAAGCGACAGACGCAACCTTGAGATTTGCCATTTGCGGGGCCAATTTTCCGACGTAACCTACAGTATAAGATGATCAGTAATAATGTCATAATTAAAAAAGTTGGTTGCATTGGTTTTATAGTAATGACAGTAAGCTAGAGAATTAAAGTCAATTAGTTGTTTAGGAGTGTCGGATAAATCCAAAATCCTTTGTCACTCGTGAAAAAATTGGCCAGCAAATAAATTTCCCTTTTTCAGTAAAGTTTTTATTTTGGTTCTACGAAAAGTTAAATGAGGGAGCATTACCCATGGCTACGTCCTTTTTCAGTCCTTAAAATGTTTAATAGATAGGCCTAATGCAAGTTTTGATGCTGATTAAAATTTAACACGTCTATTAATGCGATTTTTTTGGCGCTATTAAATCGACGTTTTACCCTCTCAGCCACGCTGCCAAGAATGTTTAGTGGTTCCAAACCGTACCGGCTAGAGTAAAGACCTCGTTTTTTCTGCTTATATTGTTGCTGACAGAGTTTAGTAAATTTTTAGCCATGTTATAATGACGTTTGCTTTTTTAACTTTTAATCGTTTTTACCGCTTTACCTGATGCTTGTGCGAATATAAGTTTGGAAAATAAAACACGTTCAACACTTTTACTTTTTTACTGCTATGAATCAACAAAGAAACAAGGTTTGGAAAGAGTCACGGGACAAAACTTTACAGTAAGGCCTCTTTTTCGGTTCAATACATGGAGAAGATCAAAAAAGGGACTTTGTAGTTTCGGACCCTTCAAACTGGCTTGAATTAAAGTGATGTCCCCTTCCTAACAAAAATAAAAATGTCTTTGCAGTTTGGGTCTTTTTAATTTGAACCAGAAAGATCTGCATTCCAATCGAAAAACACCGCCACCCGAAATTGGGGCCCGAGAGCCTTATTTGCCCACCGCTATAGCGATTACCGAATAATGGGGCGAAATCGGCCAGATTGTTTCTCTGTCGGACACACAATCTTCAGTTGCGCCAAAACTTGATAGCTTTTAAAATTCAGCGTATTTGCTTGACGTTTAGAAACGTAGTTTATAGAAATACACAATGAATTAAACTTGTACTTAGATTTTGATGTTGATTAAAGCAAAAGAGTCAATTGCTGTGTCTATACCAATGCTTTTTGTCAGAACCGTTAGAAAGTATTTTAGCGCAGATTTAATATTGTATTTATAGGAGCAAAAATTACGCAAAGATAGCAAAATTAGAGAATAGCAAAACTACTTTTCCATAGAAAATTCTAGCTATTTTGCTATTACCAATGATGCCATCAAGAAGGTCGTTGAAATTTTCTGACCAATCTTATAAGGATTTGTATATTTTGCTTGCGTTAAAGTGAAAAATTTTTTGCACAATTTGAATGTGTCTTCTGCCTACAAATGCACCTCAGCATTCCATATGGTAAAATATTGTCGATAATTCAAAATTGCCCGATTGCTTTTCCAGCTTTAAGAGGACCTATCTATTGTAGGCGTGAACAGTCTCTTGTACTCAACGATCATTCCGGAAACGCCAACTTAAAGCAGAGTGCAAGTTACTGATTGCTTGCTTCATGCCGCAAAGTGATATAGCGTCATTTATTATAGTAGTCAGTAAAATGTGAGATGAGTAGAGAGTGTCATAATATGATATTATGATGTTAGCTTAATGTACACTTCACTGTTGCGTACTGCTGTATACTCCAGAACAAATTGATGATGCATTAATATTGCAGATTCGCTATCAGCCGCGCACCGCTTAAACGAAAAGATATGATAAGAGTGAGCGCTAGATTGAATATAAAATTTGCAATTGTTTGATGACGTTAATACCCAATTGAGTTTATAGCAAGCAACCCCATAAATAATGTTCGCAATTAGTCATACTGATTTTTTTCTTTTTCGTTAAGAGAAGCGAAAGCAGTAGACAATAGAGATATTATTTTACGCAGGGGATAAGATGCATTAGCACACATTGCTTACACGCTCCGCACTAGAAACCTTATTCTTTCTTGGAAATATTAATTGCTTTATTACACAGTCAAAACCATTCAAAATAGAAACTTTTTGAAACTACTCCATAATCTACGCTGCATTACTCGAACCGCATTTTATCTTGGACCATTAGTTACACTTGGTGGTGACACAGAGCAGTTATAAGTCCTTAATTCTAAATCAGTCCTTCTTGTATCCGGTTTACAATAGGTATAAAAGTGTTAGGGTACGAACGTATTTATAGTTTATTTCAAACAGAAATTTGGTACGCTCAGCGTACTCTCTTATCAGCGTAGAAGCTACCAAAAGCTAAGGATGTGCTTGTGCGCTCACAATTTTATGCTCTGTTTAAACTGGACCGATAGCGACTCCATAAATCGTCTCTGCCGTCATTTGAGTGATGCCAATGAGGGCTCTTCAAAATACATCAATTTTTAGAGAAAAAACATCAGAAAACATCAGATCTACAAAACCGGGCTTTTTCAGCAAAATTCCTTAGAAACACCTTATAAGCAGAGGTAAAATTGGGCTAAAAACCTTTATTTTTTGGAAATCGCCTATTTTTCCAACCTTCTTCTCAGAAAAATTTGGTGTAAACCTTTTTATTTTTATTTATGGGAGATATTTTTTGGGATCACCTTTGACTTTTTTATTTTTGCTTTTTGTTTTATTTTTTGGAGATCCTTTTTTCAAACCTTTTCTAAAAAACACTCATTTTTTTGATCACCTCATTTCCAAAGCTGTTTTCCAATATTTGCGATTTTGCGTAATCCAACATCGAATTTCAATCAAAAATATCAGACATCAGATTGCAAGTCAAACACATCAAATTTGATGTAAAAACATCAAAGCTGGCATCCCTTGGTCATTTTCTACTTCACAATAAGTAATGTTTAAAACTGTAACTGATCGCATTGGTGATTAAAATAAAGTTGTTAAATGCCGCCACGAATGTGGTAAAAGAGTTTTAGGATGCGTTAAATATTTAATCAATGATTTCTATTGCTTCCTAAGTTACCGTAACCGTATTGATTAGATCAGCAGTTTTCACGCAACTTTTAAACATTTATGTAACGCAAACTGTTTGTTCAACCGTGTACTTCTAGAAGTACATGGTTCAACATATACAGTGAAATTGTTTTAAAACATGGAAATTTAACTAATGTTTTATTTACTGTCTGAGTGAGCTAAAAGTTGAAGGTCAGTCGAATCAGTTTGTAAGTTAAATGTTGCAACAATAGCCATTCTAAATCAGACACAATAATGGATTTCAAAAATGCGAATGTTGTGAAGCAATCCCTTCAAATCGTTTCACTCTGAAAATATTGTGTAATTTCATTTTTTTTCGAAAGACGAAGAAAACTTTTGTCAATAATACCAGTAGATCTTGTAAAAGAATTTGATGTGCCCACAAAAATAGAACAGATTTAATCAGCCACATTTCGTGTTATTGTGTCGCAAAGTGCTCTGACATGAAATGCGAAAAGATGCAAAACCAACAGCTGCATGAAGATATCATTTTTGCAATGATGACGTATGAGTAAGCGACAGGCGTGTAGCCAGAAATCTGCAATGGGGAGGGGGCTGTTACGAAGGTCTGGGGACAAAGGCCCAGCGCTCAAAAATTTTGTATTTTTTTGGCAAAAATAACTTAATTTTAGGACTATTTTGATAAAAATTATTGCTATGAAAACGTGGCGTAAAACTTAGCAGCGCAAAAACATGATTATACTAGTAGCATAAATTGGCTATGTAGGAGGTAGTTATTGCAAGAATTTCAGTTCTCTCATTTACAAGCTGGTAAATCATACAATCACACACCCGTAGTTCAACAAAACTCTCAAGGAGTAATCCATTTCGTCAATATTTTATAGAGAAAGATATAATTAGGAGGACTAATGAAACAAAGTTTGAGAAAAGTGATTAGTAATTAACTAATACCGAATAGCCTCCCTCCCCTATTCCTGAGTTTATATATTTTTTTATGTTAAGCATTTGTCAATATGTGATCAAATTTAATTACCAATTTTGGCCATTTTTCAAAAATTCTTCAGATTATTGAAGTTTATTTTTGACAAATTAGCCCCATTCCCTCTTAACAAACGTTTCAAAATATGCTTTAAATCGCTTTTTGAGTCTATTCCAGAGCAAAAGACAGTCGCATAGAATTGCTAAAACGTGGTATTTTCCTAATTCTGCATTTTGATCAGCTGGCCAATGGGGAGGGGGGGATATAGCTATAACCCCCCTCCTGGCTACGCTACTGGTAAGTGATATGATCTGTGCAAATGCAGCAACGCAAAAAAAAATCGTAGATGTTTTGCTTCGCTAAAATTACCGTAAAATCTAAACCAATTAAAAAAAAACTCTATCTACAATACCAATCCACTTTTCTTTTTAAGAAAAATTTCATAAGAACATGAGCCTCACTTTTGCTCAGAATTTAACAACAACGCCAGCCTAGCCATGAACAAATATTAAAGAATAATATATGGGCCAGTAATTATTTGCAAGCAATCAAAAAAGCTTTTTTGGCCTTATCTGTAAAGTAATTTAAAGAATTCTAATTCAATAATCATGACATTCAATAACAAAAAACAACTTTTAACTAAGCAAGAATGAATTTGTGTCACTTTATGTTTCACTAAAATCTAAGAACAAATTTAGAACAAATGAGGCTAAAAACCCATTAAATTTAAGGGCAGCCAGCCTGAAACCAATATCTAGTGCTGGTTTTCAAAAAAAAGCGTAGTTTGAGATTTCGAGTAAATACTTCATTCCTGTTCATTCTGATTTTCTACAGCGTAATACTATCTTAGAGCACAAACTGATTTTGCAAAGTAAAATGGGGTTTGGAATAAATTAATTGAAGCAAAACAAAAACAATCAATTTTTCAGCTTCAGAAGTAACTTGATAGGTGATTATGCTTCTCGGACGTAGTTCCATCAGCTTGATTATTTTATACCCATAATACTCCAAACCAGAGAAATAACACGTTTTCATGTAGCCGACCGGGAATCGAACCCATTGGAATAGTCAATGCAGCCTGATGGTAAGTAGTAGTAACACAACCAAACAGGTAAAACTTGATCTACTCTGGGCGTAAAATCGTGAGCGTACAAGCGTACTTTTTAGTTCATTTTAAGCAAAAATTTGGTCCGCCTTTCGAGCAAACAAATTAAGAATACGCTTCTACGTTCACGATTTTTTTCCAGAAGTAGATCGGAACTAAAGACTTCTTGATACAGGTGATCGTAAGAAAAGAAAACAGCAACTCCTTTGCCAAGAGAAAAACTCTCATCTCGCGTTTGTCTTGTGCATTCAAAACCATCTTTTACCGCTGAGCACGACAAGACAGTATGCTGCATTATGCATATTGAAAGTTACAGAAAGCAGCAGTACTACAACTTATTGCAGCTAGTTTTGATTTCAACAAAATTTATGCAAATAAAGGCAACTGAAAGCGTTGTTTCTTGCCAATAAGAAATAGTTTTTCTAAACAAAGAAACTTAATTACTCTATATTACATAGTAATTCTCCACTGCGAAAACCAGATAATATTGAAGATCGAATTGCAATTGCAGTTAGCATTTCATTTATTGCAAGGAAATGACGTCACAATGCAGCGAAAAAGGGCCTATTCACACGTCTTTACTGTGGTTGGTGTAGCGCGGGGTTCAATTCACAGTTTAGTTTGCGTTAAGCAGTTTCCTGACACTTTTTATGTCCGAATAGAGAACGTATTGAAGCAGTTCCAAACATGGCCCTGTAATTTTAATCCAGTTGATAGCGTTTGAGAAAAGTTTTAATTTTTAAGATAGTTTATTAACTAAGCTTAATAAGTAAATAAAGTTTTAGGAAGTGTATTAGGAGAGGTTCTTATCATTTCACCACAAAAAAAGCTGAAAGCAAAGTTTATAAGCTGTAGCCATTCGGATAAAAATTTTTGTACGTTAAGACTTGATTAAAACACCCCGATTGAGTGATTATATATATATATATATTTTTTAAACAATTTTATAAGAACACAAGGCTCACCTTTGCTGAAAATCTAAAGAGCTAAGTAAGTAAGAACAATGCCAGCCTCAGCATCAAAAAATAATTTAAAAACTCGGGGTAGTACAATGCATTTGCAAGTACTGTAATCAACAAAGTTTTCTTGGCTTTTTCTGTATCGCCATTGTTAATTTGCCTCGCAATAATCAGAAGACAACTTTTAATCAAGCCAGAATATAGTTATGTCACTTTAATTTCCAATACGGTTGAACACCAATAGAACTAAAAATTCGAGTAAATTTAAGAAGAGCCAGCCCCAACCTAAAATTGACTGGTTCGTACATAAAAATGTATTCGCTCAGATTTATGTAAGCTGTCACTGCTGCGTTACGTTTGTTTATCAACAAAATTACGTCATTTTTTTCCATTCAAGCGTGCCTAATACAAACAGTGTGTACGAAGAACAAGATACGAAACGGAAGCTGTAATCAGAATCCTAAGACTAATGTTAGATGACAGAACGATGAAGTCATACTTGTGAAACAAAGCGTTACCGTTAGAGCAATCATGCTATACAAAGTAGTTCAGAAAAACGAAACCAAAACTCGAGAGAATTTGGAACTGCTGTTGATCAATAAAGATAGACATATTAGCAGCTTGTGCTTGTAGTTGAAGTGAATGAAATAGCGATTTTGTGCTTAAAAACGTTTTAAGACTGTTTGGCTTTATGCGAAAGCTCAAATTAGATAAATTGCAGGTTAATTATGTTGTAAATCGTAGGATAATTTAAAGATCTAATTACGTATACGAAGTATAGTCTTTCAGATCTTTCTTTAGGCATTTTAGCGTTCTACTAGTGTCAGTTCTATTTTCCAATTTACTTTTTGCTCTACAATAAACTGCAAAGCAGATTGATTTAGAAAAATAGAACAAAGTTATTGGGGTAATCATGAGATAGTAAACACTTCCATTAAGCAGTATTTAACTTTTTTTGCGAGCAATTTGTTTTGAAAATAAATTTATCAAGAACTTAAATATAGAATAAAACAAAATTGATATATTCTTTCCTTTGAGAGAATCTCGTATTTAAGCTTTTGTAATTTCCGCACCGATTTTACTTACGATGCGCTTTGCTTCATAAACGATACTTTTATTTTTTTTCAGAAATTATTCATTAAACTTTTATCAGTGATCGGGTAGCATATTGAGCTTTCGTAACTCATCGCATCATTTTGCTATCTATCCTATGGCTAAAAACACTGCTGCTCAAATCCTTAGGCCCGGTTCACACTGGGTTTAAAATCGTTTGCGCTCAGGGGTACTTTCATGTTTATTTTAACCAACTGACAGCTAGTTCGCTGATAAGGTGGTACACTAGGTGTACCGAATTTCTCCAAAAATAAACTAAAAGTACGTTCGTACGCTCACGATTTTAAGCTCAGTGTAGACCAGGTCTAACTTGTGATCTGCAAAACGTGAATATGGGACCATTGTCCACCTAACCAGTGATATTTTTGGGACTTCGCAACGCGTGTAGTTAGCAGTTTATTGCGTTTTACTACCTCAGCGATTTTCTGACTACCAGTATAACTATATAAAAACCTGAATCCTTGCTTATTACTCAAAGTCAGGAATGTGTAAAAAATAGAAATTTAGTCAGACTGTTGAAACAAATGAATGTCAAATGCTCGCCAGTTTTTAGGGCGCTGAAACACGTGACTAAAATGTGTCTCAAATTTTTAAACTTCACTGGCAAATACTCGAAGGGGCTCAATTGCTATTTGCCAACCATTCTTTTTCAGATTTTATTGTAGATTGTGTTCTAATTTGTACTTTTAAGCTGCTGGTGTCAAGATCAAATACCGCATAAAAAACGTTTGGTATTAAATGACATAATTATCGTTGTAATTGGATTAAATTAACGAAGAACTAGTAATTATAAACGAGAAGCAGGGTGATGTCGAACGACGCTCAGCGTATCACTATAAGCAACGCGGAACAACTATGGCTGATGTCACAGGTAAAACAGAACCTAATGACCATCGACGAAGCGGTCAGCTGGACCGAGAACAGAGAGAACGAGCTACGATCGATGGAAGATGACGTCATCAACATCAAGGTGAGGCAGCTTTTTGATCTGTACTTCACAATCAGCATGCGTTTGTTAACATCCAGTTTTCAGAAGCGATTTTTTACCTCTTCGAAAATGGTCAAAAAATAAATACAAAGTTAGCGCCAGAAAAGGAAAGACTGATAAACTTTCGCAGATTTTAACTTCAATAGGCCTGCTTTTGCTTTTTCAAAGAAATCGATAGGCTAAGTTACGGTTTTATTACTGGTTTCAGTGTTTATTTATAACCCGCACATTGCGCTTGAACTTTTCATACAAATTATTAAGAAGCAAAACGGGTGTCTGCTTGACTCGAAGACCGAGAACTTCCCTTTGCAGCCTCCCAGTCACCAGTCGTATTCACAATCTGTTTGTCAAATCCTTTTGACTCTTGTTTTTTTTTTCTCATTGTGTGTTTTTGACGCGAGCGGAGACGAATAAACTTTTGTTAATCATGCGTAAGAAAAAGATTTTTTTTGCTTTTGTTTTTTGTTTATTAGTCTGTAGCTATTCACTCTGCATAGACTTCGTAATAATTAACAATAGTCAACTTTTCTCCCAGAGGTACAACATTTTAATTTTGTTAAGGTCATGCATAAATGACTTTACAATATCGAAAACATAATTAAAAATCGACTTCGCGTGTTGAAAATCAGGCGCTGGATTATTAAGCTTGTAGTTACTATCCTTAGAGAGGCCGTCACGTTACGTGACTTGTAGCATGTACCCTTTGTTGAGTGATACTGTACCACGAATATCAATTAAAATCGAAAGCACTACTGGCCTCGATAAAATTCTAATCAACAATTAAAATCATTATCAGGTTATATTCTGCTTAGAAACATTTTGGAATAATAGTAGTTCGTGGTGTTCAAAATACGGGTAGGTGAAAGATCGATATGATAATAACTGACCCAAGTCTGAAAAATGCATGTTTATTGACGAGTCTAAGAGCTTTTGATCAAATTCGAGAAAGTTTTGTCGTGTCTCTACCACTCGCAAGCTAGTCTGTTCTCACATGAAGCTACCATATGTCTGTCTGTTGATACGTACCTATTGCAATTTTAGAGCCTCTTTATTAATAATTTAATATCTTAGGAGAAGAATCTTCAATCGAAAAAGCATGTGGTCAGCGCTGCAAAGAAGTTCAAAAGTTTCCTTCATCGCAAATCACCCAAGCCAACTGTTGAGGTATTTCATAATTCATTATTGAAATATTTCGTTATTCAATAGATCTGCTACTGAAGCGGTAGAAACGGGTTCGATTCCCGGTTGAGTCGAACCAAACACTATAAAAATTGATCTTTACAGCTGCCCTGCTTGGCGTTCAGCAATGAAAAAGGACAGTGTGAAGCCTCCACCGTGTGTGGTAGACAGGTGGGCAGGTGGCAGCTTGACTCGAAGACCGAAAAGATTCCTTCGCTATCTCCTGGCCAAAGCAACTTGCAGAGAAAAACGTAATTACAATAATTATTACTACTATTAATCTTATTAACAAGCCTATTCAAAAGAAGCGATAGAATTTTATCTACTGCAATAATTAAACTTGATTTAATCAAATTTTATCAATAATTGTTCAAGAATAGATCAAAAAGTTTTTGTTCAAATGTGTTATATTTGTTTTTTTCGGTTTTCAGCAAAGAAAAAATTTAGTTCTGTTCAACTTTAAATCAATCAATTCTCGGTGAAAATCCGATTTTGTTATTTGTTTATTGTTCAGCGACAAATTTAGACTGTAAGCCAAATGCAAATGCTAAATAACAGCTTTTTTAACTCTGCCACCCCAGAAAGCAAACTTTGCAATGTTTTGTTAGAATTGCAAATTTGTAGATTTTTAGAGAGTTTGGGACATAAAATCTTTGCAGTGCGTTGATAAAAATCTTCTGATGCCATTTTTAACGCAATGAAAATTACAATTTCGTTGGTTCGGTAATTTTCTGTACTGGCTATGCAAGGATATAGGAAAGTGTTGATGCCTAATAAAATTCTTAAATTCCCACAATTTGCAGTGTTACCAAGAATAAAATCATAACTCCTGTTTTTAAAATTCTTTAGATCGCATAGTGAAAGTAATTTTGTCATCGAAAAATACGAATTATGCTTTGCCGTACAAAGTTAAGAACTATTTCGATAGCTCAACTGCATAATGAAAGTGGATTTAAAACGAAAGTAAATGCCGTAAATTAATGTTGTTCATGATATTACCAAACATTAAGCTTTGCATTTAAGTAATCCTAGGTTCCCTTTTAAATCCAACTGATAACTACTAATGATTTTTCCCTTCAGAAGTTCTTCAATTTGTTGTTTGAATTGGCGTGCTGCACGTAAGTTCAAAGAACATTTTGTAGAAATTGCTGGTATTTAGCAAACAAGGTGTATTGCTCTGAAAGTGCTCCCCAAACTGGGTTGCAAATTGTCAATTTAAGGTAGCAAATCGTCAATTCTTTCTCCAGTAATAAATAAGAATAATGATGATTTTATTCGGTACCGAAACCGATTTCTTTTTATTTACTTTTATTTTGATTTTGGCTTATTGTTTGTGAATTAAATGTTACTATCCACCTAAAATATCTGCCAACAATTGCCAAAAGAGAAGCTTCACATGTAGAAGAGATTCTACGAAGAACTCAACATGCACATTAATTTAAATGTATATCACGGGAGAACACCTTTGAGTGAGAAATGGATTTCTAATAAACGCATTCCAAGTTTAATCTTCTATTTTAATCAAAATCAAATGTTTCATTATACTCACTGCATTACGCGGAAGCGTGTTACGAGTTTGCGGGGCTAATCTCCGCATCATTGCGCCCAGGCAGCACAACTCCTTTCGAAGAAACGTTGCAGCGGTAATAGGCCGTTGGTAACACTGTGTCCGATTTGACAGGCGCCAGACTTGAACCTCAGACCTCCTGCTCCAGAGACGAACGCGTTACCGCTCGACCAACTGGCCGGTACTCAATTTCAATAACCTTTTTATTGAAAAAATCTTAATTATTTACATCTTAAAGTAAATAAAATTATAGGATTGAGATTGAGAATGTAGGGGCCATATGGATTGCATCAACTTTGTTTAAGAATGAAAAAATCGGCGTTTGTTCTACTGTAATATAAATCGGAGGTTAGCCGGTATATACCGCTTTAAAATTTAATAGGGTTCCCTACATTATGAGAAGACTTTCGTCTATAAGATTATTATTCAAACAAAGTCAAAAATAATATACATAGCACACTATAAAAAGTGTAGAAGTAAAATATTGTTTTTGCTGGATAAGCAAACACATTATTGTAAATCATGATATCGATTAGAAATCTGTTTAGACAGCTTAGGTCTAAATCTGGGAGACAAAATAAAAAAAATGAACTCCATTTGGCTTCAAAAATTTATCAGCAAGTTTTCGTCAAAAGCAAAACAAAATAGTTTAATCCAAAGATTTCTCTACAAAAATCAAACTTTTTGGTAGTGAGGCAATTTGGTTTAATATTCCTAAGTTTTAAAACCACGGCTTCGCGCTGATGTTTACACAACTGCTATAATTATTTTTTTGCCAGTCCAATCAAAAAAGTACTGGTAAAAGGTCTTGGAGCCATAATCTTCTGGTCACCGCAAAATACAGAATCACCAATAACCAGAGATGGGCACATTATAGCAAAAGCGCAACGATCTTTTGAACCAGTAAAAGCACAGTGCAAAATACGCAATTTGACTTCTTTAATGTCAAAAGCGCAGCGCAACTTCTGCAATGAACTTTTTGATTCAGTTGAAGCGCAATGCAATTCCGCAGTTGCGGAACGGCATTTTCGTATTTAGTTAAAGCGCAACTTAACTTCCGCAATTGAAATTTCACAACACAACGCGAATATCGCTTTTTTTTGCGATTTTAGACGGAAAAAGAGTAAATAATTTGCAAACTAATGCCGACATTTAATAATATTACGATTGAAATGGAACAAAATTAAGTTTAATGAATAAAATTGCGCTATTAACCAAAAAAAAAAATTGAAAGTGCAGCGCAATTAATGCGCAACAAATTTTAAAGACTTTTATCCGCGATGCAACTTCCGGAATGTTTCAAAATGAAAAATTAAAGTGCTACGCAACTTCCGCAATTGCTGAACTTTGCGCTTTTAATTGCGCTTCTAATTCTAAATTGCGCTTTGTCCACTCTGTCAATAACTTATACAGATCAAAAAATTTTAATTAAGCAAAAACTAAAGGGTTAGAGAGACCCCAAACATACATTACAATTTTAAACTCAAATCAAATTTGTCAGTATAGCCTATTCGCTGTATTACACCGAAGCGTGTATATCGAGTTTGCGGGGCCCATCTCCGTGGCATTGCGCCGACGGGCAACATAGCTTCTTTCGAAAAAATGTCACAGCGGTGGCGATCCGTTGGCAACACTCTGTACGAAATGACCGGTATTTGAGATTTGAACCTCAGATATCTCGCCCCTTAAACGACAGCACCCGTCAAAATTTTAGGGTCAATGTAAAATATTCTGTTATCAGTGATTTGGAGTTAAAATTTTGGTCTGTAGAATCACAGCGACCCAAAAAATGCTAGTCAAAAGTCTTAAAACTCAAATCCTCAAGGTCACAAATATAGGTTGTTGCATATTTTTTCGAAAATAGTTCTTGCTATTAGCGCCAAAAAGTGGTTATAAATTTGCTTGACGTTGCGCAAATGGCAGTCTAAATTTCCATTATTTGTGATAACGGATTCAAGTTTTGTACATCATTGCTGACTGGGCTGTTGTATTAACCGAAGACGCTAACGCAGCAGCTGTTTTCTGATTCATCATTGGACTCGCGTACGTGTGAGTCAGAACCCTCGCAATTAGCCACAAAGTTCGCAAAACAACGGAAGGTTTTACCAAGTCTTTAGCGCAATTTGTTTCATTAGCATAATTCAATTAATCAACTACAATATCAAAAGTTTAAAATGCCGCCAAGCAAGATTGAATTAACGAATGAATCACCAATGTATCGGAATTGCTCAGGCTTAGGCCTGTCTCGCTGTTGCATTACAAACCTACGGTGTTATACCGAAAATCTGCTGGTGTTTCAAGTTTTATCGCCAATTAGATATCCATTAGAAAAGTTTTTTGGCGTTAAACAAAAAATGATTTAATTGAAATCCAGACCTATCCCTATCTATGGTTATATTATTAACCTATTGGGGTATTTTTATTAAGCGGAATGCGACACACTCCCAGGAAGGCTAAGTTTTGCGTGTGACACCGTAATACTTCCTTACTTTTACCGTTAAATAATATCGTTGTAAATACTGTCTAATGTTTTTCAATTTTATGACTGTCAAAAGAAGAACAATTTTTAAAAAATTATCCCATATATCTACTTCAATATTTTAAATTTACTATATTGTACAAGGATCTGAATTGATGAAAAACAGTGCGATGTATTTGATTGAGAAAGCTAACCAAATTTTCACTAGAATTCTATTTTAACCGAATTTTCTGGTATTGCAAATATTCCCAAAAGTTATTTTTGGAACACCTAGTTGTTCACTTGTATACTTTTTTTGGGTTGTTTACTTGCCTAGCAAATTGATGAGTGCACTTTACAGAACAAGCGAAAGACTTCCTACCCAAGCGAGAGCAGTTCAGACACTTTTAGCAGTACGAACGATCTCAAAAACAAACAGATCTACAACTTCTCGGTTTATCGCTTCGGAAAACACAAGACTCCGCAGAAACGAATATTACAGGTAAACTTAATGGATATGGATTTTTCAGCAATTATTCATTAAACGTTAAAAAAATGTTTATTTTTTCAAACTTAGAGATTCAAAAACCTAATCAGACAAACTTCACAATTATTGAATTCCCATCACAATACCTGCCGCTGATAGAAGCGCAATTTCAGCTAGAGTCCATTTTTTTGAGTAACCAAGTGCAAGCTTTTTTCAGCTGCCAAAAATTTAGCTATTGAAGTGTTTGAATCAGAATCTATCCCATCTCTATCTTTACTTTTGTAGAAAAATAACTGCCTTTTGTTTAACAAATATTTGACAAAATTTATTTTGAACGTGGAGAAAAATTCACCAAGGCACACCATCATAAAAATTTTCCCTGCTACTATGGTTATGTCTTGCTGCAGTTGCTTCTGATGATTTTTTGCCAACAACAGCAAAAGTTTTATTTTCTTCCTATCTTTTTCTCATGGACATTACGTCGTAAATGGAACACCATCATTTAGTGCCATAACTAGAGGTTTGTGCCTGGAGGGGAAGCTTCAAATGAGCCCACTATTCGACGGCACAAGTTGAGAAAATTTAGCTTCTCTAAGAATTTGGTGTTTTTTCCGTCGAAATTAGGTGAAGACCAAAAAAAAGTCTTCGCCCTGAACTCGGTGGTGTTTTCGTCGATTTTACGTGAAGACAAATTTAGATCAAGACCTCGTTGGGGGCATTCATGCCCCCTGCATTCCCGTCAGGTACGCCAAGTGGCACCATTACGTTATTGCAATTAAACTTCTTCTCGGCAATGCAAAAAAGATATTGTTGTCGTAAAGTATTTCATAACTCTTTTCAAACTTCGCCTGTGCCAGTGTCACCACAAAACTATACTAACGCAAGCAAAATTAGTTCTGCTTGAGTGGTAGTAGAGCTTTTTGCCAGGCTGTGCCACTACGACCAGTCAAGACTGCTTAATTGCAATGAGATATATAGTAAACACTAATATCACTTATGAATAATCGTTTTGTGCATGTTACGGATCGGCAATTTCCTGTACCATTTTAGGAATCAAACTAAATACCAGGCTCAATCTTTGATTACTACCTCGTGCTGCAGACAACAGCAGCTGTTTTTAAGTAACGCACACAAAATTAAATAGAAACTCGCAACATCCAAAACGAAACTATTTTGTTTCAATGGGGTATCTATTAATTTCAAAAGCCTTTTTTAAGAGCTTTGCTTATTTACTACTTGGCATCAATATACTGAAATGATCCAAAATTAGTCCACTTCCTTATTTGCATTTATGCTGCAATCATGACATATGCAGAGAATTCAAAAACATAACATTTTGAGATTTCGACATATTGAACGACGCACAGCTTGCTATTAGAAATCCTACGGTATCAATTGTGCAAAGTACGAATAATCGGAATAGGCTGCTTTAAAATAGTTAAGTCTGCACTGCTCCTTTTCATGAATAGTCTGGAGAGGTATACTGCATGAGCAATTTAGCTATCATTGTAATTTCAATTAGATTTAAAGGGATACTCAGCTATAGAATACTCCATTTGATGACCGGAGGAGCTGCTTTGAGTTATGTCATTTTACCGTGATGGTTTTCATCACCATATTCGTTTTGCATTGCACTTTCCCGTGATTTAAGACTTGAATAAAAAAAAAGAAACTTTTTTGAAACTTTGAGATTCTTAATAATTCTTAACATTAACAACATTGTTCGAAGGTGAAGAAGTAAATCTTATCAATCGTAATGTGCAGTTTACTTTTTACGTATTATGATTTCATCCGATTGTTGTTGAAACAGCTAACACCACGTATTTGGAACTAAAAAAATTTTTAATACGTTGCTGGAAAAAAATTTAGGTTTTCTAAAGGAACTCTCTGCCATGTTCTTAAAAGACTTAGTTCAAGATTCTGAAGGACCTTACTCTACCTTTTTACATGAGGTTTTGCAGTAGTGTTAATGATAAAAATCGAAAATTTTTAACACCATTTCATCATAAACATTGGCTATTGCATTACAAAAGCTTATGTCACGAATATTATCAGGGGTCGAAATTCCTTTATTCAACAACTTAATCGTCGGGCAAGTTGTAGCAAATGTTTACTTGCCCGGGGAAATCTCAACTTGCCGGAAACAAAAAGGCACAGTGCAATTTGATGTTGCTTGATTTTGAAAAAGGGCGTGATTACTACCGAATTTGCATAATATCGTATTTCGAGAAAATCCAGTTCTTTTTTGCGATTTTTAAACCGGAATAACGTAATCGATATCTTTTTTTTTCTGGGATGGCAATCGCATTGCACGCTTTTTTCCAAAAATATCACATCGAAACATGCAAACGAATCAACATCTATCATTGCATCAGAAAATTCAACAAAAAAATCTCGATTTTTGCGACTGATTATTCCGATTTTTGTCATTATTTCTGTTTCTTTTTCTGTTTCGTCACATTTTAGGCAGAAGTGTGAAAATGTTTTGGCATTTCTTACGTCACAATCACAAAACCTAATGAAACTTAAATCTCGCGATGGCTGAGCTTCAGTTTACGTTGTTTTAGATAATAAACTTTAGTTTCAAAATTAATCAAAAAAAACTATCATCGGAAACTAGTGGCGAGTTTATCGCATCAAAAAAATTTTAAATTATCTCAAAAAAATCACATCTATTGTTTTACTCTGCATTGCATCTCAGTTTTCTTGCGTAGCAAATATCGCAGAAGTCATCGATGCGATTACCATCCCTGCTTTTTTTCAATCATTCAGTTTACAGAAATTGATTTTGAATTGTAATCATTTCAATTGTGACATTGACAATAACTCACGTCGCTTTTGCTACAAACGCATTTTACTTTTCAATCGCGAATATCGCGGAAACTGCAGCAGCTGAAAAGCTGAACTTTTTTGGTGAAAGATTGAGGAACGAAAGATCTTAAAAAAAAAACTAAAATAAAAAGTTGCGGAATTTTCGACCTCACTTTCTTACAGCACAGGGTAGTACTTGTGTTGTCCGAAGAAGCAATTAGCGCGGCAAGCGTGGGAAAAATTTTCGCTGAAAAAGAACAAAACATTTGCTCTAAAAGAATTCCAAAGCGCTGAATTTTTTTGACATGCCTGTCGGGCACGTGAAGCCAGAAAATAACTTGCCCGAGGCTATTTTCGCGTGCCTCGGGCAAGCGTTAATTTCGAACCCTGAAGTGATTATACGTTTTAATCTTACCTTAAATAAGTTTTCATGACAACCGTGATATCTTTTGTGACAAAATGATATTGATTTTTTTCACGAACACCTTTGCAAAACCTCGTGAAAAAGTAGACGAGGAGTTTTACGAGGTGTAAGATTACACTAATTTAAACTGATTGATGATCTGGCGAAAAGAGTGTCCTGAACTCGTTAGCAGGTAAAAAAAACTCAACAGGCAACCACCAATAGAAAGCTTGCAGATTACTCATCAATTCCTAGCTGTTTAATAGAGTACTCCACAGAGGTGAATTGATTAGATCGCTTTATACCCATACGTCACCAATTAAACGTATTGCAAGTCAATCAAATGCTATGAAACAAAATTCGTACAATGCAATGCACAAAGATGTAATAGGTTTAAACAGCTAGTGATAAATCACGTGCCTGTAATTGCTTTTGTTAACTACACATAAACTCTTGCTCTTCCTGAGGTCCAATAAATTCGATCTTTTTACAAGACATCTATCAAATCGTTGCAATCATGATTAACGTTTATCCAATCATATCCAAACAGTTTGCGTGATTTCACTGTGAACAAGGAAGTTGTGAATTTCGGAGCAGAAAACCGGGACGACTTGAAAAGCCTTTTCAAAAAAGAAAAAAGAACCAAATAAAATGAAACATTCTTTTACGATACGTTTCGACTTGAACTTTAGTCATTTTCAATTTCATTTTACTTAAGTCATTCGACTTGAACTTAAATCGTTATATTTGAATAAAATTGAAAATGAATTGAGGTCAAGTCGAAATGTCTCGTAAATAAACATGTTACTGTATATTTTATCTTGACTCTGTTTTTTTTTTTGTTGAAGGTTGTGCATTGTTTGCCGGTTGTCTTTTAATAGATGATTATTATCAATCGTGAATTTTTCAATATCGAGTCTAAATTCTTTTTTTATAAAATGCCTAGCTGCTACGCTAGTACACGAAAACTGCTACCTGCTATAATAACGCAACACTGCAATTGAAAATCAGAATATGACAACAATATTATTTGAGAAATTTAATTAAAAACTGCCGTGCAATCAGTACTGAAGAATTTGAATAACATGCTGTAGATCAAACAACAGATAATACAGAATAGAACAGACAATATTTAACGTGAGTAAAAGGACTCATCAAGCTTTATTTATTTTAAATGCATCTTGTTTGTCACGTTCATTGACAATGCGCAGCGACTTTGCAAATTTATTAAAAAAGTACAATAGTAAGAAGAATAATGCCCTACAATTTTGGCGACTTGGCGAATAAAGTCTTTCCACAAAGTATTCCAACGCTGTGGGAGCTGTTGATGAAGGCAAGCTAGCTCGTAACTGCACTGATCAAACTGTAAATCATTAACAGCAGATAGAATTCAGGAGTTTTTTTATTTTTTCCGATTATGATGAACAAAAATCACCAAAAAGCGAATAATGTACAATATTTGCTCCCAATATTTTTATTTTACCTGTGTACTTTTATTGTAAAACACTACTTTCAAGGTTAGGTTGATCGATATTAATGCTATAATTGTGACCACAGTTATCGTATTTCTAACAACCATTCTTACAGCTGCATGTTTCTAGACAAATTATTTGTTGTTGAAATGAGGTGTTGGGAATAAATATTGGCGTAACTCGCGACGCATTTTGAAGAAATACTGTAGAACGCATTAAAGCTTGGTTTGCAAGATATAGTAACTTTTATGCAGTCAGATTTCATCAAAAATGATTACAATCGTTCGAAAACCGAAATTGTTCCGGGAAGTTTCTACTTTGTCAGAAAGTTCGTGCCGTTACTGGAAAATCTGTTAAAATTAATTTCATTTTCTTGAAGATTCAGTCCGTAATAGCGAATTTCACAACTTTTTGCTTGATATTAAGATGCAGTCGAATTAGCATATCGCAATTAGCTCCTATTTATATGCATAGTGTAGATATTGTATAGCCTTTTCTATTGCGACTAACAATAACGCATTTTACTTCCGCTCTGTCAGCTTAATAACGGAGTAAGTGGACCAAAATACTGGAAATGACGATCTCTTATAACACTTATACTTGGTTATGTCATGACTTTAGTTCAGTCATACCTTTCACATTAAAGAAATAGAAGCTAAGCTTATAAGATACACGTGCTATTATAAGCTCTGTTGTTGTAACATGCTATGATTTTGCGTTTGCAACCTCAAGCAACATTTCCTTTAAAAGCGCATATTTTATTGGGGCCGCATGGTCAACGCAAGAAGTAACCGTTTGATTTCATTGAGACTCATCAGTTGAGTTTAGACTAGAGTTTGTTGTAAACGGACCGAGTAGTTTAGGCCCGAACCCTAAAAATGGTTTAAAGCCCTAACCAGCAGGCGTGAAAAAGCCCAAATTTATGTTAGATGTATAAAAAACGTTTACGGTTAAATTGCTCTTTCCATTAAATAATCAATTTGCTGTTGCTAATTACAACTTAAATTGTGATGTAATAATAATAATTTTGCACTAGTAATAATGAAGTCTTTAATCAGTGCTGCGAAGTCATTTAATTATGTTTTTATAGCGCGCCTAAACCACAAATCAGTATCAGGTCCAAATTAAGCCTGAAGTTTTGTCAACCATGAGGTTGAACCCGTCCCTAGTATGAACCGACATAACTGGGATGTAGATACAGGCACAAAATAATTTTGCTAAATTTACTGTGTGCAATCACAACGCAACATTCAGATTGATGTTTAATCGTTTACGTGCTACCCGGCCTAAAAGTTACCACCGCGGAAGCTTAGGGAATAGCCACCAAAACGGCGACTACTTTAAACAACAAGCAATTCAAAAAAGTAGTCTTCCCACAAGATTCGAACCTGCAGCATTTGGATGATCGGTTTCGCATTGCTTGTTTAAGTAGTCGCGTGCTACTGGCTCTTCCCTAGCCTTTAGGCCAGATAGCATGTACACGATTAAACATTAAAACTTGGGCCCGAAAACGTCAAGACATCACAATTAAATTATTATTCAGATTGATTTCGACGGGAAATGCCTCTCTCTGATCCACCATGGTAATATTGTGAAGACGTATGCTTTTGCTGCTCTCCTCTCCGTGAACGGTCAGGTGGGAGCTTAGTACTCTTCATTTTTTCTTTTTTGCATTGAAACGGCAGGCTTGGAATGACTTGATAGCCAGCAGCTCAAATAAAACAGTTATTACCAATCTTAAACGTTTGATTTGTCGCTGGGTTCATACACAAATGATCGAATTAACACATTCACATTGGTGTTTGTAATGCTCAATTTTTTTGTACAATCCACTTTTTTTTCATATTGAGAGCCATTAAATTTTGGGTTGAAGCAGGCTGTTTTTAATTTTTTACGAATTTTCAACCTTATTATTTTGTTTTTAAAATTTGTTCATAAATTTATTTGAGACTACAGTTACAGAAATTCATTCTTGCTTGGTAAAAAGTTGCGTTGTTGAAAAATTTTGTCATTGTCAAAGTTGCAACAATAACAAAGCAGTTATGCTTACTAGTCCATTGACTGTGATTGCAAAACTATTTTTATTTCGTTATGATATTGTAACTGTAATTACATTTTATTCACCAAGTTGCCATAGCCAGGAGACAGCGAAGGGACCTTTCGGTCTTCGAGTCAAGCTACCACCTGTCCTCCTTTCTACCACACACGATGGAGGCTCTGCAATGTTCCTATAATTGCTGAGCGTCATGCAAGAAAGTTGTGAATACCAATTTTATAGTCTTTGGTTTGACCCGACCGAGAATCGAACCCGTTTCAATAGCAGTTGCGCTATCCACTCGACAACTGATCAGTGTAACTTTTTTTTTTAATTTGCCCCTGGCAATATTTTTATTGCTCACGCTGAGGTTGATTTTAATTTGCTTTTAAATTTTTGAGCAAAAATTAGCCTTGTTGCTCTTGAAAAAAAATGCTTGGATAAAAAGTGTAATGCACAAGTTTGATGATGTAACAATTATTTTTTGTTAATTTGAGAATAGATGATCTATTATACCCAGAGCGGTCGGTTATGAGTAATTGTTTCTATCCCAAGTTTGAAATAGAGTATCTCAGCAGTTCGAAGGTAGTAGACGAAGACAAGTAGACGTATTTGCCGTTTGAAACAGCGCTGCATTGCTTTTTGAAATGCTGAGTATGAATTTTATTATCGAGTATACAGCACTTTTTTATGTGAGCAATTTCGTGTAAACACGAGGCTCATTTTTGCTCAAAATTTAACAGTAATTTAAAAACAAAAACCAGCCTGGGCTTGAAAAACCATAATTAAGAACAAAAGCCAGTACAGCGCATTTGTAAGCAATCTGCCGTCCTGTTCTATATTGCCGTTGTTGATTTGTCCACACACTATTTCGATAATCATCAAAATTATTTCAGAAGACAGCATTTAACCAAGCGAAAATGAATTTGTGTTTCATCATTCTCCAATAAAATTTGAAGCTTAGTAAAAATTAAAAAAACAATCAACTTCAACCCAAAATCTATTGGTTCTATTACAGAAAAGAGTTTGCTATGTCTTTTTGTTTAGATTCACATCCTTTTAGTAACACGTACTTTTTGTCAGCAACTCTTAGTACTTGAAAATTCAATATTACAGTTCTCGATTTTAAACACGACTCTTCTAGAAATAAATCTTAGCTCGTATCTAAATAGATGTAATGTGAAAAACATGAAATAGCGGAATCGGCGTAATTGTGAAACTTTACCGTATTCGAACAATGCGCTACAGTCTATTCAGTGGTATCTGCTGTTGAAACTATTCTGTTGAAACTCGTATTTCAACTGAAATACCATAGTGGAAGTACCGCAGGAGATAAACTTAATTTTTGCGTAAGTCCCGCGTAATAATAATGAATTTTTTTCTCTTGATTACTGTACCTGCTAACAGTATGCAAATATGCTTCAAGTTCTTGTTTTAGAACTGTGAATAAGCAAACTAATGCATTATTTATACGAAAAGGCTTGACGACTGATCTTGTAGTTTTTGTATCTTAAGTCAATGAACTGGATTTGATTTGTTTACTGTATTGAGATCTTGCTGGTTAACTTCGAAAAATCATCTTAGAATTTATGTTTCTTTTCGCTTCAAAAGGTTTTGGGTAGCTGCTGATAAAAAAGCAGTAATCAGCATGTAGCAGTATCTACTGTAATTTAAAGATTTGATTCGATATTGTTGGAATTTTACTTCATAGCTGTTGTAGACTATACCCTTTTCTGCAGTAAAATATCGGTCTTACGAAAAGACATCAAATCGGTCAGTTGGCCGAGCGGTAACGCGTTCTTCTCTGAAGCGGTGTTCTGAGGTTCGAATTCATGCTGTTCAATTTGGCCACAGTATTGCCAACGGCTCGTCATCGCTGCAAAGTTTCTTCAAACGAAGCTATGTCGTCCTCAGGAGTTATAAAGCGGAGATGGGTTCCGCAAACTCGTTACACGCTTCTGCGTAATACAACGACTATAATGAAAGATTTAATTTGATTTTAAAAGAACATCAGCACGTTACAGAAGCTTTTTTTTAGGAAGGGAAAAAGATATTTATCTACTTAGACGACAGCCAGGAACTTGAGATTAATGCCGAAAATCTGGCTGATAAGACTAAAGTAAGGAATATAATTTGCACATATAGGAGCTTGGTAAAATATGGACTTCGTGAATAATTTAATCAAAAACAATACAGCTAAAATACTGTAGAAGAAATTCAGTGAGACGTTTTTCTTAATTACTTTCTTTTAACCTTTGTTGATCTTATTTAAATAGAATAATTCGCATTCAAAAAGAAGTTAACCGAAACGTCTCAATAAATATGCTCGACAGTATTTTGGCTGTATTGTTTTTGATTAAATTTGCTGATTAATTTATTACTTTTTTGATGCTGCATCTTCATTTGCGAGCGAGCCATAATACAGCAAGCAAATGCTAGCAAAGGATTGAATCGTTAAGGCTATCATTGCTCCGTTGTAGAGTACTTGCCTGTTTCATAGTACAAAATACTTATATAGTTGAACCTCTTCCAACAAACCTTGAAATTTCGATCCAAAAAGAATTTTTAGCCCCTACAGTAGTAGCGCTATTGTGAAATATAAGCCGAAAATTGTTTCTGCATTAATACGTAATAACATCAGAGCATTTCAATCATGCGTTTATCTTACAAACCTGTCACTCATCTAACTGAAAATAACGACTTTATTGAATCTTTGCAAAAAATGCCAGTAGATGAACAATAGTCTTGAGGAGCAAAAATTATGCGACGCGAGAAAAGAAAATATTGTTATTGTTATAGAAATAATATTTATGTTAAACGACGAATTTGAACATGCCAAAATCCAAACTTAAAATTTTCTCTAATTGATAGCAATTTTTTTTAGTTGATTCGCCTTCTCAACATCATCAATGAGCAGAACGAGCACGAGGAACTGGGCCAACCATTCGACCCATGTGACAAACTGCAACAAAGTTTCAAAGTAATAAAAGAAGGTTTCCTTGAAAAGAAGGGATCGTATACAGCAAGCCAATGGCATAAGTACGTTATATCGTTAAAGCTGTTTAATCATGTTAAAATCATGTTAAAACAGAAAACAACGTGATTGTTTTAAAAGTTATAAGACTGAGTTTGATATTACTTCAGGTAGTCAATGTATGTTAATTGAATTTTCTGATTTTTTTTAGGGGGTAGATCATTTAGAAGAGAGAGGAAATCAAATGGAAATAGTGTCATCCGCTTAAAACGCTTTTGATTTTAGTCTAAATATTCAAATTAAGAAATTTTGTAACAAAAAGCCATTCAACGTTTTTTTGTTTTCGACAGTCGTGACTCGTGATTTTTAAGTGTTATCAGAGCCAGATAACGCTGTTAATCCAGAAGCAGAACATTATACTTAGAAATGCAAAGTCTTATTTTTTCTTTCAAATATATATTTTGTTCGGAGGAAGCCTCTGCCTTTCGAATCGAATAGCTTTCTCAATCCGTTCTCTTACTAGTGGGTTTTACCGTTTTTCAACACTCATTCGTCACGCATGGCTACCACAGTAAACTAAAAAAAAGAAAAAAAGAGTTGAACAACCAAAGTTTGAGGACGCCATTCTACAAAACTGCAAAGTTGCGACTCTTAATTTACCGCTAATCCAAAATGAAGAAAACAATTTTATGAGTGACTATTATTTGACCGAAAAATGTTTAGTTTTGGAGAATAAAATAAAAATGAGAAATATTCATCCGCTCATTTTTCATTTGCTTTTTTAAGGTTAAAAATTAGGGTTTGGGCTAGGGTTAGATTTGAGGTTATAGTTTTAGGATAAGGATTTGAGTTTGTGTTAGATTTGGGTCATATTTAATAAAAAAAATTGATAAAAATTTTCGGTCAAATATGTTCAGTAACTTTATTTATGAAATTTAGTTTCACCAAGCGACGTTACACCACTCTAACCTTGTGATGACGAAACTATAATTTCATGATTTTGCCAAAAATTTGCTGAGTCAAAAAAAGTCGAACTTTATTGAAAGGAGAAGTTTAGGTTTCTTCCGCAAGTCGCAAACTTGCGTGATCGAGCGACGCCTTTTTCCGCTTCTTTCTCCAAAGTTGGTCACAGGAGTTTTTTAAATTGTTCTTTTTTTGGTTGATCAGAACGCCTTGAAACAAAAAAGTTCTCTGCCAGCTCTTTGAAATAGAACAATGTCTGCTCTTTCAAATAATGGTCTTTCCAATAAATAAATTCTAATGCTTGTGCCAAGGGGCAAATATACGACAGAAAGTTTCGCTATGATCTACTACGATATTAGTCTATCACTTTCCATTATGGAACTGATAAATACTTTCTTTTTTTACAGCAATTTTGTAAGATCATGAAACTCGTTTTTGCTCAAAATTTATGAATAAATTAAGAACAATGCTAGCCTTGGGATGAAAAAAAAGAAGAACATGGACAAATTTAAAAAGCAAAAAGAATGATTTTTTTAATAAAGTACCGTATCGTCTCGAAATACCAGGTCTTAGCGATTATAGCCCAAGGCTGTTACGGTACCGGAACTGTTTTGTTCTTGTAGCTATGGCAATCGACAAAAAAAGGTTGTTTTCAAGAACAAATGTGGCTAAAAATTTGTAAAAATTTAAAAACACTTAGCCTTAACTAAAAAGTTAATAATTTTCTATGTAAAAAATGTTTCTCCTACGTGATTAGTCTGGCAACGAGTTGTTTCTTATTTTTTTGGCTACATGTTTAAACCAAAAATTCTTGCTGCAGGAGGTTAGTGATCATCCGCTCGGGGGAGCTGGCTTATTACAGAGTGGAGGAGGAGGAGCCATCAGCGGCTCTTAACATCATCCACCTCTCTCCAGGTAGCGTCGCAATCAGCGCAGAGGACAGCAACACTTTTACCGTCGCTACAACGAAAGAAAGCCACAGGTTGGTAATATAATCAAGGGAGAAACTATCTCACTGGAACTATTTAAGATAACGAGATTAAAAACAAAAATGAAGAATATTTATTCGCGTATGTTTCATTTGTTTTTTAAGGGTGTAGATTTGGGGTTAATTTTAGAGTATGGATTTGAGCTTGGGTTAAATATTTAAGTCAGAATTAATAAAAAACTAGATAGAAAATTCTGGTGAAACTACGAGTAAAGCTTTATTTCCGTAATCATAGCAATTTGTTTACAGTTTGCACAGTATAACCAATTAACCACTAAATCAAAAATTACTGATTTAAGATCCTACCACAGAGTGCTAGATTACTCCAATCATTTCATTTTAGTTTTTGATTTTTCCTCATCAGCATATACGGAAGAAACATTGAGATTATACTATTTTATGATTTTAGTACTTTTATATTTATTTTATTATCCTTCGGTAAAAAAAAAAAAATGAATAAGCAAATTCTCTTCCGTTTACCGGCCAGTTGGTCGAGAGGTACCGGTAACGGGTTTGTCTCTAGAGCGGGAGATCTGGGGTTCAAATCTCGGGTGGGTTAAGTCGGGTACAATGTTGCCAACGGCGCGATACCGCTGCGACATCTTCTTCAAAAAGAGCGGTCTTACCCGCAAGCGCAATGACGCGGCCCCAACTCGACTGAAAGCAACGACCCCTGCGAACTCGTTACATGCTTCGGTGTAATACAGCAAGTATAATGACAGATTTGATCTTTTCGGTTTGTTTCATTACAGTAGTTTATTTTATTTTTGGCCGGCTGGAAAGAACTCCGGCTTTTTTCTCTGAATGAGAGCATGGTACAACGAACCATCACCCCATAGAACCCCAAAATGAGTTGGAGAATCTGGAAGAAAATGGCCATTTTTACCTCAGTTAACGAAAGGGTTCTTATCATATCACGGATGGCCACAGCTAATGGGTGCCCATAAGTCATCCTTTACGACAGACTGGGTTGGCAGCTTTATTATTCTGAGGACATTTATTTCGGGACAAATTTAATTGGTTCCTCCATTTTTTATATTTTTTTCTTAATTTTACTTATTGCATACAACTCTATAATTTAAAGCAAGTACTGATGCCAAACTACAAATGTGTCGATAATCCTAACAATCAAACAACTCATTCAATCAAAGTTTAGCATTATTTTGGCTGCAAGATTTTCAGATTTCACAAAAAATCAATAAACCCTGATTTTAATACATTGTCATTTCATCACTATTAAACACAAATTTTATTTTGTTTGCATGCATTAGTACTGTCATTCAAAGCGAAAATGGTTTGTCATCAAAGGGTTCCGCATTATAATCAAAATAATTAAAGCTATCTGTGCTAGACAATTGGGATTATTCGGCAATAATCTTTTATCTATGAAGTACATACAGTAATTTTAAGTTTGTTGTTCTGCAGAAATTAGTGACTAAGCTTAATCGATTGGACTGTAATTTTTTGCTTTCTTCGTACAGTAATTTATGCATTTTTCTCTGCCAGAATACAAGTTTCGGTTTCAGCTATGTATAGCAAATATAGGCATATAGTTTTGGTAGAAAGAATACTTTCAGTAACCATATTTCTGCACAGCTTAGAAACATTACTCCATTTATCATCTTAGAACGCTGCTACAAGCTAAGCGAACTTCATATATAAATAACTGAAACTGAACGTTTTCGGCGTTATACAAAGCACCTTCATCAGGAAACTAAAAATACGGTACAACGAAAGAATTTTTTGAATTTTATGAATGAATTTTTATTCATTTTGCCGTGTTTTTAGTTTCCTGATAAGGCTCTGTATAACGCCGAAACCGTTCGATTTCCATGATTAAAATGTGAAGTTAGCCCAGCTTGTAGCAGCATAGTAAGATAGATAATATAATGAATCGAGTGGTGTTTCTAAGCTGTACAGAAATATAACAGCGATTTAAAAGCATGTGCTCAAATCAAGCGCTTCTGGAGCTGTTCATGCCTCGCAATTCTTTTAACTCAGTCCAGCCTGTTCGTCTTGCTTCCGCTGGTGCAATGTGCTGAGATGAGTTGAAGGGAAATTATGACAAAATAAACAACTTCATCTCCGCTCAACTCGACCGAAAGCTGTAATCAGCATTTGTTTTAGGAAGGTCGTAGTATTTCACCGGAAATTTCCATGTACTTTCTTATTAATTGTGATCTCAAATCTAACCTAAACTCACGTCCTTGCGTTAAAGCTAACACCAAACCTAATCCGAACCCAAACCCCAACTCCAACCTTAATCTTGTACTTTAAAAAATGTGCGGATAAATTTTTTCATTTTTTTTATTCTCCTTAAAAATTTTTGGTGAAATAGTCACTCCCTATGCTTTATTGGTTAATTGAATATTGTGTTTAAAATTAAAATGAGCCTTTACTGTAAACTGGTTCCCCTTGAGAAAAGTTTTTGACTGAAATGCATTTAATGCGTAACTTTGATTTGATTAAGCAGTTGCAATTATAATAAGCAAACGAATCAATTAAACAATTCAAATCATATCTAATCTTTCATTATACTTGCTGTATTACGCGTGTAACGAGTTGGCAGGACTCATCTCCGCGTCATTGCGCCCGCGGACAACACAGATCGTTTCAAAAAATGTCGCAGCGGTGGCGAGCCGTTGGCAACACTCTGTCCGATTTGACCGGCAGAGATTTAAATCTCAGACCTCTCGCTCCAAAGACGAACGCGTTACCGCTTGACCAACTGACCGGTAAAATTTAACATTTAACGCCCAATATCATTATTGTTAAATAAGCTTTTATGGTTCGGTGGCTCAAAACTATTTCTTTAAATTATAAGATTCCGACTCCCGGAAAGTTCCGTGTTCTCTCAAGAATTACTCCGTGATGAGTGGATTGCAGCGATCCAAGAAGGATGCTCAAGACACTACCAGGAAGCCATGGAAGCGGAATATGATGATGTTTCTCCAAATCATTTCAATAAAAAAGATGAAGAGAAAGACCGCTTTGCCCTGATTCTTCAAGTAAATATTTTCGTTGGCACAGAATTTGCTAGTCAAAAAGCTTTATCCAGACACTCCAAATGTTTTCTCAATTTTAGAAACCGAAAATACCAATTTTCCAACAAATTATTGATTATACTCTTTCAGGACTATTGTGTGGGTGACTATCTTTACTAACGTAACAACTAAATTACATACACAACCTTTATCGCCACCAGCAGTGGTCGAATTTGAACATGTTTCTTTGTCAATGTTGATTTTCGTTTTTTTAGTCGTTTTTTTCATCGTTCGCTATCATACATGATTTAAGGCATAAAAAAATCTAAATATATAATTTGTTGCTTGACTAAAAGTCAAGCTTAACAATTGACAAGTCGCCACGATTACTGCGTGAAAGGACTAAATAAAAGTTACCATTTTGATTTTGAAAAGCAGTTTCCCGGTTCAGCTTGCCTTGTATAGAAGAGGTTGATAATTTGTGTATTTTAGTTTGAACAAAAATAGTCAATATAAAAAGGAAGCCAAATAAAATGAAGCATACTTGAAATAGAAACGTTTGGATTTATTCGTAACCATTATCTTGTAAACCATTTTTAGATTGACAAGATAATTCTTAAACCATTATCTTAATTATTTTTAGATTGATAAGGCAGTGGATCAGAAACGTTTCTAGTTTCTTGATTTAATACGTTTCTTTTTAAGTTGGCTCTACTATTTCTGACTAAATTAAGTGCTAAACCCATATTTTCTGCTCCAAAATTTATATATGCTGTTGGTCTTTAAATGAAAATGTTTTATTAGGAACTTGAGAGGATAAAACAGGCTTACATTGTGGAGCAAAATGAAGGCCGTTATGTTCAAGAACAAATGGAGGAGTTCATCCAGTTGATGAAGGAACTGCAAAGTGCGGAGAAGGAAAAATCTTCGGAGAGCAGCAAGAAAAACAACGCGATTCAAAACGGTTCAGTGATAAACTCGAATACTACTGACAACCATTCACAAAAATCTGATGAACTAAATTCATTGAGAACAAAATCTGGTCGCGCCGATGTCTGCGACGTGTCGGTGAACCTCGAGAGTGTTTACGATGTTCCAACTGCTCGTGTTGACTATGCAACTCTGGAAGAAAACGCATACGAAGTCGCAGAGGAAAGTACAGCATTTATGAACGCCGTTCGGAAAACTAGCCGAATTCAAACCAATTACGACAGTTCTGATGACGAGAAAGTGACGTCATTTTTCTGGTCCAGCATGCCACCGTCTCCGGAGAAAAATTCAAACACAAACATCACCACTGATGAGGACATTGATTTTTCATCTCTTCCTCCACCCCCACCCAGTCTATGCAACGGGGATCCCCTTCATGAAATTAATGGCATTGAAACTGCTCCTAACGATGACGAAGCTTTAGTATATTCCGTCATACCTAGTAATAGTACGATATCAAATCACGTCAACAATGTCTCTGAGCTAGAAACAACAAAGGTTGCGAATGGAAGTCTACCTGTAGACCACAACAAAAACAAACTAATTGGTAATGCTTCTTTATCTTCGCCGCCTCCAATTTCTCCAAAGCCCAAATACAAACCTAATCAGCCTGGAAGTGCGCCAGGATCGGAAGACTATTTTCTCACTCCGCTAGGTTCTTCAAATGTAGAAAGTGTTTCACCAATCCCAATAGTTACTTCCAGTCCTCCAGCTGAGAATTCATTAACTGGTAGCATCCCTCCTCCACCTCCTTTACTTATCGTTCCACCTCCTCCCGCTGGAGTTCCGCCTCCCCCTCCTGAAGTTAATTCTCCTCCTGGAAGTTCCCCTTATAAAGCTATCAAATCAAAAAGCAAAGTGAAACTCCGACCTTTCCACTGGGTGCCTGTCCCAAAACAAATGGTAAGTCAGATGAGCCGTTTTTAGCAATTAGTTACAATATACGACGTGCTCCACTAAAGACCCAGCAAGTTGAGTATTTAAAAAGTACAGTATAGCCTCATAAAACTACGTAGACAGCATTTACAGCATTTGCTTCTATCTCTCTCCCTTTCCGTGTGAAATCCGTTTGACAAATAGCCCTTTCAAAATAGAGGTAATCGCAGAAGTTGTTACTAACAACAGTACTATGTTTAGAGGGGCGTTGTGCCATACCCCCACCTATTGTTTGTTTCGCCTGCAATATTTGTTAAAATTACTATAAAACCGCACTAAAATCCAACAAAACTTCTCCCCTTTATTGTCCGTGGCATCCCTCTATTTGCACCAAGTGGAACGGTGACAAAACGTAACTTGAACTATGGGCAAATTTGCCCTTCTCTCTCGCCCTCCTCCTTCTCCAAATCCTGCCTACGCCACTGACAACTAGTTTCAAAAATATTATGCAAGTTTGTTTGGAAAGGAACCATTTTGTGTTCAAAATCTTTTCTACTAAATGGTTGTAAGTTAACGTATTCTAAATTACATTTAGATTGGCAAAAGCATGTGGAAAACAGTCCCGGATTTAAGCGGATCGGTAAATGTTGAGGAGTTGCAAGAGTTGTTCAAATCGGTTGATAAAAAGCATGATAAGAATCAGACTTCGGAAGATAAAGCAAGTAAGGCATCACTATCACCATCCATGAAATCGCTGTGGAGCTCTAAACACAAATTGAACTTCCCTGCTTCATATTTAATTTTTGCTTGCAGCAAATCTTAAAAGTAATGGTTTTGATATAGAATCGCCTCTTTTCCATAGTTTTATCCATCAGCTTTTCAACATTTCTGATTTTTTTTCTAGACTGCTTTTGCTTGCGTGACATTTCTTTCGAAGCTGAGTAAAATGCGATGTTTCTGTAATTTCTCTTTTGATCTAAAAAAAATCTTACAATTTTGACGCCGTGCAAAGTGCAAATTGCAAGTGGCTTCAGCTGGCACTAATTTTATAACTTAAATTGAAGTCAAAATAATGCTTGAACTTAGAGGACTTTATTCTGTTATTTTGGTTAAAACTCTATTCTGCTATTTGTATTGTTTTAAATTAAACGCCACAAAACCCAGCAAATTTGAATTTTACCGACTGAAAACCGGGTATTAAAACCGTAAAATTAGCTGGAGGTCAAGATCAAGTTTATCCAATTGTCCCTCTTATAGCAAGGATCGAAACCGAAGTGTGATTGTTCAATTTTCGGTGCAGCCAGCTAAGTGAGCAGGCTATACAAAGAGGCGATCTCACACTTTTCATTTGTCATTCAAGAAAATACACTCTTCTAGACGCGTAGTTGCTATGCATCTACCAACAATCCCAGTCGTTTCAAGCTTGCAGTTGTCAGTCAAATTGTCGTGGTGGCGGTGAACTGCTTAACATTCTTCTATGTTAGCATGCTCGTAACAACACAGAGCTGCGATGGCAGAATGGTCTAATGCCTGTCCTGCGTTGAAGGACTGTCGCGACTTCGAAACGAGTGCACGAATACGTCTTTGATTGTTGCGGCCATGGGTTCGAATCCCATCTGCAGTAATTTTTTCCGCTGACTGTCGGCTGATCCTGCTTGTGGCTTTATGTTTTCTATTTTCTGCGAATGAACGTTTTAAACTGAAACGCAACGCGAAAATGAGATTGAGCTCGCAATCACTGCTATAGTTCCGCTGCAGCAAACTAGCCCCGCATATCACATCTCGCTAGCCCTTGCGGGGATCATGTTTTCGGAACCTATCTTTGGAATTATCAGAACGGAAAAAAGCTCAAAATAGCCACTAAGTGTAACTTTACTTGCTTGATCTTCCCATCTTGCGTTTAATAAAATGTTGAACGTAGTCAATATTTTATGAGCAAAAGCGTTTACATACGAATTGAACAAACGACTTGAATCAGCATATAATCCAAAATAATTTCTTCAATTACTGTTATAATCAATGCATAAATTAATACAATGACTCAATGAACCAAATTGCTTATACATAAAGCAAGTTAGATCCAACAAAATCCATAATTTATTGTATAATGCAATATTAGCAATGATCTTAATCTATATCAGAAAATAGTTTTGAAGGTTTCAACTCAAACAGAAAATAACTTCACTCTTTAAATAGAATTTAAACAGTGTGGCTGACGGCTCCGAGACCGCTGTAACATTTCTTTGAAAAGAAGCTGTCTTGCTCTGACGCAATGACGCGTACATGAGCCCCGCAAACTCGTTACACGCTTCGGCGTAATACAGCGAGTTCAATAAAAGATTAGATTTGCTTTTAAACTTTGATATTATCATACGCAGCGTCGATTTTGCATCACAAGACCTGCAATAACATCGCACCAAAATAACACAATTTTATCAGAGTATTTTGCTTGAAAAAAGATTACTGTAGTATTTTAGAGTGTTTTTCTGTAAGTGCAAAGGAAACTTGTATTTAGGTCCACCTGGTCGCCTGGAAGCTCCCAAAAAGAAGCAATATGAGTCATATTTGGATCGCAAAACCGCACAGAACCTTGGCATTTTTCTTGCTGGATTCAAACTCCGAGGGGACGATTTGATGAAGAAGTTAGCCATTGTAAACGAAAGCTCTGGGGGAATTTCAACAGAATATATCGTGGGATTACAAAAGTAAACGTCCCATTTTAGTTGTTACAATAACTTTAGCCGTATTTTAGTTGGTACAATAACTTCTTTGTTTTGCCATTTTAGCCGTAATGTCTTCTAAATGGTGTCTTTGTAACGCTTTTGGAACAGAGTTACCTTCTAGCTTGTCAATGATTCGTAGATCAGTTTTTGAATTTCCATGCAAGCAAGCATCACCGAACAGTGGTCGAGTAGATAGTGCGTGAGCTGCAGAATAGGTATATCTTGATTTGATTCCAGGTCAGGTCAAACTAAAAGATTGTATTCACTGCTTTTCTGCTAGAAGTTCAGCATAAAAAAAGGATATTGTGAAGCCTCCACCGTGTGTGGTAGACAGGTGGCAGCTTGACTCGTAGATCGAATGGTCCCTTTACTGTCTGCTGGCCAAGGCAACTTGGTAGTTAAAGATGTAATTGCAGCAATAACATTATTTGAATATACTGTTTGTTTTCCCAACAAAAAGCATAGTTTTGGCCAAGTTTAGTTGCTGCACGGTATCTCTTATAAGTTGATATTACAAGGGCGGAAAATTTTCTGAACAATTGTTGATAGTTCAAACAAGAAGGGTTCCCTTCTTTGTTTTAATCAACAAGTGTTCATGAAATTTTCCGTTGAGTTTTGCTAAGTTTAGTTAAGAGTTGAAGTTTTGTTAAGACTTTAAAAAGTGAAATTTTTGTGTTGGTTTCTGTAAAATTAAGCATAAAATTTTCATTTCAATATGGCTGCAGTTAATAAATATGAATAGTTTTGTTGATTTCAATACACATAGTAAAAATTAATTTATGATGTGTTTGCCCACAGGTACGCCCCGGAACCGGAACTGAAATCACTCTATGCAAAACATGCAGGGAGAGAAAACGAAGAGTTGGCAAAGGAGGATAGATTCCTTGCAGAAGTATGGACCTAAACAATTTTTTGTATTTCATCTGAGCATTATCAAACTTTATGGCAAATTTTTTTGTTCCAAAACGGAAATCCGTAAAAAGCTTTAAAGGTATAATTGATATGAAAGTTGTTTGCTTCCCTGAAGCGGAAAAAGAACCCGGGTTTCGAAAGCCTTGAAAAGTTTATATGACTCACAAAAAGTGCCAAAGTTCAGGTGAAAGCGTGTTACAGGTTATTATTCTTATCAACTATGTTTGAAGGAAACTGCAAACTGCCCGTTGCCCTTAGCTGTATACGTAGCAGTAACGCAACGATTTGTAATTGCATGAACGGCAATGATGGGGCCTCGTGTTATTTTCGGCTACGCAATGTGAAGGAAGATACTTAATTTCACTGGAAATTGCTATTTACTTTTTTATTCTGACCCAAAACTAACCCAAACTCAATTTTTTACTCTAAAACTATAACCTCAAACTTGATCCTAACCCAAATCCTAACTCAAACTTTCATCTTAACCCTTAAAAAAAGTAAATAAAAAATGCGCGAATGAAGATTTCTTATTTTCGTTTTATTTTTTTTTACATAAAAAAATTCAGTAAAATCGTCACTTCAGATTTGAAATCTTCGCGTTTTTCTGCTTCAGCTGGGCTAGCACCTCCTGCGTGAATAATACCCTGTCAAAAGTAACATTGTCTACATTGACGCACAGAATGGACCACTAGACCATTCAGAACCTAACTGCGTGTAATTAGATGGTTTGGTCTGCCGCGAATCAAAATTATTAATCAAGATCTGATTGCACGCAAAATTACTGGTTGTTATTTGAACCAAAAAGTTTTAACCTATTGATTGGTGAATGATTTCTTTGCAGCTCTGTCGCATTCCTCGACTCGGTCTTCGACTTGAAACACTTCAAATCGTTCGTGAACTTCCAATTGAAGTTGAAAGTTTAAGGCCAGTGAGTAGTGTGTTGCATGAGCAACTTGTAGAGACATTATGCAAAAGATTGGGGATCTGTAACGCCTTGACAACTTTGCTTTCTGGCTACTACAGCTGGTTTATCAACATTTAACACATGAAATTACGTGTAGTGAATTGCTTTTGAATTTTGAGCGAGTTGAAATCTTAATTCTTGAAAATAATTTCGAAACTCGAATAACTTCCGGATTGAGTCAAACCAAAGATTATAGAAATTAGTATACCCAACTTCCCTACTTGACGTTCAGCATTGAAACGCGACAGCGTGAAGTCTCCATTGTGTGTGGTAGACAGGTGGGCAGATGGCAGCTTGACTCGAAGACCGAAAGTTTACTTTGCTGTCTCCTGGCGAAGATAAATCCCCTGTAAGATTTTGCAAATAATAATTGACCTATAACGAAACTAGACAAATCCTATTTTAAACCAACACAAATCGAAACGTGCTTTCGATTAATTTGAGCAAAGTGCCCTACTGAAGCGCGTGTTAAAGTACTAGTGATTAAGTCAATCAGCGTAAATTTGCAAAAATAGAAGACTGGTTTGAATTCCAACTATGATCATTACAGATCTTATGTAACTGATAGAACTTTATATTGATGTTCATTTTTAACCCACCCACAAATTGCAAAACACAAGAGTTCTTTATTTAAAGTAAAATAATTAGGAAATCATAAATGAATAGTACAATAAAATGGTACATTTTAAAAACGACTGTCCGTGTTCACGGCCGTAAATAGGGCACTGGGGGATTTTGCCTCTGGCCCCCGTAAAGCATTTCCACCACCAACCCAAATTTCTGAAAAAATGAGGCCGGAAAACAAGTTTAAACCAAAAAAGTGTTGAACACTTTTGCTAAAAAGCTACGTCAGAAGTCAAGTTCTCGACAGAGTCTAAGCTAGAAAAATGTATGTTTTTTCCTGCTTTCGTGCCCTCCCGACTGTGTTCCTCCCAGGGCCTTAATACAGCTTCGTGCGCATTGATGAACCATTCACGTTAATATTTCAACAAATTTTGCTGGCAGGAAGTTGACCTGGTATTGAGCGCATGCTATGAGCTACTCAACAGTAAGAAGTTTGAATCGTTTCTCTACTTCATGCTGACCCTGGCCAACAGCATCAACGTCACTAATTCGAAAGGGACTACCAAAGGAATCCGCCTTTCTACATTACAAAAAGTAAATAATAAATAGAAGCAATTAAACTAAATTAACAATATTATAATTTGAAAACAATTAATTCGGAAATCGATCAAAATCAATATTTTTATTTAATAGCTTCGCATGACTGATAAGACTATTTACAGTAACTAAAATTTTTTCTTTTTTGAACTGATGCTAAATTTGTACCTACTCCAAGTTCTTAATATCCACAATGTTGAAATGATTAGTTGCATTAACGTAAAGACGAAAAAAGGCTGTTATGACCCAACTCTTCTTCCATATCCCTGGCTTATTGATTTGACGATTGAAAATTAATTTGCGATTTTCACTATACGTCAACACTGCATTAATGCAGCTTTGTAATACATTAATTGCTGTTTTTCTTGTACAAAAAATATTGTAGCATTCTACTTCCCATTAACCAGCCAACTGATGAAGTGCTAACGCTTCGCCCTTTAGAAAGCAAGATTAGGGTTTGGAGACCGGTTCGGTCAAATCAGACACAGTGTTGCCAACGGTTTTCTACAGCTGCGACGTTTCTTCTAAAAGAGCTGTATTGCAAGGTGTAATGATGTGGAGGTAGACTCCGCCAACTCGTTACGCTCTTCGGCGTAATTGTGCATGCATAATAAGAAATTGTGTTTTTCTCTTTCACGCTTTAGTTAGGGGTGGTTTTGCACTGTTGTTATTTTCCAGATCAGCACAATGCGTACGAACGACCGCAAACTGACCTTATTAGACGTGGTTGTGCGGATCATCAAGCAGACACAGCCCAGCACACTTGAGCTGCAAGAAGAACTCGCTTCTGTTGCTAAATCGCAAACTTGTAAGTGCGAGCGATAGATTATAAGCAATATTTTAAAAAATTACAACTAATTGTACTAAACGTTTCTTTTTATGATGAACGTCTAGCAAAAAATTGTGAATATCAGTGAATTAGATTCGATGGGTGAACCCCATTCATTTTCAAACACATAACTCTTTTTAGTTTTCGGCGGCATTAAATCGGTTCTCAGCTTTTATACTTCCTGTGATTTTATTTAGTTGTTAAAATATTATTGTTGTGCCCGCTGCGCTCACGTCAAAAGTACTTTGAAAAATCATTTATTTTTGAGTGAATCATACTAATAATAGCTCTTTGCTGTTACAGTATTTTCATCAAACAGACAGCATAAAGCTTCTGTGGTAAAAAAATGAATCAGAATGAACAACTAAAAAGTTACACCACACAGAAGATTTTTATTAAGCAGAAGTTCCTGCATCATTTCTCTTATAATTTTAAGGCATTCAGCATATATGTATTTCAGCTAAAAGTTTGAAGATAAGCTTGGCCAGTTATTGGTCGAGTGGTGAGGACGTTAAGCTGCTGCTGAAGACTTTGGTTCAATTCCAGGTCGGGTCAAACCAAAAACTATAAAAATTGATTTTTGCAGCTATCTTACTTGGCATTCAGCATAAAAAAGACAGTACAGCCTTCAACGTGTGTAGTAGAAATGTTGGAAGTGGCAGCTGGACTCGAAGACCGAAAGGTCGCTATGTTTGCATTCTGGTCAAAGCAACTTGGTGAATAAAGGTACACTGTACTGTAATTAGAACATGTTGTATTGATTGAACATACGGTCAGTTTAAACGTTAAAAAACTGAATCACCCGCTATTTGTTTTTTTAATTTAAATTGATATTTTTGTTTTAGATTCTATCAAAGGACTTTTGGCCGAAATCGACAGTGAGTTTTTGCTTTCAGGGTTGTTTTGTTGTTGAATGCATGCGTACATTTAAAATACTAGTAATCTCAATGTAAAATGTTTAAAAAATAACGAAATCGAGTTTGGGTTCTCTTAAGGATATATTTGGTCTTTAAATAAAACAGTTTTCCAAAAGATCGTTTTGTACTGCAAATCATCTATTTCAACCAGCTTTAACCTTTGCTTTGCTCTTAGCTTATATTTATCTCATTAGTAATCCCATAGTGCTAATCAACGACTGTCCCTTACACTGAGTTTTTTTTTCGCAGATATACCATCATATAAATACGTTATATATTTTTTTGTAAAGTCAAACAAAATAAGGGTCAGCAGTCAGCACTTCAGCAGCGAGTTTTGCAAAACTAAGATTGTTATTATTACCATTACAAGCATCAGTGACTTTGAAATTTAGCTCTATTTTACACGGGGGAGGGGGCAAAAATGCTCCTCTCTGGATTTTTTTGTGATAAATCCCTTCCAAAAAAAGCTTTTTTACTTCAAATCAGCTTGACCTTAAGCCAAATTTTTTCACAAATAAAGCTGAAAAATTTGATTTGCTAAGGTAAGGGGAAATTTTCCAATTTTGTGGTTTGCTGAAGTCACTTTCCAAATTCTGAGCATTTTTTTGGACCATATTTAACGTAAATGACGTCAGAAGACGCTCTTGTCAGGTAATTACTTTGACTTGTGCATTTTATGATTCAGTATTAAAAACAAAAACAATGTGCAAAATTCGAACCACCTATGATGTCATTCAAAATATGACGTAATTTTTCTGAAATATGGCCTTGACGTCACTATGATGACATCATTAACTCAAAATCAATTTTTCCTAAACACTCGCATGTCAATCTTAGTGTTCACTTGATTTCCGGTTTAGGAATTAGTTTGGGGGAATTTTTGTCCCTACTTTCGTGTAAACTATGCTGCATAAATAGTTCGTCTAAAAATAGGGTTCAAGTATTTTTCCTTACGATCTAAATACCCTGGATTTGGTTTTGCAGTCATGAGAAAAAATTGTTTCAAAACGAAGAAAAATTGTGAATTGATGAGGAGAAAAAAGAATCAGCCGAGCAAAGAGGATCTGGCTTTTTGTATTGATATTGAGGTGAGTAATATTTTTCGAAAAGCTTACCTGGTGAAAACGATTTAGTTGGTCAAGCAGGAGTGGTATTTGCATGATATTTCAAATCATTCTTACACACGTCTATTTTTATTAAATTTTGAAGAATTTTGAGGGTCGTGCTGTTTTGTTTTGATGCAAAATTAGCTCAGTATGTAGAGTACAGTACGGAAACTTTTTTAACGTGACATTTAAACTGAAAATGTCATTATTTGATTCTATTATCTGTTGGAGGTGGGAGTGACATCATTAAGTGGAAACCTTAAAATTCATTCTGCTTAACCTGAAAGTTTTTGGCCGTGAAAAATGTATATTTTTGTCCCATTTCCAAGCACATCAGATGCTATTCTAGTGCCTGTAATTATTTAGGTTTGGTGTCAGTTACGTAAGTTTAGGGTTAGGTTTGAGTTAATACCAACCTTTACGTATCTTAATTTAACGTTATTAGCCAATGACCTCAGACAGTGCGCAGTCAGAGGGGCTAAGAGGACTTCAGTCACCTAGCCAAGTAACTTAGAACATTTAATCCCCAAATTCAAGCTTTTAAACGTGTTTTGGACTTGATCAGTAAGTTTTGAGGCTGAAGGGGTTTTAGCAATTCAGTTTTTACAAATGGTTCTAAATAAGCAAAAAACGTGCGAAATGTGATTGAAATGGCGTTGAAATGGCTTTTGTTTTGCCAAAAATAACAAAAATTGCTCAATTTTCTGAGTTTTGCTCCCAGATCTGTATGGCCTCCGGCGGTTTGAAGATCCATTATCAAACCAGAGGTGGCTGGATCCACATATTAAATGATCCGGATCCAACAAGAAGAGATCCGGATCCGCCAGTATGCAACTACGCTTTGTACAGTTTAGCGAATATTTTGACAAACATCAACAATGAGTTTGAAAGTAATCAACAAAATGACATCCGGATCTGCATCTTCTACTGAAACTGGATCCGGATCCGAGAAAACACAGTAAGATCCAGGTCCGGTCCGGATCCGTTGCTTCCTCTTCCTCAGACCACGTACGTGATTCGCTTGAGTGGCACCGGTTTGCTCAGCACGCCACCTAGGATACGTAAAATTTTTTTTGACGAATAAAAACGAAGTAATTTTAAATTTAGGTTCACCCCCACGGCCCCACCCCTCCTTAACAAAATTTCAATTGTGCGCCTCTCGTCAGATGTGTCCGTGAGTGCGAGAAATATGCTTATTTACGGCCAAATCTCGTTGTTGTGAATATCCTAATTTTAACAATCTGCCTCTAGATTATTTATTTTTTCTGATTTTTAGAATGAATTATCGAAAGTGGAACTTATGATTGGCAAAATGAGCGAAAAATGTGTTGAAATTCGACAAACTCTTTCCAAAGTACTCGTCAAGTTTGGCGAATCTCCAGACACAGACTCGCAAGAACTCTTTGGTTGGGTCAGAGACTTTTTGGAAGAATTTCGAAAGTGCAACTCGTAGTGTATGTTGACTCCGCTTTTATCCCTTGTCACTGTGGTTATGTATTGATTTCCCAAACTTGGTCATTCCTTTGTGCTCATAAATTTTACTTGACCAGCGCAGCAATTAACCACTTTCTGAAGGTCTTCATGCTGGTTTGTTTTATTGTACTTGAAATGCGTGGTGTTTTTTAAAATCGATTGCAATAAAGTGAAAAGTCTTTCCCATGTCTGGCTACAGCAGAACTTGTTAATCAGCTAACCTAGTCGAAAGCGCTTATTGTTTTTAACTAGAAACCACAGGAAAGGCATGCAAAAAATTGTTGCAATTGGCAGCAAAAGAAGCTTGGTAGTGACTTCTTTTTGCTGCCAATTGGTGATCGAGTGGATAGAGCGTCTGCTACTAAAACGGTAAACTTGGGTTCGATTCCCGGCCAGTTCAAACCAAAGATTAAAAAATTGGTAGTTACAGCTTCTCTGCTTGGTGTTCAGCATTAAAAAGGGACGGTGTGAAGCCACCATCGTGTGTGGTAAACAGTTGAAGACGACTAGAAAACGACAAGCCCATTCTAATCAAGAATGAACAAGACCTGGACCTTATTAAATGATTTTCATCTTAACTATAACCTATGACTTTTTTGTGGTAACTCTGCGTTGGCAGCCTTCAATTCTGATAGTACTGCTGCTAATGGCGTTTTTGACTCTTCAGATATCTTGAATGCTTGTGTAAGCTCGTTAACCCATAACTTTCATCCCAGTAAATCACTATGAAATGGATAGTCTCTCTTCATTGTCATTTAATTCTAATTCGGTTAGCATAATTCACATTAACATTCGTTCTCTACAAAAAAATTTTGATTCTTTCCTAGAATTTTTGTGTTTGCTTCCTAATATGCCAAAGATTATTTGTTTATCGGAATTCCGAATTCATCAAAAACCTTTAATTAATCTTGAGTTATCTAATTACAAACTTGAACATATTGATTCACCCACACCTGCTGGAGGGGTTGCGGTTTATGTGTCAAATGAATTACGCATTGAAATTGTTTCGAATCTTAGTTTGAACATTGATTGATGCGAGAATTATGCGGATAAAATTATGTCACTTGGATATTATTCTTGGGATTATTTATCGACACCCCAAGAGCAATGCTAAAATTTTTGTAGATGAAAATAAAACATTAGGACATCTCAAAACAACCAAAGTTTACTTAATCGGTGACATAAATATTAACATATTCTCAATCAACAATGCTAAGTATGCTTGTGATTATCGTAATATGCTTGCCAGTAATGGCTATTTTCCTCTTATAACTCTTCCTACTCGCGTTAATGATGTGTCTTCTACTCTAATTGATCACCTCATAACTAACGATCACAAAAAATCTATTTTTCCTGGTATAATCAAAACTGATTTGACTGACCACTACCCTATATTTTGCTCTATTAATTCATTTACCTTCAACAAACTAAACCAGCTAATGTATAAACGTGACTTATTAAATTTTAATGCAGAAAATTTTTGTGAAGATTTACATAAATCAATACCAAATTTTTTTCCTCAAGACAATGCAATTAATCCCAATAATTTAAATATGATATTTAATAATTTTATCAAAATTGTCAAAACTGCAATTGACAATTACGCACCACTAAAAAAAGTTTCTTGGAGATAAAGCAAACTAAAACTCAAACCGTGGATCACTTGTGAACTATTAATCTCTAAAACACAGAAAAAAGAAACTTTTACAAAAAATATGTTAATAAACTGAATAAAATCAATTTATTTCTAAACAAATGTATTATCAAGATGAGCTATATAAATCCAAAACTAATGCTTTTAAAACTTGAAAAGTCATTAAATCACTTCTTTCTTGCTCTCAAAATTCTTTAACTACACCTAATGAAATAAAATACAATGATAACGTAATTACGGGCTGAGAAACCATTTCTGAGTCATTCAATAGTAATTTTTCCAAAGTAGGTCTAGACTTATTTGCTAAATTTAACCAGCATGATACCAACAGCAACAAAAAATTTCTACCAAAATTTAATTCTTCTTCACTTTTTATTCAGTCTACTTCTGAAACTGATGACATACAACTAATACATTCTCTAAAAAACAAAAATTCGTGTGGCCCTAATGAGATTTCAGCAAAATTTGTAATTTTAGCTGCTGATATCCTAGCTACTCCTCTTAAAATTCTATTTAATTGCGCGTTTGAATTTGGCATCAGAGGTGGAGTCGAGGACAGAAGGCTCGAGGCCAAGGCCAAAAACACAAAAAAATCCGAGGCCAAGGACAGCCTTTCCGAGGACAGACACTCTCGAGACCAAGGACAGGACTGCTCGAGGCCAAGGCCAAGGACCGAGGACACAACCGCAAGTGTTGTCCAAAAAAAAAGGTCTTCAAAAAACTTTTTCAGGCAATCTCCAATTTATAGGCGTAGCCAGAATTTTTGATTGGGGAGGCCTAAACCACAAATCACATGCAATGACGTCATCAAAAAATTGCCTGTTGGCACTTAACCAGGATTTTGCTAAGGGAGAGGGCTTAAACTAATATAGTTGAAAAGTGCAAATATATAACTTTGGAGACGTTTTGAGAAAGCCAGTGTAACTCAAACTTATCACAGCGGGGGGTTTGGGGGCGGGGCCCCCAGCAGCCGGAGGCTTTGGGGGTCTGGGGCGAAGCCCCCAGCTGTCGGGCGATTTTTTGTATTTTTTTTGGAAAAAAAGCTATTTTAAAAGCGATGAATCATCCAGCCAATTGTGGTGGTTTACAATAGCTAAAATTGAACTATAATTTTTGATATTTTTTGTTTTAATTTTGGGACTGCGGTTGCAAAGATATTCAACAAATACAAAAAGATATCCCCCGAAAAAAGTTTGTGGAAACTCTAAGTTTTGTTCTTCCCGCCAAAACCACAGTTCTCTAAACTATTAGGCCTACTGTGGTTTTGGCGGGAAGAACTAAACTAAGAGTTTCCAAAAACTTTTTTCGGAGGATATTTTTTTGCATTTGTTGAATATCTTTGCAACCGGAACCCCCAAATCAAAACAAAAAACATCAAACATTATAGTTCAATTTTAGCTATTGTAAACCACCGGAATTGGCTGGATGATTCACCGCCTTTAATGCCATTAAATCACGTTTTGCACATGTTTAGAGCTATTTGAAAGCACTAGATTTTTGACATTTGAAAGCCAATTAAAAATTTAAATTATTTAATCCTCCTTCTAGTAGCAATTTAAGTCTTAAAACACGTTTGACATGTTGCATTTTGGTGTTAAAGTTTAATTGTACGTGATTTGGTCCAGGTAGGGGAAAGTAAGGTGTATTGTCTCGTGCAATATTTTAGCAGGAAATAAAAACCCACTCGAAGATTTTCCTTAGAGATTTTTGTTTTGTCATGAAAATAACCAGTTGTAGAAGTGCATGTTAGGCCAGGGGGCCCAGGCCCCCTCAATTTGTTCAATCAGTTCAACGATTTGTTCAATCAGCATTTTCCATGGCTAATTTTTTTTTAAGTATTTTGTGCGTAAAAACTGGCGAGGTGGATTTGAATTAATGAATTGTTATTGAAAAATAGTACAATAGATGGTTACGCTTACAAACTATTTTATTGCCGGGCCGGATTTACATCGCGCTGGGCCATTGGCACTTTGGAGATTTTTGCAACATCTTTCTGCCAAATGTAGGTGAAGACCATAAAAAGTCTTACGATTTCAGCTCGAGGCCTCTAGCTGGTACTGCGCCATATTGTGGTAAATCTGGCCATGGATAATGCATTACGTTCATAAAAAGGCTAGATGTGATCCTGAAATAGCAACTTTTAGGACGAAAACTATCCATCTCTTCCAGGCTTGCGTTTAAATTGGCTGGCAAAAATTGACTTCATGCGGTCACGGGGCCCCTGGTCTTCAACATTGTTGTTCGCTACTGGTGTAAGAGAAAAATGCTAAAAAGAAACTGAAACTGAAGAAAAAATAGGCTTTTTTGTCACATTTTTGTCACTGGTGAAATTTTAATTGGGGGAGGAGGCCCGCTTGGCTAAGCCTATGCTCCAATTACGAAAAACAAAAAAGGTATTTGGAAATTTTAAGCGAGGTTTCTGGCGTTTTCCAATAAAATTTCAACGGTTCAAAAAATAGTGCTGTCCTCGAGCCGAGGACAGGGCAATTTTCGAGGACCTAAGGCTTCGAGGCCAAGGGCAAGGACTTGAAAATGTGTCCTCGAGGCCAAGGACGTCCTCTAGGACTCCACCTCTGATTGGCATAATTCCAGATTGCTTCAATACTGCCAAAGTAATCCCAATTTACAAACAGGGTGATAAAACGGAAATGGGCAATTACCGTCCTATATCCATTCTTTCTACCTTCTCAAAAATTTTAGAAAAATTAATCTACAATAGAATCCAATCATTTTTAGAAAAACACTCCATCGCCTTACCAACACAATATGGTTTTGGACCTGCTTTTTCTACCTCACATGCAATAATTGACATTTTAACTTCAACCCTAGATAACATTAATATCAATAAAAACACAGCTCTACTACTGCTAGACCTAAAGAAAGCTTTTGATACAGTAAATCATGACATATTGTTAACTAAAATGAATCACTATGATATCAGAGGAATTGCTAATAACCCATTTGCTTCTTAGCAAACAGAAAACAATACATATTTTTAAATCATACTCGATTTAACTACTGGTACATTAAATGCGGCGTTCCTCAAGGCTCAGTTCTAGGTCCTCTGCTCTTTACACTAATGTATCAATGACATAATGAATTCCACTAATTCTGCTCCTAGGCTGCATACTGATGATACATGTCTTATTTTACAAGATGATAGCATATCCAACTTAAAACACGATATAAAAGAAATTAATGCGGTGAACAAATGGATGATAGCCAATAAATTAACTTTAAACATGTCTTAGTCCTATGTCATTATTATAAACTCAAACAAAAACGGCAAGTCGTCTAAAAACTGTTATAATGAAGTTCTACCGATCATGATAGTGAAAAATGCTAAATATTTGGTATTACTTTTGAAGAATCTCTTTCGTTTGATTGTCATATCAAAAACTTGATAAAAAGGTTATCGCGATCAGTTGGAATTCTAGCAAAGGTAAAACCGTTTTTAAACACTAAGGCTTTATTAAATTTATATTATGCTATTTTCCACTCGCATCTGCAATATGGTTTAATTACTTGGAGCTCAACTTTTAAAAGTTATTGAAAAAAAATTAAGTACTTTACAAAATAAAGCTGTCAAAATTGTTGGAGGAGGCAAATATTATGATCGAGCAACACAATTTTATGCAAAATCGCGTATCCTTAAATTAGTTGATATGGTCTTTTTTGAAAAAGCATTATTTGTGTTTAAATTTAAAATGAAAATGCTGCCAGATCAATTTAGCAATTACCTTACTGAAGCGAGTCAGGTATATGAAAAGTTTACAAGAGATTCCTACCAAAACAATTATTTTATTCCTCTTTTGAATACGTCAAAAGCTCAAAGATCTATAAAATATCAAGGTTCTCTGATTTGGAACGGGTTGGATGCCGATTTAAAAACATGCAAGACATTGCAATCTTTCAAAGCAAAACTTAAAAACTTACTCTTGCAAAAACATGATCAAGAAACATAAGCTTACATATTACCACTACAGTTTTTAGTTTTTTAATTTTCTTTTTTTTTAGCAATAAGAGGTTCCTGCTTCTCCCTCGTTGCCGCTATTGTTTGTTTGTTGGTGTGTTCTCAAAAACAAAAAAAAAAATGATTAGATATTACTGAAAAAGTAAAGCTTTAATAACAATAGCTAGGCTGCAGACACGAAGACAAAATCAGTCCCTTCGCAGTCTCCTTGGGCCTGTTTATGCTATAATTTTTACCTTGCTCTGATTTATGCTGAATGTGTTTAATTTATTTTCATTTTGCATTACTTTGCGGGTTTGTGCTGTTTATTCATAACACGTAACAAAATAAAGCTCAGTTCAGTTGGCAGCTTGACTCGAAGACCAAAAGGTCCCTTCGCCGTCTCCTGGTCAAGGCAACTTGTAGAATAAAATGTAATTACAATTATCGTGTTTTTAGCAACACCCAATGTTGGCGCGAAACTCAGAAGCAAAGCGCTGACAGGGTCACAGACAGGATCGTCATTTGTAGCCATCCTTCACAACCTCAACGTTTAACTTCATGTAAAGAGCATTAAAAGCTAAAATAGACTAACCACACAGTTCAATTCACATCAAAAACTTTTATTTTGATGATTTGAGCAAAGATTGCACATAACCTTTAAAACCAGTCTTCGGCCTCTGCACAAAGTCAGCACTAACTAGAATCAAATTCACAAATTATAATAAAGTTAATTTCTTTTTTAATTGTTTGCGTGCTTTCTGGCCTATACGCTACCAGCGCGGAAGCCTGAGGAAGAGCCCCAAGAAGGGCGACAACTTAAAGCAAGAAATGCGAAATTTTTTTCGATGACTCTTTTCTAGGCTTCCGCGCTGGTATTTAGTAAGCACGCAAACGATTAAACATTCAAACTCTGGCCCGCAAACGTCAAAACTATCATAATTCAATTATGGTAATCCACCAATCTCAAATCTAGGGGTAGCAAAATAGCTTAAATAATAGTTTACATAAATAGGCGTCCTTTTTATTAATAAATCAGAGCTCTTTTGGCAATCTCAAAAAATGGAAGTATAAAACTCCAACGTAGGTCATTCATTTGTATTAGGATTAAGTGGCAAATAATGGTAGTGGTGCTGATCGACCTTTTTGGGATGGAGACCCGACAGTCGGGACCAGAAATCAAAGATGGAGACAGAAGAGCCAAAAATACGTTTTCGTAGAGACTTACAGGCAATGGGCATTGCACACGAAAAGATAATCGAGGTTCCTAAAGAGAATGTCCTCTGGCACTGCAAGGAAGTCTACATCTGATCGAGCGTAGATATAAGGTTTTAGTCATGGTAACCAAGGCGGTAAGTTTTCGGCGTATTGGGCGAAACAAGGACTAACTCCTCCAGAGAGACAAGAGGAACTAGCGCCAGGTGTGGTAAGAAGAGTATCTAGCTTTGGCAACGGCGAAAAAGTGAACAAGGGAGCGCATCGGAAAGCAGGGAGGTAGGTTCCATCTTTGGCCAGGGGCATAGGGACAATTTGTTTCCGTGACCGTTGCTCCAACGCCATTATTTCGAAAAACAATTAGCCCTCGGTTGATATTCTACAAACTACGGTACAGTTAGTAAATGAGCAAAGTTTTTGTAAAGGACTAACGATTCTGAAAACAGAAGGACATTGGGTTACAAACTGAATTAGTAACCAGATAAACAACACATAACTACAGTTACGTTTTAAAACTGCCAAAACTACGGTCGCAATTAGCTCTGATGCCCACTTAGACATGGATATTGGACAAGCACGCGAGCTTCCATTCTATTTCGTCATGGCATAGCTTTTAGAGATTAATTAAAAAAAGGTAGAACTGAATACACTGGTTGGAAGGTAATGCAGTGAAGCAAGAGAGTCGCGATGCGACGGTGCATAGATAAAAAACGAAACGCAAACACGATTGAGTAAACAATAACAAACACCACCACTTTCCATGATTCGCTATCAATTAAAGCACTAAAAACTTTCGCAATTTCGAAGTCCTGAAAACTTGTGATGGAGGCTTTAAAAAGAAATGTAACGCGATCCATGCCGAAATTTGGTTCAAAAATTAGACACCCGAAGTTCAATGCGAAGACCTGTTTTGATTTTCTATTAATCAACGTTAAAATAGGGGAATACTGGAGCAAAATTTGTTGAAAGTCGATCAGTCTGAGGCTTGATTTTTTTTAATGGTTTTCAAGTCAAAGGAACTACAACAATTTGATTTTAAATTTTAGTGAATATCCAAATTTATGCGAAGATGTAACAAAATAACATAACAACTCAAAGTAAAAAGAAACCTTCAAGCATTTAACCAAATAACCACGGATGTTTAAAAAATCATTTTCTTCCTCACTTTGATCGCCAATGCAGTAGCACGGGACACGATAGAAAAATACGTATACAAAATTGCTACATTATTTCTCATGAATTGATAAACTTGTTAAGCACGATAGAAGGGTTTTGTACAAAAATTTAACAGATGGAGAATGCTTTGTTTCTTGAAAATCTACAAAGTTTATGCCCCAGTAAAAAAGTTGCGTTAGTGATGATTTTTTTTCATGAAACTCTCATCTGCTAGTGATGTACCGATTAATCGGAATCGGTAATCGGGAGAATCGGTGTTTGTTTTCTATCAAAATCGAATAAAATGTACAAAATTTTCGATTCGATACCGATTTCTTTTAAGTACTTTTGGCAATCTAATAACAAGCAACACAAGACTATCTGCAAAAATATCGATTTGGAATAAAATCAGTAGTTGAAGTCATGGGGCAAATATTAACTACATCTGCCAACTGGCCCTATTGGAAGTCCGCATGCTGCCTCATACACAAATAAATTGCAATTGTTTCGATCAAAAATTCAATAAGAATTCAGATTTATATCAAATATCATAATTGGTAATCGAATCGGAAATTTTGCTTGGATTTCGTTTCGAAATTGAAATCGGCAAAATTTTGGTATCGATACATCACTATCACTATCCTTTGCCAGTTTTAATGAGCTTCTCAAAGTTAATGGTCTAGCGTGTGAACACATTAACTTAAAAACATTAAAATACCCCACATCGCAAATCAAAATCTACACAAAATTCATTCTAATTCGCCAAAAGGAAGATTCTGGTAGAAGTGGGCAGTTACCTTCAAAAAGTAACTAATCTGCAGTTACAGTCGTTGTGCGTAATTATCCTTCTGTTAGCTGACAGCGTCAGATGTTCACTATTAGACGATCAGCGCACTTTTTATGTGATCGTGCTTGAAGCAATTCGCGACTGCTTAGGAGTTTTCAGTGATCCAAGGCTTTTGTAGATTTCTTCGAATTCTAGTCCACTATATTTACTGCTTGTTCGAGGCCACCAATCAGAGATAATCGTCGTAAAGCGTCTTGTCCAAAGATACAACAACGTGACCAGGGTGCGGGTTGAACTCCGTCTATGTGATCAAGGTCGTCGTAAAAAGGACGCCATTAATCTATTGCCACGCTGCCGGTTTAAAATAGTAATAAACTGCCATTTTAAGAAATTTAAGAAAAACTCTAGGGGCTAGTGCAATGGTTTCGAAGAATAACGAAGCCTGTTGACGATCATTTCAAAGCGAGTCAATCAAATTCAAAAAAGCAAGACTCAAAAAAGCGAGTCAATCATATTTTCATGTTAACAGTTGATCGAATACGATCACTTATTGATTACAACAATACAACACGTTCATTCGCGTAATCATTTACAAGAAATAAAAAAAAAAAACAATTAACAAGAAGCATGATGAAAATACGAGTGGGAAAAACTTGAAATCTAAAAACTAGTTAATCACGCAATCTAGCTAAACAGAAACAAATGCCAAGCACATTAAACGTTGACTTTCTACACTCGCAGCACTGCAAAATCATAGGCACCTCACAAGACATAATTGCATGGAGAAAGCGCAGGCGATTTTCGATTCGCTGGAAACATGACGATCATTTTGATCCACCAGCTTTTTTAATACGAAGAATATTCCTACAAAAAATTAGGATTAGTATTTTTGGTCGTTTCTCTTGTTTTTAACGCAAATGTTTTCGGCAAGACGCCCGAGGCCAGTTCTACGAAATATACTGTACTATAAAAAATAAATATGGAGAGAATTTCAAATCAAACCGACTTATAGCGAATTGAAACAGCACAAATGGATAATTAAAAACACTAAAGCTTAATTCAAATTACTAGTTTTTAAACGTTTCGGACTCAGCTACGTCCATCATCCGCAAATCTCTATCATCCATTATCAGTAAAAAATAAAATCTTATTCAAATATTTTGTACTGATGATGGACGTAGCGAAGTCCGAAACGTTTAAAATTTTTACTATTTTAAATGAATGCTTTAGTGTTTTCAATCAAATTAAATTAAACTGCTGGGTGCTAGCCATAAGTACATATGGATGAGAACAAGTATTGTTTCATAACTAAGCGACCACATTGTGAAGTAACTCCGTGTTCTGCTACAGCAAAGATTTCTCGATCGAATCAATCGGAATGAACAAAACATTCCAGATTAGCTATGTCACATTTTCCAGGTAAAAAACAAATATTCGTCGCATTCGCTCTATTGGGGTGGTTGGTGACCACGGTGGTGATACCCGACCCATTTCAAGGAATGGAGGCGCAGAGAAATTCCGCGGAGACCCAACAGTCGCGCCAAACCCTAGGGTCAGGGCGAAAGGTCGAAAATAGAGAGTGTAGAGCCAAAAATAGATTGACGTAGACTCGCTTCAACGTGTTGGTGAAATCCCCCTTCACTGTGGAAGAGCCGAAAAGGCAGGACACCCTTCCCAGGGGACTCCACAAGGAAGTCACCGAAAGACCTGGCCTCTTTAGTGTCAAACCGTGTACGAATTTACGGAGGTACCGTCATTGCGCCGGTTTACACTGCTTTCCTCAGCAAAAAGTCACGGTGGTGAAGAGTTGGTACTACGTTGAGGTCCGGTAATTGACCCGAATTTCTCGTTCAAAACGGACGTATTAACAGTTTGACTAAATAAAAATTTAGAAAAAGAGACTATTGACAGCAAATTATTAACTATTCTTTTATTAATTCTAACCCAAACTCAAATCCTTACTCTCAAATTAACCCCAAACCGAACCCAAACCCCAACTTAAATCCCTAATCTTAACGCCAAAGAATGTGAATAAAAATTCGTCACTCCTAAAATGAAATCGCCACGCTTGAGTAACCTCACCTCTCTCTGCGCTGTTCGTTCTGCATGAATAACGCTTTCTGCATCTCACGGAGTTGCTGATGACATCTCACTGCCTCCGCGGAGTTCGGTGGTAGGCAACTGATCCGCTCCTGGAGTTGCTTCGTTTGATCACGCAACATCTGTATGACATCATACAGACCCTCATCTTCCTCCTAAAAGTAAAATTTTGCATCGATTTTTTCCTTCTTGTTCATCTGACCTCAACGCAAGATTTCCATAACAGAGTTTCAAAGCGAAATTATGTTGGATAGTATAACAAGGGCAAAAATTACGCAGATTGAAGGCTTTTAATGCCGGCTTTGATTAACTCAATTTCCATGCTGGCAACTTTATAGAAGTGGCTGAAGCGCGTCGTTCTAAATTGGCAAAGTAGGGTTAAGATAAAGGTTAGGGTTAGCGTTGCTACAATGCTTGCTTAAGAGCAATTTGGCGTTATGTAGTATACCTAGTATGCCTATTTAGAGCAACCCCGATTAACAAACATTACCTTGGCGCTTCTGATATCGAGGTGAACGAGCAGTGCTGCGAGGGGGATATCTTCGCTGAACGCGTTCTTTAAGGGAACGGATCGCAAACCTGCGGCAAAAATGGGTTAGCTAAACGAAAAACACATGACTGGTCACTGCACATATAATATCAACGCACAGTCGCGCAAGTCAAAAATCAACTTACGTAAGAGCAATAGAATGCAAAATCAAATCTTTCACTATATACGCTGTATTACGCCGAAGCGTGCAATATAGTTCGTTTCAAAGAAATGTCGCAGCGGTGGCGAGCTGTTGGCAACACTGTGTCTCATTTGACCGGCTCAAAATTTGGACCTCAGATATCCAACTCCGGAGACGAAGGCACTACTGCTCAACCAATACAGTAACCAACTGCACTATGTAATTGAAAGGTTTGGGAACCGGTCGATTAACTCCATGATAATCCAAGTAATATTGGCTATACGAGTACAAACTACAAACACCAATGAACAAACAAGCAGTGGTCGCCAGTGCAGTGATGGAATACCCAGTCTTTGAACTGTGTCGGAATGACCACCTTTCTCTGTCGGGTTCTTGTTGTGTAGTGGATTTATCTGCCTGTCAGGGCCATACGCTAACCATTAGACGACCTGCACATCGTGCTTGGAGGAATCCGCACCTGCTGAGGAGTTTCCAAGCACCAAGCAGAGATAATCATCGCAAAGCGTCTTATCCAAGGACGCAACAACGTGACCAGGGTCCGGGTTGAACCCAGATCAAACGATCATGGTCGTCGTAAAAACGACGCCTAGCTGGGGTTTTTGTGGTGCAGCATTTCTGCTGCGTCATGCTTTTATCCACAGGAAAAAAACTTTTTTTTCCTTTTTATTCACTATCTTTCAGGCTGGCATCACCGCCCAAACCCTAACTCTAAGGTAAGGTTTTGAAAAGAATAAAAGAGCGCAGTGCAGTGCGAAATCTGTCAGACGCGCGCCTTAAGCACTATACCACAGACGCAACTCTGTCAAACCGTCGAGTAACGTATTTAACTAGAGTTAATGAAAAAAAAAGCACTAAACTGTAAATACAAGGGTACTACAGTTCGTTAAAATGCAACCGGGCAGCCCCAACCAACCTAAAATCAAAGCCGTTACTCTTTTCAAACGTATCATAATGTGACTAACAAAGTCCAAACTTTAAGCTTTAAATCTTTTAATTTGAAGCCGGTATGGAAGTTTTCTCTCTTGCAGCGTTTCTTTTTGCGAAATTAGGCGCAAAACATTCGCAAATCAAAACGCCAGTACACAAAAACGCCTATAAGTTTTGCGGCAGCGTTCTACCTGGTTTGATGCACGGAACCGGGATAACCGATTGGGCGAGGAAGTTCGGGTCTCCAAACATGTCCTGATCGTACACAGTGAAGCGCAGGAAAGCGTTACTTGGAAAGTGAATGTCGAAATCAAAAGAGCTGTCGTTGCTCGGTGAACCAGAACACTCCCAATGCGGGTTCAGTCCATTGTCGTCTGTGGAGAGTTTGTTGGTTAACAATGGTCACTGTTGAGTTTTTTTGATTTTGAACAGTATCAATAATGCTCGATATTAGCTAGATGGATTTCCAAAACATCGCCTTTAGTCTTAAATTTCGAGAAAAGCTAAGACAAGGGTCATAGTCAAGAGATTCCTAAACCGAGAGTGCTTAAACCACTAATAAGGTAGCGTAAATTAAATTCAGTTACAATAATTCAGTACACGAGCACTTGGGACATTGTTTCACCAGATGAATACTGATTTTAAGACAACATGACAATCCATTCATTGTTATACAGCAAGCAACAACCCATTTAATTTCATGTTGTTATTAAATCATTATTCATTTGGTGAAATAATGTCCCAAGTGCTCTTGTCCTGAACTCCCTTAACTGAATTTGATTTACCTTGAGTCTTAAGTGCCTCTAAACAAAAAACCCTACAAAAATTTTCTGCATAGATTGTACAAAATTGCACGTATCAAAAACTACACAAAGCCATTAAGAAAATACTCACTAATGCTAATTGTAATTAATTCTTTATTTATCAAGTTGCCTTGGCCAGGAGGCAGCGAAGGGACCTTGCAGTCTTGTCCCGCACACAAGGTGAAATCTTCACCTGTCCCTTTCTATTGTTGAACGTCAAGCAGGGAAGTTGTGAATACCAATTTTTATAATCTTTGGTTTGACCCGACCAGGAATCGAACCAAAGTCTACCGTTTCAGTAATAGACGCTCCATCCACTCGATCATTGATTGGTTAGTTGATAAAAATAGTCACTGTTGAGCTTTTTGGTTTTAAACAGAACAAAATATGTATCAAAACCACATAAAATCATTAAGAGAATATTGAATAATGTTAACAAGCTAAAAACTAAACAATTCACGCAGTTATGAATTGAAAAATATTGCTGCGAAAATAAAGAGCATCCAACCTCCATGTGGGTTACAGGGGTGTAAAATAATGTTGATGACACTGTGTTTCGTACCCTAACTTTCAATAATGGACGGATATTTATTATATAGTATTTACGTTAAAAACTTGCTTTCCCAAAACTTTCAACAAAAAGATGCATTTACATGTCTAATAGCGTGCTAGCCAATGCCCAACCCACCTTTCTTTGGGGTTTTAACCTTGGCGTTATCAAAATCGCACCCTTGTATTTCTACTTCAACGAACGGGCAAGCAACTCCCTTTCCCGACTTGGGCAAATGTCTTGCGGCAATCACCTGCAAGTTACAACAAGTTACGTCATACATCAAAGCAGAAAAGAGAGTACGCGACGGCGACGTATGGTCGTCTCAACTTTGTCATTTGGTCCCCTACACAAATGTGGGACGGTACGAAACGCCGGACAAACTTCTCGAAGGAGCTCCACACCTCAGGGCGTACCATGACTAATATTAAACATACAAACGCGGAGTTTATTATACGTACACCAGAAAAACTATAACTTTAATATAATTTATACTAAAACCAGATGCACTGCGTCATCATTAGTACGACTAGTCAAATAACGCACGATTTTTCCGAGGCACCACTTCAGTAAAAGAAACCGAATCATTAAAGTGGCATTCAAGTCAAGTTTTTGACTGTTGAACAAAATGTCGGGAAAAGCCTAAAATGCATTCTCACCAATTTTAAACTCTACGTCTTGCCGTTTTCAAGTTAATAATTTCTCCCTTTCCTCAGTGTTGCCATTATGCCAGTATTGTGACATAAGATTAACTTTGGAAAGTTGGCTTAAATTTACTTCAAAAGCAGCTAATTTACAATTCTAACCCTTTACTTTGTTTTGACGACCACACTGCCTAAAATACATACTAAGAGTTACTAACACGCAGTAACTTTTTAAAAATTTGTTTGTACTTGGCAACCCTAGCTAAATTTCTAAGATGAGAAAGTCTTTTTAAGGGTAAATCTAAATTGTCATCTCTTAGAAACAGAAGATCGTAGAAAGCTTAAATTTGGTGAAGTTAGCCTTCAGATCTGTCAAAATTTTTTGAGAGAAAACCGAGCAAAATAATGTCAACCTGAATATCTTTTTGAAGCCAGCTAGTTTAAAAAATCATTTTACTTTTAGTCTAGACAATAGCAGCTGTCAACTAAGCTAAAACTAAAAGCTTTGCAAAAAAGTACAATCAGTTTAAGTTTGCCTTACTTGAATATTCAAAATGAGGGGGTCAGATCCAACAACTTCAGATTTCTTGAAAGGATCGTAGTTGTCTTCGTGCAAACATAGATCGTGGGGCACGTAACCGCAGCGGTTGTACATTTCAAACCGAGCTTCATTCAATTGCATAGGACGGTCTGAAACAAACAATTTGTTCTTATTTAGCAAATATCGGCCAACCTAAGGCAAGCATTAGCTTTTATTCTAAGGCAAACACTTCAACACCTAAAACGCCTTGAACACCCAGCTAAAACAGCTTGAACGCCATAACACTACCACTATTTCACGCGGTTGGAAGTTATTATTCGTTCGTGCTTAAGTTTTTCAAGTGGAAAACGATCACGAGGGTCAATCCTGATGTTCAACGAATTACCAATGGTTGTTCATGTTCATGACGCAAAAAATAGTTATTGCAACTTATCAGATACTAAAAACAATTTGCATTGCAGCCCGAAATTAAGTTTACTCTTCAGTTCTATCCTTTGTACGGCATATTGTTAGTAACCTAGTAGGTATACGATTTGTGGCATCGAAAGTCCCTGAAGATGATACGTCGAAACGGTGAAAAATGATTGCGAATGCGCAAGCTCAAAGCTTGCTTAACGTTGATCACTTTTCAGTGTTTTAGTAAAACTCGAAACAATGCTAGTTTCTGGCATTTAATTGTTTAAAAAATTACATTTGTTTACTAAGTTGCCTTGGCCACGAAGCAGTGAAGAAACCTTTTCGGTTTTCGAGTCAAGCTGCCACCTGTTTATCTGTCCACCATACACGGTGGACGCTTCTCACTGTCTTTTTTATAGCTGAACGTCAAGCAGGGAAGCTGTGAAGACCAATAATATTATTTTGGTTTGAACCGACCAGGAATCGAACCCGAGTCTACCGTTTCCGTAGCAAACGCTCGATCCAATCGACCGCTGTAACGAGTTGTTAAAAAGATGCAGTTGTACCTCCAGTTTGATAATTGAGCGACACTAATTGGCTACCACAATTCCAAAACGGCATCGGGTTGTAGTTGGACGAATCGACTCGTGCACCCTGGTAAAACATATTAGGCTGATCAAAAAGATTAATCCTTTGCTCGCTGTATTACGCCAAAGCAGTAACAGAGAACTTTCCGTTATTGCGCCTTGGCAACACAGCTATTTTCGAAATGCTGCAGCGGTGACAAATTGTTGGCAACACTGTGTCCGATTTGACCGGATCGAGATTAGAACCTGAGATCTCCCGCTCCAGAGACAAACACGCAACCACTCGATCAACTGAACGATATATTTGGTTAATAAACGTAATAATATGCTGTGCGTAGTCGTTGGACGCTTAACTTTTACCGATTCAAGCCATTCCAAAAGCACTGTATAGCCTGTAGGACATACTGTTCATTGAAAAAGAGACTTGAAATTTGAAGTGCTAAAGTACTCTCCAAGAAGTATAGTTAATAGTTATATCTTTATTCTCCTGTTGTCACGAGAAAGCGATGGTGGCGTCATCCTATGGAGAAATCCGCATACACTTAGGAGTTGACCATTTTTCACGTTTTCCATTTAAATTTACCGCTTGTTCCAAGTTACCAAGCAAAAATAATCACCGTAAAGCGCTTCAATCAAACACGAAACAACATGGTCCAGGTTGCAGGTTAACTCAAACCATGCAATCAGAGTCACTACAAAAAAAAACAACACTTTACCCTTCCTCTTGCACCGCGTTGAGCAGATAAGACATACCGTGCTACTAAGTAATAACAATATTCGATCTTTGTTTAAACCACTGATATTGAAAACAATGATTACGAGGAAAAAATAAAATAAATTTTAAAGATGGAATGGTTGATTGGAAGACGACAAACAGTGAAACACTCGATCAGACCTCAAAAACGGGGCAATCAAGGACTTACTTTGGGATATATTCTAGATAGTTGGCGTCTGTTATAGGAAAGAAACGTCCTTGCTTTATCTCTGCTCGCGTAACGTTCCGCCCTTGTCTCAGGAAACGAAGACATCTCAGAAGAGTTTATTTCTGCAAAGTTTAAGGAAAATGTTACTGTTTTCTGTGTTTGTCGCTAGCAAATGCGGCAATAAAGCGAAAACTTTACCAAAAAAAAAATGGTCGTATGCCAAGTGGCAGTAGACCAGGCTTAAACCGTGCGTACGGCACCGATGTTTCCTAAAATGGCTTCTAAAACGTAAACATCTAAAAATTTTTAGTTAAAAAGAATAAAGCGAAAAATGAGGACAGCGTGTTTTTCATTTTCAAGAATCAGGGTTTTACTTTTTCAAGAATCAGGGTTTGGGTTAGAATTAATAAAATCCTATAGTCAACTGCCGTTAATCGAACTGCTTTTAATCGGACACCTTCGCCACTGGACACAAATTGTCAACGAACAAAATTCCTGCACCGTAAACTAGGTTAACTCATTAATTTGACAACTTCGCTAATCGGACATTAATCACTGGAACAAATCGTGTCCGATCAACGGGAGTTGACTGTAAACAATTTCCCGTGAAACAGTCTCTTCCAAAGTGTATTGACATACTTGCTACTCGGTCGTTTGCTTTGTCTTCACTAAACTGCACGGGCCGACAGTAAACTACCAGATCGGATAATTCCTTTGCAATCTGGCGCTGTCGCTCGTTTTCCTTCCACTTTTTCATCTGTATCCAACATATGGATATTATGGTTAGCATCAAAACTTAGTCAGCGGTCGAGTGAATAGAGCGTCAGCTACTGAAACGCCGGACACGAGTTCGGTTCCCGATCGGGTTACACCAAAGACTATACAATTATTATTTACAGTTTTCCGGCTTGACGTTCAGCAGTAAAAAGGTACAGTGTGAAGCCTCCACCGTGTGTGGTAGACAGATACCAGCTTGACTCGAAACCGAAAAGTTCCTTTGCTGTGTTCCGGCCAAGGTAACTCGGTAAATAAGATGTAATTACAATTACAAATGAGTAGTGGACTACAGAGAAATCAAGCCCATTTACATTAATGGTTCTTGATGCGACTGGTAGTTGTAACAAGTCAATAGTGCTTGAATTAGTAAGGCCTACAACTGTTTCAAATACATGAGAAGGCCAACAATGCTCAATGTGATCAAAATCGGACTAGTACAGTAAAAATGTGCAATTTGTGCATAGAACATTCATTTCATTGGGTCGCAAAGTCAGGCAGAGACCAAGACCTTCAGCCGACAAAAAAAATCCAACGATTGAAATTGAAAGATACTAAAACGTTTACGTTTTGCAATCTATACATAGGGAGAAAGTACAATACGAAAGAAGTCCAAAGTTGACCTGAGTGTCCTGTTTTTCTTTGGCCTGCTGTATATTGCTGACCCAGCTGGCGAGTTCTTCTTTACTGTCGCAAGCGAAGTGAAACAAATCGCCAGCTGGTTTCCGGATACGAAACGAGTGAGAGAAATTACCGGATCCGTTTTGAACCAGCTCTGTATAAACGTACGAAGGTAAATAAGAGGATCTTTTTTCGGGGAGGTATAGACATATTCCACTTACTGTTAGTCTAAATTCTGCTGTTTGGTGTTTTTAGCAGAAATTTTCCGGTTTGTGAACAGGAAGTACATACCAGTAGCTACTTTGTATGCGGAATGATACGTATAATTTTCTTCCATGAAAAGTTTTTGAATAGTTAAGCTAAGGATAGATATTGGATGAATACGAGCTCTCAACCACAGAAGCGATTCTGCCGTTTTTAGCTATTTGTTAGGTTCGTAAAGCTTTCTATAACTGATATACAAAGTGGCTTTACCGACAGGAATAAGATTGATTAAACGTGTAATGATAATAATCAGCCAAAGTTAAAAAAAAAAAAGAAATCGGTTTCGGCACCGAAAGGGACCATCATCATTCTTGTTCAAATAAACGATTCTATTTGACTAAGAGTAATTTAATGATGACTTTTTTTGGTGCCGAAATCGATCTCATTTTATTTTATTCTAATCTGATTATTGGACGTATAGTAGATCTTATTTCAATCTGTAACGATTGCCAATAATCGCCTGTACAGTGTACAACGTCACATCAAGGAGAGATTCTCTGAGACCTTAGATTTTACTGGTAGTAGTTATTTCGTCAAGAAGTATCGCTAACAACTCACCCATGGCACAGTTAGTAAGGTCAATCACTCCTTTTTGCATGTCACCAAGCAAATTCGTAACTGATTTCTGAAATGAAAAGCATGGAAATCTGAGCAAAGTTAATTTCTCTAACAGTACCTATTTAGACTTTAAAAAATGAAATCGTCTTTAGAAACGAAAAAACCTTTCAAGCTGGATACAATAAACACTGAATTTCCATTAGCACGGTTCCTCAATCTTCGTGAGTCAGCAACCTCTAGATAAATAACCCGACGCTACGCCACTAAGCAACGCCGCACTCTTGTCAAATATAGAGTGAAGTTCGCTCTCGCAATACAGTTCAAGTTCAAATCAAATCTTTCATTTTTTATTAATAATATACTCGCTGTAATACGCCGAAGACGCGAGAAACAAGTTTGCGGGGCCCATCTCCGCGACATTGCACTTGCGGGCAACACAGTTCCTTTTGAAGAAATGACGCAGCGGTGGCGAGCTGTTGGCAACACTGTCTGTCCGATTCGACCGGCCCGAGATATGAACCTCAGACCTTCCGCTTCTGAGACGAACACGTTACCGCTTGACCAACCGGCCGGTTTGCAACCCAAGCTCATTTAAAACAACACAAGTTGATTCAAAATATATAACATAACACAGTACACGAAATTTAAAACCCTGCAGTCTGTTTCACCCGTAATCGGAATCATCAACATCTCCACCCGTAATCGGGTAGCCGGCCAAAAGTAACACAAAGTTTAAAATTGAAAATTTAAAATTCAAAAATTAGTTCCCCATTCCGGGCCCATATCCGGCTCCCGGGCGGCCTAGAGTACACCCAACTAGCGGAGAAAAATTGAACCTTGCTCTCCTTAACTCGGACAGTTCAAACCACAAGGTAGCCGAACCAAAGACTGGTCAACGGAACTGAGATAACAAAAGCTTATTTAACCTTGAACTAGTAACTGCATGAAAGGCTAACGCTGTTACTATTCCAAGGTTAAACATAAACAAGCTTTCGTTATCTCAGTTCTGTTGCCGGGCCTTTGGTTCGGCTATCTTGTGGTTGGACTGTCCGAGTTAAGTAAAGCCAGGTTCAGTTTCTCTCCGCTAGTTGGGTGTACTTTAGGCCTCCCAGGAGCCGGATATGGGCCCGGTCGAGCACTTTTCTAAATCGGTTGAATTCAAACTCCAATCTTAAAAAATTTCATAAATAACTGCTTTTTTTCGAGACAGTCTAATGTCCATCCAGCCTAAAGTTTGTTGTTGTTGCTTTATCCTTCTGTCACCGGACAGCGTCAGAATCTAAATATTGGAAGATTCACATACTTTGCATTGCGATAACCATTTGTGTTTGGAGGAATTCGAACCTACTCAGGAGCACTTCTTCAAACTCTTGTCCACAAAATCTGCTCCTTGTTCGAAGCCACCAAGCAGAGATAATAATCATAAAGGGGCTTATGCAAGAACGCAACATGACCAGCGAGTGGGTTGAACAGAGATCAAGCAATCAGGGTCGTCGTATAAACGACGCTGTTGCCATTTCAGCCACGCTGCCGACAAGTAATAGTAATACTACAACTTAAAGTGACTCAAACTTACGCTGTCTTCTTGTCCCGAGAGGCTGTTGGAAGAGCTAGTGCGACAGAGTGGGCCTTCCACTTCCTCAACATAGTTGCTGGGAAACCACATTCCCTGCTTTCCCCCGTAATCACCACGCCACCTAGTGAAAAAATGTAATCAGGAAAATCTATGCAACAGTCGAAGGCGAAATGCTTACACAGTGCTCCGTGAAAAAACGTCACGAAAAATTAGGTCAAGTCCATTACGTGACCTTCAAATCATTGAATTATATTAGGACATTACATTGACTCACCGCTGCATTAAAACAAGCACAGAAAAATATACTTATAAATGTAGACGATGAGCTGTACCGCTCCACCTAAATTCCGCAAAAACAATAAAAATAGGGAGTGGCTATTTCACCGGAAATTTTTAAGTTAGAGAGTATAAAACGAAAATCAGAAATATTCGTCCCCGCGTTTTTCATTTCCTATTTTAAAAGTTAAGGTTAGAGTTTAGGTCAGCATTAATAAAAAACTACATAAAAATTTCCGATGAAATAGTCTCTTCCAAAAAATATCGTACCAGCCACCATCTTGTTTTCTGACGTTGGAAATAATTGCGTGCTTGCAAAAAGATAGTTCGTCCTCTCTCATCGCCTTGTAGTCGTAGAGCGCCTTTACAGAGATTGGCACGAAATTAGGAGGAACGTAGGTCACCCCTGAGCTATCGCAAGCACCGTTTGATAAATCTGGATTCTAAAATACCGATGAAAACAAGAAAAGCCAATTGGATTTTTTTTATCCCTAAATCTTGTATCTAAGCTTAAACTACAAAGGAGATGAGCGCAACATTTTTTTGTTTTATTAGACTTTTTTTTTCTTCTTTCTATAAAAACCAGAAAATTTTAGATTGAGGCTGGTTGTTCTAAATTTTGATGGATTTTTAGCTCCGTTTGTTCTTAACTTCATTGGAAATAAAAGTGACAAAAATCAATCTTGCTTGGTTAAAATTTGTTTGTTGCTGTACTGTATATCGCGACTACCGTTGAGACAAATCAACAATGACAATTTAAGAAAAGTCAAAAAAACTCTGCTCATTTAAGGTATTACTTACAAAGTTTGTCCAAGCCCGTGTTCTAACTATTTTTTTATGCTTGGCCAGGCATTGTTCTTAAGTTTTGAGCAAAAATGAGCCTCATGTTCTTATAAAATTGTTTAAAATAAAAATTAGTTAGTTGATACTAGAGTTACTTGATTAGCAATAAACCCAACCAATTATGATGAAACAAACAAACGTTAGAATAAACCCCTCGATTTGTGTAAACCAGGCTTGTATGACGTCTTTTTTATCGACCGGAGGCAGATTGAGCTCATGACGTCATGCTTTCTACTTTCTTTTTCTGCGCATTAAAATCTTCGATAGTGATAGCGCGGCAGTTTGGTTTAATTTGATTAAAAACCCCTATTTCAAGCAGCAAAACTTTCGGGCTCAACTACGTCCATCAGTAAAAATAAAACCTAAAACAGCAAAAAGTGTTTTAAATTTCAGTTTCAAGTGATGATGGACGTCGCTGAGTCCGAAGCGTTTAAAAATTTCACTGTTTGAAATCGTTTGTTCGAATGAGCCAGACACTCTTGCGTCTGCCTAACCACACCAACGCAGAGCACTTTTTCGGATCTTGTTTGCAAGTTTTTCTTCAAGCTAGGCCACCACAGCGAGTAGACCGCTTGATTCTAATGGGAAACAAGTGTAAAGTGTCTTTCCCAAGAACACTGTTTGAAACAAGTACTCTAAATTGGCTCGACATGTAATATGTGGCTAAGTTTGGTGAATGTGTGTTGTGTAACGCAAATGTGGTACAAAAGTTTACAACTGTCGAATTCCATTATTTTAGTTTTCAGCTTTCTAAGTTGGATTTGACTCTTCGTAATCGTGAAGTTCTCAACTGACCGGATTCGATGCGAGAAAAAAATTGTTTAAGCACAATGCCAAGTCCAGTCTCACCAATCCGAATGTTTTGATCATCTCTCTTGTGGCGGGATATCTGAGTTTCATTTTCCGAAAGAGGGCGTTGCTTTCGTAGAAAGAAACCACGTCACATAAAGTTTCGAACTGGGCGTTTCCAATCACAAACAGTCTCCCATCTTGCTTGATGCGGCAGTGTTTGATCATCCCTTCGGCCCTAAACACGTGCAATATTTTTTGTAATGTTGGTAGTGTGGCTGAGATGGTAAATGTGTCGTTTTTAGACGACCCAGATCGCATGATGTGGGTTCAGCCCGCAAACTGGTCACCTTGTTGCGTCCTTGGATAAGACGCTTTACGATGTTTATCTCTGTTTGGTGGCTTCGAACAAGCAGCAAATTCAATCGACAAGAATTGCCCCACAAAAAAAAATCCACAGAAACTTTGGATCACTGGAAAGTCTTAAGCATGACAGGATCCCTCCAAGCACAATGTGCGGATCGTCCAGCAGTTAAGAATCTGACGTTGTCCGGTGACAGGCGAATAAATATGCAACAACAACAATAATAATGCGAAGAAGGGAAAGTAAAATCGCCACGGCACAAGGAATACTAACATAATCAATTCGAAAGGTATATGGCAAAGCAATTCTCCATCTTTGATGTTAGGTCCAAACCTAGGGGTGAGACCCAACTACTAGGTGTTTGCGAAGTTTCTACGCACCCTATAATTTACGACTTAAAAAAAACACGAAAAATCGCAAAGATTTGGCAGTGCCAACGTAAAATTATCGCGCGGAAGCAAAATGCTCTCACCGAAATGATATTGCGTAGGCGATGACGTTTCTTTCATCAGGCCTGCATTTTCTGACAAGAAAGCACCCGTCACGAGGAATTCTCATCAGTGCGTTTTCTGCATCGACACGGCTCGTGTTCTCATGATACCACCTATGACCAAATAATTCATTAATGTTAAACACAAAGGTCCTAAACGTTCGATTATAATGACGTAAAAATGCACACACGCTTTTGCTGACTGTTTTGATGGAATACAACGTAATCACTGGCGTAATTTAAAGAACCTTAAAGTTCGAAGATTCCTAACCGTCCCATTTCTCAGAAGAGGGTCCCCAAATAAGGGACAAAATGTACTGCACTAGCAAATTAACTTTACGCTTTGGCTAATAATAGCTGCAAACGATGTATTCAAATTAGTTCAGCAGAAACTCATTTTACTATAAATGAAAAAGTTCAAGAAATTCATCTAATCACTCCTTCCTTACTCTTTGTTTTCGTGGGCATTGGGTTGAGGTATTGCTTCACTCAGCAATAGTTCGAATTGGGCTTTTGCATTTCGCAACGGAAATCGTTGGTAATGCCATATCAGGCTGTAGAGACTGTCAAATATGAGAGCTTGTACAAGGTAGTAGTAGGTGTGTCCGTTCTCCTGCTGTTGAGAGTGAATGCGACAGTGGTTAACGCGCTTGCGGTAGCTGAAAGTAATTGCAATCAATGTTTACTGCATTTCATTCGAAATATGTTTTAAAATAGAACATTTCTTTGTACAGTACTGCTCTTTTTTATAAACACCTATAAACTTTGGGTTGAAGCTGGCTGTGTTTAAATTTTCTCTAGTTTTCAGTCTAATTTCTTCTTAATTTTATTGGAGGATAATAAGACACAAATTCCTTCTTCAACCTTGTTAAGATGTGTTGCGTTAAAGTTTTGTCGATTGTCAAAGCTGGAAGAAAACAGTGCAAGTCCACAGGCAAGGGTGATTAAAAAAATCTGGCTATTTCGTTATGATACGGCACTACGGCACTGTATAGCAAAATTTATTTTTAGATTTTTAAATTTGGGCCGCGATTTTTATTATTTTGTTCATGACGAGACTGGCATTGTTCTTAAACTTTAAGCAAAAATGAAGCTTGTGTTCTTACAACTGTTCTTATAAAAAGTGCATTGGTACAAAATTACATCAAACTAATGGAGTTTCGTATACAACAAACTTTAGTACAGAGCTGGAGTTACGCAGTTAGACTGGTGCTAACAAAGATTTTTTTTTCGGTTAAATTACAATATTTTACGCTAAAAACACATGTACGTTATGTTTAATGTTCATTTTACTAAATTATCAGTTCTAACTAGTGTACTTCCTAAACCTCATAAATATTTTCTTCCCAGTCATGAGATAATTTTATTAGTTCAAAAATAAATGACCCTCCCCTCAGTGTCTGTCATTATAGCCTACCCACAACATTAGCAGCCTTGTACAGCTCCTGTTTCAAGAAATATCACTTCTCGTCAGCTAGGCAGGCTAGGTAGGCTTATCAATCTCAAAACACCGCTGAGCTACATTAAGCACCTTGCACCAACTATTGGAGTCACGAAAACCCACTCAAACACCAAGAATATTTCAATAACATTTTTCAAGTAACAATCCCGAACACGAAGCGGACACAGCGGATTTCGAAAAGGTCAAAAAATTATTTAATATTTATTTTCATCTGCTGCTTGCTACAAAATGAAAGCAGTAGATTATGGCCGCCTACAATTTAAGTTCTTGCGAAAAAATCAATAAATAGCGCTTTTAAGAGTTACATCCATCACTTGCAGAGGTAACGTCATTGCGATGGGATAATCGATACAAATATTCAATTTCGGAAGACCAGATGTTACTTTATATTTTTAAGTACACAAATAACAAGCGAAAGACACAAATTGAAATTCGGTTTGGTTGGACAAATACAATTACAAGCATGCCATTTCATCTACAGTAAATACTGAATTCATAAAATCATTTCATATTAAAATGAAGCAAATTATAGCTGTTTAAACAGTGTTTCTGGATAAGGAAGAAAATGAATTTGTGTAGTTGCCACTGTATTTGCCTGCCCGAGTGTGCGGCTTTTTCTAGTTAAATGAGAACATCAGTGCAACGGAACACCAGAGCAGAGCGGTCTAAATGGCAAGGTGTCGATTTACCACAAACCTGATCGCATGATCTAGGTTCAGCCCGCACCCTGGGGTCACGTAGTTGCGTCCTTGAATAAGACACTTTGCGATGATTATCTCCGCTTGGTGGCTTCGAACAAGCAGAAAATTGAGTGGACAAGAATTCGAAAAAATCCGCAGGAACATGGGAACTCCGTAAGCAGGTGCGGATTCCTCGTCGAAGAAGTTACCGCAAATAAAAGCGTACGGATCATGGAATAGTTATCTTCAGACGATGGCAGACGACAGGAGTCGGAAGCAATTCACTGGCCTTCATTGGCTAGATCTAACTTTCGAGTGGGCTGCGGCAGCTTGGTAAGGGAATTTTTGAGTATTCGACCATTTTGCGTTTATTTTCTTTTATATTTTTCAACTGATGGTGATGGCCCTTATCGGTGCTCAAACCGATTACTTTTTACTTTAATTATCTTAACTTAGTCAGACTATTGGATGTTAAATAAATTTTATTCTGGATTTCTCACCGAAATTAATGCTAATGAAACGCATTAAATTTTTCTAAACAAGAACAAACTTACATGAAAGATAGCGTCCAATTCCCTACGAAAGTAGCGCTGTCCCGAACCAGAAAAGAACCGTCAGGTCCGTTGTATTTGAGTATAAGTGCCTCTGCACTTTCCCGTGACATCTGCCCGTGGTACCACTTCTCCGAATAGTGCAGTTCTGTGGTGTTAAGATTGTTCTAAACTCAAATTAAAAAAGGCTTGGATTGTTGCGATAACCAATCAGCATCAAGTATTTTTTGCATTGTGTATTTCAAAAAGTGTCAAGTACCAATCAGCATCAAGTATTATGCGTTTCAAAAAAAAAAAAAAAGTATCAAGTTTCAGCATTCATCGGCACGCGATCCAAAGAAGGTAAAGGTGTCGTTTGTTGTACGAAGACCATGGTCGCATAATCTGGGTTCAACCCGCACCCTGGTCACATTGATGCGTCCTTGGATAAGGCGCTTTACGATGATTATCTCAGTTTGGTGGCTTCGAACATGAAGCAAATTTACGTTGATAAAAATTCAAACGACATCTGAAAGCTGGGAATACGGTCACCTCCTAAGCGGGTGAGGACTATTCTCCACAACAAAAGCCCCATCGTCGCTTCCTCGTGATTGGAGGATAATCATGGACTAATTGTGATTGTAGGATGAAATGCTGAAATGAGGATTGCATGGTTTTTTAATTTTTTGGTAATTTAAGCAAAATACTAAGAACAATGTACTAAGAAGATTAATGATAAGCTATTAGTCCGGTAGAAATAGCTTTAACCCGAAAGAAATTTATAATAAGCAGAAATTTGGCACGATGACTCAGGACCACGTCCTGAGCCACCAAAAAAAAATCCCTATGTTTTGGACAAGGGACTTTCCCCTTTTTTGGCCTTTAAAGTCTGCCATCTAGTGTTAAAGAGCCTTCACTAGCCAACAGCCAATCCAAAAGTTGTAAAAGTGCCAAGTTATGAATAATCGTTGGTTTTCAACTTCAGGTGTAAAAAAATTTTCTTAGAAATTGACGATGTCATTGTTGGTGACGTCATTGCCAAAGTTTTTGAAAAAATGACGTATTGATGGCTCGAATTGTAAGTGAGAGTTAGGTTTTTGGTTCCAAATAAAAAATAGCTTAAATCAAAGGGATAACGTCACAAACGTTTGTGATAACGTCACAAACGTTTGTGATAACGTCACAAACATTTTTGATGACGTCTTCTGTAACGAGTTTTGACTTTAAATTTGAAACAGTGTTTGTCCAAGCGAAACATTGCAAAATTTTATTTTTATTAGCTTTAAACTTACGGGAGAATTATATTGTGAATTCAGTCGATTCAAAACTCTGATGTGTAGTCACGCAGATAAAATTTAGACCTCCAATAGGCAGTGGTGGGCAATAACGAATTAGTATAGTAACAAATTACTTTTTTAGTAATTTTCACAGTAATGACACTACTTTTTCAAAAAAGTAACTTTGGTGGTAATTTTATTACTTATCTAGAGGTGTCAAAATTACAAATTACTTTGCAAAAATTATCATCCAGTACAAACGCTTGTCTGGCTACTTATTTTATACCTCCAGCCAATCAAAAAGTTGTTTTTGTTGAGAATGACGCAGGGCCGTACCATGGGCCATACGTTTTTCTGCGTGCTAGAATGGTTGATACATGCAGTGCTATTTTCGTCTAAGACGATCGATCATTGATAGAGCTCTAGAGAAATGCAACAAAATCGCAATAACGATAAAAAATATACGGTCAAGCTTTTTAGTTCCGCTGATTTTAAGGAGGAGATTTTGGTGGCGGTGTTTTGTTGCCTGTTTGTTTAATTATAAACATGCCCAGGCTTTATTTACGAAAGTTTGGTTTTGTATCTTTGATTAACAGACATCGATCTGAATAATCTACCGTATTTTGCGTTAACATTATTATCTACCTTCGCGTAGTATCAAATTTCAATGTAGTGCAAAAACCGAAAGTAGGTGTTGCAATACCCTATTCATTCAAACGCCAAAGAGTAGAGCGAAGAAAAAGAGAAGAGCATTGAAGAAAAAAGTTTGCTCGTGTTGGAAAGGTTTTTGCGGTCACGCGTATTCGACTGATTTAATTAGACATATTCGTAGAACGAGTGAACCGTGAAGAAAAAAAGTCACGCTGACTGGACGAACTGGCATATTCTAGAACAAATGAACCATGAGGAAAAAAGACAAACTGTTAGTTTCCCGTTTAGTAATGTGTTGCGTGCCTTGTTTCCACACGGAAAACTCAGCTCCGCCGGTAAGTACTATTACGATAATAAATATAAAAAATACTACCGGAACGTGATAGATCAAATCTTTCGTTATACTCGCTGTATTACGCGGAAGCGTTGAATAGGTTGGCGAGGCCCATCACAGCGTCATTGCGCCTGGGCAACACAGCATCTTTCAAAGAAATGTGGCAGCGGTGGCGAGCTGTTGGCAACACTGTGTTCGATTTGACAGCCCGCGATTTAAACTTCGGACCTCCCGCTCCAGAGACGAACGCGTTACTGCTCGACCAAGAAATAGATCAATCACGTAATATCTTTTTAATTTTTTATCTTGATAGTATTTTTCTGTCAGAGGTACCTTAAGCGTGTTATTTAGATTATTAGCGTATATTTAGCGACTTATTAGAAATTATTTATCAAAACCTGAGGCAGTGTAATAAATTTGGAGTTTATTACAGTGTTAAATTTTTATTGCTCGATTTTGCTTTTTGAATTATAGCGTAATCGTAATCTGGCCTTAGCGCACCAGAAGCCGGCTTGTTATGATATAACCGAAATTCGAAACCCGAGTAGTTTTAAAACACCAGTACTCACTCAGACTACAGTGTCATTACTTTTATGTAGTAATTTGCCCACCACTGCCAATACGGGGTTCAAATAAAATAATTCATTTTGCAGTTTGATCTAGAAAGCCCTTGAATGTTTCTTGAAAGGCTCCCACGCGCAGTTAAAGTTAATCTGCAATTGCAGTTTAAGAAGCAAGCTTTAGTAACGATACAAAAAATTATCAAGGCAGCAAATTGTCAAATATTAGCGTGGTTATTATAGATTAAGACAATAATATTGTCAGACATTGCAATAATATCACAAGTACGCAAAATAATGCCTAATAATATTTGTCGGACATTGTTTTGCGTAAGATAATAACATTGTCAGACATTGCAAAGCGGGAGAAATTTTCTTCTTATCGGATACATTATCGCGCTCGGCACATATTCGTATTAATTTACGTTTAATTACGCTAGTTATTATTTTTTTGAATCATTGCATATAGAAAGATCAAGGAAGACCTCTGCCAAGGACTCGAAGATGGCTTAGAACCTCAAAATGATGATGATGTTGATATTCATAAAATGTTACAATGTTTCGCTTGGTCAAACACTCTTTTTCAAAATTACAATCAAAACTCTTAAGAGATGACGTCATCACAAACGTTTGTGACGTCATCACTTTGATTTAAGCAATTTTTGGTTTGGAACCAAATAACTAATTCTCATTCACAATTTGAGTCATCAATACGGAATATAGTACGTTATTTAAAAAAAAAAATTGGCAATGACGTCACCAACAATGACGTCGTCAATTTCTAAGAAAATTTGTTTATACCTGGTCTTGAAAATCAAATACTATTCAAAATTCAGTTCTTCCTCAACTTTTGGATTGGCTGTTGGAAGGTAAAGGCTCTTTGGCACTAGATGGCGGACTTTAAAGGCCAAAAACGGGGAAAGTCCCATGTCCAAAACATGGGGATTTTTTTTGGTGGCTCAAGACATGGTCCTGAGTCATCGTGCCAAATTTCAGCTTATTATAAATTTTTTCCGGGTTTTAATGTATTTTGTCGTATTTCTACCGGACTATATATATATAAACAGTATCCCGAGTCTTATAAGCACGATCAAATCTTGGATTAACAGCATCGACTCTCGTCTTTTATTCCTCGTCAGTACAGCTAGAACTACAACTATAAACAGGAGCGTAGAAAGCCAAAGAATCGCAAATACACCAGATTATAGCACAATTTGTTTTTTTCCCGAAAATATTAAGTAATCACAATATTAAAAAAGATAAATATAACTATTTTGATTTTTTTTAATATTGCGATTAGTTAATACTTTCGCGAAAAAACAAATTTGTGTTATGATCTGGTTAATTTGTGCTTCCTTTGCTTTTCTACGCACATGTTCATACCTGTAGTCCTAGCTATACTCACGAGGAATAAAAGAGGACAGTCAATTCCGAAACAGTATGTCTTCGGCTGCTAATCAGAGGTTTGATTGTGCCTATTGGACTCGGGATACTGTTTAAGTGTTTATAGCTTATCATCAACCAAAATACTGTAACTAAAATTTATCTGGTTAGTGGTTATCACTAAAAATCTAGGCGATTAAAATAAACCTATAGGTTCCAGCAGTGAAACGAGCAAAGCGAAAATGAAAATAATAATCTAACGTCAGATCGGCTAAGCCCAACTGCAAACAGTTCAGTTAGCTCCAAAAGAATAAACATTGCAAAAGTTGTAAACCCCAGTTGCAGAGCTACTCTTGGTTTATCTTAGCAAATGCCAATGCAATGTTTCCTTTTTTATTTCAAATTTAAACAACAAATCAGAGTTACTTGAAAGCATTGCGATAAAATGGCAAAGTAATCCAGTATAAAAACAGCACCTACGACAATGGCGGAAGTTATTCAACGAAACGAGTTGTTGCAAATAGTGGTGAAAAGGTCACACGTAGGCTTCAAGCAAAGTTTAAGATAAAGTTGTTTTGTTACTATTAATTACTTCAACAACTTGGCACAAGCAGCATTTGACTTCGCTACAGCATGAACCAAGTTAAGTGACCGCAGACCAACTGGAAATGTCCCGGTCACCAGGCGTATCGAGTTTCTGTTTTTAACAAGCAAAGAGTACATTCGTACCCAAATCAATCTAGAAAGAGAAAAAGCACCTTCCTTCCGCATCAAGTTCGATTTTATTGTGTTATGTTTTGTGTTGATTAGTTACTACGGTGAAAAATAAACTTACTCTTCTCTATTCGAAAACTGGTCTATGGCTTTTTTTTAAAAGAAAACAACGTGATTTGATAAGTGGAGCGTGAAAACTAAGTGCTAAGTGCACTAAGTGCACCGTGAAAAAGGAATAGAAACTTGGTTCGGTTTATGTTTGCACTCACATTGTTTCCGGGTGCTGGTTCTTGGTCGTTCTCGTCAGGATAATCGCTGGATGTGAATGACTTGCGCTCATCAGTGTAAACCAGCTTGTTGTCTTCGTGGAGGACAAAATAATGGAGGTTCCATTCCTAGAAAACAAAATTTTCTACCACATTCCAACAGATAAGGTTAGTATGGAAAACTACTTGTCAATGTACCTGAAGGCTATTCGAATTACAGCATTATGAAAATGGGTGGAAGCAGTCGCATTGCATAATTCAAATTATGGTATATTTTTCTCTACCAAGTTGCCTTGGCCAGGGGACAGCGAAAGGACCTTTCGGTCTTCGAGCCAAGCTGCCACCCAACCACCTGTCAAACACACACGGTGGAGGCGTCCCGCTGCCCCTTATAAAGCGGAATGTCAAGCTGGAAAGCTGTGAGTATCAATTTTTATGGTCTTGGTCGACCCGGCCGGGAATCGAACCCGAGTCTACTGTTACAGTAGCAGATGCACAATCCAATCGACCATTAATGTGTTGCCTGGCAATGACTCGATATCCCTGTAGCGTACGACACGTCTCTTCCTATCAGACAGTGATGTCTAGCACGTAGGTCTACCCGCGAAATCGTTACACTCTTTAGCTCTATTCTGCTGGTACACTAATTTATCATCTTCGCCGAGAAATGTTACGACACGACGCTTCAAACTAAGATTTCAACAACTACGATCTCTACAAGGCTTTAATGATGGCAACACGACAAACACGAGGAATATGACCGAATAAAACTTTTGTCGTCTATGCGAAAATAAAAAAGCATTTCCTCTGAATTACGTAGGAATAGAGTGTAGACTCGCACAGTGAACTGTGTTTCCTTGTAAAACAATTTACTTGCAACTTAGTTTTACCTTGAAAGTTGGATCTTCAAAATACATGAGGCCATTTTTAACCGAGTTACTGATGTCCATCGATGCATCTAAATCAATATTTATGCAATGACAAATCACTCGATCAGCTATCGCGGGAGTAATCAAACAAAAAATCAATTGTGGGCAAAGAAATCCGCGGTCCATTTTAACAAGAATTAAATATACAACAGCTTCCGTTTTCAAACGTGAAAAACCACCCAAAAATTTGCAAAACTGCTTCAAGTAGGCAATAGCGCATATTGGACACTATTTTCTCGGAATTTTTGCAAAATATTTATGCAAAATTCTTTGCAAAAATTTATGCAAAATAAAGTCAAGTTGAATTCCATTAATTCGCTAAAGCACTGAAAATTAACGTTTCGTGGGAGCAAACTATAATCCATTTAAAGAGATGGAGACAGGAAAATTACACAACGCAACAACGCCTCAGCGTAGCGACTAAGCCAGAAATCATTTTCTAGAGTGCCAGTGAGTTAAACTGGTGAGACAACTTCTCGATTAGCCCACCAATTTGGATGGACCACAGCTTGGAAGTACGTAGGATGAATATTTTTGGAAAAACTCATCGTGTTCACTATCCATCGATCAAATTGTAGGACCAATTTTCAAACTTGGTTAATGGCCATAGAAAGCTAATGGCGAGGCTAAATTTTCTTTTTTCATTTCTAGGTTGGACGATAGAAGTATCAAACGCTAATCTTTTAACTACATAGTCAGCAAACACACCCTGTAGATAGCTGATTACATGATTGACTTTACTAAACTCCTACGGATTGTAGGTAACGGATGTTCAAACAACATTTTTCCGATACTATCAAAGTACAAGCAAAATATGATAATAATCTACAGCATGCAACCATTTTTTGAATCAATAAAGTCGCCTATCTGCCCTCAATTAAACTACTTCATTTTATTAACTTGTCTGGCCCGCACAACTACTTTTGCGGCCCTCGATCGGCCTCGAAATTTAAGTTTCTTTGGTTCAGTGCAATTTTTTACCCAAAAGTTTCCGTCAAATTTGTTGACGCTAGTTTTTCAAACATTAATTTTAACCAATTTTTGTGAATTTGTTGTGGTTAATAACGTCACTAGGAGTATATTAGAAGGTACCAAATTTGCGTTTCGTTGGTCGCTACATCTAAGCTACGGAGTAATTATTTTTGTTTCATCATTTATGATAGTCATTTATTATCAAAAATGTAATTGTACAGTAATTATATAGTTGTTTATCAAGTTGCCTTGGGCCTTGATCAGAAAACAGCAAAGGGGCCTTTCGATCTTCGGACATTTTTATTACCCTGCAGTTAGTGCTCAAAAACGAATGGTCACTGCTGCATTACTACTTCGTAGTTCGCCCTTGTAACATGCTTTCAGTATTATAGTGCAACCAGTGGGAACCAGGCACTGCAGGGCTGAAGCTCCTCTCTCTAGCCAAGAAATTTGGAAATCTTTACTAAATACGCTAATTTTTAAACGTGTTTTGGATCTGACCTAAGTAGAAGGATAAACTGGCTCAGCAATTTCTTTCTTTCATTGTTACAATGTTCTTTTACTCTTTCCATCTCTTTTTCTCTACTTAGCAATTTATTTCGTCGCTATGTTGCCAACATTGACAATTTACTTATTTCAAGTGACTTCAAAAATGTGCAAAATTTCTTCCAAAAAGTGTTAAATGTATCGTTCTTCCATGAAATCACAAAAATCGCCCAGCGGCTGGGGGCTTCGACCCCAGATTTCGTCCAAGATGCGTGTGAGGCGCGCAGCAATATATCCAACACTTCCGATTCTGGAGTGGATAGTGTATTTATTTCGATACGTAAAAAAGATACTTAAGGTGCTTAAACTGCCCATTCGTTTAAGAAAATTCTGAATGTGATGGTGTGTAATACACAGGGCTGTGTTTGTTGTGCAAATAAAAGTTCTTCAATAATATTGAACGGAACTTTATTTTTTGGTGAACATAAAACGAAGGTAAATTCCATTCCGCACCGACTTAGATCTTTTTAATTCGGCGGGACAGTACGACGCTTATACACCATACATGTACATCGTACAGTCTTTGGAATAAAATATCTCAAATATTTAATGACTATTTGTGCGACCCGCTCCCAAAAAGGTTTCGGGTAGCGCTGGGCCCTGATTTAAGAGGCACTAAAATCTTACTAACATTGACTTTAGAATATATAATTATATGAACAACTTCAAGCATGAACAAAGACGACTTCATGTTCTGTCGACTACAAAGTCAAGTTAGTTAAAAGTCATATTCAAATATACAATTACATCACATACAATCACACATGTGCCACACAAGTAGAAAGCATGTAATAAAAACGGCAGTCTTCACCAAAAAAAAAATTTTGTAAATGAAAAATTTCTACACCACACATATCGAACAATATGACGACGTTTATAAAACTTGCATTTATTTAACAGGAATTTTGTATTAACAGCTGGATTTCGTTTCTATTTCAAATTGATTAAGATGTGCTTTCAAATACGCAAACATGACCTTTATTTTAGTTATATTTGCCAACATACACTTTCACATTTCTCCTACACCCATAAAGACAATGACAGGCACTTACCAATTTGACAAGCTGAACGTCTTCACAGACAAATACCTTGACGAATTAGTTTTTAATCGAAATTAATAAATAAGGAAAACGTTGCTTTTATCCGTAACTTTCTCAAAAAACAATAGGCGAGTGAAACAATTTACAAATTCTCACCATTATCGGTTTCGGTTATAAGTTCGCTCATTCTGTTCGCATCACCCAGTTTCTTATGCTGAAAATAAAAAGAATTAATCACGTGGTGGGAAGTGGTTCCCACAGAATGGATTAGGTGGATCTCACGGATAATTTAGGCTGGAAAATGGCTCAAAGCGATAAGCATGATGCAAGCTGATAGACAAACAAGAACACGTTGAAAAAAGTGGTTTCGGGATGGGGTAGCAAGGAAGAAAGTATAAACTTACTTTAATAATGATTTTCCTCCTCAACATGTTGGGAGAGGGCAGGCAGCTTTCATCACCAGTCACAGGTTGGCGGACTAGGGAGTCTGAACAACAAAAAAATATATTGTAGCAGGTTTCGGAATTTGCTATAAAAATTTACCCACAAACTTGAAAATTTTTAACTGACTACAAGTCACTATGCTAGCAGTTGCTTTTCCAACCTGTCTGTCTGCACGCGGCTGATGATCTCCAACAGAGTTACAAGGTTTCGTCTTGCGTTGACTACTTCTCATGAAAGTGGAAGCGGTTAACAACTTTTACTTGATTCGGCGTTGGGTTTGTAACAAAGTTTAACAGCATACGGTTAGGCTCTTTCTACACTGTGCGTAAAGTCGTGAGGGTACGAGTGCATCCTTAACTTATTTTAACCAACTGCATCTTGTACGCCGGTAAGGAGGTACGCTGGGCGCATTGAATTTCTGTTTAAAGATAAAAGATAAGCTCGTAGGCTCACGATTTTACGCCTATTGTAGATTGGGCCTTAAGGCGAATGAAACCTAAACCATAAGCAAACCTAAATAAGAAAGAAACTTCGGAACGGCGTAGCGGTAAGGCACACGACTCTTCTTAAAGTTGAAGAGTTCGATTTTGTCGGTTTTTCCGGTTGTACATTTGTACAAGCTTTTGTAGAATTGTACGTGGTTAATGCAATGATAAAGTCATTTGTGTTACCCAAAACTGGCTAGTGCGTCCCCAAGCGGGAGGTATGAGGTTCCATCGAACACAGCTTGCCACCGCTGGGACATTTTTTCGAAAGGAGTAGTGTTGCCCGGATGCAATGATGCGAAGCTGGGCCCAGCAAACTCGTTACATGCTTCGGCGTAATACGGCAAGGATAGTAAAAAGTTAATGCTTGCCCAGATAAAAGAAAGCATTTATACATTTCGGACTGGATTAACTGACAACTTAAAGAATATGTCTTCACAGCATCCCTGCTAGTCGTTACGCAATAGAAAAAATATATCAAGGTTCAAAACAAGACAAATATTGCGTGTGGCAGAGAAGTAGCCTACTGACTAAATCGAACAGAAGAGCAAAATGTCACCTAGCTTGTTCCGTAACTCTTGATAAATGCATATTATGAAAAAAATGTGCGGTTATCAAATATACAAAGTTCACCCACCACGAAATACGTCGATAAACATTGTTGCCATGTGGCGTTGCTGAGGTAAGCGGCAGTGGTTTTCAATCGATAAAATAACAGGCAAACTGCAAAACAAGCATCACGCTTAGAGAGCAAACTTATTGAATATAAAACGAAATCGGCTCTAGCGAAAGGGATCAGCAAACTTTCGTCGCCCTAATCTCCATTCCGACAGATGGGGGCAAAGAAAATTAGCAGACACTTCTAATAATGATAGTCGGAACACACCTCCAATAGATGGATTAAAAGTCAAAGATGTAGGGAGAGCCAAAATCTGCTGAAATAGCTCTACTGAAAAGTTTAAAACGTAAGACATTCAAAAAGAAGTTGGAGGTTCGTGTCGGCGCAACAAATGGAGCATTGGAGTTATCCTTTCGTTTTAGTATTGGTCACCACATACCAAATTTGATGTTGCTACCAAATGCTAACGACGAAATGGTTCGACAATCAAACATTCCTTGCCGCTTGCTAAAGACATCCAACTATTAGGAACTAAATATTACAGGAAATAAAACAAAACTGCATAAAGCGGATGCAAAACTTACTAAAAAACGAAAACACGGATGCACGCTGCATACCGATGCAAAAACTTTCTAGTTTTTTCGTGTTCCAGAAGTGAAACTCATGAGAATGAGCGGTAAAATACTTTGGGCAAAATCACAACTTTTGAAACCACAAAGTTTGTCTGGCTTGGGGTAAAGGCAAGTCGTTTGGTTGACGAAAATTTCTTTTGCTTACCTCAAACAAAGTATGGGAATATAGAAAACAATTACAAAAACAAAAAAATGCTACTCACTCGGATACAACAAAAGCGTGATCACGTATTATTTTTAAAACATCCAGGAACTTAATTCTCGAGGTAAGTGTGCGACCGTGATAAATGTAAGGCATTCCGTCGGGACCATCCCAGCAATCAACTGCAAAAATTCAAAGCAATCGATCAAAGTTTTCTGCAGTATCATCCATGTTAAGTTGTGTTCACTACTACCGTTTTTTAGCTTGCTGATTTTTAAAGGTTAGATAATGTAAGGTTTTGACTTTGAGTACCTAGATTAGACGGACTGTAAGTATGCTGGCACAGAGTTGCAAACGGGCCAACTAGTTCAGGCCCAAACCCGAAAATATAAGCCCGAACCCGGCACGAACCTGAAAATTAATTTGAAGCCCAAATCATGCCCGAAAAAAAACGATAGTTAAGTTAGGTCTGAAAAATTTAGCAATGTTGCCAAGCTATTTTGATTATATTTTTGTGCACCTAAGATAAAAAGCAAGCGTCAGGTCCGAATTAAGCCCGAAATTTTTGTCAACTTCAGGCCCGAACCTGACCCGAAAAGCCCAGCTCGACTTACAACTCTGTGCAAACAAGCCCTCGTATCTAGCTAAGCGATCATAAGAATCCGCCCCAAGTCAACTGACCGTGAACAAACTGACCTCCAACTAAATCTAATCCTAATGTTGGCGCTCAGTTTTTTCGCAGTCTGTTGACTTTTTTAGTTGACTTTTAATTCGATTTTAGCTGGCCTCGAGCCAACAGCCAAGCGTTAATTTCGAACCACGTATGAATATTGTAGCGTCAGAATTAGTGCAAGCAAGGATTCTTTCAAAGAATGCTTTGCCTATTTTATCCCATTTGTTTTGCCTAGCTCTATAAAACCCAGCAGCAAGAACTCACGTTCAACACAACGGCATCCCATCCGTAGTGCCCGGGCATAACATTCCGGAGACGAATCACTGCTGAACTGGTCACCCGTTAGATAGCTGAAAATGAAAAGTTTAATATGATTGCTTTGGTATTAGCAGATATTACCAGAAAGCTAAAGACTGAGGATATTACACGAAACCAGAATGTGACATCGGCAAGTGATATCTGGGAACTTCGCGACAACATGGTAATGAGTCAATTGATATCTTACCGTACATCAATTATTTTACCAACTGACAAAATCTCTTTTAATTACTTTTTTAAATCAAAACAATAAAATTCTCATTTTTCCATACAATTTTTTTTTTCTGAGTGATCTGGCGGCTTTAACTATATTTGCAAAAGAGACTTGGTCTCAAGCATGCTCACAAAAAACAATGCCTTGCTTACTGCTTGAATCAATCTGAAAGTTGATTAGTTCAAATACCATTGTTTTGACTAGGCCATTTAGAAGCATCGAAATTTCTTGATTTGTTTATAATTAAACAACGGTTAAACCCAGAAAGCTGAACTTTGGCACAACATGGCAATAAATGAAAGTGTCATGTGAGCCAATTTTGGGGATCCTAGATCTCGTAATCGTGATTCAGAAAAAAAACAAAAACCTCCATTTGTTAGTGTCGAAAATTTCTCAATTCGCTTATAACTCAAAAATTTCTGGACAAGGAAAGCAGAAATTTGGACAAAACATGGGTGCAAATAGAGGCTTTATGCTTACCAAGTTTGGGGGTCCCCCTAAAACGGTCCTCCAAAATTCAAAAGTATTAACCGCGCAAGCTATATTACCGCACTTGATTACTGATCAGTTAGTTCATAAAAAAATCTTAGTTAAAAATCAACATCCGATAAATAATGTATGAAAAAAATTGAGAAATCAACGTGAATAGACTACAATGGTTCTAAATTAAAGTCTACCAGAGGTCTAATTAACCAACACCAACAGCTAATATGCGTTTCAAGTCACGACGACAATGGTCGTTGGCACACATAAAACATGTTACATGTTGGTGTGAAAATTGCTGCAATACAGTGCCAGTTGAGTCATCAATTGAATGCATAGGAAATACAAGCTCAATTTCTAGTTTTCACAATTAACTGCTTGCTTCTAGATTGGCTCAAAATTTTGCTGTAACCTTTTACTTGTGGTTACTCAATACTATCCATGACTGCATAATTCATATTGGGATCACACAATTTTGAGAATTAGGTCGGCAATATTAATTCAAAACCGGCCAGTTGGCCGAGAGGTAACGCGTTCGTCTTTAAAGTGGGAGGACTGAGATTCAAATCTCGGTCCGGTCAAATTAGGCAGTGTTGCCAATGATGGCTCGCCACCGCTGCAACATTTCTTCGAAAGAAGCTGTGTTGTCCGCAGGCGCGATGATGCAGATATGAGCCCCGCCAACTTGTTACACGCTTCGGTATAACACCGCAAGTATAATGTAAGATTTGATTTGGGTCGACAGCACGCATTCCCATAATGTTTTTGGTGTCACTATCTTGGTTCGAACAAAAAATGAAAGAATTATGTCGAAAGAAAAACTGAAAGCCCTTTTCAGCAATTCGAAAATATTGCGAGACTTAGTCAGCCACAATAAGCTTCCAGAAAGTTTTGCATCTCCCTCGAGAAAACGATGTCGAAACAAGTTAATTCCCAAATTATCTATTCAAATACTAGGACAAGTTTCATTAAGCTTGCCAATTCTTTAAACCAAATTGTTCTTGCAATTACATTTTATTCACTAAGTTCTCATTGCCAGGAGACAGCAAAAGAGACATTTCGGTCTTTCAGTCAAGCTGCCACTTGCCCACCTGTCTACCACACATGGTGGAGGCTTCACACTGTCCCTTTAATTGCTGAACGTCAAACAGGGAAGCTGCGAATACCAATTTTTATAGTCTTTGGTTTGACCCGACCGGGAATCGAACCCAAGTCTACCGTTTCAGTAGCAGACGCTCAATCCACTCGACCACTGATCGGTAATCCAGCAGAATGAATTTAACTTACCGAAATTGATGACGTGATAGCACAAGTCAATTTGGCTAACATTAATAAGTATAGAACCACTTGCCTAATAATTGTAGATGGAGTAGCAGTCACGTGTGTAGTAGAGTGACGTTACAGCCGCACGCTAATATTTTTTGCTTATTGAAATTTCAGCATATAGGTCAGTAAGCAGTTGTGCGCTTTAGTGCAAACATGGTACTTGCATGCAATTATACTCAATTACTTTCTTTTCTTTAGGATTATTGAAATACTGTACTACTTCGCAATAAAAAAAATCATGAAGAAAAAATTACAAACCGAGCTAGTTGAACGCTATTTGCACACCATTTAAACATTAAAATACAGTTCGAATTTCAAAACGAAAATTCTAGTTTAAGACCGAATCAATGCAGCTCTTTTAAAATATTTTATTTCAGTTTAAAAGCGCAACTCTTGAACTACTCGACTTTTTCGCGGGTGTCCCAAAACAAAAAAATCAAAACTTTTAATAATATTCGCCAAATTACGCTTAAAAATGAAGCGAATTGGCAGGACTCATCTCCGCATCATTGCACATGAAGTCAACACAGCCTTCTCAAAGAATTGTCAAAGCAATGGCAAGCCGTTGGCAGCACTCTGTCCGATCTGACCGGCACCGCGACAACTGACCGCCACAAATGATCGCAGACCAACTAACCCTAATGCTCGCGGTCAGTTAGTCTGCAGTACATTTGTTCACTGTCAGTTGAATTGGTTTGGATTTAATCTGCCGGGAATTGAACCCAGGCTTCCGATTCCATAGGCGAACGCGTTGCTTTTTGACCAACTGAATACGGTTGTGCTTCAAATGTTTAAGATCGTTCCCCAGCTACTTACGTGTTATGTGAAGATGAAATCCAGTAATGGGATAATGGGCGGTCAAACATTTCGTTTGGAGGTGGCTTGAGATATTCTTCATTCCACAGGGAATTTTCTTTCGAAAACAAATATGCGACCATCTAAATAAACTATACATTTTAGTGTCACATTTCCACTGCGCAGCTTCAATGACAAATTTTAAACCGAGAAAGTTCAAAACAAAGGCCTTGAACGTGTATAAACTCAAAGTACAGCTCACTCTAATACAGAAAATTGCAGAACAAAACGGACCTGAAAGTTTCACACCTTTGTGCGAAATTAATTTAATCTGGTCTGGTGGCTGTTTACATTCATAAGTTTGCTTTTATTAAAATTGCTAATAAACGCTCAAAAAAAATTTTTTTTCCTGGCCAAACAATGTTTTTGTTTTACTGTTGAAAACCCATTCCTTAATTTACTAACACCTCGCAACAAAAACTTAATTATTTCATTTCACAAAATGTTTCAAAAATAGCTTTGAGACTGACTGTATGATCACCAAGGCTGTTTTTAAAGTTTAAATCAATAGCAAAAAGTTAGTAATTTTAGCAAACAAAAAACAAAAAAAAACTAAAGCTCACCCGTTATGTCTGTCCTTTGTTATCGGTATTAAACAATGAGAACAAGCGCTATCCCCGCTAGTCAGGGTAAAACAGTTTTTGCAATTTTTTCATCATTACAGAATTGTTTTCTCGTGAAATATTCAAACTAATTCTCATCACCTTTTCGTATCTACTGCCTATTTAATCCTCCTGTCACCTTACAGCGTTAGACGCTAACTACTGGCCGATCCGGCACTTTTCACTGCGATGACTACTTCATGCTGGGAGAAATCCCACCTGCTTAGAAATTGCCAGTGATTTAAGTTCCTGTGGATACCTTAGAATTCTTTTCCGCTGAATTTCCTGCTTCTTTGAAGCTGCCAAGCAGACATAATCATTGTAAAGCGTCTACTCCAAGGACGTGACCATTGTAAAGCGTCTACTTGTAAAGCGTCTACTCCAAGGACGTGACCATTGTAAAGCGTCTACTTGTAAAGCGTCTACTCCAAGGACGTGACCACTGACCAGGGTCATGCAACCCCCTCTCGGCCCCGTTGCCGATGAATCTTTCTCATATGCATGATATGCAATGCTAAAACAAAAGTTGCACCGTAGTTTTATGGTCATGTAGATCGAAAAAAGATATACCTCTTTACTATCGAAGCAAACATCATCTCCCTGTCGGACTGGGTCAGATAGGTAGTCGTTCATAAACTTCTTAACCGCACCTAAGTCTTTAGCCCATGCTTCCTGGAAGGTCAGACAACAAAAAACGCTTAACTTGTCGAAGTAACCAACACTAGTACATCGAAACGGTAAACTTGCTAATTTTGGTTAAAAACAATACAGCCGTAAAATTCATTTTCAACCTGGAAGTTTCGAACTAGTGCACACTAGCTCAAATGTCTTAGTCGAAAGTGAATTTTGAGACTGCACCGACTGTAGCGAAAACATAATTAACACTAGATCCATTGCGCATCACATAACTTGTAAGTTGAATATTAACTGTGACAAGGTTTGGGTCATCTTAACATTAATCGCATAATTGGTATTCGAAAAATGTAAATAAGATGTAAATGTTTACGATTAGGAAGCGTCAAGTCAAGCCTCTCTTTCGCTAACAGACTTTTGTCTTACTTTTTTCATAAACAAATAACAGAATATCAAACGTTTAGTATACATATAATATGTGAAGGACTTGCTATTTTGATGAATGCGCAACAAATACTACAAGCTTTTAAGGTAAAATCTTAAGATTACGTGCGCAAACTTCTATGAATGCGCATACGATACAGCTTGAAAAATAATAGTCACGACACAATATTACAGTAAAGGCTGGGTGTTACGTCACAAATTACCTTTTGTTCTTCGCGTAAAAATCGCTGTAACTCGTAAGCGTAAAACCGAAACCTGAAATATAATAGGTTCAATTACTTGTAAAAGGATTGTAATCAGGCACGTAGCCAGAAATTCGCGATGGGGGGGCTATTTTGGGGGGTCTGGGGGCGGAGCCCCCAGCGCTCGAAAATTTGGCATTTTTTTGCAAAAATAACGTCATTTTAAGGCTATTTTGATTAAAAAATAATGATTTTAAAACGTGGCTTAGAAATTGGCAGTGCAAACATGATTAAATTGGTTGCATAAATGGGCTATTTGGAAGGTGGCTAATGGTAAAATGTTAGTTCTCTTGTTTAGATGCTGGTAAACTATAAAATCAAATAGTTCAATAAAACTCACACGGAGTAATCTATTTCGTGTACATTTTATAGAGAAAAATAATTGGGGGGGGGAGGACTAATGAAAAGAGATTTGAGAGAAATGATTGGTAATTTAACTAATACTGAATAGCCCCCCTCCCCCTATTTCTCAGTTTATAGTATATTTGTTGATGACCCCTATGTTTAGAATTTTACGCTTGCAATCAAATTTGATTGCTTATTTTTAACCATTTTTCAAAGTTTTTATTTACTGGTTAGTTTTATTTTTAACAAATTAGCCCCCCCCCAAATATATGTTTCAAAAGATTTTTTGAAATCACTATTTAGTCCACTCCAGTGCATAGAACAGTCTCAAAAATGCTAAAAACGAAGTGTTTTTCTCATTCTGCATTTTGGTCGACATGCTAATGGGGGGGGGGGGGGGGGGGCTATAGCCCCCCCCCCCCCGCTTGGCTACGCTACTGATTGTAATAAAACTTTATTTACCAATTTGCCTTGGTCAGGAAACAGCAAAGAAACCTTTCGGTCTTTGAGTTGAGCTGTAACCTACGCTTTTAATGCTGAACGCCAAACAGGAAAGCTGTGGAAACCAATTTTTAGTCTTTGGTTTGACCCGACTTGGAATCAAACCCGAGTCTACCATTTCAGTGTAGCGAACACACTATTTACTCGATTACTGACCGCTTGGATAAACCAGAATCATCTTTTCAAAAATTCTTTAATCTATTTTGTATTTACTACTGAAATGGAATTTTTGCCTTAGTACTTCGAACTAGATAGAACAAGGACGTCAGAAGCAGCGAAAGAAAAGACTTAAAGGCGATGAATCATCCAGCCAATTCCGGTGGTTTACAATAGCTAAAATTGAACTATAATTTTTGATATTTTTTCTTTTGTTTTTGGGGCTGTGGTTGCAAAGATATTCAACAAATACAAAAAGATATCCCCCGAAAAAAGGTTTTGGAAACTCTGGGTTTTGTTCTTCCCGCCAAAACCACAGTAGGCTTAATAGTTGAGAAAACTGTGGTTTTGGCGGGAAGAACAAAACCCAGAGTTTCCAAAACCTTTTTTCGGGGGATATCTTTTTGTATTTGTTGAATATCTTTGCAACCACAGCCCCAAAAACAAAAGAAAAAATATCAAAAATTATAGTTCAATTTTAGCTATTGTAAACCACCGGAATTAGCTGGATGATTCATCGCCTTTAATTAAAAACTGGGTGTAATATTTTGGAGGCAAGAAAATGGGATCCTGTTATTGAAATGGCGAGTACCCACGATTTAACCTTAATGAACCTCACGAACTTTGAAAGTTAAGAAGATGGTAACTTGCAAGCAAGTTTATTGGATAACCGACGCGAGTTGAATAATAAATTGAACTTCATAAAAGCCTTTCGTTACGCGTGTTGAAGGAGCAATTCAAAAAAGATACTTAGGGCCATCAGATGGTTGGAATCCCAAAAAGTATCAAAAATATTAATCAACCATATAGTACTGGTGTAATTAGTCCAATTCAGACTCGATACCATTCCAAATTACACAGATTACAAAAATTTTAGCTCTGATAATTTTTTAAAAATTCAAAAATAAAAAGTGTTATCGTTTTTCTTATTTTGTGCCACCCGATATAATCATGCAAAATATTTTTTTTTACCGTATTTAATCCGTTTTTCAATAAGACCGTATTTTGCACCAAACTTTTGAGGCAGGTTTTGAACCCTAAAACCAAAGTCACGTGACCTACTGCATCCAAATTCGGTACAAACAACGACCTAGTTATTCTCAACCTGCGGCTTAACCCTAATGTACCTAGACCAAACCGGTTTCGAGATATAAACAGAAGTCTAAAATTTCGCACTCGTTAGTTGCAGAATGGCCCAGAAAATAACGCGTTGTTCCAAATAAGATTTATATCCGGAAAGGGATGTAAACTATATTTGTGATAAATGGGCTGGGGTTTTGCGATGAAAATAGTTACTTTTAATGAGCGACTCCATCTTTTACTACAATTTTTCAGCCGCTTTACGCCCTTGCCAGTCAACTAGAAGAGAGATTAAGAGTCCAACAAACTTTTTCAGGATGCTTGTAACAAAGTTAAGATCTACAAACGAACTGATTTCTCTATAAAATGCCAACATTCGTGACCACGTGAAGTGGTAAAACGAAACTGTACCCTGTCACTGAAAAGTCGCGTAAAATCTGCTTATTTTTTATAGAGTAACATCAATGCTAAGAAGGTGAAATCATAAAACACTTGCATCGTTCTTTAGTAACCAGAGCAGGGGAACAGCTTTCCGAACTTACTTATCCCCAGAGTATTGTTCTACGAAAGAGAAGATCGACTTCTGGCAGTGGAACATTAATCCGTAATAAAATTGGACGAATTCATCGAAGTTTATTTCGCCCCGTTGGTGAGAATTATCTACGTCCTGAAACAAGAAGAATTGTTTTGCAACCAATCAAATCAAATTTTTCATTATACTCGCTGTATTACGCCGAAGCGAGTAACGCGCAGGCGGGGCCTATCTCCGCGTCATTGCTCTCGAGTAACACAGCTCTTTTCGAAGAAATGTCGCAGCTGTGACAAACCGTGGGCAACACTGTGTCCGATTTGACGAGCCCGAGATTTGAACCTCAGACCTCCCGCTTCAGAATCGAACGCGTTACCGTTCGACCAACTGGCCGGTTTTGCAACCATTCTCTGCTAATCCAGTGATATCTGTGATAAAACGCTTTAACTTCAGTTGTACAACCCTACGAGTAACGTCACAGCAGAGTGACGTCATGTGAAGGCGTACACTGACAGCCATTTTTGGAGTTCAAAAAAGCCAGACCTCTGGGGCTAAAACAAGTTGAAACGCCCACGCGAGGCAAATTCAAGCTCAGAAAAACCAATGATAGCTGCAGCAAACAAAAATTAATCATTTTAGTGTGTTTGGTTGCTCCACCTTAAAAGAAAGAGGTTATCAACCGATTAGTGGTAGTGGATAGAGCGTCTGTTACTGAAACGATAGACTCGGGTTCAATTCCAGGTAAGGTCAAACCAAAGACTTTAAAAATTGGTATTCACAGCTTTCCTGCTTGACGCTCAGCAATGAAAAGGCACAGATGAATTGTAACTACTAATGCTTTAGTGGTTTACCACAACAACATAATGAAGACTTGTGTAACCTCTTTTGTTTTGAAAGTAAGCATTTAAGCAACGTGTTAGGAAGCCATTGCGGTGTGTTTCCCTCAAAAATCGAAGCTAAAATAGTAAAGCCAAAAACCATTCATTGCAATACCTTACTTCCCAAGCAGCCTTGGGAGGAGATACCGAAAAGACCGCCGGTCAACGAGACAAGCTAGCATCTGCCCATTTGTCCACTACACCCGGTAAAGGTTTATACCTTTAATGCCAACGGCCACGCAGAAACTTATGAATACCAATTTTTTTCGCATTTGTTAGGCTAATTGGATATCGAAACAAAGTCTAATGTTTAACTAGCAAAGGATCGAATTTTAATATTGATAGAAGGAAAACACTCAATTGAAACAAAAGGAATGACAATGTACGACGATAATTAGAAAAAAAATTACGAGCTATTAAAAAAAAGCTAAGGATCAAGAACGGAAAAAGAATACTTAACAATAACTCAACGTGCTGGAAGAAAAATCGAAAGTATACGGTTTAGTCATGGCAACTCGCAAAATATTTTCCTAACTCTATCACGTCACCAGCTAACGATACATAGGCTTATCTACTTGAAATTAATACTCAAAATGCCAGTCAAACAAACGTTGCTTGTTCAAGAGCTAAAATTAAAGTGATCGCTCCTCTTGGGATCATATCAAGTAATTAAAATACCAATATATTTGAAAAGCTATGAAACCATTCATTTGGTAATACAAGATGGGTTCTGCATGAACTAATTGACGTCGAGTAAAACTTCCTTTTTCTGGTTCCGTTTTGAAGAAAAAGAGAAACTATAGTTTTGGTTTATCTTGCGATACGCTACGGAGATAAGTAATACATTTGCATTGACGACCCGATAATCTGTTTAAATTTTTGCTATGTCCAGAAAGCTTTTCCAAACTTTTGCTGTAACTTTTACATCTTTCCAAATTTTTGCTTCAATCAGATGAGAGTTTACAAGCAAGCCCAGTGAACAACCGACACACGTTGAATAAATTGATCATCAAAAACCTTTTCGTTTTCCCGATCAGAGAGCAATTAACTTTTTCTAAGGCCCCCAAGGTTTGGAATCCAAAACGGCGCCAAAATATTCATCAACCACATAATTACTAATCCTAATTAAAGAATATCCCATAAGCTTAACGCATTTGAAAATCAATCGCAAGGGGAAACATTTTGGGAGGCACCAAGAAGTAGCATACCCAAACCATGTCAAAATATTTGTCTCTTAAATATCTAGCAACATTAAAAAAATTAGTTCTCGACCTTAAGCCGCTTAAAAATCAAACTTGTGCAAAATTTTTTTTTTCTGAATATCTATTGACATCAAAAACAATTAGCTCTCTAACTAAAGCCATTCAAAAAATTATTTAGGGGGTTCTATGTAAGGCTGAAAACAATGCTTCCAAAAGCAAAAAAGACCACAATTAAAACGATTGAAAAAGATCTCAAAATTTGAATCTCCGACAAAAAAAAATCAACAAAGTAATCCCAAAAAATTATCTAGAAAAAAGTTGCCTCCAAAAAGAAGTGTGAAAGTTGCATCAAAAAATCACTTCGCGGGGTGAAAGGGAGTAAAACATTTAGCTATGACTATGAAAAAAAAAAAAAACTATCAAAAAATTTCAGTTTTTTTCGGTCTATCGTTTTAAATTACAAAAATTTCCTGAAGTTCGAGTTGGCAGTTTTTTTTAACATTCAATTATCTACGAAGTAACTTTTACGAATATTTTTGCAAGTACATGGTTATAGGACTTCAGCAGTTGGTCAGCGTTTTTAATAAAAGACACTACACGAAGTTAAGAAGAGGCAAAATTTGCCGAAAATTCTATTTGAAAAGTCAGCACTAAACGAAAATGTTTTTATTCGAAAAATATTTGAAAAGACAAAAAGCAAAAAATTAGGTGAAATGTGCTTTTAGATTTTTCTTTATCTCATGATCATAATGCTAGCTAGATGTTTCGCCCCTTTATTCAAAAGTCGAGATTAAAACAAACGGCTGGTCGATGTGGCAACACATTCACAATGCCTGGATGGGTTGTATGCATTGCAAGAACAATTTCAGACTGACAATACTCAAACGTTGATGAACATTACCAACCTGAAATATTTCTCTCAACTGGGACGTCGGAGGAGGTTTGGTGTTAATCAGTGGTAGCCAAGCTTTCGCAGCTCGCAAGGTTATTCTAAAACAAAATATTGGTCATTGATCGAAGTTACTGTACTCTAAAAAAATACTACACCGATACTGTTTAAAAAAAGTTAAATTAATAGTCTATTTTCTTATTTTCTACATAATGTAGTTTTTACTACGCATCTAAAAGGCTAATGGTTGTTTTCTTGTTTTTGCTTTTCATTAAAAAATTGAATTAGGATATTTTTTAAAAATCCCAAAGGCTTTCAGGAATGCATGTGAACAGTAAAATAAACTGCTAAATTATTCATGTTGCTAATTTCCTGTGTCAGGCTAAATGCTCGTTAATTCCTGTCAACATTGAAGCTCTCCGTAGACCAAAAATTAATTTTCGCATCTTTCTTGGAATTGCTTCAGAACTCCAACCACGATATTTATTAGAGATAAAACAAATTTTAAATCAGTTCCTAGTAAAAACAATTAAATTCTTGGTTTTGTTAATCTAATTTTTTTCTCAGGTTTTAGGTTCAAAATCATTTCGATATCCGCAAAGACTAAATTTTTTAAGATATTTGTCACAAAATCAACTGGCTCAATTCCAAAGATATTTTACAATAAAAAATAAACCCTCTTAACTTAAGCCGTTTAAAATCAAATTTGAAGGTTTTTAGTCACCTCCAAGTTATGGTTAAATATGTTTCTCTTGATTCACCCTTCTATTGTAAATTTCACAAGTCCATATGCAATGCATTGTGCTTACTTTAGTTACTACAAAATGTTTTGCGGCAATTTCAAAATTTTCTGTTAGCTCTGCTTTTAAAAATATCTGATTTAGAATCACAAGTAAAAACTTCAACTAAATAAAACCATAGCGTTCATTTGATGGTCATGCAGTTGATGCAGAAACAAAACCATAGAAAAAAATGACTACGAAATGACGCCATGCAGTTTAAAACAAAACTTAATGAAATAATCATGAAGTAATCGTATTTTACACCCAACTAGAAAAAAAACACCCACGAAAAATGTTAAGCGCAAAATAAACGATATGTTTAAGCACAAAAGCACAAAATCAACGATCAGGGATGATGAGCGCAAATGAATTTGTTTGAAACGCTTGTCAGCGCAACAAGAAGCAATTGCATAGCTCAATCAACCGTAACTCGTTGAAAAGCATGAAAGGCTATTCGCTCTCTCTCTTTCTCGATGGTACGAGGGAAGACAACAGGACTTTTCCCTGCTTCCATTTCCGATATTTAATTTTTGAGCAGCGTCCTGCATTAAAATTATTCCTAGGGTTGCCATCGAAACTGCAAATTCAAATTCCAGGACTTTTTTGGTCCTTTTCCAGGACTGTCTAAGGCTATTTTGACAGGACTCAAAATTTAATTTTCACTATTACTGTTTCATGTAGCAACTTTTTTGTACTTATTTTTTAATTTGCACGTTTGGTATTCCAACATTGCAGTAGTACAATGAAGATACTAAACTTGAACTAAACCGACCAGCACTTGAGGAAATTACTGGTATATTAAGTTATTCTACTTCAGTAAACCTTTAAAATTTGAGTATCGGTGAGACTAAAAGCAGAAAACCAAACCAACGTGACGAAACAAAATATCCCAAATTATAGAAATTTAAAAAAAAATTGTAAAAATTAATACAAGACAGTGTTGTCAAAAGTACAGCTTTAATACATGACTCTCCCAAAAAGCTACAGTAGAAGAAATGGTGGCGCTAAACCAAATGTGCTTTTGGTAGGGGAAGATAGCAACCGACCTAACCACTTACCTAGGTTCGTCATTTTCAGCGTTCTTTTTCCTTCAACGCAAATCAACCATGCATGAAAAACAATGAAATATTAGCGAAGATGAATGATCAATAAGTTCAGCTCAACGCTGGCTAATAACACGAGTATGATGATTCAATAAATAATAAGCGAAAAACACAACGTAATGCATGGCAGAGTAGCAATTGGGAGCTCTAGTGTGTCTAATTTTAAAAAGGCATTTCAGGTCGAAAGGCTTTTTGATCGGTTTTCTTTAAAAAAAAAAATTGATAGATCTGAAGATTAACCTCACTAAATTTGAGCTTTCTACGACCTTCCGCTCTTAAGATATAACAATTTAGGTTTCTCCTTAAAAAGGCTTTTTCTCCTAAAAAGTTTCGACTGCAAACAAAAATTTAAAAAAGTTACTGCAAGTTGGTAACTCTCAATAAGTATTTTCGGCAATGTTTTTTTTATCAAAACAAAGTAAAATCAAGCCAACTTTCCAAAACTTAATCTTCTGTCACACTACTGGCTAAATGGCAACACTTGAAGTAAGCGAAAAATCGCAAACTTTGAACTGCAATATCTTGAAAAGGGTAAGCCGTAGAAAGTTCAAATCCGGTGGGAATGTATTTTAGACTTTTTCTAACACCTTGATCAGCAATGAAACCTTGACTTGAAAGCCCTTTCAAGTTCTATTTCAAGCATTTAAAGTTGGTCTTGGATTGGATTTCAAAAAATACTTGAAAATGGTTTAAATCACCTGCAATAAATACTTGCAAAGGTAGGGCGTGGCAGAGTGCAATAAGCGGCATTGCGGCCACACCACAGTACACTCTATTTAAACCCAAAAGCAAAAATCGCGATTGTATTGTATTTAACGTAAGTGCCGTAAAACTTCGCCAAGATAGACTCTCGTACTTGAGGAACTCTTGAAAAAATCATCTTCTGCATAGCAATGGCGTAAGCAATGACTGCGTACCAGCAGGAATCGCTAAGGCTACGCTAAATAGGCTATGACGTCACAGAGAAACAACAGCTTCAGAATTTACTCAGTGTCTTTTCCGGAAGAATACGAATGACTTTAAAAATTCTGCATATGACTAGTCTCACACTGGAATGGAGAACAGTACATATTTAATAATTGCTGCAGTGCCGTAACAACTGTCAAGGTAGAGAACGTCTTTGCGGTTATTTTGTGACCTGGACGAAGATAATATCGATATAACGGAGTATCGAGCTTTAAAGATCAAGAGAACTTATTTTAAATCAAAATAAACCTAATCAGTCGGTATCCCAGTATTGAAAAGATAGTGACAATTTCAAAGAAGTTTTGTAGTTAAAGAGAATAAAACGAAAATGAGGAACACTTATCTGCGCATTTCTTTTTTGAGGATTAAGATTGGGTTTGAGTTAGGGTTTAGGGTACGGTAAGGTTAGGGGTTAGTTTCAGAGTAAGGACTTGAATTTGGATTAGATATGGGGTCAGAATTATTTAAAAAAACAACATAAAAATAGTTTCTTCGGCTCTGGTATTAAAAAATCAAAATTTTCACCGAATTATTTCAGGTTTGAAAATTAGCCACGCTGCAAAACCGTGTTTAAGCTGAATACAGTAGATGAAATAAATAACTGAAGAATGTCTAAAACAAAAACAAAAAAAACATATACAATTTATTGATTCATAATGACAAGCAATCTCAAAATCAAAAAAAAATGATAAAAATGGTCACACAAATCCGCTACGAAGTTTCCGGAAATTTCCGATTTATTGAACTTTTACCTCGCAGAATCATGCGGTAACATCAGGATTCGATACAGTAACCACTAACGACTGTAGATTGGGGCATGTTGATGAAAAATCAAAATAAATACAACTTGGTGATTACACAAACTAAAAAATTTAAATCTGCTGGAAAACAAAAACCTAGAGAGGCACGTTAACCTATATGAACAAAAACATGATCATGGTGATGTATCACTAGGTTTATTGTTAACACGATCTAGTTACTTACACATTTTTTCGGGCTATTTGATTGAATTCCAGCTGAAGAAACCTAAAAACAGAAACACTATTCAGAATTTCTCAAAAATCTTACCAAAAACTTAACCAACTAAGAAAGTCAAACATGCGAAAGGAAACTTTTAGATCGTAACTCATTACTCATAAACACAAAATTTTCGATACTAGGTATCTATCATTTTGGAACACTGTACTGGTAATAGAACGGTAATCCATGGGCTGAAGGTTCGAATCCCGTGGGAGGACAAAAGCAGTATCAGTTACGGTGACTCTTCTCTTGGTTTCTGTGCTGGTAGTCTGTAGACCAGAAAGTAGGAGAAAATTACACAACTTTTGGTGGAACATTATAGTACTTTAAATTGCGATTGCTCTCCCTGACAAACACCAACAGAGCTATTGGTAAATATCGAACTCAGTATCACAACCATTTTGGGTTTGAAATTCAATTTCTAACGGCAATTACAGACTTAGTACTAAAGCGGCTCTAATAGTTTTGAACATAATATGCAGCCATGTTACATTTTGCTTCACACCGATTTTCTAATGCATCATGCATTAAGCTATTCATTTCATTTGTTGTCCATTCTAGTCTTCCGTGACATCAATAATGTGACCTTTACATAGTTGGTGGCTTGATGTTTTTGATCAAATTAGCCAATTTCGAGGAAACATTATTACCGCTTAGAAATATCATTTTTGTAGTTTCTTTTCTTTTTTTTTTTGCATGCGTTTGAGAAAACTGAAAAATATTTTTCACCGGACATTTCACCAAAAGCTCTGGGCCAACCCGAATTTTATGAAAGACGTTTCAAGTTGAATTCGTAAGTCATTGCCGGTAACGTATGAATTTTACCAGAAATATTGAAAATGACTTAAGTACAGTAGTAGTAGAAACATCTTCGTAGCGAAACTGAACCTGGCTAGAAGAGTGCAACCTTTAATCTACAATAGTCATTCCACTTAAACTCTTAAAACGTACGAAAACGTGCTCTTTCGAAATACGCTATAACTGGTCTAGTTCACGTTTGCAAATAATATCTATACGATGCAAAACGTTTTATTTGTGTTTCATCTACCCTACTGCGTATCAGTAAGATCAGCAAAAAATGAAAACTGCAATCAGTAAGAAAACAAAAAAAAGTTCTGAGTAACAACATTTGGAAAAGATAGCGAAAGAAAACTTGGACATGGCGACAAAGGTCAACCCCAGATTGTGGTTCTTCGGTATTGTGTAATTGCAGTCGAACAAAAGCAGGCTAATGGTACAATAAACAGGCTTTGATAGAAAGCTGCGCAATGTGTAATTACATAATCGCCTCAGGCCTTACAGGATGCAATTAGCATTACAAATAAACACTGCATGTGATGTGAGGTATACTTGCTATAAAATATGCGACAAAGTGGAGCTTTTGCTAATTTGGTCTGGCAACGATAATAAACAAAGCTTTCAATTACATCGCATACAACTTGATAGCAAACTTTCTTAATATTAGTAATTGTCAGCTTGCTATGAGATGGGTAATTGGGTATTATAATGCAAAAATAAGAAGTAGAAACGAATTTTGATGGCAAACATAGAGCAGTGTCCAAGCTTTTTCGATGGAGTACAGACTGAGACAAAGCGATAGTGTGCACGAGTCAACCATCAAGACCAATCAAATATGACGGGACAATTTTGCTCCGAAAAATCCACCAAAAAAATAAAGAAATGCTCTCCGACAAAAATTTATTCGAAATTTAAAATGGAACTCCAAGAAAAGCCCCAAGATCATTCAGGTCCAAAATTAAGGTGAAGACTGGAGACCAAAAAAAGCTATTTTGTCTGCTGGACACTGTGGACAGGCTTGGTCTCTAGCAAATTATTCGTTTGCGATAGTTGCGACAATTCTGGTGGCAGGCTAAACTGCACACTGGGTGCAGGCCGGATAAAATTTCTACACGAGCTTTGAACTTCGGAGATCCTTGACATAAAGAATTCTTCTTGATTATACTGACATATATGCACATTAAAAGCACTCTAATAATTATCGTAACAAACAAAATACCTTTTGACTTGAACTGGGTAAGGAGATTTGAGGGTATCAATGACAAGGTAGGAGAGGCCTCGTACCCATACATCACGTTCATTAGGCTGGTTGGCTGCAACAGAAAAAAATTGATTGCTTCTTTGCTTGATCTCTATTATTCAAGAAATTCTTTTACTCACAAAAAAGTGGTAGTGGTGTTTTTATTTAAATAAACCGGCAACTACTTCAAAGTAATTTTCTTTGTTTTACTTCTTTCCAGATAAATTTGCTGCATAATTAAAGCCAGCCAGCAGAGATAATAGTGCAAAATGTAACATCCTTGGACGAATGTTAAGCATCTTATTGTTGAGTTACTATCTAGAGCACAGCAAAACAGATCAAAATTCATTGCAAAGACTATTTGATCCCGTTTAAATACACAAGATAAATTAGTGAATTGCAATCAAATTAGTTTTTAATACTTGAAAAGTGAAGCAAATGCAGTTCCTGCCAGATACAGAAAAATTTAAGCAAACTATGAAATTGCAAAATATGTAGTCCTAATGCCGCTACATATTAAAGTAGAAAACCACTATTGCTTTTCAACAAGCAGCAAACACACAGCTAACCTGCCACTGATAAGACTTTCAGGTTGAACTCGGTTCCATAAAACACAGAAAAGCAAACCAACGAGTCCACTTTCCTCGACTCATCCTGCATTCGCTCAAAATCACGTGACAACTTTCCAGGTCGAATTTCTTTTATTTCACTAATGTTTACTGCAACACAAAAAAAATTAGAAAATTTTAATAGAAAACCAAAGCATGCATTTGAAGCAGAAACAATATATGATTGATTATTAGAGTTGTTCAAAAAAAACTTTTTTTTTCAAATTTAACCCATCAGCCCCGCAAATTGTTACGTTGGTGATAGAAACCCCACATACCAAATTTCAGCTCATTCGGTTCACAGGGAGAGGAGGGCATGCATTTTGAAATTTCGAATTTTTGTCAAAAAATATGGATTTTTCGTCCATTTTGGCATTAATTTTCCCAGTCAAAATGCCTGGTATGTTGGCTTTTTTAGATTCAATATTGCTCATATCACACAATAAAACCATTCTAAACCAGTTTGTAGTGTTTGTTCTTTGAATTTTAGAACAAAAAAATCCTATTTTCTTACTATTTTTGGCTAAAATACGTGAAATTGCTTGTGCCATTTCGACTGCATTCTAATTCAATACCGTTCTACTAAACAATTCATGAACTAAGAAAGCGCTTGATTTTCATGAAGAAAAGTCATCTACGACCTTGTTCAAGTTTAGGCAAAGACACATTGACACAGAGCAAGTAATTGAAACCAGGACTGCAGGTTTTAGCACGTGAAGTCTTTGAAACAGTTTACCATCGCTAGTGAAAACAACTTCGCTTTATTCTTCGATATATTTTGAAGTGTGATGTCATAATAGTTGTTAATGATCAAAGGCCATTTGACTCCCATGTTATCACTTCTTCACATGGAGTCTTTATTTTCAATGTTACTCAGACACAAAATCACTTACAGCATATGAGCTGTCTGCAAAGGTTTATAGATGCAGAACTTAGCTTTTAGACAGAGCAAAAGACGTTTGCAGCAGAAATATAGCTTAAGAACAAAAGTGTTAGAAGTTCATGTAACAAGACTAAATGTTTTCAGACCAGTAGCACAACCAGTACATTTATTAGTGCTTTACACCAGCTGTTCAGCTAACCCAACTACTGTATTATGTTTGTGTAATGGACACCGTATCATGATGATGTCCTGCCGCTCAAAGGATGTTGATTTACCCGTTATTGGTAAGCTAGAGCCGAAGCGTTTTTGCAGTCGAGACTACCTACAAATCGTGACGTTTTGCAGCGATTTATTTACTACTTGAAGGTCACTAAGACAACTCAAAATGAAGCAAAATATAACGTGTGATGAGGTGATATGCTTGTGGAAAAAAATAGCCGATGGTTCCACAACAAATTATAAATGCTATAAAAGTACAAATTCAACTAAAACTGCACTTCAAAATTTATGGAATCAGTACAAAAAAATTAAGACAAGTTTACGTCCAGATCGGCAACGCAGCAAAAAAGCGATAACAGAAGAACGAGAATTCAACGAAAAATTGAATAAGTTGTTTGATATCTCAAAGCCTGATGTTAAAGAGCACTTGAGTAAAGAAGATCTTGTTTTTCTTCAAGATCAGCAAGGACCACGAAAGTTTACCTTTGGTGGAAAAGATCGGGTTTTAGAAAAACGCATTTCTCGCAAAAGAAGTGCAGAAGAGTCATTCTTGCTTAGAAAATCAAACTCCGACAAAGAAAAAGCTTTTGCTGTAGAAGTAACTGAAGCTGCAGACCTTGGCAGTAGTGATGTTACTACCAATTCTTCTGAGTCTTCTATGTCTGGTGATGATGTAGTTAAATGCGACACCTCTTCTGCCAAAAAGTCATTTGTCACACTAAATGTGCCAAAGAAAATCACTTCTTTGCCCCAAGTTGTAGCTGCTGCGGATAGACATAAACTTTCTAGCAACGCTTTAAACGATGTTTTAAGTGCTCTGATTAAAGATAGTGGAGGTGATGTAAATGATTTTATTCTGAGCACAAGCACAATTCTTAGATCTCGCAAGGTCGCTCGCAGTAAAGAGTTTCAACTAATTCAGAGTAAGTTTGCAACTTCTTTACGTGATCAATTTTTTTCTATACGTTGGGACGAGAAGTTGTTAAAACAAGGTAATGACTACCAACCAAAAGAACACATTGCAATACTTTCTAGCCATGGAGATGACATTAAACTCTTGGGAACAACTCGCTTAGAAAGTGGGAGCGGTTTTAATCAAGCGAATGCAATTAAAAGCTTCCTAGACGAATGGAACATTCAAGAACTATGCTTGGCCATGTGCTTCGACACTACTTCTTCCAATACCGGAAAGTTCAATGGTGAGTGTATCCTGTTGGAAGCTCTTCTGGGGCATCCACTGCTATGGACCGCTCGCAGACATCATGTATTGGAAGTAGTCCAATCCAACGTTGCGAAGTTGATATTTGGAGTTTCTACTAGGCCCAAAATTGAATGTTTTGACATATTGAGTCACAAATGGACGAAACTTGATCTACACAAGAAAACATCTCACATGGTTTTTAATGACAACGTCTTGGAAGAACATGCTTTGGAAGCTAAATCAAAATTGGTTAATATATTGTCCGACCAGAAATCTTACATTCCCAGAGATGATTACAGGGAGCTGCTTCAGTTGTCTATTTACTACATTGACAGTACTACCTTTTCCAACTTCGAGTTTCGCCGCCCAGGCCCACATCACAGAGCAAGATGGATGTCTTCGGCAATATATTCATTAAAAATGCTGTTGTTACGTGACCAACTAGAACTCGACGAAGAAGTTATCAAAAAGCTGCAACTGTTTGGTGATTTTGTTGCTTGCTTCTATGCCCCTAATTGGTTTTCTGCTCCTTTGGCTTCTGAGGCTGCTGTACAAGACCTAACCTTGTACCAAGTTATGCTGTGCTATAGTAAAAACAGCAATTCACCACTGCAAGACATCGCAACTACTGTTACCATTTCCCTCAAGTGCCACCTTTGGTATTTAACTGAGGAGCTGCTGCCACTTTGCCTTTTTTCACATCAAATTGAACCAGAAGAGAAGGAGAGATGTGCCGTCAAGCTGTTTCAAATCTATCAACAAAACATGAACATAGAAATCGGACCACAAAAGCCAGTGTTTCCGGAAATTTTTTCGAAAACCAAGTTATTCACTTTACTTGGTGAAAGGTCAATATTATTGTTCAGAAGGATGAAGTTCACTATTGATGACGTACAGTTTTTGCGGTATGCATGCACGCAGTGGCCTCAGTATTCTAGCTATCAGCTACTTGAAAAAACTGTAAAGTCGTTGAAAGTGGTCAATGATGCTGCTGAGAGAGGCGTTCGGTTACTGGAAGATTACAAAGATATTCTTACTACAGATAGCAACGAAAGAAATCTGATAATGCAATGTGTAGAATACAGTCGCAAAACTATGCCGGATTTCAAAAAATCAACTCTGGCTACTTCATCAAGTGTTATGTTGTAAAAATAATACGGGATAACTTTGTGTTAAGTACGGTGCTTCACGTTACTATGGCCGAGAAGTAAAGTTGAAAATGTTCATTTTTAATTCAGCAAAACCCAAAACAAAAGCATAGCTTTCACATGCTTGAACGACTATAATTAATGACCAACAGTGAAACTGCAAAATACTTTTGAGTGTACTGACTACGTCCTCTCGCTGATCCAAATGAGCTGTAATTTGTTATGTGGGGTGCTGGGGTTTCTATCTCCAACTTAACAATTTGTTGGGGTAATGGGGTAAATCTAAAAGTTTTTTTTGGGTTTGGAGCAACCCTTTAACCGCTTTACGTGCTAAAACCTGCAGTCCTGGTTTCAATGACTTGCTCTGTGTCAATGTGTCTTTGCCTAAACTTGAACAAGGTCGTAGATGACTTTTCTTCATGAAAATCAAGCGCTTTCTTAGTTCATGAATTGTTTAGTAGAACGGTATTGAATTAGAATGCAGTCGAAATGGCACAAGCAATTTCACGTATTTTAGCCAAAAATAGTAAGAAAATAGGATTTTTTTGTTCTAAAATTCAAAGAACAAACACTACAAACTGGTTTAGAATGGTTTTATTGTGTGATATGAGCAATATTGAATCTAAAAAAGCCAACATACCAGGCATTTTGACTGGGAAAATTAATGCCAAAATGGACGAAAAATCCATATTTTTTGACAAAAATTCGAAATTTCAAAATGCATGCCCTCCTCTCCCTGTGAACCGAATGAGCTGAAATTTGGTATGTGGGGTTTCTATCACCAACGTAACAATTTGCGGGGCTGATGGGTTAAATTTGAAAAAAAAAGTTTTTTTTGAACAACCCTATTGATTAAGCTAAAATTAGAACCGCAAGGAATTGTGGGAAAATAATGGGGACCAGTAGCACTGAACTTGACAAAAGAGTCCAACTCATGTAAAAATTAATTTCAATAATCGAATGATTGCACAATGAAATATTAATTGATCCTATACTTTTTGACAGGATGATGAAAAGCATATTGGCATAGTCAATGCACAAAGCTTAAACGTTAATAAAAAATTAAATCCTCAATTATAAGACTGTAGTTTAATGGGTCCAAGACAACTGAGTGACCACGACAAATTGATCGCAAACAAACTGACCGCAAGCCAAATGACGCCGATTGGCTGAGAAGGGCGATCATAAAAATATTTTACCATTCCCACAGCCATCTTGCCCAAACCCTCACTTTGTGACAAAATCACTGTGATGAAACTGTTGGTTGAAGGTCAGTTTGTCGTGGTCAGTTGACTTGGCTTGTGTTCAATCAGCAATACTGAATTTTGCCTTAAAAAAAAATCCAAAATAATATCAATCCTCTGTTCTGTAAGTTGTACAACACTAAAGGTAACCAAATAAAACTATGCACTGGTTTATTGGTTTAAGTCAACTTTTTGAATAGCTGCACTTGTTGCACATGTTTAAAGCTGTCAAGTAAAATTACTTTGAAAAACAATTAGCATAAAAAACAGACCAATACAATTGCTACTTTGTCAAGCACCAGATTATGACACAACACTTAAAGAAAATGTAAGCCAACAAAAATGGCCACAAAGGATGAAGAAACTGTAACAAAGAACTGGGAAGAGTTACTCACAAGAGCCTTCAGTTTGAAAGTTTCTGCTCCAAATCACTTGTCGAGTGTCAAGATTAACCTGAAAAAAGCAAAACAATATTTACAAAAGAACATAATCAAGTACCAGTATATGCACTATGTGACTGAAAAAAAACAACAAAAAATGGTGCCATTGTCAACACTAGCAGCAATCCTACGGCAAGCTGAACTTAAAAAGGACATTCTGGTTCAAATTTTTTTTGCTCGTTTTTTTCTCCAAAAATTGATAGATCTGAAAACTAACTCAACACCAAATTTGAGCTTTCTATGACCTTCCTTTCCAGATAAACAGCTTAGATTTCCAATTACTAAGGCTTTTTTCCCCCAAGAAATTTTGCCAAACTTGCCCAAGCTGCTTATCGCTAAATGTAGGCCAACTTTCCAAAAGTTAATCTTCCATCACAATACTGACAAAATAGCAACACTGACTACAAAGGAAAATTGTTCATTTTTAACTGCAATACTGTATCTTGAAAACGGCAAGACCTAGAAACACCAATTTTAGTGAAAATGCATTTTAGGCTTATGCCACTATTTTGGTCAACAGTGAAATTGAGTGAATGCCCTTTTAAAGTTTTTGGTCAGAGCTCAAAGTGTGTAAACTAAATTATTAACACGAAAGTTGCTGGCTGAAATTAATGACAGATATTTTCAATTTTCCACTGAATTGGCTATGATGTTTTTTTGAAAGAGATTCTTTTGACATGTGATGCGATACTAATAGGGATTTTAAATGAAATACGAGTTTTAGAGCATCAATTTATCCCCAATGGCACAGCTAGAAAAGTGGTGGAAAATTATAGCCTAGCTACTGCAGTTCTTCCCTTCCAAAAGAGTAAAACAATCCACATTTGATTAACACAGCACAAACCAGTAATAATCATCTAACTACAAATAAAAAAAAAAGGTTTAACTCACATTCCGTGTATGCAGATATTTTGTAATAAAACCTAAAAAACCAAATCCTAACTCAAACCTATAACAGTAATTATCAAAATAAAATTTCCAAGAACAAGTGACGTCAACAAAATCTTTGTTTGTTTAACCGCGCTCATTCTGCATGCCAAGTCACTTCGAATAAAAAATATATACATTTTATCTTCCAAATTATGAAAGCATGATCACTAACTGAAAAAGTTCTTTGCTCTGGTTTTCTTTTCATTGAGAATTTCATCATTACATTTCCTCGTGATAGTTTGAGCAAAATATTCCTGCATTCTTCTGCCTCAAATTTAGGGTCTTCCACCCCCCTTACAAGGGTAGGACCATTTGGATATTCCACCGGCATTTTTATCTTCTAGATATTTCACATTCTTTCAGCAATATTATATCATTATTATTATTGTTTTATGTCTGCTGTAAGAAAAGTAAATGTTTACCATTTACAACTTGAACCAATAAAAATGATACTGAAGTTCAACAAACTACAAAGTTGAGCAATGTGTGTTATAGCACATAAGCCTTTGATATTAGGATGAGTACATGATTCAGCTATACTGTAACATGTCAGTGGATTGGCATAATTTGCAAGTTAACTAAGTAATTCAAGCTAAAGAAAAAAGCACTGGCAAGGGAAGCATTTTTCAAACTTTATGGAGGTATAAGGCAAGGCAAAAAACACTGTGTCAGTTTTTCAAGAACAATAACCAAAGAATTCAGAGAGTATGATACTTTTAGACAAGTTCTTCTTACAGTAAGGACTATTCATTAGGTATGTCACTAAAATATTTGTTGTAAACTGGAACTATAACGTACACAAAAAAATCCATGCTCCACTACAGCAATTACAGAGTATTCATTCTTTAAACAAAACTATTAGCAATGTACAATAAACTATAAAGTGAAAACCAAAACTAAAAAAAATATTAAAGCAAATCTTAAAACTAAACAATGAACATATATATATAATTACATTAGAACAAAGCATTATAATTGTGCTATCAAAGTGGAAGTGATGCTAGATGCATCACATGGCGATGATATGCGGCAAATGATAGGCTACCACATTTGATTCATTACCATTTATTTTCAATATGATACTGATACAAAACAGCATTTGAAATAATAACCAGTGAGCAACCGAGCATTCATGCTATAGTGATAGTAATGGAGATGTTTATGCATCAGTTTAATAGTTTTATTGTAGGAAGTGGCTAGTGTTATATAACATGATGCCCACAAAGAGAACAAGAGAGCGAAGAGTGAGCACTCATTAGCTCATTTATTCTTTTTTATTTTTCAAATTATCGTTAGGGTTTGGGTTAGATTTTGAGTTTGGGTTAGGATTAATGTTAGGGTTAGAGTTTGGGTTAGGTTTAGGGTTGGATTTAGGGCTAGGATAGCAATTTTCTTATAGTTACGTAACATAACAGCAATCTCTGCCTTTGTTATATTCATCACACTGGAAAAAATATTTTCCAATTAAATTTGGAAGCATGGTTGCAGTTATTCGTGGACAACAACATGATGCAAAAAAATCTTGGCTATTAACATTGAACATAGCTCAGCGTCATAATACAAAATGTTTATAGGTTTCTAGGCTATTGACTATCTAGAATCAATGTTCCCTCTAAGTGCAAAAAAATGCAAAAAACGCAAATCATTTTCTGGAATTTTCTCACAACTTTTTCTCCAGTGCGAGAGGGGCTTTCACTTTTTCAGCATTTTTAAGTTTGATTTTATTATAAAACTAATTCAAGATCAAACAGGATCTAAAACCACATTTAGCAGTAAGGTCTGTGGTACCAAACTGATTTATTGATTTGAAATTATTAAGTCCCACCATGTGGCAATATCTGCCTATCTAAACCCAAGTTAAAAAATTCAAATACTCTGTACCGAATTTTAGTGCCAACCTAGCACACATTCATTTCGTATGCCATGCCAATCAAAATGCAACAATTGCGCCGATTTAGGTAAACACCGGTAGAATTAGTTTCCAAATTACTGTGTTTTTCCAAGTCCTTGCTCTGTGACTTGACCACTAAACTGTAAAAACAGGTAGGATTCACTCGCTTGGTACCACAAATATTGGAAAGTTTCCTAACTTTCATACTTCAATTAACGTGGTTGAGAGGCTTTTGCACCATGCCAAAATTGTTTTCCATTTGGCGCAAGATTTCTGAAGTACAGTACTACTGTATGCGCCAGATTTCTGGGGCACAACATGCAAACTTTCCAATGGGATTCTGGAACTACGGTAATATAAATTGCTACCAGCTATGGGTGACAATAAATAAACTGCAGTAAGTTGTTTGTTTGTGGTGGACTGTGGTCTTTAAAGGCCTAAGCTATGGCATTTCCATAAATATCCTATGTTAGCATATTTCATATCTTTTTCAGCACTCATTCAGACCGTAACAACTTCAAGGAAATACCAGAACAATGTTAGTGTTTAGAATTGCTTAAATAGGCTACAGTATGTTCAATTGGATTAATAAACTTAAAAGTGCCTCTTCATATCAGTTCAGGGTAGGTAATCATCTAGCTAAGATTAGAATATCAACAACTAGGCTACAGTACAGCAACAATAGTCAACAGCTGACATTGTTTGTGGGGTATCATTAAGTACCGGTATGAGCCGTTGCTTTCTTTTTGGAAGCTCTGCGACTGCATTATCTCCTTCTATCCAATCTATGTTATTCCCCAAATCTAGCCCTACGCTAATGAGTTTACGCATGAGAGGAGAAAGAGCACGTGCACGCTCATACACGAGTCATAGAGATTCCAAAAAAAGCGGACGGTTCATTCTTAACAACATCCACATTGTGTTGCAGGTTAGTTGAAAGAACTACCTCTGACCTACTCTTAACTGGGTGTCGTTAAGTGTGAGCCGTCGCTTTTTTTTTGGCAGCTCTGCAATTGGTGTGTGATTGATAATGTAATTGTAATTACATTATTATTCACCCAGTTGCCTTGGTCAGGAGACAGCGAAAGGACCTTTCGGTCTTCGAGTCAAGCTGCCACCTGCTCACCTGTCTACCACACACAGCGGAGGCTTCACACAGTCCCTTTGATTGCTGAACGTCAAGCAGGAAAGCTGTGAATACCAATTTTTATGGTCTTTGGTTTGACGCGACCAGGAATCGAACCTGTGTCTACCGCTTCAGTAGCAGACGCTTTATCCACTCGACCACTGATCGCTCATGCATTCTCTTCTTCCCTACGATCTAAGCTATTCCCCAGATCCAGCCCTAACCCTAATGAATGCACACATGAGAGGAGCGAGAGCGTGTGCACGCTCATACACGAGTCACAGAGATTCCAAAATAAAGCTGATGGCTTATACTTAACAACAACCCTCTAACCAACCCTACAGCCCTATTCTAGTTGGTTTATTCATTACTGGTACCAGTACATATTCAACCACCAGAATTAATTTGTTCTGGGTTACAGGTTAAGCATGAACCATTGTCGCAGGCTAAAGTTCAGAGTTAGGCCTACATTGTTATCAGGTTAGAGTAGGCTACATCTGTACTAGCCGAGTCTATTTCAGATTTGGCTCTTACTCTTTACAGTAGGCTACTACTGTACTGTAGTACTAGGCTTAGTCTACTAGTACTAGCCTGCTAGGGCTCTGGGCTGAGTTCAGGAGTTAGAGTATCAGTACAACCTAGAACCCAGATCTATTACAGTATGATAGGACTAGGCCTAGTGAGGGCAGAAAATTTTCAACCGTTAAATACGGTAGCCTACCGGTAGTTAATCTGAACTTCAGAATCAGAGAATGAATTGAGCATCTAGTCTCGGCCTACTGCAGCTCGGTACTGGTGAGCTATCATACTGGATCTGACATCTTGGTAGGCCAACGTACAGCATCTAGCGTTTAACCGTAAGGAGGCATATCGGTAGGCTCAATATGACTCTTGGTACTGGTGCCTGCTCAGGCCAATTCAAGTTGGTGTAGTGTCATTCAAAAGAGTAAACCTTCCAGCCTACCTGAACAGTATCAAATGACGAAACAGCTTGTACCTTGTCTCTGACCGAAGGCCTGTGCAGTAGGCCTATGCTGCACCGCCATCAAACTACTGTAGCCTATTCCAAAGCCTGAAAGCTACAACCAGATAGAAAAGTTCGTTCCGATATCGATTTAATAATAATAAATGCCAAATCTCATGATTATACTGTTCCGGTGGCCCTGCACTTACTACGTAGAGTCGTAGAGTCACAGTAGGCCTAATGTGGTACTCTTGTAAGCTACCGGTATGTACTTTACAAAAAGTTTCAACTTTCAATACACTGCGCAGAATATGGGCGCCAACATTGCATTCTTGCGCCTTTCTACCTTTACTAGAGATGGCAACAGCGCAGCGTACGCGGCCGCGCGCTGTTGTTGGAGCACCGCGCAGCGTGGCAGCTAAAATCTGCTTTACGTAACAGGGTCAGCGCAGCGCCGCGTACAATAATTTTTTACATTTTTTTTACAATTATTGCTGGTGATTTTCTCTTTATGAACAACAATGGTTAGTCTGGATGTAACTATTATATGAAATGAAAACAATGCATGTCACAAAAATAGTAAAAGGTGCCTTCGGTTCAAGTTTATTTTTTCCGAATTTGGAGCATCCTAGAATCGGTTATTTTGGCTACAAGAAACTTGGTTTCAATGGGCTGAACGTCTTTCTTGGCACCAACAAAAAGATTTTGGCTTTTGTAGGCTAGACTAGGAAAGGTTTTGGACGTTTGGTGAGAGGATGCAACGAAGGCAGACAAATGTAGAAGAAACAGGTTTGTGGGCAACAATCATCAGAGCAGAGACACAAAACAAAGCCTAGCGACATACCCACCCTGAATGCAGTAGGCCATGGTATTGGTACAAGCCCAAGGCTATACCACAGTATAAATATCATACAGTAATCTTACTCGATTGTGACGTGTGTCCGCATTTTTTGAGAGGTAAAAGCAGAGCTGGTTTTTTTTTTGACGTCATAATAGTGACATGGTGAGCGGACGAGGATAACGCCAAAAAGTAGGAATTGTTTTGAAATTTTACGTGTGTTTTCTTGGTTTGACGACGTTACCGTCTTCATCCTTTTTTGCGCCCCTAAACGTTAGAGGGCAGCATTTTTCCCCTCTGCATTAGTCCAGATATATCGCGGTCTAGCTCCTTTTGTAGAGTTCGCACAGGATCAGAATTAGTATCGATGGAACCGTCAAAGCTCAGGCTTCGACTTGCTATAATTTTGACGTCACTTTCTTGTGACGTCACAAAGTAGTACGTTTAAGAAGAAAAAAAATTGGAAATTTTCTTACATAAACAACCTTTAGTTACTTGGGGTTTTGCTCGCAGCCGGAGTCCAACATCAAAAGTTTGTCAACACTTGGTTCGTATCGTTAACTAACTAACTATTCTGCAAATTTCGTTTAAATAGCTTGACGTTTAGCGAAAATATCCTTGATTGTTTGCCTTGTTGTTGTAAAATTCGTCTTGAATTGCAGTTATGTGCAGTGATTGTGTTATTGCTTAGGCCTATCACCAAATAGACTGTGACATCATTATGAAAGTTTTTAGTTATTCGTATGACTAACCCGCTTAAAAAATATTCATGACAACAAGCGATCTAAAAAAAGTTCCATGGACGTAAAGAGTTATTTACCGCATGGTAGCAGAGTTGTAAGTCGAGCCGGGCTTTTCAGGTCGGGTTCGGGGCTCAAGTTGACAAAATTTCGGGCTTAATTCGGGTCTAAGACGTGCTTTTGTCTTAGGTGCACAAAAATATAATCAAATTAACTTGACAACATTGCTAAATTTTTCAGATCAACCTTAACTTTCGGGTTTTTTCGGGCATGAATTGGGCTTCAAATTAGTTTTCGGGTTGGGGCTTATATTTTCGGGTTTGGGCCTGAATTAGTCGGCCCGTTTACAATTCTGCTTGGTAGTTGATTATATCTCCCTTAACGTGAGTTTTAATTTTCCCCATTGACCTCCAACGGTTATAATGAGCTAGTCTCTCTGATTGTGCGGTAATCATTATTATCTCTGATATCGGTTCAACACTCCATTGTAAATTCTTGACTATGCCTGCACCTGTTGCTACTATTTTGTTGAACAGGGCAGGGGCGTATTTAGGAGGGGGTTATTGTGCCAAAGCCCCCCCTTTGGGTCGCCAGTAATGTTTGAATACTTCATTATAGTACGCAAAATTGAGCCATGCCCACCCTTTTTGGAATTTGGGTAGAAAATCTGGGCAGAAAAACGGACTAAATCTGACTATGACCTGAGTGAAGACCTTTTTCTTTTTTTTTTTTTTTTTGGTCTTCACCTAAATCTGGACAGAAGAACGGGCTGAATCTAAGTGAAAACCTTTGTTTTTTATCTTCATCTTTTTGGTCTTCATGTTTCTCATCTGGTTTTTATCTACCTTTTCAAATTTCTGGCTACGCGCCTGGCCCCTCCTTTCGAAAATCCTGCGTACGCCACTACAACAGGGGTCGGCAACTTATATCCCTTGGGCTGTATCCAGCCCGCGATCTCAAACATCCATCCGAGATCCCTTATGTGACTTCCGGAAGTCGTTGGCCACGCAACCAAATCCTGCTCTGAAACTACCCCAACATTTGACGAAACCTTTTTTTTTTCTTAGGGTCCTCAACTACAAATCGGCCAAAAACTACCTTAAAATTTTGTGAATACCTTTTTTTTATTTTTATTTTCTTTCAAATTATTCCAAAACGTGCAAAATTGTATTCAAATGGCGTTAAAATAGCTATTTTTTTGGGAAAAATCACTAACATCGCACAAAATGACCCCATGGCCTCGGGCGGCGGCTGCCTACCAGCAGACCTTTGAATGTGACATGCTTAGTTGCACCAGTTTACTCAGGGCGTCGCTTAAATGACATGTTTTTGATCAAATTTTTTGAAAACTTGGGTTCAAGCCCTCGTTTTCCTCAGCAAGATTCTCGCTGCGCCACTCTATTTTTGCTCAAATGAACGGTTGCTATATTTTTGAAGTAGAAACGCAAAACAGAATTATTAGAGAACCGCATTTTCTCCTGAATTTGAGTCAAAAAAAAAATCAGAAAAAAACGATGTTTATTCACTTCAGAAAAATTGAAATTTTGTTCGAATATGATGTGAAGTTAAATAAAAAAATTTAACAAAAGGTCAATATCTTCATCACAGGTAAAATGTAAATCACAATTTTTCGCGGATTTGAGATGAAAATCAACTACATTTCAAGCGGTACAAGACTTCAAAAAAGTGACTAATACCAAACCCATTTAAACATGCAATTAATAGATGATTTTGTTCAATACCTCTACAACTAGAAGAAACTAACTAGGATAGGGCAAAATTATTGCAGCTAAATTAAAGTTTTATCATGAATTACACTGAACGTCTGCATCAAAAAACGATAACTCATACAGTCTATGAAAGCTTTTTTTCAATCAAAAGTTCTAGAGGTTCACGATTTTTACTTCATAATGATGTCACAGTCTATTTGGTGATAGGCCTAAGCAATAACACAATCACTGCACATAACTGCAATTCAAGACGAATTTTACAACAACAAGGCAAACAATCAAGGATATTTTCGCTAAACGTCAAGCTATTTAAACGAAATTTGCAGAATAGTTAGTTAGTTAACGATACGAACCAAGTGTTGACAAACTTTTGATGTTGGACTCCGGCTGCGAGCAAAACCCCAAGTAACTAAAGGTTGTTTATGTAAGAAAATTTCCAATTTTTTTTCTTCTTAAACGTACTACTTTGTGACGTCACAAGAAAGTGACGTCAAAATTATAGCAAGTCGAAGCCCGAGCTTTGACGGTTCCATCGATACTAATTCTGATCCTGTGCGAACTCTACAAAAGGAGCTAGACCACGCTATATCTGGACTAATGCAGAGGGGAAAAATGCTGCCCTCTAACGTTTAGAGGCGCAAAAAAGGATGAAGACGGTAACGTCGTCAAACCAAGAAAACACACGTAAAATTTCAAAACAATTCCTACTTTTTGGCGTTATCCTCGTCCGCTCACCATGTCACTATTATGACGTCAAAAAAAAACCAGCTCTGCTTTTACCTCTCAAAAAATGCGGACACACGTCACAATAGTTTTTGCATGGAGTGAGAATACTGTATGATATTTATACTGTGGCTATACACAACAGTTTCTACTACACATGCGCTTGCATTTCAGAGTGACAGAGTTAGTGCAGTATTGTGACGGCTGTCACCTCACCTAGAATCGAAGCCTTGTTCTGCTCAACCAGCTTGTAATGCTAATCATGTGACTTCGCGGTGCTGTTGGCGATTGCAGGAAGGTTGCTTAGAGCATGCCCTGATTGGGGCGTGACATTTGGCTTTTTCTCTCTGTCCGAACTCAGACGCAGAAAACTATTTGGAGTTGTTTTTGGACTTAGGACAACAAGCAACAACAACAACACTTTTTCAACGTCGACGTTTTCATTTCAATTTCCAATCAAGTATTTTGTCTGAACTTAATTTACAGTTAAATCGTTTACGTTTATTTTATTTTGGCTAGTTTAGAGATTAGTGTAATAAAATATATTTTTATCTAAAGTTTATTGTGACGTTTGCATTTCTATTATTTGACGGAGTTTAACTACATTATTTATTAGAACCATACGTCACAAGTATAGCCTAATCGTCAACAGGTCATGGCATCAAGTATTAGGCTTTCGGTCCTATATCTATAGCCAGTGGTGGGCAGTAACTAGTTACAATTGTAACTAGTTACTGTAACTAGTTACTTTTTTAGTAACTGTAACTGTAACTTCGTTACTTTTTTCAGATGTAACGATATTTGTAACTAGTTACCAGTTCAGAGCCCGAAAAAAAGTTACAGTTACAGTTACTTTTTGTACTACATGATTTGAAGCAAATTACAGATTTTAATGAATTCCATTCAAAATAATTGTATTACAATGGCAACACAGGACGCACAGTTGCATGTCTGATCAACCATAACCTTTTATCCATATTTTCTTCACTGTGTTCACTGGACTATACATGTGGTTGCTGGTTAAAGTTTAAGTTAAAGCCGTCAGGCCTGTTTTTAGTCCAAATTTTTAATCACTAAAGTAACTGTAACTTGTAACTGTAACTGTAACTAGTTACTTTTTCAAATTTGTAACTGTAACTGTAACTTAGTTACTTTTTTTGCCAAGTAACTGTAACTTGTAACTAGTTACTTTTAGAAAGTAATTTGCCCACCACTGTCTATAGCCTATCTCAAATCTGGTTGGCCTATTTAGTAAAGTACGAAGACTAGACTACACATAGTTCCAATGACAGAATAGCCTAGGTAGTAGCAGACTTTATTCCACAATCAGACACACATGCAAACAGGAAACAGCAAGGGTATAATGCATAGGGTTGTTATACATACAAGTGTAGTAGCTTATGACGGCATGCAGAGCACGTGATACCTTATATTTCATTATTTGAGCTACTGGTTCAGGATTAGTACAGTAGGCTAGTTGCATGGAATCATCAAGTAGACTGGTAGATTGTTTTTGATTGCCAAAACATGGAGCAGAACAACTGATAGAAAACACTAACAAGGCAGAGTAAACCTGAAGGCCTAAAATTAAAATGACTGATCTCGCGTCGCATGCTTTTTAGTTTTTACTCGGCCATTTTCAAAGTTAACGAGTGCGAAGTTTCTGACTTTCACTTATAACTCGAGAATAGTTTGGTCTAGCTACATGAAATTTTGACAGCAGTTTGAGATTCATAAGTTAAAACTGCAATATCTTGATGTCCTTCATGGTCGACTCCTGGGAAGCCATGTCAACTTCCACTGGCAGTTAGGTGGCTATAACAACCACCAACCCTGCAGCTCCAATGATATTTCACATTGTAGCTCAAGTCAAATAAGCACAGAGCTGGACAGCGCTGTTTCGAGCTTTTAGCTCTCATCGGCAGCCCTCAGCTGTCTTTTCAAAGAAATTCCCAGCTGAACAAACATCTTGGCCTAACTGGCAAACCTTATTGGCTTGCAGAGAGGCAGATGGTTTAGTAGGAAATAAACGATTTTTTCACTTGTGGTACTTTAGAAAGAAGTGAAAAAGTCGCTGTCCTTACTTCAAGGATCCAGCGACTTTTTCACTTGTTTCTAAAGTACCACAAGTGAAAAAATCGTTTATTTCCTACTAAAGCATCTGCCTCTCTGCAAGCCAATAAGGTTTGCCAGTTAGGCCAAGATGTTTGTTCAGCTGGGAGTTCCTTTGAAAAGATAGCTGAGGGCTGCCGATGAGAGCTAAAAGCTCGAAACAGCGCTGTCCAGCTCTGTATTCATAAGTTATTTGTTTGGGCCAAATTTCAAGGCATGGAGTCCCGTGACTTCTTCAGGTTTAGAACCCGAAAACTACCCCAAAAGTGTGGTGTAAAAAGCGGTCTTATCTAAAAACGGCTTAAGTACGGCAAAAAATATTTCACATAGTTATACGCATACGCATAGGAAGCCTCAGATCGACAGAGTAAGTTCTAAGTTGGCTAGCGGGTGCTGGGCGTTATATCACCCACGAAAATATGTAGATAGTAAAACTTTATTAATGGTCTACTATAGTATAATTCACTCTCATTTAAATTACTGCCTTAGTAGTTGGGGCAGTGCTTCGGCTTCGACATTAATGCCGATAAATAAATCACAAAAAAAAGCTCTTAAGAACAATTACGTTTAGTACCATTAGATCACATACTAAACCTTTATTTTTTAAACTACAAATTTTGAAGATAAATGATATGTATAAATTTGAAATAGGAAAAATTATGCATAAAATTTCCAACAATTTATATTCTCACATTTCCAAATTTGTAGTAATAACGACCAGATTCATTCACATAACTCAAGACAAAATACAAAGAAAAACTACTTTTTGCCTCGAGTGCACACATTTCAAGCTCAAAAATCATTACACTATTATGGTGCAAAGTTATGGAATGAAACACCAAAACCAATTAAAGAAAGTACTTTCTTTAAATTCAAGAAAGAACTAAAAGTTAATTTGTTGTCCCAATATGCTGGAACACATTGAGTCGTTGCAGTTTTGACCATGCCCCCACATAACATTTTTTATGTTTTGTTTTGGGCCTGTTAGATTGAGGACTAACCAGTATTTAGTTTTGGTGTGTTGTTTCCTTTGTTGACAGTTGTTTTTTTTTTAAGTATTTTTTTTTAAGTTTTTTTTTTTTTTTATTGTTATTATTATTTTTTTTTAAAGTTTTGTTAGGTTTTTTTTTTTTTTTTTGAAGTTTTGCAGTGTACCTACTTTTTGAGTTGACAGTTGGAAGCTTTTTTTTTGTTGCTGTTTCTGTTTTTTTTTCTCAGTTTTATTATGGCTGCAGACCTTGATGACTCTGCTTAGTCTTTTCGCATGCCTAAATAAATTGAATTGAATAGGTGGGCAAGTTAATGCAAAACGTTAGCTTCGTTAACCACAAGTCCGTTAACAAACTTCACACCTCCGTTAACGTTAATCCGTTATTTTCAGCTTTAATTAACGGAAGTTAATAAAGTCTGTTATTTTGTTAATATTTTGTGAGTACTTTACATTTCTTTTTATTCACTCGCTTCTATAACACGTATTGACGCTGTTGAGCTGATTGTAAGGAAATATTTATTGCTATGGTGGTCTTTTTGTGTTTTGAAAGATACGTTTTACAGTCTATAATCTAATTTCAAGATAAAAGCAAGTTCAAATGCACAACGAAGCTGCAAGATATTAACGATAAAAACCTTAACGGAAGTTAACAGCACTTAACCGAAGTTACTTTAGTCCGTTAACAGCACTTAACGGAAGTTAATTTAGTCCGTTAACATGAAAAAACTTTTTAACGGATTAACGAGTGAATGAAAAAGTTAGCTTTGTTATTAACGGATTAACGATTAACGGACTTGTGCCCATCTATGGTTATACGTCGTAAGATACCTTTTCATCCCTACCTACACTTCTGGCCGCATCGAGTTTTTTTCCCTTTTTTTTGCTTTCTAAAGTTTGTGCATTCTTCTTCTCCTAAACCACACAAAATCGAAATCAAATTTTTCTGTAAATATGTTGAGCTGCAAATGCAATTTTGTCTTCTGAAATTTTTTGAGGCCTCTCCCCCAGAACCCCCAAAAAATAGGGCCCTAAAAACTATTTTTTTAACTGCTCAAGCTAGGGTGATAGTTTTTTGTTTATATCAGTAGATATTTAAGCAACAAATAGGTTGACATAGTATGGGGGTACCCCCCCCAGGGGCCCCCAGATGGACTCCCCAGAAATCAGTTTTTTTGAACGACTCTAGCTATAGAGCATTACTTTTGTTTTTATATCGGCAGATGTTTAAAAAACAAATAATTTGACATGGTTTGAGAGAGCCACCTTTCTGAAAACACTCCAAAATGATACCCCTAAAATCAATTTTTTTATTATGTCGTAAGCTAGAGAGCTAATTTTTTTCAGATGTTAGTGGAAATTTATAGGATATATAACTTGCGGTGCGGTGCAGCGTGAACTTAGTTGTGTTTGGATGCGGTGCGGTGCAGCATGCGGACAAGGTTTGTGGATGCAGCGCAGCATGCGGATGCATTTTTTTGTTATCCACACCATCTCTAACTTTTACCACTTTCGCCACGCCTAAGAGGATGAAAAACCCAGCTGAAGACGAATAAAATTTGCTGCAGATCGAGATTCTCACTTTATTCTAGCGGTACCATTCAACCACTAAAAAAAGAAAGAAAGAAAGGTTTCAGCATCCAGGGTCAAAACAAGGATGGCAGTAGGCTACTGTACGTTTAAAATTTGAACATGGCGTACTTCAAAAACTTACCACACCGTAGTTCTGTAATGTAACAAAAACAAATTTTGCATGCGTATTGCATCGACGTACTTTTCATTGGATGGTAAGCTCTAAACGTACTGTAGGCCTACTTAAGAGATATGGTACGTAGAGCAATCAAAGTTCTAAACGTATCGTACTTGAGAGCTACGGTACGTACACAAAAAATTCCTAAGGTTTTTTTGAAGTTTTTGTTTTTCGCGCTTCAAACAAAGACTTTGCTGCATGTATAATCTAAAACAGAATTCATGCGAATCAGTTTTGCCAAGTTTCGAGCTGTTCAACTCATATTACGCCTTTTGGCCTTAATGCTTGGCGAAGAAAGGATTGGGGAACAAGTAATCATAGCTCAGAACACGAACGTGTCATAAATAATAAAGAAACGTGTAACAATGCATGGTGTAAGAGTTCCCGTACAAGCCACTAGTCTGGAAGCACGATTCTATTGAATAATGCAGACTTGAGCTTGAACATCCATTCGTTGTATTCCGTTATAGTTACAAAACTAAGTATTGACGGTTGATTTGACTGTTAATTTTTAAGTTACAATACTTTGGAAATTACTTAGGAAGTTACACTTGGAAGCCACTCCAGGAAGTTCAATTCCCCATCGCATTTTCTTCACAATCAACGGCAATAAAAGATAGTTTTAATTACTATCGACTCAAATAAGCTAAGGTTAAAACATTAAAGCACGATAGCATACAGTATTCAGCTTCTGATTTCCCCGCTATTATGGGCCTGTCTACACTGTGCGTACAAAATTACAAAACTTTTTACGCTCGTACGTCGAAGGTGTCTACACTATACAAAACGGCGCATACGAGCGTAACGGCTTAAGAGCGTATTCTGTGGGTGGCCATAATATTGTGCTGAATTGAATGACAGAAAACATAGATTTAGGCCTATTACAATTCTTTTTTGCTTCGGTTAAATTTGGGTCAGATTATGCATCACGAGAAGTAGTATTGTCTTTTTGATAATTTAAACGTAAATTTTTTTCTACCTTCCTCACAAAAAAACATAACGTAAGGCCAATCGAGGGTGTTGTGATGGCTGTTAGGTAGCGAAGATTTTGTTGGATGAAGAAAAAAGATATTTGCACCAATCAGTGATCGAGCGTCTGTTACTTAAATGCAAGATCTGGGTTCGATTCCTTGCTTAGCATTCAGCAATAAAAAGGAACAGCGTGAAGACTCCACAGTATGTGGTAGATAAGACGTGGCAGCTTAACTCGAAGACCAAAAGGTTCCTTTGCTGTCTCCTGGCCAGAGCAACATGGTGAATACAACAAAATTACGAAAATTAACTTATAAGCCACTGATGCAGGCCCGGCGCTAGGATAGCGTGGCTGGGGGACAGAAATAAATTTTGGGGGGCACGAGAAGTTATTTATGTAAATTCGAAAGTGTGGATCAAACGAAAAAGGTGAAGACTAAAAAAAAAAAAGGTTTCCAGTTCAAAAATTTCCACAAACTTTGGTTTTCATCTCAAAATTCTTATGATTTTCCACGAGTCCTTATGTGAAGTGTGAAGATCAAAATAAAAGGGTCTTCTTCCCCAAAGTTTCATGAAATCCGGTGTGAGTCCACAACAACTACGAAAAAAGAGTTCTTGCTCGCGAATTCTAGGACGATAAGCACCAATTTGGGAGTTTTAGGCCTCGATTTGCACTTCAGTAGCCCCGAGCCGGTTAATTTCTTCGAGGCACAGTCCCCGCTTGGGAGGCACGGCCCCGGAATGTCCCCCCCCCCTTTGGCGCCGGGCCTGCACTGATGGGCACTAGAGGCTGGTTTCAAAGGTCCGGTTCATCCTCTTTTGAACTCCTCTTTGCGGAGGGTGACTCAGTGGAAAGATCTGATCGCAATGTTTTGCAAGGTACATTTTGTTTTCAGCTTTCAACTGCTTTTGAGTTCTACTGTTACATTCCGTTTACCGAGGTGGAGTCCTCGAGGACACATTTTGAAGTCCTTGGCCTCGAAGCTGCAAGTCCTCAAAAATTGCCCTGTCCTCGGCTTGAGGACTGCAGTATTTTTAAAATTCCTTAAAATTTTGTAGATTTTTGTTTTTTCTAGAAAAATTTGTTTTTTTGGAGGTTTTTTGACTTTGTTTGAGATTACCTGAAAATTGTAATTGTAATTGTAATTACATTTTATTCACCAAGTTGCCTTGGCCAGGAGACAGCGAAGGGACCTTTCGGTCTTCGAGTCAAGCTGCCACCTGCCCACCTGTCTACCACACACGGCGGAGGCTTCACACAGTCCCTTTGATTGCTGAACGTCAAGCAGGAAAGCTGTGAATACCAATTTTTATGGTCTTTGGTTTGACCCAACCGGGAATCGAACCCGAGTCTACCGTTTCAGTAGCAGACGCTCTATCCACTCGACCTCTGATCGGTTAAAAACTCGAAAAAACTTTTAAAGACCTTTTTTTTGAAACGTGTGAAAAAAAATTTGAAGACCTTGTTCTTATTTTTTTGGGGGGAAACACTTGCGCCTGTGTCCTTGCCCTAGAAAGGGTCTGTCCTCGAAAGAGCTGTCTTTGGCCTCGGATATTTTTTGTGTCCTTGGCCTCGAGCCTTGTGCCCTCGACTCCACCTCTGTTCCGTGTCCGTTTAAGCCAAACTTTGAGCGTCCTTTGCCTCTCTCTCATATCAACTTTTATATAAACTTTATCCTTTCCACCCCTGGAAACACAATAGATGGTGCATGATGCGTTGCATGCAGGTATAGGTTATCCTCTCGAATTGTCAAACGGTTTGACTGTGCGAATAATGCGTAATTAAGTGACGCAATATCACATTCAACTGCAATCTTTTCCGCATTTAATCCCTACTGCAAAAACTACTCCCTTTTTATCATTATTGCGTTGACTACTCCCCCCAAGCGGTTTGTGTTAACTCCTGGTGATCAATCAGATTCAAGTGCATTATAACTCCTGATTTTCATAACTAAAATTTTTGTTGACATGCTTATTGCAGTATTCATGTTTTCTTTTTTCACACAAATGCTTCTACTGAACGCTTTTTTTTTTACTACCACTCTGGTAGTTATGTATCACAGTAACGCACATGAATTTGATAATAAAAGTTTTGGATTCAATCCCTCACCCGGTAATCCTAAACTTACTCGGAGAAATGCTTACCCTAGCATTAGCCGAAGATTGAGAGAAATCTCACAGATGTCCAGCTAATTGAACTTTCATAAAACATAAAACGACAATAGGGCGAACTATGGTAGCTAAAAAATTTCAATTACCCTATACTGCAGTAATATTATTACCACTGAAATTGCAGAAAATTGATTGTGCGACTAGAACATTCAATAAGTTTACTGTACTCCGATGATGAGCTTTTGTATTTTCTCAATAAGACAGATATTGCAACTTCAGTAATACAATTGTATTCAATATTTTCAAAAACTCAATAAAGTAAATTAGTTGCAAGCAAAAGTACAAAATTCTAAGCGTACAACCGTTAATATTTCAGAAAGTAACATTTCGGGCATCTCTTGCAATTGTAATGCTTCGGAGGGAGTGAGGGACCCTTCATCTGCATGTAGCTTCCAGTGGTGGATTTAGGGGGGGGGGATGGGGGGGATGCATCCCCCCCCACCAGCCTAAAAGTAACGATTTTGGCCGAAAAATCAGCCTCTATTTCGAATAATTCGGCTCCATTTCGGGATGCATCTCCCCCCACCTACCTAAACGTAACGAATCCGGCGAAAACTCAGTCTCAAGTTTGGTGAAGACCTTTTTTTTTTATTTTTTTGGAGACTACCTGAATTTGGGCGAAAAAAACGTTTGAATTTCCGATTCCGGCCGAAAAATCACTCTCAATTTTGGTGAAGACCTTTTTTATTTTTATTTTTTTGGAGACCACCTGAATTTGGGTGAAAAAAACGTTTGAATTTCCGATCTCGGCCGAAAAATCACTCTCAATTTTGGTGAAGACCTTTTTTTTTTTTTGTGGAGACCACCTGAATTTGGGCGGAAAAAACGTTTGAATTTCCGATTTCGGCCGAAAAATCACTCTCAATTTTGGTGAAGACATCCGAATTTTTGAGGTTTTGTGCTTCAAATCCCCCCCCCCACCAAAATTTTCTGGATCCGCCACTGGTAGCTTCACGTAGATATTAGCGCAGGTTAGACAAGCACATATTACCATTGATGCAAAAATAAGTGTAAAGCAAAAGCTATCTCAGGGATTTAATCAAAACTTGTAGGAAAGTTCATCACAAGAGTTTTGCTTGAAGCAAAAGCTGTCTCATAGGTTTAATCAATACTTGTAGAAAAGTTCATCATAAGAGTTTTGCTAACAATAAAAATGGCAAAAATAGGTTGCAACACACCAAGGTATCAAGTTATAAAAAAAACAAACAATTCATATTCCCCTTGAAGTACAAACAAAACAACTTTGCAGAAATGAACTCAATGCACAGTGACACACAACAGACGTATAAAGACTACAATAATAAGCTTCAAATTAAGGAATTAAACAGTGGCAACATCCTCAAAGGCTAATTAAAATATTAAGTTTATGCTGTCATACATTTAAAAAAAAGCTTTCAATTTCATATTTCATTCGAGATAGTAGCAACGAATTCCATACGTTCAGTGATGCATATAAACACACAATTGCAGTACTAGTAAATCTACTACTAAAGCTAAAGCTAGTTACATTTTAAACCCAATTATTATTATCAGTATTGACAAGCAAGCTATATCTAGCGCTTGCCAAATCAGAACTAGAGCTGATTCAACCTTCCAAATACGTAGGAGCAAAACAATTTATGAGTAAGCATAGCAATTTTGCATAGAATACAAAATTTAATTGCTAAAAGTTATAACTCATAGTGTGGTATTAAAAGCTATGCTAGATAAATATGCTTCAAAATTTAATGAATGTACATTAAACCTTGAAGACATGAAAGTAAGAAAAAAAAACAACAAAGTATCAATAATGATTTTAATATCAAATCCGTCTCACAAAGCAGATATTTTTCTATACATCACAAACATTTCGATTATAAAACTTGGAAATGAGTAGCGCTTAGCTCCTGAAAAAGTCAAGCAGCAACTCCATGAAGCATCAACAATCACCAACGTCTTAGTTGATTTCAGAGGAGGGAAAGAAGAAAATGTCACAAGCTTAGCCAACAGCACTTAACTCAAACTATGAGCAATTTTATTACGGTGTGTTGACCATGAGGCATGTTGAAGAAATACAGAAAAACATTACTGAAACTTGATGGCTTTACTTCTGCTTTTCACTAAAGGAGAAAATGTCATACGTTTAGTCAACAAAACTTAAAGGGGCAGGGAACACAACTGTAATTCTTATCGAGGTTTAGTCATTTAAATAGTACTTGTAACACCTTACAAAGCTGATCCGGTGATAGTTTAAATTTTTTTTTTCGTAACTGAGTTTTATTTAGTTTTTTCTCAAGTAGCTGTAAACATAGTAACATTTTCAATCGAGGTATCTATGACGTCACAATGGCCTGTGACGCATGGTTCATTCAAAATTATCGAGTGGACTAATCGCGTACGCGTAATAACATTGCGCCATTTCGGTCTGTTTTGAAGAAAAAAAGCACCGTCTTGCTGAAAAAGCAAGCGTGCTTTTTTGCTAATTCAATAGAACGGGTAGCGCAGTATAGCGTAATGTACGTTTTAATGGAAAAGCTGAATGCACAAATATACAGCATCAGTGTTCACACGATTTTGAGAGAAAAACTGCATAACACAGTAGGCCTATGTTGTCAGTCAAAACCTGTGCTGCCATTTCTGCTGCTGCTTTTTCGAAAAGCCATCATCTAAGTCTAGTGCAGATTTCGTTTTTTTGTGCTTCGAGACCTCAGTAATTAGAAGCAGTAAGCAAGTCCCTGTAGTGTAGAAGTGTAGATGGTAGTCATAGCATACAAGTTTAAAAGTTTGAAGAAAATAGAAACGCCGTTTTGCTAGAAAGCAGGCCTGCTTTTTTGCTAATTCGATAGTATAGTTATAGGACGGTATAGCACAGCTGTATGTAGCCTAGTGTACGTTTTAGCAGAAAAGCTGAATGCAAATACTGTAATTGCTGATTTTAATAGATAACCTAGGTGAGGTAAAGGAGTGTCAGGCACCCATCTACTTCTAGCAAAAACAGTCAGAAAACAAGAATAAAATTTTGTATAGTAGGCCGATTGTAAAGTATAAGTATGCACTGTTTTTGCTTGTAGTGGAGGGTGCGTGGCACTCCGTTATCTCCCCTCTGAAGATGCTCGGCCATATACGCTCTGGTATCAACTTTTATTTTGCGTCAATTGGTGGTCAATTCTGACAATTTTGATTGGTGATTGCCATAGTTTTGCGGTAGCAACCAGGTCCGTTGCTACGGTAAAACTACTGCACGTAGTTTGGTTTCAGAGCTTATACCAGCCGAGCGAAAAGTTAGGCTGAATAAATAGCGTTGTTCATTGTTTCTTTGATACCTCTACCGGAAGAGCAGTGAGGCTGGGCTAACCTATTATTAATTACCATCCCCGGTAGACCTGGTGATAACAACCACTCTTATTCTCTAATTTAGTAGTAGATATGTTCAAAAAATCAAATTTTCATTACACGCGCTGTATTACGCCGAAGCGTGAAACGAGTTTGCGGGGCCCATTGCCGCGACATTGCGCCTGGACAACACAGCTCCTTTCGAAGAAAAGTTGCAGCAGTGGCGAGCCGTTGGCAACTCTCCAATTTGACCGATCCAGGATTTGAACCCAGACCTACCATACCAGAGTCGAGCTCGTTACCGCTCGGCCATCTTGTCGATTTTTGTTGTAGATAATGCGCATAATGCATAACAGAATGCATGAATGTTTTTGCTACGACTACCATGGTTAGCTTTTCCATTCGTACACTAAGCAATACTGCACTAGACCCGTTCTATTAAATTAGCAAAAAAAGCACGCTTGCTTTTCCTGCAAGACAGTGCTTTTTTTCTTCAAAACAGACCGAAATGGTGCAACGTTATTACGCGTACGCGATTAGTCCACTGGATAATTATGAATGAACCATGCGTCACAGGTCATTATGACGTCATAGATACCTCGATTGAAAATGTTACTATGTTTACAGCTATTTGAGAAGAAACCAAAAAAAGCTCAGTTTTGAAAAAAGTTATAAAAATATCACCGGATCATCTCTATAAGGTGTTGCAAGTACTATTAACACGATTCAAAACTCAAAAAACATTGATTTTGAGTTCCCTGTCCCTTTAACCCAAACCATGATCAATTTTCAGTAGGATGTGATAACCATGAAGCATGTTGAAGAAATACACAAACACAACAAACATTAACGGAACTTAATGGCTTCTGCTTTTTACTCTTGCAGTTCCAATAATCTTCTACACATTGGAGGACCTGCAGTAAAACAAATAATTATTACTCCTACTAGAGAAAGTTCAAAATTCTGCAAAGTGTCCAAAACCGTAATTAGCAGTAGACATATCAAAAAATGTACGGATTATGCATTAAACACTTGCACTCAGAGGAGTCCAAAATTTCTAGAGGCAACCAGTTGACACAAGAAGTTTAACTTGGCTAATTTTAATCTTAATCTGAACCAAACCCGAAAGATTTTTGACGCAAAACCCGAACCATATTGCTGGGGCGTCAAATCTTCTTGCATCAAACTGGTCACATTAAAATCTAAGGAAAGCACTAGTACTATATTACACAACAAAGCTGTCAAATCAAATAAGCATAAATTAAAGCAAAAGAAACAACTTTTTTTTAACACTAAGCAATGAATAATTTATTCCATCGTAATTAATTTTAACAAAGACATTACTACAGTATTTTTTAGACCACAACGCGCAGTAAACTGGAACATATAACTGTTATTAGGTGCACTGTCGTAGTATCGATAAATGGCTTCTATTATTATTTTTTTCTAGCACAAAGCGCACCAAATGGCTCTTATAGCTTTTGTTTTTAGGCACAAAGTGCACCAAACTATAAGGTGCACTACATGACATTAAATTTATTAAACTCTAAAAAACTTTTTATAAATCTAAATGGTTTAACTCGGAATGAAATCACGAAGACAATCAAGTCAAATCTTTCATTATACATGCTCATAGGTGGGCAAGTTAATGCAAAACGTCAGCTTTGTTAACCATTAGTCTGTTAACAAACTTCACACCTCCGTTAACGTTAATCCATTATTTTCAGCTTTAATTAATGGAGGTTAATAAAGTCCGTTAATTCGTTAATATTTTGCGTGTAATTTACTTTTCTTTTTAATCACTCGCTTCTAGAACATGTATTGACGCTGTTGAACTGATTGTAAGGTAATATCTATTGCTATGGTGGTCTTTTTGTGTTTTGGAAGTTACATTTTACAGTCCAATCTAATTTCAAGATAAAAATAAGTTCAAATGCACTAACAAAGCTGCGATCGGAAAATCTTTGGAAATTGCGAACAGCGATAATTAAAGACCTATGAGGCTGCAGTTTGTTATTTGCCACAAAAAACAGCTCCTGTCTACAAAACTCGAGCTTATACGCAACAAGTGGTACCAGTGCAAACTGGTTTGTACCGATACGATGAATGAATGATGCAAGAAATTAACGATAAAAATCTTATTGGAAGGTAACAGAACTTAACAAAAGTTAATTTAGTCCGTTAACATGAAAAAACTTTATAACGAATAAATGAAAAAGGTAGCTTCGTTATTAACGGATTAACAGACTTGTGACCACCTATGTACACGCTGTAAAACAGGGGCTGTAAAAAGTCAAAGCGCATAAAGAGTTGGCGGGGCCCATCACAGAATTATTGCACCTCATCAACATAGCTGCCTTCAAAGAAATGCTGCAGCGGTAAAAAGCCACTGGCAATGCTGTGTTTGATTTGACCAGGCTGAATTAAAACTTGGACCTCCCACTCCAGAGACAAACGCATCACTGCTTGATCAACTGGCTCTAAGAGAGCATAACCAGAAGTACAGATTAAATACATCAAAGTAGAAGGCACAAGTTCGATTTTCTAAAACCTTAGGTATTATAGGTGCACCTTTTGGTTTGAAAAATATTACGCTTTAACATGTTGGTTGCACCTAAGAAAAACAAGCAATGCTACTCATATGTTACCAGGTAAAAAGAAACTTGAAATGGTCTATTTAAGTTGCAGTGGTGTGACTACTACTGTCTTGTCACGTCATCACAACAGAAAAAACTTAACAAATTATCTTTGGCCCACTGGTAATTTTAAATGATTGTTTTAACAAAAAGCAAATGATTTAGATAAAACTTCCAAGTCTGTTTTTCTTTTTTTTTCATTATGAAAACGCCTTAAATTTTTTTTTAAATAAAAGCTCAAAGATCTGGTAAAGATTGTTAATCTAGGAATACACCACATAATTAACCTTGAAAACCTGACAATGCCACTGTTAGATTGGTCATCATCCTTGAAATCTTTGAGCATTAAAGATCAACATTGCTTCATAAGTTCATCAACAAGTCTGTTTGAGTCTGGACCAAAAGTAGCACATCATTGATAAATTCTAATTCTCACAGTTACTACTGTATTTGTTCACTATAATAAAACCTTGCTAATGGAGTCTTATTTTACAATTCTGAAAAGTAATTGCAAAATATAAAAACTTTTGATTTCACTATCTTATTGACACTGACAGTTAGTAGGCCAAACCTATTGGCTTGACAGTGTCTGTAATTCAACTCAACTACTTGTAACCAGAGTTCTCTATTTGAGATATAAACCTATTGTAACAGTCTAATTAAAACCTGATAGTTGCTGAAGAATCAGATAAGGGTGGACATCTTGAGATAAAATGATTTTTTATCTCTATATAGCTGCGGCAGTGTCTAGAGCATCAGCACCGGTTTCCAACACAAAATCGCTGCTGCACTGGCGGCACCGGTCATTTCTTTTGCACTTCAATTTACTACCTCTCAAGCTGGCATCGCTGCCCAAACCTAACTCTCAAGCAAGGTTCTAAAGAGTAAAATCATAATGCATCGCAATTGTACTTAATTTTGATTCTTGCCAAGTGCTTGTAAAGATTGTTAATGATTCAGCGAGAACCGAACCCGGCCCCCTACACTTGTCAGGTGAGCGTGATTACCACTACACTGTACACTCCTGCGGCTTTGCATTCAATGCGATAAATGCCGTATTTAAGTGGAATTAATGAGAAAAAAGCAATATAACACGGTGCCGGTGCAGCAGCGATTTCATGTCGGAAACTGGTGCCAGTGCTCCATACACTATCTATAGCTGCTACTGCGCAGACCATCAAATCAGTAGGCTAGTACCAGGGTAAAACTCAAATCATTGCCGAGATTATTGCACTTGATTTCTGCTTTAATTAGTCGGTAGGCTAACTGATGCGGTCGACTCCAATAGTTCTAAGTTTCATTAAAATACATAATCAGAGCCTAGATTTTATGGGCAGACTAATTTTTAACTTAGTGTGTTTTCTGACCGTAGCCTAGGGTCAGGGCTACTAAGTTGCTTGCTTACCGGTATCTGTTATACAGCATCACTGCATCTGGACCAGTAGGCTGGTAGGTTAAACGTTTTGAAGTACTGGTAAACTAGCCTACAGGAGTTATCAGGATAAGATTACCAGTTTACTTTAAATACTTTAAAAAGTGGCATAATACACGCTAGGTGTAAGTATCACCAGACGTAGATCTACCGTACCATACTGGTAGACCTACCGGTACTGGTTTTGGCCAATGCAAGTCCCCCTGGTCTGGACTGTGATCTGCATTGCCACACAACATATCAGTTTTAATTTTCAAATTTCTTTACTTGGATTAGGCTAACCAAATGTTACATGACAAACAATTTATAATTTACTTTTAGGCCTATCGACCTAGGCCTCTTTTTTGCAAGTTTTTTCTTATACAGCCGCAAATTCACCATCTTCACGTCCAATACGGCTATTTCAAGCCAACACGCATATTTTCACTTTTGAAAACCAACTTTATACATAGGTGGGCAAGTTAATGCAAAACGTTAGCTTCGTTAACCACTAGTCCGTTAACAAACTTCACACCTCCGTTAACGTTAATCCGTTATTTTCTGCTTTAATTAACGGATGTTAATAAAGTCCGTTAATTCGTTAATATTTTGCGTGTAATTTACTTTTCTTTTTAATCACTCGCTTCTATAACACGTATTGACGCTGTTGAGCAGATTGTAAGGAAATATTTATTGCTATGGTGGTCTTTTTGTGTTTTGGAAGTTACATTTTACAGTCCAATCTAATTTCAAGATAGAAGTTCAAATGCACAACGAAGCTGCGATCGGAAGATCTTTGGAAATTTCGAACAGCGATAATTAAAAGACCTATGAGGCTGCAGCTTGTTATTTGTCACAAAAAAGAGACCTTTTCTTCGCTCTCTTCTATAAAATTCGTACTAATACGCAACAAGTGCTACCAGTGCAAATAGGCTTGTATCGGTACGATGAATGAAGAGGCAAAATATTAACGATAAAAACCTTAACGCAAGTTAAGAGAACTTAACGGAAATTAATTTAGTCCGTTAACATGAAAAAACATTTTAACGGATTAACGAGTTCAAGAAAAAGTTAGCTTCGTTATTAACGGATTGACGATTAACGGACTTGTGCCCACCTATGACTTTATATCAACAAAACCTATGAATCTAATTTTAACCTACCCCGAGACCTAGCAAACCAGTTTTTAAAATTTCATGCAAATTGCGAGCTTACAAGCGTAACGGCTGAAAAAATTTGCTTTTGTAGCTCAAATTTTTTTCGCTGGCAATTTCACGCTAGTAAGGTGGTACGCCTGGGCTTACGGAATTTTCCTTTAAAACAAACTAAGGTTACGCTCGTAAGCTGACTATTTTACGCACAGTAGACAAGCCCTAATTCTGCTTTTATTACTGTAGCACTGTAGAGTAACTGATAGTAGTTCACACTTGAGCGTTGCCGTTCTAATAGAAAAAGCAACGGTCCTTGCTGTCTAGCTGGGTTAGTAGGTAGCGGAGGAGACAGCTCAGTGGTAGATCGTCGGGTTGGTGATCAAAAGGTTGCCGACCTCCGGTTCGATTCCCGAACTGGCAATGCGTCGTTGTGTCTTTTACGCTAATTTCCCGTTGAAGCCAATCAGACTACCCGTTGTGGTGGTCCAGCCTGACGAAAAGACTTGCAAGCAAAACCCAAAAAAGCGTACTCTGCGTTGGTGCGGCTCGACAGGCGCAGAGTGCCTGGTTTATACAAACGAACAAAGGACCGAGTAGATTGAGAAATTTTCAATTGAAAATTTATGTTTGATAAAAGTGTGCTAGACTAACACAAAAGCATTAGTAAACAATCACCGTGTTTATGAAAACTAAATTTTTTTTTAAAACGCAATAAACTATTATGTAAATTTGATTATCGTATCTTTTACAGGTAATATTTTTTGTTATTTGAACTGTGTATTTTAGATTTTTATGATGCCTTTGTAATGAGTTTTTTTTATTTCGAGCGAAAACTGAACCAGAAATCAACAATTCGATTGTGATGTTTTGACGTTAGCGGGGCCAGAGTTTTAATGTTTAATCGTTTACGTGCTATCTGGCCTAAAGGCAACGAGTACGGAATTACGCCAACTACTTAACTTTTGAGTAGTCGCCGTTCTGGTGACTCTTCCAAAGGTTTCCGCGCTGGTATCCTTTTGGCCAGATAGCACGTAAATGACAAAAGAAATCAGTAGCCAAAACTTTGACATAACGAGTACATTTCCTGTAATTTTGTGATTTCAAAGTCTTTTAATTGAAGTTTTATTTTTTGCATAATAGGCTATACGCCTATACATCCACAAAGCAAGAATAAAAAAAGAAATACTGCAATTATACTTATAGATTTCATAACTGCACGTCACTCTGTGGTGTGGAGCAGCAAAATCAAGGCCCTTTAAACATTAAGTCACTTTTTCTCTTTAATGTCTTTCAAATTGAAGGTAATAGCTTCGCTAAATCGGCCTAGAAAATGTTTCAGGAAAAGCATCCCTAATCAGAGTTGTAAGTCGGGCAGGGCTTTTCGGGTCGAGTTCGGGCTTAAAGTTAACAAAATTTGGGCCTGAGATGTGCTTTTTGCTTTAGATGCACAAAACCATAATCAAAATAACTTGGCAACATTGCTAAATTTTTCAGACTTAATTTTCTACTTATCTTCGGTTTTTTTGGGGGGGCATGACTTAGGCTTCAGATTAGTTTTCGGGTTCGGGCCTGAACTAGTCAGCTCGTTTACAACTCTGTCCCTAACAATCTATTCGCTAGATTACGTTGAGGATCTGGGTTGAAATCTTTTAAAACTGTGTTTTATAGAAGGGATTTTACGTTCATGGAAGACTGTGTTTGCGTGGTGATTCCAGCCAGTGGCGGATCCAGAAAATTTTGGTGGGGGGGATTTGAAGCACAAAACCTCAAAAATTCGGATGTCTTCACCAAAATTGAGAGTGATTTTTCGGCCGAGATTGGAAATTCAAACGTTTTTTTCGCCCAAATTCAGGTGGTCTCCAAAAAAAAAAGTCTTCACCAAAATTGAGACTGAGTTTTCGCCGGATTCGTTACGTTTAGGTCGGTGGGGGGGGATGCATCCCGAAATGGAGCCGAATTATTCGAAATAGAGGCTGAGTTTTGGGCCAAAATCGTTACTTTTAGGCTGGTGGGAAGGATGCATCCCCCCATCCCCCCCCTAAATCCGCCACTGCGTACCCGTACCATTACAGAAAAAGCGTACCGTACTTCTTAGCAAAAATTGAGGCGTACCGAACCAACGTACCTTACCGTACTGCCATCCTTGATTGTGCGTATTCAACATAAACGTAAATGGATAACCTTTTTTCTTGAGCAAACAACAAGACGCACCGCTTTTCCACCCTAACAACATCACCAGCACGTTTTTTTTGAAGTTTGATTTAATCTTTAGTGATAGCAAACTGCACTTGTGTTACGGCAATACGGCATAATGCCACTTCTGTATCCAACCAAAACAAAGTGAATTTGGGCAATAAAAGCAGAGCTTTGTCTGGTCCCAGACATCATTATAGCTCAGCTCAGAGCAAAAAAGACATATAGTATGGGGCTAGTGAATATCTTTCGAATTGGCAAATTCTCATTTCATTGCTTATTTTTCTGCTTGAAGTTTTCGAAGTAAATTTTTGTATATGTTTTCCGGCTTCGCTAAATCAGTGTTACGTGTAAATGCTGCATAGGAGTAGTTAACTTGATGGCTAGCAAGCTGGTTTTCCCACTCTATCCTTTTCGAGTGGCACAGCCGCAGACATGCTTCTGTTTTTTGTTTTTGATACTAGTTTTTTTTCATAAGATGCTGTGTATTATGGACTACAAATTATTTTTCATCCACCACTCTATTTGTGAGCTTTCCTACGCTTTCAATCACGCATTTCACAACATCACCATCCTGAAAAAATATCAAGAAAAGTTAAAGCCATTAATTGGAATCCTGGACAGATTTATTCTTCGATAAATAATCGATAATAATCGAACATTGCGTTGCGTATTCTGCAAAAATTTTGCAAAGTTATCTTTTTCTGAAGTCACGAAATTTTAAAACGCAGCGTTGCCAATGGTACGGAGTCAAACGGAATCAAATTAGATAAATAGTGGAACAAGGTTTGCGGCACCTCTGTATTACCTCAATTAGTTTTTATTTTTTCAATATGTGTAATCTCAAGCAGAATCTCTTAAGACAATTCGTTCCAAGTCAACCAATCACCTATGTAGATTCCAAATGTCACAAGCAGGTAGTAGAATGGAAGGGAAGAGCCAATGCTAACCAATTAGTTTTAAGTAAGAGTTAACTGCAGCGTTTCCCAACCCAAGTGCGTGGAAGGCTCTGAATGAGTCCGCAAGCGAATCAAACAAGACTATGTCATTCAATCAATATAATTTTATTGTCAGTGTAACCAGTGATTTACTTACAGAGAGTTTTTGCCAACTGACAATGTATTTATTATCGTCACGCTTGAGAAATTCTCAGTTGTTTGATCTGCTTTCTGATCAAAATGCATCATTTCTTATGGACCGGGGTGCTTAGGTCGGATAATTTTCATTGTAATATTTTTGCAAAATAACCTAGGGGTGTAACGAACTCGCGAAAAGCTAGTCGCTGCTATTACGTATCTGAACAAAAATTAATCATATCCCGCATGGCCTCTTTGGCTCAGGCCTTGCTGAAAAAGCTTACTTTAGGACCTGACTTGACATTGCAATTGAGTGCAATATGTTAGTAACTCGCAAGCAAATGTGATTGCATCATCAGCACGCAGTCATGAGAATTGAATGCAAACCTAAGGCAAATATCATTCTGAAGCCACTCCTGAACTTTTTGCCTTGATAAAGTAGCTTTAACACCACATCACATTGGGCTTCGCCATCAAACAGAAGCGTTCATTGCAATTAATCAGATACAGCGAATTTTGCAAGTGCCAAGTACCACAATACTGCAGTAACTTCTAAGTTCTAACTAACTGCTTCTGATATTATTTGCCCATCATAATTAGCCAGTTTTTAGGCTCGAATGACCCTAAACTAGTCTTCTAATTTATTTTCTTTGTGTTCCTATCAATTAAGCAAGCGGGAAAGGAATCAAATACCAATATGAACATTTTGACTCTTCTTTTTATTGTTTGTATTTCAACATTCTCAAGTGATGCTCCTTCCACATACATAGCCTACTAGATATGTTCCTAGGTTATTTTCTAAAAAAATACTACCAATATTATCTGACTTAAGCGCACAGCTTCATAAGAAACCAAGCATTTTGGTCATTTATTAGATCGAAAATTTGAGAATTTTTCAAGCGTAACCATAAAAAAATAATGTCTGAAAAAATGTAATGTAGTTATACACCAGGCATTTCAAATAAAAAATTTCTGAACTTCTTCGGGTGTTCTAGGCTAGCTTTGAGAAATCACTCAGGTGCTACTCAAAAGACTAACAATTATAGTTGACGTTTCGCTAGTTAGAAACAACTAGAGCTTCATCAGAGCACTGCTATCATTAGTGATGGCAAATCGCCATCAACTTCTGATAGCAAAAAAACAGAAAATCGATCCCACACATTGCTGTAGTAGAATAACTTGCGAAAAAAATTCAAAGCAAGGCTCCGATAAAATTTATTGTTACGATAAGCTACGTCATAGAGATAATGTAAAGGTGCGTACAAAAATGAGAGAAAGCGGTTCTCATGAAAATAATTTCTCCAAATTAGCATTGCAGCAAAACGCGTTAGAAGTTCAACACTAAGACAGATTAAACCAGAAGAAATTTTGACACTGAGAATTAAGCAACTTTCTGTAAACAGCAGGGAATAATAACCCATCGTTTCTACTGAGCGCTTGGGGCTCTTCATTGATGTACCAACTTTCAGTGAAAAGACGCTTCGAGCAATCATGTTCCACTTCTAAAATTTTGACTTCAGACCATGAAATGCTGGCAAAGTTCTGATTTCTCGGGTCGTTGGAATTTTATTGCTCGTTAATGTTCCTTTATTCTAGATTTGAGGTCCCGTTTGGTTTGTCCGATGTAAACAAAAGCACAATTCTGACAGGAAACTTCGTGAACCAAGTTGGACTTTTCAGAATGATTTATTTGATCTTTTAGGGAAGGGAGAAATCTGCCAATGGGGAATTGTTAAACATTTTGTACGCACCTTTACATTATTCGTATGACGTAGCTTATCGTAGCAATGAATTTTATCGGAGCCTTGCTTTGAATTTTTTTCGCAAGTTATTCTACTACAGCAATGTGTGGGATCGTTTTTCTGTTTTTTTGCTATCAGAAGTTGATGGCGATTTGCCATCACTACTGATAGCAGTGCTCTGATGAAGCTCTAGTTGTTTCTAACTAGCGAAACAACAGCAATAATTGTTAGTCTTTTGAGTAGCACCTGAGTGATTTCTCAAAGCTAGCCTAAAAAGAAGTTCAGAAATTTTTTATTTAAAATAATGTCAGTTGCAATCTTTCTGAAAGTACATCCTTGTGTAACTCTGTAAAATTATTTGTCTAAATACGTACATCTAATTGCAATTTTTATGCAATAAAACTGCACTGAACTAAAGATAGGAAACCCCAAGAGCCTGTTTTACTTCACAGAATCCTCAGTCAGGAGGTAATCTTATTTAAAATTATATAACAATTGATCACTTTCCTGTGGATATTTGAATAAGATTCTTTCTATTCGAATAAGTTTACTCCCTGACGATCGCGTGAGAATGATCTTTGCCCCTAATTTACTGCAATTTGTATTAATCTGCTTTTCACTTTCCATTGAGCTTTCTTTGGATGGTGACGTCCATGTCAAATCTCACATAACTGATTAAATGTTATGCAATAACAATAAGTCTAATTGTCACAGAGGTCATTATGCTCTGCATTTAAACCATGGCAATTTCACTGGTTGGATCACAAATTAATTTTGATGAACAAATTTTCTCTCAAAATTTAAACAATTATTTTGTGTTCACTTTTTGTATCACGTTTAATTAGGACCATACTGTACACCACGCGACTTTTGCAATAATGAATGATATTGCACTACTTTTAGTTAAGTAGAAGTGCTGCCTCGATATTTCCCATTAACATTACCTTAAAACACATTTTTTCCAATAAATTAGCTCGTTGAAAATGATTGAAAGCATTTTTTCCATACTCAGGAGTAAAAAGGGCATTCAACCCTATTTTTAAAAAACACGGAGTTAAAATTTAAAAAAAATCAGTTTACCAACATTACCCCACTGCTATTCTTACAACTCGTCAAGTTAAAGAAAATCTGAAGGAAAAAATTCCTTGTTATCTTCTTAGAATCCAAATTTCGGCCATCTTGTTTCAAGCAGTTGTGCAATAAATCAGTTTTGTAAATTTCTCTTTTTTCGAATCTTGCTAAGTACCGGGCTTTTTGGAGCTAATTGAGTGCTGATAGTATAGGTTAGGGGTGGGCAATCTGCAGCTCCGAAGCCGCATGCAGCTCTTTGGTCCTTATGTTGCTGCTCTTTGTGACAATCGGAAAATGAAGGGTAATTTACTTTTATGTGAAAAACTATTAAAATTTAATTGCTTCTGTAGCGAGCGCGTAATTCAGGTTGCGATTTATTCATTCTGCTCAGTGGCGCCAACAGAAAGGCTAAGGGGGATTTTGCCCACCCTCTTAGCCATGTCACATTTACCAAGCGTTTTACGATGTTTTGGACTTAACCTGTAAGTAAGGGGAGACTGAAGGATTCTAGGACAACTTATTTTTTCATATGATTTTCAAGTTTAGCAACTCAGCACTTTCAAATAGCTCTACAATCGTGCGAAATCTCATCCAAATGGCGCTAAAATGGATATTTTTTGCTGAAAAATCTCAAAATTGCCCAGCGGCTGGGGACTTCACCCCCAAACCCCGTTTATGATGTTACTGAGTTGCACCGATTTACTCAGCACTTCGCTTAAATGAGATATTTTTTGAATAAATATATTACAGCTGTTAGTTTAATCCCCGTCCCCCTGTTTGCAAAATTCTAGTTGAGCGCCTGATTCTGCTATTTTACTTCATGTTTTACTTGAAAGAGTTAGCCTGTTAGAAGGTTGATCTTTCTCAGGGTCACAGTTGAAGTAAAATCGAAACATCTCAAAACCGACCCAATTGATTTTCGAAACATGAAATGCTCTCCTCTAAACTTATACGATAAAATGAAAAAGCATGCACTTGAAAACCTGTCGATCTTTCGGTCCCGATACGTGCATTTTGTGGGCAACGTTTCCCAAATATGAATTGCATTAAAAACAGATATCGCACAGGTCTCACAGATGACAGCTTGCAATCATGTGTAAAGATGACAGCCTACAGCCCTCATGTGCGTGTCGATGCGTGTCTGATTGCATTAATTACTTTTATAAATGCGACACATTACAGTTTTTTTTTTATTTAAACCAAAAAAAGAAAAATGCACAGTTCGTTTTTCTTTTATTGCGAAAATAGTTTTGCGGCTCCAAGGGATTTTTATTTTATCAAAAATGAATTTAAAGAGGTTAGATGTTTACCTAGATCGTTTCAGTCGCTAAGAGCCAGCGAAGTATTCGGAAACAAGATAAGGTTTTACTAGTTTAGGCGAAGTAGCCTATACTTACTATAGGTTCGGCCTATTGTAGCTATTGTTTACTATAGATAACCTTCACAGCTAGGAGAGCTTCTCTGAAAAACGCTACTTACATAATGATAATAATTAGTTTATCATCTCGGAGATCTTGTAGCATTGACATAGTCAGGAACTCGGATTAGGATAGGATGCCCAAAATCCAAGCACTAGCAAAGGTACAATCAATTTTTTTCTGTTCCTAATTTTTGTAGACGTTAAGTCAGAAACTTACAATAAAGGGTTATTTCTCGGAAGTCTGGGGGCGAATATCTTAGCGCTCTGGATTATAACTATATAGTATTTTTAATGGCACTTGTTGTAAGTAATAATCATTATTTGGTTTTAACTAAATTGTTCTGAGCAGGGGTGCCGATCTTTGTTGAGCATTGGGGGGGGGGGGAATTTGCAATTTTACCCCAATTTTGCCCTAATTTCAACATTGGGGGGGGGTGAACCTCGACCACGATATTGCTCAGGTGAGCAAATTAAGTGAAGACCAAAAAAAAGGTCTTCACCAAAAATGGAATACTTTTTTCCCCAAATTCAAGTGGACACCTACGCTCAGATGCACACCATATTCAAATTATTGGGGGAGATGCAAATGTAGACCATACTCAAACTACTGGGGAGATATATCCCCCATCCCCCCCAGATTTCGGCACCCCTGGTTCTGGGGCGTATCTGTATCGCTCGCTGCTATGTCAAAATTTTTCTTTAAAATAAGTCGTTTTTAGATAATGGTTTTGCTCCAAGTTTTTGCTTAGAAATGTCAATTTGTCACACAGCAAAACAAATAAAAACGAACCGGCAAATTTTTTCTTGTAAATGGTACATTACAGCAGCAAAACACGCAATATTGTCCACATCACGTTTAAAAGTTATAGAATTTACGTTGTAATGTTCTCCCCTGTTTGCTTGTTCAAGAATATGTTACCATGGACTCACAGCGTGAAAAATTAAAATGCTGGAACCTTTTTTACGCTCTCGAATGCCTTGTTAAACGCCCAAAAACTTTTGAAAAAATGAGCAATGCCCCAGGTTTCGGAAATAAGTCTGTCAATTTTAGGACTAAAAGACCGAATTTTATTCAGCATTTTTTGATTTAAAACGATTAGGTTTTACTTGGTATATTTTTGAATTGTTGGGAAAGATTACATATTTGATAGAGAATCATAAACAATTTTTCTTTGCAAGTGCTTGCTTATAAAACAAGACCTTCCCCCCGTACATTTCATAAAAAATTTTCTGCAAATTTAAGTTATTCTTGACGTTTGTCATGCATTGACTTAGCGGAAGTGGGATAATTTTACCGCTTCCAACTTACGCTTCCACCGCTTCAAATTCCACAATTCTGCTTGCAACATGGCAATAAGCAACTTTAAAGTTGAAGCTCCATAACGATATTCAAGCTCCATTTATCCATAGAAGCTCCACTATTCTGGCAGGAAAGGTTCGGGTAGGCTCCCGCTCTTCAACGATTCGATTTCCCCAATATTTAATACTGATTAACAATGGTTCCACAACGAAATTCGGCCGAAAATTGGACTAAACCTAGGTGAAGACCTTTCTTGCTTTCCACTTACTTTTTGGCTGAAATGGAAGACTTTTTTGATTTTATTGAGACATTTTCCAGACTCTACCGTATAATCTCCGGAGCCTACCGGCAACAAAGCTTCCTGAGCCTGCCCACCCATTTGTTTAGGACAACTGCACTGACCACATTGTAACGTTAACCCAATTCCAATTTAAGATAACTTACATTTAAACACATGGGTGGTTTTCTAAAAGCTCCTGAACCAGATGGAGAACCAGTCAGTATCAAATCTCCAACCTTCAGAGTACAAAATTGCGACGCAAAAGAAACCAATTCATTGACACCGAACACCAGTTGGTCCGTGTTACTCAGTTGCATTATTCTTTCGTTCAAGGTGCTCGATATCTGGAGATTTTCAGGATCTAGAAATGTGATGTTTGATGAAATTTTTAAGCCGTAACTTAGATCTAAATAATTTTTACTATGAAGGAAAAACAACCACTTAAGAATGCATCTTGTTTTTTACCTATGACTCCAAAAAACTTACAACGTTGGCTTTTTGTTTCATACTCAAATTTTCACATAAGGCTTTGAAACGGTGTTTATGAAAAAAATCAACATCATGTCGTCATAAAAGATATCGCCGTTGTTATGAAGACTTTTATCCAGAGGTGGGCACAAATAACATCATACCAAAAGCGCAACGATCTTTTTAACCAGTAAAAGCGCAGCACAAAATGCGCAATTGAATTTTTTTAATTTCTGAAGCGCAGCGCAACTTCCGCAATGAACTTTTTGATTCAGTTGAAGCGCAATGCAATTCCGCAATTGCGAAACAGCATTTTCGAACCAAGTTAAAGAGCAATCTAACTTCCGCAAGTGAAATTTCTCAACACAATGCAAATACCGCACTTTTTTCTTTTTTTATACAAAAAAGAGTAAATAATTTGCTAAAGAAGACTGACATTTACCAAAATTACGATCGAAACGGTTTAATGTATAAAGTTTAATGTATAGAATTGCGATATTAACCGAAAAAAATTTTGAAAGCGCAGCGCAATTAAAGCGCAAAAAATTTTAAAGACTCTAGTTCGCAACGCAATTTTCGCAATGTTTCAAAATAAAAAATTAAACCGCAACGCAACTTCCGCAATTGCGGAGGTTGCGGAAGTTGTGCTTTGCGCTTCTAACTGCGCTTTGCCCACCTCTGCTTTCATCAGATAATAATACTAATGAAACAAGTTTTTGCGACACAACGCCCAATATTTTATGACGAAATGGTGTCGAAATTTTTCATCAACACAGTTGCACAACCTCGTCTAAAAACAAAGACGGAGAATCATTCGCCATTTCAATCATTCAGCGCAGTAGCGTAGCCAGGGGGGGGGGCGGGGGGGGGCTATAGCCCCCCCCATTGGCCTGCCGACCAAAATGCAGAATAAGGAAAATACCACGTTTTTAGCACTTCTAAGACTCTCTTTTGCACTGGATCAGACTAAAAAATGATTTAAAGCATAGTTTGAAACGTTTATTTGGGGGGGGGGGGGGCTAATAGACTGCCGACCAAGATGCTGAATAGGGAAAATACCACGTTTTTAGCATTTTAAGACTGTCTTTTGCACTGGATTAGACTATTTTGAAACGTTTATTTAAGGGGGGGGCTAATGAACTGCCGACCAAAATGCAGAATAAGGAAAATATCATGTTTTTAGCACTTCTAAGACTCTCTTTTGCACTGAATTAGACTAAAAAATGCTTTAAAGCATAGTTTGAAATGTTTATTTAGGGGGGGGGGGGGCTAATAGACTGCCGACGAAAATGCAGAATAAGGAAAATACCACGTTTTTAGCACTTCTAAGACTGTCTTTTGCACTGGATTAGACTAAAAAAATGCTTTAAAGCATAGTTTGAAATGTTTATTTAGGGAGGGGGGGCTAATGAACTGCCGACCAAAATGCAGAATTAGGAAAATACCACGTTTTTAGCCAGTAGCGTAGCCAGGGGGGGTGGGGGGCTATAGCCGCCCCATTAACATGTCGACCAAAAAGCAGAATGGGAAAAACACTACATTTTTAGCACTTTGAGACTGTTTTATGCACTGGAGTGGACTAGATAGTGATTTAAAACATCTTTTGAAACATATGTCCTGGGGGGGGGGGGGGGGGGGGGGGCTAATTTGGCAAAAATAAAACCAACAAATAAATGAAGCCTTTGATAAATGGTAAGAAATAAGCAATCAAATTTGATCGCAAGTGTAAAAATGCTGAACATAGGTGTCATCAACAAATATACTATAAACTAAGGAATAGGGGGGGGGGGGGCTATTCAGTATTTGTTAATTACCAATCATTTCTCTCAAATCTCTTTTCATTGGTCCCCCCTCCAATTATTTTTCTCTATAAACTGTATACGAAATAGATTACTCCGTGTGAATTTTATTGAAGTATTCGATTTTATAATTTACCAGCATCTAAACAAGAGAACTAACATTTTACCATTAGCCACCTCCCAAATAGCCCATTTATGCCAGCAGTTTAATCTTGTTTGCACTGCCAATTTCTAAGCCACGTTTTAAAATCATTATTTTTTAATCAAAATAGCCCTAAAATGAAGTTATTTTTGCAAAAAAATGCAAAATTTTCTAGCGCTGGGGGCTCTGCCCCCAGACCCCCGTGCCTCCGGCGGCTGGGGGCTTTGCCCCCAAATCCCAGCCTCCGGCAGCTGGGGGCTTCGCCCCCAGACCCCCATTGGCCTCCGGCGGCTGGGGGCTACGCCCCCAGACCCCCCAAACAGCCCCCCCCATTGCGAATTTCTGGCTACGCGCCTGATTCAGCGCCGAAGATCTAAATGTGTTCAAGCAAATATGTTTTAAGGTGCGTTTATACAAGGCGTAAAGCAAAGATTGGTAAACGTCGCAAGTGGATACTCACACGCGTCACTTGCTCAAAATAGGTCAACCATTTATCAACAATTTTGTTTAATTGAAGTTAAGCAACTGCTTGCAAAGTTTGTGACCGGTTACAACCTTTTGGAAATTGTTGATGACGTCAAATGTAGGTTGCTTCGCGTCCGGTATAAACCCACCTTTAGTAATCAAATGCAATAACTTTTGAAGCTTGTTAAACTAATTCCATAATCTTAAAATTGTATATAGTAATTATTATTGGTTGGATTAGATGCGTAAATAACGTGACACGGCAACGTGGTTTTTTGATGAAATTGTTTCCGCGAAACAAATATTTAGGGAAAAGGATTGCAGTTACGTATAATGCTTTGGTACTGATTGCACGGTAGTTTTATTTAATTTGACTGAAAATGGTAAAGCCTTATTTAAAATAGTAAACTTGGCTATGTCTATCATCAGTCAGTGATGACGGACATAGCCAAGTCCGAAACGTTTAAAAATTTTACTATTTTAAACAAGGCTTTACTGTTTTAAATTTAATGCTCTGCAACATAGTAGTAAGTAATATAATCAACATTTGAACTCAAAAATATTGTATGGGGTGACGCTTTCGTAGTCGTGACCAGACACATTGGGACCGACCGTTTGCTTTTTCCAGTTTTGCACTTGAAATTTTTGTGATTCCCATCGTTCACCCCCTTCAAACCATTTCCTAATTTTAATTCGACGATCAGAACAATATGAAAGTTCAACCGACAAAAATCTTCCGCTTACTAATAACACAATCTTTTGTGACCATCACAGGGCCGAGAGGACAAAAAGTATCAAAACTTTTTCCCAACAACCACTGATCTCCATTTCTACTCAACTGCCAATCTCTCGCTGTTACATCATTAGCAACAGTATATCCCGCAATATATTCGCCTGCTTCCACCTCCTGAAATAGGAAATAAATTAAGAATTTTTCGTGAAAGTCGCTAAACAAAGTCTGAAGCTACGAGAGCTTGATTTTAGATGTAGCTTTTCTTCCATTGCAACAAAAAAGCTCTTTTTTCGGCAGCCAACAGCTAGTTCAAATCAGCATGAATTTGGATTTTAGACAAACAAACTTGGAAAATGAACAAAAATATCCTCATATTTACCGACTCTGAGAGCCAAGCAATTCTAATTTTCACCAGCCCAGCAGAACCAGTCTATTCAGTGATGCTTTTTAACAGGGAATACTGCAGTGTATGCCAAACCTAAAACCTCCGGTGTTCCACTTTGCAAGGATATATGGAGCATACACGGATAGGAATAGGTAAGCTTTATATGCTTCATATACCTATCTACGCTCAGTTTATTGCGATAGTGAAAAACTTGATTTACAGTGTTTGAATATTGACGAAAGCAGCGCATATGACTCTCGTCTGTAGAACGCAATAAGCATGCCAAGTCCAAGCGTAACCTTTGGCCGTAAGTTTTCCCAGCTTATTTTATATTTATTTAATTAATGCTTTGGTAATACAATCAACTTAAGAATCAATATATTTAACAAAATATACGCCTTTATTCCTAATTTATCCCGTGTCCAGATATGAGTTCGGTTTTTGGTAGAGAAAAATCGAAAAATCGTAAGTGGTTGCAATTATTGTTATAGTGCATATCCTCCTGTCACTGGACAGCGTCAGACGCTAGCTATTGGATGATCCGCGCACTTTTCAGTGCAATGACTACTTCGTGCTTGGAGGAATATGCACCATTTTAGGAGTTTTCAGCAATCAATGCTCCTGGGATATCTTCGAATTGTTGCCCACTGAATTTGCTGCTTGTTCGAAGCCACCTAGCAGAGAATATCAGCGTAAAGCGTCTCATCCAAGGACGCAACAACGTGAACAGGGAGCGGGTTAAACCCACATCATGCGATCAGGGTTGTCGACTTTACCCTCTCCGCCACGCCGCCGACTCAAGTTGAAAAAGTGGGTAAACGAGGTGAAATATTTAATAAACTCAATGGGTCAATAATTCTGCTACTTTACAAAAGACTCAAATCTCATTCCTTACCTTGATATTCTTTCCCTGCTTTCCAATTACAACAACAAGTTCAACTTCAATGTCCACTGCGTTAGATAATTTTGGAATAATGATATCGTCATTATCAGCTAGTAAACAAAACGTATTATGCTGATGGGCCTTAGAAATGAATCACCAGCAGTCATAGCTTGCTTTTTTTCAAATTTATCACAACCAATTACTGGATTTTGTCGAGTAGCGTAGCCAGGGAGGGGGGGACTAATATGTCGACCAAAATGCAGAATAAGAAAAATTACCACGTTTTTAGCACTTTTAAGACTGTTTTATGCGCTAGAATGAATTAAAATAGTAATTTAAAACATCTTTAGAAACGTAAATTCAAGGGGGGGAGGGGGGGCTAATTTGTCAAAAATAAAACTCACAAATACATGAAAACTTTGAAAAATGGCCAAAAATAAGCAATCAAATTTGATCGCTAGTGTAAAAATGCTAAACATAAGTGTCACCAAGAAATATACTATAAACTTAGAAATAGGGGGGGACCATTCAGTATTAGTTAATTACCAAACATTTCTCTCAAATCTATTTTTATTAGCCCCCCCCCCCCACAATTATTTTTCTCTAACAACTGTGGAAGAAATAGATTACTTCGTGTGAGTTTTAATGAACTATACGATTTCACATTTTACCAGCATTTGAATAAGACAACTAAAATTTTACCCTTAGCCACCTTCCAAATAGCCAGAGGTGGGCAGCGCAAGTCATAAAAGTTGCGCCGCAAGCGCACGCGCAACTACTCTGAAAATCTTGCGCCGGAAGCGCTTCCGCAAGCCCCAAAAAATAATTGCGCCGCAAGCACTTCCGCTCGCGCTAGCGCAAGTGTGACGTTTTGAGATGTATAATTTTGATTGACTCACTGCTCAAACCTCACTAGGTTACAGTACGAAACCAATATTCGAAACAAGTTATGCACGCTACCAAATTAACAAACAAAAAATTATTGTTATCCTTTAAAAAATACAAGCATTTGAAAATGCGCATCGCTTAAGCTCTTCGGGCGAAGAACATCTTGATACCCAGTACTTAAATTGTAGTGGGGAGGCGGGAGGACGCGTCCCCCCATCGAGTGTTAGCGTCCCCCTATCGAGATTTATCGTCCCCCCATCGAGATTTAGGAGTCCCCCCGTAGAGATTTAAGCGCTGGATGATCAGACGAAAAAGACTTAATTCTTTACCTAATTTTGGCGTAAACCCACTTTAATTTCCGGCGAAGACCTTTTTTTTTAGTTTTCACCTAATTTTGGCGAAAAAACACTTCAAATTTCCGGCGAAAACCTTATTTTTTTGGTGTTCAATCAATTTCGGCGACGGAATTACGTAATCTTCACTAAAGTACTTTCGCATGCCAAATGCGTTTGGTCAAGGCTGCAAAAGCGTCCCCCCATGCAAAATTTTACAATATAAGTACTGTTTATACTCAACGAAAAAAGTTACTCTCAACACTCGCACTCTAGAAATCGCGGTGTTAAAAAATTCCACTAATACAGTCTGCATGTGGTGGTAAGCGAACGACTTCGGAGTCACTGTTTTTATCTAATGGCTCTTTAAGGAAATCCTTTACAAGCTCGATACATATTTTGTGCTTCTGGAGCAATTAGCATCACTCTCTAACAATTGGAGCACGCTAAAAACTCATCCTGTTTTTGTTTAAAGAAATTAAACCATCTTAGTATTACTTATAAGAGCTTTACCAATGCTGTCATTCCTGTTCGCAATATCATTCAAGTTTTCCCGGACAAACAAAAAAATTGTAATCAATAGTTTTTGTCGTTTTTTGTTTTTGAATTTCGGTGAAAAAGGACTGTCACGAGTAACGCGGTTAATGCCCAACGCAAGTTTAAGTTTGTGAAAAAACGACTAGCGTAGTTCTAAACGAACAATTACAAAAACAATTTTTCGGTTTAAAGTTTGATTTTACAACCATTTTTTAACTTACTCAATTGGAAAATTTTTTTTGAAAAATCGGCAAAAAATATTTTAGAGAAAAACGTTTCAGCAAAAGATGACTCCTGCTGTAAATCCAATAGAAGTATTGCAAGCAGTAGACGAATGAAATTTCCCATGAGAAGCTTTATGAACCTACCTCGTCATAGACGTAGCCAGGGGGGGGGGGCAAAACCGCCCCCCCCCAATTGAAATGCCATCAATGAAAAAAATAAAAACAACAAACCGTTGTTTTTTTCAGTTTCTTTAAGCATTTTCACGTACAACAGTATACGTGTACAACAGACTAATATCAACTACCAGGTAGGTGACCTGGGCCCCCTCAAATCAAATTTTTGCCGTCCAATTTAAATGTATAAACCGTATTCATGACAAAACAAAAATTTTCCGTAGAAAATATTCGATTGATTATTTATTGCTAAAATTATTGAAGGAGTCAATGTACTTTGCTTCTCCAACCTGGACGGGTCTACGACTTTTAGGCACCGGACGTTTAGGCGCGGGACGTTTAGCCGCCGCCGATTATGCTCCAGGACTTTTATGCGCCGAGACTTTTAGGCGTCAGAGGCAAAAAAATTTTTTTTCCAAAAAAAATTTTTTTTTTTCAAAAAACATTTTTTCCACAAAAAAACGGTTTTCTACCCAAAAAAATTTTTTTTCTTTCAAATGACAGTCTTTTTTCAAATAAAAACTTTTTTGAAAAAAAAAACTTTTTCCAACAAAAAAGTTTTATTTTGATTAAAATGTTGATATTTTCGAAGCTTTTCATCAGTTGTTTGTCAAGAAGAATCGTCAGAATAGAGAGCGCAGGAAAAGGAATGGCTATAGGAAAAAGCTGAACAGTGATTGGCTGGAAAAGGATTGCTGAGAGAGCGTCATTTGTGTACAACCTTTAAGCTGTACAAGAATTCTTTTTGTCAGCTGAGGGCGGGGTTAGAAGTTTTGATAAAAAAAGTGACTTCAAAAGCAGATAGATGGAAGCAGAGCGGAAAAAGTTTTACAAAAATCTGATTTCTTATTGCATTTTTTTCAATAACAAAAAATGTTTTCCACTACTTACTTGCAAAGTTTTTTTTTACCTAATCCAGACGCATGCGATCTCCAGCCAACGCTCTCAAATTTTGCGGCGCATGGACACGAGTTGCTTGTGCAATATTGCACACGCTGCAAGCCGCGTGACGTTTTATAGTTATTTTGAGTCTACCTCTACCAAACAATACAGTACAAACTTTTTCAGGAGCTAAGGATTTATCTCTCGGAAGATTCCTATTTATGGTCTTTACATCTTGTTGTAAATATATAGTAAAAGCAATGTTTAAATCAATAATTTAAAGCTTAATCTTTACACCTTGTTGTAAATACACTTATAGTAAAAACAATGTTAAATTCTTGAAGTCAACTTCTTCAGAAATCAGCCTGAAAGCGAAGTTTGCGTTTGACTAAAACTCATTTTATTTGTGCTTCAAAATTGATTGCTTTTGCTACTTTTGGAGCAATTGATTGCTTTTGCTACGCCAAAGCAAGCGAGCACTGCTTATACTGCATGTTTATGAACGAAAATGCAAAAACTCAGTAAGTACTTAAAAGAGTCGAAATAATACGCAACTTGAACAAGTTAAATTATTCCTGAAGTAAAATAGGCAGACTAAAATTGAAAACAATGGTCTGAGATTTTAGTAGCTGAAGGTACGAAATGAAGACGATAGCCTAATTCGACAGCTTGGTTTTTCAAATTTACCTGTTGAGTTAGTCTAATTCAGGGATCAAAAATTTCTTGCATTGTTTCGACTCTTCTCCACACTGAACTTCTAACCCCGCCCTCAGCTGACAAAAAGAATTCTTGTACAGCTTGAAGGTTGTACACAAATGACGCTCTCTCAGCAATCCTTTTCCAGCCAATCACTGTTCGGCTTTTTCCTATAGCCATTCCTTTTCCTGCGCTCTCTATTCTGACGATTCTTCTTGACAAACAACTGATGAAAAGCTTCGAAAATATCAACATTTTAATCAAAGCAAAACTTGTTTGTTGGAAAAAGTTTTTTTTTTCAAAAAAGTTTTTATTTGAAAAAAGACGTGTCATTTGAAAGAAAAAAATTTTTTTGGGTAGAAAACCGGTTTTTGAAAAAAAACTTTTTTTGGAAAAAAAATTTTTTTTTGGAAAAAACTTGTTTTTGTGAAAAAAAATTTTTTTCTTGAAAAAACTTTCAAAAAAAATTTTTTTTTTGAAAAAAATTTGTTGGAAAAAAATTTTTTTTGCCTCTGGCGCCTAAAAGTCTCGGCGCCTAAAAGTCCAGGAGCTTCAAGTCCTGGCGAATAATCGGCGGTGCCTAAACGTCCGGCGCCTAAACGTCCGCGCCTAATAGTCACGGTCCGACCTGGACCAAGTCACTTACAAAATTTAACCCTCAATTCAAGATTTTAAACGTGTTTTGCACTTGATCTGTAAGTAAAGAGAAGACTCACCAATTTGATTGTTTCAATTGGCTTTCAATTCTTAAAAATTTAGTTATTTTAAATGGCTCTAAAAACGTTCAAAATGTGATCCAAATGGCATTAAAATAGCTATTTTTTCCGAAAAAAAATTTCAAAAAATCGCCCAGCGGCGGCCCCCAGACTCCTATTTGTGATACGTTTGGACTAAACTACTGTAGTTTGCTCACCATATCTCCCAACTGAGGCAATTATGGAAATTTTTTGAATTTTTGGTTCAAGTCCTTTTTCTTTAGCAAAACCCAGGTTACATGCCAACCCAGGCCCCGATTTCTGATCCTCCATTTCACGGTATCTTTGTCCCGTAAAAAGTCCTTCTATTCGAAAAATTTTGATGACGTCATTACGTGTGATTTGTGGTTTGGCCTCTTCCCCCAATCAAAAATCCTGACTACGCCTACGTAGCTCGTCACTGTTCTTTGTTAACTTCAATCACACTTGATTGAAAAACAATCATTTATTATCGTATTTGACTTGCGCTTGGGCGATTGCGCTGAAAATTGCTAAAATTGTTGCGGCGCAAGCGTCAGCGCAACCGTTTAAAAATAATTGCGGCGCAAGCGCAATCGCAAGTGAAATAGTTGCGCCGCAATTATTGCAGTGCAAGTGCCCACCCCTGCAAATAGCCCATTTAGGTAACCAGTTTAATCATGTTTGCTCTGCCATTTTCTATGCCACGTTTTAAAAGCATCATTTTTTTATCAAAATAGCCCAAAATTAAGTTATTTTTCCAAAAAAATGCAAAATTTTCAAGCGCTGGGAGCTCTGCCTCCAGACCCCTGTGCCTCCGGCAGCTGGGGGCTTTGCACCCAGATCCCTATTAGCCTCTGGCGGCTGGGGGTTTCGCTCCCAGATCCCCTAACCCTCCCCCCCATTGCGAATTTCTGCCTACGCGCGTGATTTTGCGACGAAATCAAACGACAATTGTCCAAAGCAAATTCTAATAAAATAAAAGTGGTTTAAATTCATCCATTATTTAGACATTATTGAGAACCGGCAATCCGACAAAAATATTAAAAGCAGCTAGAAAACCTTAAATTTTGCAGCATCAAAACAATCGCTACTTAATGTGTACATTTGCCAAAACCAATCATTAGCACCAATTTTGTTCGACGATGCTATTTTGAGCTAAAGTGAAAATGCCCCTTTCTCGGTTTTTCCGTGATAAATCTCTTGAGAAAAATGCTTTTATTTCAAATATACTTGACTCTAAGTCAATATATTCACAAATAACTTCTGAAAATTTAAACTTGCAAAGGTAACGGAAAGTTTCCTAATTTCGATATTTGCCGAATAAGTTACTTTCCAAAATTTGAGCATTTTTTGAAGGCAAAGTCAATGGAGGTATTTGAAGTTGGGCCAATCTCATTAGACTAGATTGGCATTGACTCCATGGTTTTTGGCCCGGTCGTTCCAGAGATATTCTACTTTAAACACGACGTAGGGCCTCTGTAAGTCTTATTGGCAACCTTGACGTTAATAGCATTGGCGACGTCATCCCAGCACCTTCAATAGACAGACTTCTTCATTTACCAAGTGACGCGTTAAGTATAGAAAAAAATGACACTCGGCAAAAACATACTTCTGTCTTTCATAAGAAACATCACATGTTGTTAAATTTCACAAGTGCAAGCAGCAGTGATACGGATAGAACGCCATATAGTTCATACATGCAGAAAAGTGGGCTTAGCAGCGCTCTACGCAAATGTGTGGTTATGATAACATTATCCTGGATACAGATTAGTTATATACTGCTACTTTAGGCAGAAAATATCAGTGCATCCCTTAGCCTGCACTCAAAACTGCAGTGCAGATTTTGCAATTAACAATACACATCAATCACAGGGCAAGGAGACAGCTAAAAGACCGGAAGGTCATCAAGGTCAGCTGCCACCTTACCAATTAGACTTTATCATAGGTTGGCACAAGTCCGTTAACCCTATTTGTACCGGGGGGAGGGCAAATTTGCCCCCCTCTCAGTTATTTTAATATAGCTCCTAAACGAAAGCAAAGTTTTGCTTTGATGCACCCTGACTTTGAATCAAATTTAATAACACACATTTTCAGAAAGTTTGGGGTTAGCCGGACAACCGGAAGTGACGTCATTTTTGCCTTTGTCAGAGGCACCTAAGGAGTTTTATGCAGTTTTGAGCACAATTCATGCTTATCAGTGCGCATATTCTCTTCATTGTACTGTGTATTCATTGTCAATGCTAATCTTCAGCTGGAATAAAATATTTTATATACTGATAAATTCATTGCATCATCATTACATCATTGATGACGTCATAATTCAAAAATATTGCTATTTCTACTGTTTCTTGAAATAAACTGCGTTTGCATAAAAAAATATTCATTTTCATCAGCTGCTGAATGACAAAATGAAAATTATAGTACAGTATTCTATAATTTGGTGAAATATACTATATTTCAGTCACAAAAAATTACAAAGAATAATCAACACAATATATTAACGATGATGTCACCATGCATGTGACGTCATCATGCATGATGATGTCATCATTTGCGGTAACTTTACCAGAGATGTTTTTGAAATAACAAAAGTTCAAACTAAAACTAACATTTTGCAACATTTAGGCAATTTTGCATTCTGTTATAAGGATTTACTGGTTTTGATGACGTCATCATCGTTTTCGTGACGTCACAACCTCAAAAAATTTATTTTTAAAAATTTAACAAAAAATAGCTTCAATAACCAAAAAATCTCGATTCTATCACATACCAATCGGTTTTTAGATAGGGGGGCAAATTTGCCCCCCCCCCCCCCGGTACAAATAGGGTGTAAAAATAGCCCAGTATGTATAGGGTTAATCGTAAATAGCGAAGCTAACTTTTTCATTAACTCGTTAATCCGTTAAAAACTTTTTTCATGTTAACGGACTAAATTAACTTCCGTTAAGTTTTGTTAACGGACTAAACTAACTTTCGTTAAGTTATGTTAACTTCCGTTAAGGTTTTTATCGTTAATATCTTGCACCATTCATTCATCAGACCGGTACACACCAGTTTGCACTGGTAACACTTGCTGCGTATTAGCACGAGTTTTATAGAAGAGAGCGAAGAAAGGAGCTCTTTTTTGAGGCAAATAATAACCTGCAGCCTCATAGGTCTGTTAATTATCGTTGTTCACCATTTCCAAAGATTTTCCGATCGCAGCTTCGTTGTGCATTTGAATTTATTTCTATCTTGAAATTAGATTAGACTGTAAAATGTAACTTCCAAAACACAAAAAGACCACCATAACAATAAATGTTTCCTTACAATCAGCTCAACAGCGACAATACGCGTTCTAGAAGCGAGTGAATAAAAAGAAATGTAAATTACACGCAAAATGTTAACGGATTAACGGACTTTGTTAACTTCCGTTAATTAAGGCTGAAAATAACGGATTAACGTTAACGGAGGTGTTAAGTTTGTTAACGGACTAGTGGTTAACGAAGCTAACGTTTTGCATTAACTTGCCCACCTATGGACTTTATGATTAACTAGTGCACAAGGACTAAGGAGAGGTATTCACTGCACACAACGAAATGAAACATATGTAACGAAACACACACAAAAAAAAAAACATAAACCGGTCTTCTATTCTAACTTAGTCTTAAGACAGTCATGGTTACATACCACATAAAATGGGATGCAGGTAAGGTAAACCACTATAATTTATATTACTGGTGCTTATCATGTCATCAACAAACTTAATTGACAAGACAATTGATTTAAAACACAACCATAGCCTAATGTAGAGTTTTGACAAGATTAGTACGATGCAATCAAATGACATGTTAGCAATTTTACAAAAGCTTTAAAGTCATTGGAAGATTTTACAGAGTTAGGCAATTCATTATTCAGTCGCTCCACTGCAGCACCAGAGGTGGAGTCGAGGACACAAGGCTCGAGGCCAAGGCCAAGGACACAAAAAAAAATCCGAGGCCAAGGCCAAGGACCAAGGACACAAGCGGAAGTGCTCTCCAAAAAAAAAAAAAAGGTCTTCACAAAAATTTTTCAAGCGATCTCTACAAAAAATCGTTTTCAAAAATTTTTCAAGCGCTCCACAAAATTTTAACTATTCAAAAAATAGTGCTGTCCTCGAGGACTCCACCTCTGTGCAGCACACTAATCAGTTTGGTCTTATCAGCACAAAAGATCCGAGCTTGTTGAAAGAGTAGACTGTTTGGTAGCCAAGCGATCTCAGTAAAATCAAGCTGTCAGATACATTACGGTCTAAATCATAGCCTAGCCTAGCAATAAGGCTTTTACTCCTAGGCTGCAAACTCATACCGGATAATAAGACTACGAGTACTAGAGTAGGCCTTTCATTGTATTTGAGTTATTACTGTATTTTACTATTTTGTGACCCTAGAATAAACTTTTCCAGCTAAGTCGCAAACAACAGCCAACTAGCCCAATTTTTCCTTGTTACTAGGACGATTGTTACCTAGGCTACCGCACAGTCTACTACAGTCAAACCTCGGTTTTCGAACGCTTCGGTTCTCGAACAAATCGGTTTTCGAACAATAAATTCGGGATTTTTACGTTTCAGACTTCGAACAAAAATTCGGATCTCGACCAAACCGAAAGAAGCCGAGCGAACACGATTGCGCCATGATGCTGCATATGTCGGCTTTTTTCACACGATTTTTGGTGTAATTGAGCTGTTGTATTTTTTTTTACTGCTTGATTAGTAATTTCTGCAAATTTTTTCAAAATTTTTCGTATTGTACTGCATCTTAAACCTTTAATGTTTTTGATGTTTTAAAAATAAAACATAAGAAATGTTTACTTTTTGTTCTTTTTCATCATCTTAGATAGGAAATCCTTTATTAAAATAAAATACAATCTACTTCAACCCATTTTTATTTGTGGTACTACAGTACACAGTACAGTTTATGGTGTAAAATAGTAAACAAATACTTTCCAAAAGTTGTTTTCTAGAGTTGGAACGGATTAAAATTATTTGCATTAATTTTAATGGGAAAAATTGTTTCGGATTTCGAACAATTCACTTTTCGAACAGCTTTCTGAAACGGATTATGTTCGAAAACCGAGGTTTGACTGTATTCTCGAACCTTTCTGCTGGCAATTAAGAGCAAACTGATTAGTGGACAGCGAAACGGCTAAGTGCAGCAGCTTAATTGCGGTTTTGCTTAAGATTAAAACTAAGATGGCGTTGCTAATTCTATCAACGTCAGGGTTGCTAATAAAAATTGCAACATTAGAGGCCTCTACGTCGTGTTTGAAGTGGAATATATTTGGAATGACTGGGTCAAAAAGGATGGAGTCAACGCAAAATATAGTCTAATACAATTTGCCTAACTTTGGCTAACTCCATCGAATTTGTATTCAGCCTTTGTTCAACTTAAATGACATTTTATGATTTAGTATCAAAAAGCAATCCTATGCACAAAATTTAAACCGCCATGACGTAATTTTTTGAAAATATGGCCATGCCGTCACAATGATGACGTCATCAAATCAAAATTTTGGTGAACCCCAACCTACATGCCAAATTTGATGTTTCCATTACATTTGGTTTAGGAGTTATAGTAGATAGGGGGGCATTTTAGCTTTTTTGCCCACCACTTCCCCACTCCCGTCTAAAATGTGTTGGCCAAATAGCCCGTGTAAAATATGGATAATTGCGTCCTAGGAATTGATACTTTACGATGATGAATTCTGCTTGGTGGCTTCGAACAAGCAGTAAATTCAATTTATGGACAAAAGAACTCAAATAAATGCACAGGAGCATTGAATCACTGGAAACTCGTAAGCAGGTGCAGATTCCTTCATGCACGAAGTAAGCTAGATAGAATATCAATTCATCAAGCGCCGTATTTTTTTTTTCAGCCAGCAAAAGCGACGTTATTAGTTTCATGTGCGTTGTCCAGCTCTTATGATAACTCATGAGTCTTGTTTAAGAGGAAATTTTGTCAACTAAAACCCAACTTACCAATAAGAGCACTTGGCAATTTGCTAAAAAGCATTGGTTGCGTTGGTACAGGCACATTTATTTCTGCATAATGATTTCTATAATTCATCCCAACACAAATCACCTAAAAATAAAAAGTACCCAAAATAAAGCATCACTTGTGGGCCAATACCAACAGGTTAATGAGTGACATAATCAGTATGAAAAGAGTTCATCCAAAAAAATTACCGAGCTGGAATCATAGGCTAAAAACATGATAGGCGCCATAATCGGCCTACTTCAATTTTGAATTATAAGTACCGATTCAGCGATATTTTTAATTTGCTTATTTCGATACGGATACAGTATCCCGATACATTTTAACGAAACTGCTGTTTTCGAGTGTTTAGCGTCGTTCATCAACGGACTGCGCAAGGCTAGCTTTGAAATGAGTCTTCTCTACCCAGCTCCTTCTGTTTCCCCTTCTCAACTCTCCGTTTCATTTCCAAGCTTTCCTCCACTGCATTTGGCCCTGACCAGACTGCTCATCCCCTTCCTTAACATCTGTCTGAACAAGCCAAGCTTACCCTTTTGTTTCCGTTAAAGACAACGATGGTTTCTGTTATAGCTTTGTGTTAGTATCAAACTGCGAACCCTATGGCTGTTAACTCAGACCTTTAGTTTATTAGCTGTAACGTAATTAATCAATAATCACGTCATGCGTTGTTGTGCTTTGAAAAGAAGCAGAGTTCCATTTTGGTTGCTGTGTCTCGTTTATATGTTTATAGAGTCTACCACAGTTACTTGACGGTTGGCACTACAAATATGTTACCATTATTACGTGTAGAACTAGAAGTTTAATAAACTGACAGCTGGTTATATTACTGTTGTATGTTAGAATAGGTTTGGCTAGGCATGCTAATTCATGTGCCTGTTTATACTCTATTTGAATAGGGTACCGGATGCAACAATAAATTGTGCTATATAAATATTATGAAGCTGTTGATACTAAGGAGAAAGTGCCTACCACAGTTTCCCTTCCTTTGCACTACGCTGATCAACCATTTAAAGATCCTCAACAAAGCTACGTGCAGGCTCATTACTAAATGCCAATCCTCCACTCCTACTCTAGTGCTTTTCTTTGGAGGCCCAACCACCCCCCTTATATACAACACTGGAACCCCAAACATTTGCGTGCTTTGAATGTGCCCTACGCCTCCCCTCCGAAGCATTAAATATTGCCTCAAAGCCAGTGATTAGCTGGCTGAAGAAGAAACTTTCCTGGAGATATTTTGGCTTATCCACAAAAGTACCCCCCACCCCACCTCTACGCCAACATTTAATTTTGTGTCCCCAATCCCCTTGGACCCCAATCAAGTTCACCTTATCCATCTCTATGCATAACTATACAAACCCATTCGTCATAGCTCATTCCGTATTAAATCCACCCGAAATCGGTTACTCTCTTTTCTACTTTCAGACGTTTATATACGGATAGGTGGATCTGTACCCCGTCTCTTTAGACCGGGTGGCGCTGAAGTATATGCTATTTGCTCCAAATGCAAGACCTCTATAATCCCTCTTCTTCTCTTCCGGTCCAATTGCCTTCAATTTCACAGCTGAAGCCATTGCCCTGAAATGCGGTCTTGCTTGGTGTAATAGCTGCCAGACGATCTGCTACTTCCATTGAGTCCTTTTTCTGACCAATTTACCATCAGCTTTCTGCTTACCTTTAACTTCTCCTCATATCTCCTGTCAAGATCCCTCAGAAATATCTGGACCCACGCCTCCTCACTCTCCGACAATGCCCCCCTTAAGTTTCAATAGGTCCCGGGTCAAAGGTCATGCTGAAGTCCCTGGCAATGAGCATGCTGACTTCCTTGCCAAAGCTGGCGCCTTCCTAACCCTTCCCAGTGGGACGATCCTATCTTCCCTGTCTTTGCCATAATCCGGTACAACCAATATCACAAATGAAGACGCCATATTTCTCAACCCCATCTCAACTGCCAGGTCCCCCCGTTTCTCTGGAGCCCATACGCTGTAAACTTTTCCGACTTCGCTACCACAGCCGCAATCTCTTACTTTCATCCTATCTCCATAAGATCAGCTGAAAGGACAAATCTTCCTGCAGCACATTTGGCCACCAATGGCCGACTTAAAATACGGAGTATTATGTCACATTTACGAGGCTGATTCTAAGAGGCCTATGTCAACTGTTTTGCTACGAGAAACCTAACCGCAAAAAACTTTGTATTTCCACTAAATATTTATGTTTTGGTAGTTTTGCAAAACATATTGGTCGAGGGGCACTACACTTAATGATATTTAAAATAAGTTCACGAAAACAAATGCAGTTATGCACAAATACTAGCAATTTAAGGGTGACAATAAACTGATAAAAAAACACTGGTTAAGAATTAATACAATACGAAACTCATTTCTGTATGAAATTCTTCTAGTCTTTAGTTCTCTGCCGCTTTTTGAAAACTACAACGGCATCTTTTCTAAGAGAACTGTTCACAATTTTTTGCTTGTTGCAAAAAAATATGTTGGTTACAATTTTTTGTGTAAGCTTACTGCCCCATGCACAGTGTTCATCACAAATGAAATCCGCATTATTGCACAGGTTTTGCAAAATAAATTGGGCAGCTGTGCGAATCGGTATGCTTCGGCACTGCTTAAAAATGTTCTTGTCGGCAGCGTCAAAAACGACGAAGCAATATGAAACATATTGTGCTAAAGCTGCAGAGGGCACAGTGAGATCACCACGTGACAATAAATTAAAAGAACAATTGTTAGAAACTGCATTGCTGCCAGAAGAATCAGAACATAAGTCCATGCATGATTTGCAGCCAATCTTTTCTTTTATTTTTTTTGCTACGTAGCCGGCAATGAAGAAAGAAACTTCTTCGCTCTCAGGAATGAGATTGGCTTCTGCGATTTCATTAGAGTGGTTATCCAACAGGAATACTAAAACACCAAAATTCACAGGAGTGCTGGCCAGCTCAGAGTCCTTCCAAAAATCGATTTCTTCTTTGATAAGGGAGCGACAGAGCAAATTTTTTTCCGAATTTGAAACTTCATTAAAGCTCAATAAGAAATTGCCACCATTCATCTGTCGGTATTGCGAAAACCTTCTATCTATTGGATCACTTTGCATTCTTGAAGTAAGGATAAAATCATAGTTTTCAACCCGCAAATCTTTGATCAGATTATCTTGGGCCCGTAGTGTTTTAACCAAAGCAGAACAAGTCTGCTTTGAAAAGCAGAAGGTAGACCCAGCCGTCATACCCCAGTTGTCAATCCAGTCTACAAGTGAGAGAAGAAAATCAACCTTGCCATCATTTTGTACTACTGCGTTTCCAAGCTTATTGGGGTGAAATCGCTTTGGGCTGTTAACTATCATCCACCATACATTAAACACAGTTAAAAAAACAATGACATCTTTTCGCGCAGGAAGTAACTTTTGCAAGCTGCTATTGTTGTCTCACGCAAAATTGCAAGCGCAAGGCCAACATTTTGTTTGTTGTTGCCAGGATGGAGAGAACTGAGGGTAAGTTTTGATGCTTTTCGTAAGTTTGCTTTTTGTTTTTCATCTTCTTGAAAAACTTCACGAAAATCTTGCCACCTGGTATATCCACTCTCACACGATGCAACTACCTCACCCTGGAGTGTAAATGACAAAGCTGGAAACACAAATTTCTTGGAATTCAGCAGATTATTGCGGATATTTTTCTTCAAATGAACATTATCAAAAAACAGGTAGGTCTTGGTTTGATGACCAGGATGTTGGACTGCATGTGGGTCATCAGATGGATAATTTTTTAAGAGATAATTGAAAGCCGATACATTGGCAGAGTGATTTTCAGTTACAATGCCACGTACCGTAAAAGCGCGAAAAGAGATGATAGGCAGTATGATAGTTTCAAGCCAGCCTCTAGCCGCTCACAGTAACTTCAGGAGAAGCTCTTACTACAACCGTAACAGTTTGTTTCAGACCTAGAATCATAAATATGACAACTCCTTTGTACAAATTTTCATCCTTCTCTGCACCTACGTAAGATCCTCCAGCATACTGGACACATTTTTTAACATACTGTACATCTCATCAGTTATCAGTATGATGTCCTCGGATATGGCTCTTTTTTCTTTCAATAGCTTTGCTGCCTTCATAGCATCAACATGGCCAGATTTCAACTTTGCCAGCAATGACATTGACGGCAATGGTAATTTCTGCAGCAAAATCTTACATGCTTGTGAAGACGTATAGCGCAACAAAAGTGCAAATCGGTTCATTTCAGTTGAATACGGAGGTCGATAATGCTGCCGCTTTTGTTATTCTTCTACCAAATTCCCGCCATCTGAAATCACATTCTGCAGGAAATTCGGAAAATTCCCTAACTTAGATATTTAGTCAATCTTGCATTTCGACCTTGTGTAAACCAACTGGGCAATGGAACAGGATTTCCATAAACCTGAAGCTGCGCACGTAGATCCTTATCAATTTTGATTGCTGACTTCACAAATGGAAATTCGTTATCAAAAACGAGGTTGTAATAAATGATGTGATCATTTGTTTTGTAGCACAAACAACGACGTGGACAATTTTTTTCTGACAAACCTGAAAAATCTTTTATAGCATCCTTTTCATTAAAACTGTCCTACTGGTCTTCTTGGTAAACACGAACTTTAGGGGGTTTTCGTAGCTCTGAAGGATTTTTTAAGGTCGAAGGTCGTTTTAAAGCGTTTGCAGTATGTATTGTGGGAATAGGGTTTAGAATCCAGTTTAATTTTTTTTTTGACCGTTGCAAATTAACTTCTTATCAAAGTGTTTGGAGCATATAACAGAATTTGTAGACGGTTTCCAGTCAGCACGATTTACAAACTGAATCCACTTTGCTAATAAACCATCATTTTTGAAAGGAAATCGAAATGATGCCGCACTCTCGCCTGAATCATAACCAGATTTGCAACCGTACAAGACGCACTTGTTCACCATTTCAATTCCAAAAATCTGATACCGTAGAGTCTGCTTCTATAATGTCGAAGATTTTATCAACTAAAATGTCAAACAAATAAAAGAAAAAAAAGTTATACGCTAGGAAGACTTCTAATGCAAATGTTAACAAAAAACTTATTGCTTACTAGCATGTAGCACCTATAGCAGCCTGGAAAAAGTGATCTTTCTAAGCAACATCAGACATGAGATTGCTCAAAAAAACACTCTTTGATAATAAAAAAAATGCACTGTATTTAAAAACTGCTTATAGCATTGTTAAAGTAGCAAAAGAAAAACACAAACCGATGGTTAAATACGTGACAAGAGTATTACTTTTCGGTACATATTAATTGCAAAACTTTTTTTAAGTTATATATTTACTGTATACATACTTTATCGCAATCTGTGATAGGTGGCAATAACTTTATTTTATTCTTTGGCACAAGTTTTTCTGGCATATTTTTTTCTTCAAGAAGTGATATTCTGCACACAATAATTAATTAATTAATTGAATGGTTTGGAGTAAAAAAAAGTTAGGTAATGATTGCAATCACTTCTAAAAATCAGATTAGGCCAACGCGATTTTTCAGCAAACCCTTTTGGCGCAGTCTTATCTCATCTGTGCTTGTAGGTTTGTGCTCAACTCCTCCTTGGCAAGGACATTTCAGAATCCAATTCTTTGATTTTTGGCAATTTGTTGGGTTTATCATATTTTTTTAACCAGCCAGTTGGTCTGCTCTAACGCGCTCGTCCCTGGAGCGAAAGGTCTGAGGTTTAAATCTTGGGACGGCAAATCGAACACAGCGTCGCTACGGCTCGACACCGCTTGGCATTAAATTCTTCAAACGAAGCTGTGTTGTATGCAGGCGCAACGACGCGGAGATGGGTCCCGCCAACTCGCTGCAAGCACGCTTTAGCGTCGAGGGTAGGCTCGACTAACATACTTTTTTTTGCCAAAGTATAGGCTCTGTGTTTTGCCTTGCTATAATCCCACCTTATTATTAATTCTCGTGGGTGCCTACCTAGATTACGGAAAAATGCAACAAAATTTGGGTGAAGACATGGTCTTAGCCTCAAATTGTTAAAAAATTCCAACAACTTTTTGGAAAATTTTGTTTTACTTTGGGGGCAACGAAACCACTCTTGTCGATACTGTTGAATAGAGCCTACCCACTTACACGTTTACCACGGCAGCACTGAATAGCGATTACGACTGACCAGACTTATCAAAGCTTTATCACTTAATGCATTACGATTATACTCTTTTTTTTATAAGAACAGTTTTATAAAAACACAAAATTTTTTTTATTCCGAATTTATAAACATATTAAGAACAATGCCGGCTTCAGCAGCAACAAAAAAAGAGCAAACACAAAAAAATTTCCAATCCAAACAGAAACTAAAATCTGTACCGTGTCAAAACAATGAAATTTTCAGCGATTTTGTACTATTTACAAGCAAAATTAACGATTTCGAGAGAATAAATTCTGCTGCGCTTTGCGCAAGCAAATGAGAAAACTTTTGGCTGTCGTCCAATTTGAAAAAAACAACACTTTTTTAATTTTACGGCGCTTCAGAAGCAGCAAAAAATCATTTAATCAGAGCTGATAGAGTATTTGGAATTAAACATTTTTATAAACATGATTGCTAAAATGGACATTGATGCTCTCAAAGTTTAAAAACAAAGCCAGAACAATTGTGGCTAAAAATTAGCATAAAATTAAGAACAGCCAGCCTCAACTCAAAATTTACTGGTTCTTATAAAAAAAGTGCATTTCAAGTCGTAATATTCATACACGCTTCGTCGCTTGTTATAGTATAGTGTATTTTGGTGCTTTATAACCCAGGCCCGGCGCCACGGGTGGCATTTTGGGGCCGTGCGCCCCCAAAATAACTGCTTGTGCGCCCCCAAAATAACTGCTTGTACTCCCCAAGCGAGAAATGTGCCCCTCCGAGCGAGGATTGTGCCCCAAAAGAGAACATCAAGCCCGGTACCACTGGAGTGCATTTTGGGTCCTGAGCACCCAAAAATACTGCTTGTGCCTCCCCCCAAGCGTGAATAAAATCTCGTTCTAGGACGAAAAACACGAGTGAACACCAAAACAAAGGCTAGGATTTCGCGCCGAAGACCTTTTTTTTTGATCTTCACCCTGAATTTGTGGGCAAGAACCGAGATTCGCGCCATAAGATTCCGACGTGCCCCGCCAGGCTAAAAACATGCCCCCTACCCCCCACCCGAGCGAGAATTGTGCCGCGAAAGGAGGAAAACAGCCTGTATCCACGGGACATAATTTGGGATGAAGACTTTTTTTCGGTCTTCACTCCCGAATTTGAAGGAAAAATTTATCTGTGCCCCAGCTTTTAAGTATCTTTTCTGCCTCCCTTCCCCCCAGTAACGCTACTCTGGCGCCGGGCCTGTTATAACCACAAGGTTTTGTTGCATCATAAATCAAAACGACGGTGTAAAAAAATAAAACAAATCGTCTTCGTCTATGAAATGCTATAAAGTGTGATAAAATGTTTGGAAAAGAGCCAGCAAACTTCGGCTGTAAGCGTGTTGTATCGCAGCTGAACGAAGAAAAAAGCTCTGGTGCGTTCTGCTTTGCACCGTTTCTATTGCCGTCATTGATTGAATTTTGTGACGTTTCATGTGGCTATTTTTTTTATTCTCTTTCTCGTCCGCAGACAAGCGCTCCAAGACCAACCTATTTTAGTCGTGACAATACACATTTCAGACGTCACAATGCGAGTAGGAATACGGTTCGAAATAACAGTAACAACTCCCTAAAATTACGAGAAAAGTACTGCATAGTGAATAGCAATTTCAATGTGCAAATTTCATTTGTTTGATGTGTACGTTCTATTAAACCAAAATGTCATGTCACAATCTATAACAGTGGTTCTTAAACTAGTTGGTGGAACTGAACCCCGCAATTTTATGCGGGCATTCACCAAACCCTTCGTTGAAATTATATGTTAACAAACTTGAGCTTAAAAGAGAGGTGTCCCTAAGTTCTTGAAAAGCGGGTCGCACAATTCTCGTAAAATGTCTGGATGAGTTTATCCCGAATACGGCTCACAGTAGTTTTGCCTTGTTCTACTAAATTAAATGCTTCTTAAATTGAAGTTGACCTTCAATAAAAATTAAACTTCGTTTTGTGTTTACCAAAAATTAAAGTTCGTTGAATTATAGTAACCGGCCAGTTGGTCGAGCGGTAACGGGTTCGCCTCTGGAGCGGGAGGTCTGAGGTTCAAATCTCGGGCCGGTCAAATCGAACACAGTGTTGCCAACGGCTCGCCACCGCTGCGACATTTCTTCGAAAGAAGCTGTGTTGCCCGGGCGCAATGCCGCGAAGATGGGCCCCGATAACTCGTTGCACGCTTCGGCGTAATACAGCGTGTATAATGAAAGATTTGATTTCATTGATTTGAATTATAGTATGTGAAAGAACTTTTTATTACGCTACAAAAACAACCCTTTGTATCATTACACCGGTAGCAACTAATCAGCAGCGTGGCCAATTGGGTAAAGGCGTCGATTTCACGACGACTCTGATTGCATGATCTGTGTTCAACCCGCATCCTGGTCACGTTGTTGCGTCCTTGGATAAGACACTTTGCGATGATTATTTCTGTTTGGTGGCTTCAAACAAGCAGTAAATTCAGTGGACAAGAATTCGAAGAAATCCACAGGAACATTGGATCATCGGAAACTCCTAAGCAGGTACGGATTCTTCCAATCACGAAGTAGTCATTATAATTAAAAGTGTGCGGATTGTCCAATAGTTAACGTCTGACACTGTCCGGTGACAAGAGGATAAATATGCGCAACAACAACAACACCATATCCAGGATTTTGCTAAAGGAGGGGCTTGAGCCAAAAGCTAACATTTATCTATGCCGAAGTTCGTACAGTACCCAAAATCCGATTCGTTGAATAACTGCTGCACGTTTAAAATGCATCATATACGACATTTAGGAACGAAGCTCTTTGCCACTGGGCTATTTTTGCAATTTATAGAAAAATAGCCTTTTTAGAGCTATCTGAAAAAAATTTTGCACTTTTAAAGCGACTTCAAAGAATCGCATTGCTAAGTCAATTTATTACCCACTTGTTGGTCAGATTTAAAGCATGTTTAAAAGTTGTGGAAATGGTTGGGATTTTTGAATTTTGACAGTTTTGGAATTACATAGCTAAAAAGAGAAGCTTCTAATCAGCCCCCGCAAAGCCTGTTCCCCAATGGGTGCACTACTGAACACAGCTTGGGCGAAACATATTATGTACTATGCAGCTGCTGTGACCCTTCATTTAGAATTAATGCAAGCTGCGCGGTGATAAAAATGCAAGTAATGAAACAAAAATAGTTACACCCCAGCTTATGCATAGGCCAATGTAACACAAATTTGCTACTTTCTAACTCGTAGTGGCGTTATTAACGAAATTAGATTTACAAAACTTACTTGAAATTAATAATACGCTATAGGCAGTATACAGAGTCTTATATGCACAATCAAACCTTTGATTTACAGCCTAAGACATACTGTTTCGGAATCGACATTCGTCTTTTATTCCTCGTCAGTATAGCTAGGACTCCAGGTATGAACATGAGCGTAGAAAGGCAAAGAATCGCAAATGAACCAGATAATGACACAATTTTTTTTTCCAAAAATATAAAGTAATCACAATATTACGAGAGATAATTCTAATAGTTTAAATCAAAATAATTTCCAATAGCAATAATTTTGATTAATTTCCGATGTAATAGTTTAAATCATAATAATTTCCAATAATTTTGATTTAAACTATTAGAATTACCTCTCGTAATATTGTGATTACTTTATATTTTTGGAAAAAAAAATTGTGTCATGATCTGGTTCATTTGCGATTCTTTGCCTTTCTACGCTCATGTTCATACCTGAAGTCCTAGCTATACTGACGAGGAATAAAAGACGAATGTCGATTCCGAAACAGTATGTCTTAGGCTGTTAATCAAAGGTTTGATTGTGCATATAAGACTCTGTATACTGTCTATAGCTTATTATTAATTTTCTCAGTACATTGTTCTTAACAAATTACTTGAAATTAATGTTTGAAAAAACCAGCGTCAAGAAATTTGACAAAATTCTTTTTTGACGAAAAACTTGCAACAATTGAAAGAAACTTACAGTAAATCTCGAGATCAGTCGCGGGTTGCAAAACCTTGAGCGGGCCGTACAGTTTGTGCAATGTGCATGCACTGGCCTAAACTGCATGAACTATGCATCTGTTGCACATCAGCAGTGTGCGTCAATTGACGCGCCTAGTCGATTTAGTGTTTAGCAGACGACTGTGATTGCTATACACGCAGCGTGTGTACTGTGTATACTCCACCTAATCTACGCTGAACCCCTGATCCCGACTCATCAAACCCCTGGGGTTCGATCGAGCCCAGTTTAAGAACCACTGCTCAATAAGCATCAATGCAATTACTACTATAAAATTATAGTTGTTGCGACACAATTAATCAGCAGTACGCCTAAAACCGCTTACGAGCAATACCATCCGCATTTTTTAGAACTAACTTAACTTTCGGGCTTTTGCCGGCCTGGTTTTGGCTTCAAATCACACTTCGAGGTCGGACGTGTATTAGTCGGCCCGTTTACAACTCTGTTTCGTCATAATCAGGAATTTCGCCATGATAGATTGCAGCCAGCTTCATTGCTGGATATGGTGGATGACTGTATAAGCGTTACATAACCATTTTTCAGTCTTCCTGTTGTGTTTCGCGTTAGACAGAACTATATACCAGAGGTGGAGTCCTCGAGGACGTCCTTGGCCTCGAGGACACATTTTGAAGTCCTTGGCCTTGGCCTCGAAGCCTCAAGTCCTCAAAAATTGCCCTGTCCTCGGCTAGAGGACAGCACTATTTTTTGAATGGTTAAAATTCTGTTGATTGACTAAAAATTTTTTTTCTGGACCGTTTATTTGGAGGTCGCCTGAAAAACTTTTTTGAAGGCTTTTTTTTTTGGAGAACTCTTGCATTTGTGTCCTTGGTCCTTGGTCTAGGCCTCGAGCATTCCTGTCCTTGAGAGTGTCTGTCCTCGGAAGGGCTGTACTTAGCCTTGGCCTCGGATTTTTTTGTGTCCTTGGCCTTGGCCTCGAGCCTTGTGTCCTCGACTCCACCTCTGCAATATACCCTTTTTTGTTTTAAAAATAATTTTATAAGAATAATTTTAAAAGAACCTAGGCTCAATTTTGCTCTCAATTCAAGAACAAATTAAGAACAATGCCAGCCTCAGCAACAAAAAACAATTTTAAGAACAATCGAAAGAATAAATTTCAAATCAAAAAAGGAAACTAAATTCTGTATTGTTTCAAAACGATGAAATTTGAATGATTTTCTGACATTTACGAGCAAAATTGCAACAATTTTGAGACTATAGAGTGCTCTTGCGCACTGCGCGGGCAACTACAATTTTTTTTTGGGTCTCGCTCAAATGAAAATGCTTGCTTGTTTGCTTTCGCAATTTTACAATGCTGCAAAAACAGCGAAAAAGAGTTTACTTACGCAGACAGCGAGATTTGAAATAAAACAGTTTAACAAACATGGCCCTAATTGACATTGATGCTCTCACAATTTAAGAACAAATGATGCTCAAAATTAGCAAAAGATTAAGAACAGCCAGTCTCAACTCAAAATTTACTGATCGACAAAACGCATAATTTTTACTTACCGCTTAGCCGCAAGTAAATTTTTTTTTCCTCCTTTTAAAAAATCAATCATATTGTTTGGTAAATTGTTTGCCGTCAAGTCGCATATATCGCCTACAGATGTTTCATTGCCAATTCTAGAAAAGAAAAAGTAGACCTTAGTGTAAACTCGATTACCTACAAAAGTTAGGCTGTAGCTCACTAGCTACAGCCCATTACCGGAACTCAACTAACGTCTCAAAAGAAAAATCAGGACAAAATGTAATCTGCTCAAGCCAATTTATTCCAAATAGCTGTTTAGCCAATGAAATTTCACTTGTTTTTCTGAGTTTAACGTTAATTGCAACTTAAAAACAAATCAAATCTTTCTTTATACTTAATGCTGTATTACGCCGGATTGTGTAACGAGTGCGGGGTCCATCTTCGCGTCACTTGCACCAGCGGGTAGCACAGCTTCTTTCAAAGAAATGCCGCAGCGTTGGCAAGCCGTTGGCAACACTGTGTCCGATTTGACCGGCCCGAAATTTGAACCTCAGACCTTTCCTCCAGAGACGAACGCATTGCCGCTCGACCAGCAAGCCTTTTCAGTTGAACAATAAATTAAAATTACGCTGTTGTTATTACCCAATTTATCCAGCTTAATACGTAATAAAGAAATATGTAGAACGTTCTGATTATAGATTCACATCCATTCATTACAATTACGAATTATATGGAAAGTAATGAATTACCAATATAGCATAAACTAGAAAATTACGAAATTTTAAGTTATTATTTGATTGTCGTACGGACCAGACTAAACTGCTCCACGAAAATGGGCATCTAACAAAATAACAGGTTCAATAGCTAAACTACAATTCTGCCTTTCATTTGCCGGAGCTGTGACCGAGAAACCAACTGGTTTGAAAATAAACCAAAAACCAGAAATATAACGTTATCATCAATTTATTTTAGTTTTCAAATTTTTACGTATGCTCAAATTTGCTCATTGGTTTCAATCAACAAGTTTTTTCATGATTATTAAGGTTGATTTTATAGCTGTTTAAAAATGAGTTAAATGAAAAAAAACTTAAGTTAAGTTAACGCCTTATGACGTAATCTAAAATGGCTTGTTCTATACTTTTTAAGAGTCGTTTTAACAAAACTTAAAGTTCTTTTTTTACTTGGTCACTTTTGTTTTTTTGAAATTACTTGTAAATAAAACCGACTCGTTCAAACCTAATCAAGTTGCATAAAGAAAATCACAATCAGTAGTCGAGTGGATAGAGCTTCTGCTACTGAAACCGTAGACTCGAGTTCGATTCCTGGTCGGGTCAAACCAAGGACTATAAAAATTAGTATTCACAGCTTCGTTGCTTGACGTTCAGCATTGAAATGGACAGCGTGAAGCTTTCACCGTGTGTAATAGACGAGTGGGCAGGTGGCAGCTCGACTCGAAGAACGAAAGTTCCTTTTGCTGTCTCCTGGCCAAGGCAACTTGGTGAATAAAATGTAATTGCGATTGCAATTATTAACAACTCAATTTGATTGGCAAATTTCAGATTTCATTCCATTGTAAATAAAAAGAAACTGAAAAAAGAAGGCAAAGCGGTAAGGTATGGCGCGGATTGCCAAGGCTAGCGGAGTTTCAGGTTTTCATGAAATGAAAATTGTCAAACAAGAAAATCTTGACGTTTTTTAATTAGTTTTTTTTTCCCTTTTCACTTTTGGTCGTGAATCTTGGTTAATGACCAAGAAAATGCAATTGCAAGTGGAAACGTCCGAAATAAGTTTTTTTACAAAGAATTGAAGGACTTACGGTAACTGACAAGATGTATAGTTCCGAAATTCGAAAATCTCTATTGACCTACATCAAGCCGCTTTTTCCAAATTGAAAAATTACATTCTAAATTGCAATAGATAACCCGGACAATTTTCAGAGCGATAAGTGCCAGCGCTAAGTGTTTGGATGAAAGAATATCTGCTAAATAATTTGCAATGATCAACTGGCTTCTGTGGATTTCTTCGAATTCTTTTGTCCACTGAATTTGCTGCTTGTTAGAAGCTTCCAAGTACTGTAGAAATAATTATCGCAAAGCGTTTTGCGCAAAGCCGCAACAACGTGACCAAGGTGTACGTTGAACTTATAGATCATGCAATCAGTGCTGTTGTACAAACGACGCCTTTACTCTCACGCCCACATATTCCACGGACAAAAGCAATGAAAAGGATTTGTTGGACGATTACGGACTGGTTAATTATAATCTGATGGATTTGCTCAACCAAGCGAAGTGGTGAACGACCGTGAAGCGTGGTTGCTTAATCTGAGCGGCTGCCCCGCAAACATTACATAAACACTACGAATGAAAACAGAATAGAGAGAGATTTTCTATTATTTATTGGCATACCGATGTTGCTGTGCAATTTTATGCTCATTATAAAAATGGACCTCCTCCTAACTTTAGGTTATTGTTAGACTCTTATTTTAAAGCAATTTCTACTCACTTGCGTACTCCATCCTGAACAAACTGTATCAAACGCATAACGTAAGATTATTTTTTTGCGGTTCTCCCGTATTGCAACTGCCTATTTTTCCTAGGGTTATCGCTTGTTGTGTTTCAGCACAAACCACATATCATGCTACAACCTAATGGTAGCTATGCGCAAAATCACAGAACAAAACGTTAACAGCACCACAGTATAACTTAATAACTAGCAGCCTACACAGTCAATTCACTTCTAGAAAATTGCTTTGCAAAAATATTCAGCAAAGTTTTTTCTTCTGTTACATCATAGCAAGACCTTCATTTCACACTGAGCAACAAAAAAGTCATGCGTAACTTTCAGATTTTCAGTTCGTTTTTCACATCGGAACCTCGAAAAATTTTGTGTCGATAGTGCTCGAACTAGTCAAATGCACGCAATAACCGATCGAATAAGGTGAGCCAGTAAAAAAAAAGTTAGTCATGCTTTTAAACCTAAACCATAACCTTAATTACTCGTACGGCAGAGTTGTAAACGGGCCGACTAGTTCGGGCCCGAACCCGGCCCGAACCCGAAAATATAAGCCCGAACCCGAAAACTAATGTGAAGCCAAATCATGCCCCAAAAAACCCGAAAGTTAAGTTAGATCAGAGAAATTTAACAATGTTGCCAAGTTATTTTGATTATATTTTTGTGCACCAAAGACAAAAAGCACGTCTCAAGCCCGAAATAATCCCGAAGTTTTTGTCAACTTTAAGCCCGAACCCGACCCGAAAAGCCCGGCCCCACTTACAACTCTATCGTACGGACAGCAGCGCAATTAAGCGGATTCATGATCTGACTATTGTTGTTGTTGTTGTTGTTGTGCATATTCATCTTCCAGTCATCGGACAGCGTCAGATGTAAACTCTTGAATGATCCGCACACTTTTCACTGCAATGACTACTTCGTGCTTGGAGGAATCCTGACGTAGATCAAAAAATAGAAACAAAAACAAATTAAATATTGCACCAAATTGTACCAGATAAACTATTGGTATATCGGTTGGTAGTCTGTAATGAAAAGTCCCGGCAAATTAGTAGTATGTCACTTCATCCGATAACCTCTAACCTCGTTAATCGGTCATGCTTCGTAATCCAGTTTATGTACGCCAAATTTAGCATGTGATCGTAGGCAACTTACAACAGTATCGATTTTAACAGAAGTAAGAAAATTATTATCACCAGAACCCTTAAATTTGGGTAGTGAATTACGACGTCTTCAAAAAAGACAAAAATTTATTTTATCGCTCGTTACCATCACGAAGTAGAAACTAATTAGCATTCTTTGATTTGATTCGTTTAAAAAGCGACAGGGTAGTTGCGAAAGACCTTTTTATGATCATCGAGTAAAGCAAGCACCCTCCCGTGAGAGAGGCTATTTATATGCCAGTATCATGGTTGAGTTTCATTACTTTGCATAGGTGGGCACAAGTCCGTTAATCGTTAATCCGTTAATAACGAAGCTAAATTTTTCATTAACTCGTTAATCCGCTAAAAAGTTTTTTCATGTTAACGGACTAAATTAACTTCCGTTAAGTACTGTTAACGGACTAAAGTAACTTCCGTTAAGTTCTGTTAACTTCCGTTAAGGTTTTTATCGTTAATATCTTGCACCATTCGTTCATCGTACCGGTACAAACCAGTATGCACTGGTAACACTTGTTGCGTATTAGCACGAGTTTTATAGAAGAAAGCGAAAGAAGGAGCTCTTTTTTGTAGCAAATAATAAGCTGCGGCCTCAGAAGTCTATTAATTATTGCTGTTCACAATTTCCAAAGATTTTCCGATTGCAGCTTCGTTAGTGCATTTGAACTTATTTTTATCTTGAAATTAGATTAGACTGTAAAATGTAACTTCCAAAACACAAAAAGACCACCATAACAATAAACATTTTCTTACAATCAGCTCAACAGCGTCAATACGTGTTCTAGAAGCAAGTGAATAAAACGAAATCTTAATTTCACGCAAAATGTTAACGAATTAACGGACTTTATTAACTTCCGTTAATTAAAGCTGAAAATAACGGATTAACGTTAACGGAGGTGTTAAGTTTGTTAACGGACTAGCAGTTAACGAAGCTAACGTTTTGCATTAACTTGCTTACCTACGTTGCTTTGTCTAAGTGAGTTGCGACATTTTGATGATTTCAAAAAAAATGGTGACCCGTCATCAGCTTGAACCTTTTCAAGTCGCCAAAGCAGAGGTCTGCGGTTGTCGTGAAAATAAGAAACATGTTAACTACGGAAAAAAAATCTTTGACGCTAATATCTTTACGACGTAATTAAAACTTTTTGTGGCAAAGGCTATTTGGGAAACTATGATTCATATTTGAACAACGTTTCAATCATACAAGTTCTCAACTGTTGCGCAAAGAGTGCTACTTTTTGTTCACTTAATTATTCGGTGACGTCACAATTACGAAATAAATGGAAAATAAATTTGTTGGGCATGGCTCACTTTTCGCACAAATTAAGCGATTTTTCGAGTTAAATTATTCCTGAACAACGTTGCCACTGCTGATGCTTTCACATCAGATCTGATGTTTTGGGCAAAATTTCTGATGCCTGATGTTTTGGATCACAAATCTGATGTTGACATTTTTGCTAGCAGCGCAGGCAGGCGGGGAAGGGAAACCGAACTAGGAACCAGTGAAAACCATTTTTTTCTTGTTAGGTCTTCACCTATTTTCGGGCTCAAAATCGATCTGTGTCGGAGTAATGTCCTTTTTTTTTTGCTCCTCAGGTTTTTTCCAACAGAAAAACCGCTACAATTTCCTTATATTTGCACAAAACCGTCCCAATGTCTGGTGCAAACTTCCGAAACAAGCTGATGTTGAAAAAGTCAGCTATCTGATGTTAATGAAACTGACTCCAGTGGCAACGTTGTTCTTGAAGTGAAATAGATAGAACTAATTTAATAGTTCACAGAGACATTACGTCTTACAATCCTACTTCATTTGACAACTCCTTAATGCTGTCTCCACGTCTAAATGGGTAATCATTTCAACCCCTAGTGACGCATTGGGTTTTTTGTTATACGATTTGATTTTCAAAAAGATTTAGAATTTTTCAAAATGAATTTTACTTAAAAAAACATTTTTTGAAATGAGAGGTCTGTTTAGGGCTCGGCAAATTTCGTCCATTAATGCCCGTATTCATAGGTGGGCACAAGTCCGTAAATCGTTAATCCGTAAATAACGAAGCTAACTTTTTCACTAATTCGTTAATCCGCTAAAAAGTTTTTTCATGTTAACAGACTAAATTAACTTCCGTTAAGTACTGTTAACGGACTAAAGTAACTTCCGTTAAGTTCTGTTAACTTCCGTTAAGGTTTTTATCGTTAATATCTTGCAGCTTCGTTGTGCATTTGAACTTGTTTTTATCTTGAAATTAGATTAGACTGTAAAATGTAACTTCCAAAGCACAAAAAGACCACCACAGCAATAAATATTTCCTTAAAATCAGCTCAACAGCGTCAATGCGTGTTCTAGAAGCGAGTGAATAAAACGAAATCTTAATTTCACGCAAAATGTTAACGGATTAACGGACTTTATTAACTTCCGTTAATTAAAGCTGAAAATAACGGATTAACGTTAACGGAGGTGTGAAGTTTGTTAACGGACTAGTGGTTAACGAAGCTAACGTTTTGCATTAACTTGCCCATCTATGCCCGTATTTATTGGTGATGTTACGCCGGCGATATTTTGCATGCAACAAGATACCGTACAATTTTTCAATCGCATATTGTTGCATCTAGTCTAAATATCTTCGCAGCCACTCAGAGATTGTTGCTACCTTCTCAAACATTTTTGAAGTTTTATCCTGTTTTCACCGAGTTAAAAATAGGCCATAAATAATGCATAACATTTGACGTAAAAAGGGTAGTAATCTAGCCTGAAAAATATGATGATGTTTTTAATAGTTTAGGTTTAGAAATACAAAATCAAAGCCAATAAAACTCAGCATTTGTATTTTTTGTTAACTTGTAAGTCTTTACCCCCTTTAACTATCTGGAAGTTGAATAACAGGTATATACCTGTTCGTGACAACACATGTCAGACAATTGGTTGAAAAATGCCATTCGTGCGAACAAAATGAAGTTATATATGAAAGGATTTTTTGTCACGGTGCGATTATTAGTTAGTTTTAAAAGTTTTGAAGGGAATTGATTTAATTAGTTTTGGAAAAATATTTTTGAAGTGAAAAACAATCTTCGACTATTTTTTACCATACTTTCACAAAGGTACGATTTGATTAGTGAGACAGTAACACCTGAAATTTCAACAAAAAAACAAACAGGCAAAGTTCAGATTATCGCAAGTTACTTGTCGGACCTTGTTGCAAGCAAATATCGCCAGTGGACAACGCCATCAGGTAGCACACTTCTTGACGTTGATCATGTTACATCTACCAGCAAACCGATTTTAACAGGGCAGAAAAATACAAATAAGAACTATCACGAGTCACCCATAAACCGTGCTGCTGGATAATTTGCATCGTATTGGTTTTCCTTTGGCTTGTTTCATGGCTATAGCCAGTACTTAAATTGTAGTGAGGACGGGTCCCTCCAAAGAAAGTTAGCATCCCCCATCAAGATACAGCGTCTACCTAACTTGAATTCAGCGCTTCCCCGTAAAAGAAATCCTCTTCAACGTTTAGACAAAAAAGGGGCTGATAGTATCAATAAATCTCAAATTCTGGCCGAAGATACCACCAAATTGCGGTAAAGGCTTTTTCTTTTGGTGTTCACTCGAATTTTGGGGCAAAAGCCGTACCGAAAGAAAAAAACATGAATTTTTCCTGAATTTGGGGCAGACGTTTCTCGAAATTGCTGCTGCATTCCTAATGCGTCTGGTTGCGGCTGCGAAAGCACGCCTCCATGCAACATTTTATAGTTTAAATACTGGTTAAAGCTAAGTATTACTTTAAACTAATTTAATTCGTATCGCTATGTATTTATTTTTTACGATTCAAATTAGAGCTGACTAGACATGGGAAACCTTTACAGCTTGTTCCAACTTCGCGGAATCTCAGGGGTAATCTAAAGGCAAAACAATAAATTATAATTCTGAACAACATAGTCAACACCAACCTTGCAAAGTATCCGTCTGCCAACCTCCAACCAAGCATTGCGCCGCTAAAGCTAACTCAGTGAGATGGGCTTAACAGTTGCGCTGAGCTATTGTAGTTTCAGCTGCACAGTGTTTGATTGTAGGTTGGCAGCCGAATGGTTTGCAAGATTATCGCAAGTTAATACTAAAAGTTCAGAATTATAATTTATGGTTTTGCCTTTAGATTACCTTAAAGGATCTTATGAGGATGATGCAGGCTATAAGTCGTAAGGGTTTCCTGTCTTTTGTGTTCTGCAATTTTGAATTATTCCGCTGTGGATTTTCCATTCAGTACTCTATTTATGGTTACGTCAAACCCTACATAATTGAATTTATTCGTTTGCGTCGAAGATGAAATTGCCCCATGAATGCAAAAATTAGGCAACCACACTGATCAGGCGCAGGCTCAAAAAGATCAATATACCTACAAACTTTGCCAAATGTGCATGACAGTTTAACTCTATTTTACGCGGGGGGAGGGGGGCATTTTCCAATCCCTTCAGAAACCTCAGAAAACAGCTTTTGCCTTCAAACCATCTTGACTTTGAGTCAAATTTCATTGAAACTTGCTAAGGCTACGGAAAATTTCTCAATTTTGAAGTTTCTAGAAGTCACTTTCCGAAATTTGTGTTTGCTAACATAACGTCACAAGACGTTTCGGTGACGTAACGACTTTGATATTTTATGATTCAGTATCAAAAACAAAACTATGTGCGAAATTAGAACCTCCTATGACGTCATTGAAGAAATGACGTCATTAATTCAAAGCCTTTTTTCAAACAAATTTTGGTGAGTACCAACCCGCTCGCCAAATTTGGTGTTTGCATGATCTTTGGTTTAGGAGTTAGGAGGTTGCATGAGTTTGCATGATCTTTTGGTTTAGGAGGGGGAAATTTTTGTCCCCCAGCCCTCCGGGAAAAACGCGTTCGCCGCATAGTCTGTGTAAAATAGGGTTAACTCAAAAATGAAATGATCTTGAACGACTTGCTAAAGAAACTAATGCAATTGGGCTGTTATATTCATTGAAGCATCATTCTAAACTTTAACCAAATTTAAATTCCCCTAATTTGTGTATTTTTTAAAATGCACTTTTTGTAAAAATTTTGGTTATTATTCTTTTGCTACTGTTGCTCTTCGGTCTGAATATACCGTGTAAACGCTTTATAATGTGACAGAAAAGATTTTTACTTAGCGTCGCAATAACATCATGACGTCACTGTGATGTTGTAAGGTTGTTTTGACGCCATGTTTTGACTTTTGAAATTTTGAATTCTTGTTGATTTCAAACTTTAACGTTTAAAGGATTCATACGACAAATTTTTGACGTAACGTCAGTAAACATCAATTGAGAAGCAGAAATAATGACAAACTCTACTCTATCTGTCTCTGTTGAGAAAGGATTCTGCTCTCCATTATCTTCACGGACGGGCTGAAAATAGCAAAATGAATTTAATTATACAATATTAAGGGGTTTTGTCCATGTATACAGCGTTAAGCGTTAAATAACTTTCTGAAAGGCTTTATTTCATCAAAAATTTCAACCTATTTCTTACTTATTCTGACTCAAATTTATCCTGAACTCAAACACTTACTCCAGATTAAACTGAAAATGACAATTAATGCTTATTCTCGCATTTTTATTCGCTTTTTTAAAGTCAAGATTACGGTTAGGGTTAGAATTCGATTTTTTAAACTAAGCCCAAATCGAATCCTTACCCGAACCCTAATCTTGACTTTTAAAAAAGCAAATGAAAATGGGTAGGTAAATAATAATTGTCATTTTCGGTTTAATCTTTTTAAATTAAATTTTCCAGTAAAATAATAACTCCGCAACATTTTTCTTAAGCGAAGAGTTGCAGTAGTAATCTTTTATTGCCAAGCAAAAACAAGTACATAAATCGCGAATTCAGCAAATATTTAAAGACACGATTTAGCACGACGAGAAGGAGCGAAGGACTAAAGTCGCTAAATCAAGCGGCACGGTCGACAAGCCTGCTCCTCCTCTTAGAAATAATACAAAATTCGGTTGCAGAATTTCGACACTGCGGGAAAGTTTTGTTTTGATTTTGGTAATAAGAAAAAAAAATTGAAAAAAGTTTGTAAAAAAAAAGGCAAAAAAGGAAAAAAAAACACTCACACACGGATAGGCTCTCATTTTAATATTCACACAAGTAAATAATGTTTTGTTTGTAAACATGAACTGGATTTCAAAAAGTAAAACTTTAGTATCTTTGATAATGTTTTGTCACTGGAAGTTAAAACTTTAACCGTTATATGTCTTCGTAAACTATTCCAAATTTTAACATCAGAGATTTTAAGCAATTGATTAGTTTTTACCAAGGATGTTCTTTGCACATAAAATTTTTTGGAAGAAGCACTTCGGGTCGAGTACGAATGGATAGACAACAATCTTCTAAAAATCGTTAATTGATTGCCACAAAATACAGGTAATTTACTTAAATTGACTCTGGCCATGAATTTGGCAACTTCTTATTTTTAAATTCTGTCGATATTTAAGACTTGCAGTTGTTCATATGGTGGTTTTAGTCTAATTTTTGTACCAAATTCGTTGCATAGTGTTTTTTTGATACAATTTTGTTTGGCTTGTAGTTTGTGTTTAATGATTTTGAAAGACTTTCCCCGGCAAACAATTGCATATTGGAGATGAAAATATTTTAAAGTATAATAAAGTGACGTTAAAGCTCTTTAAGATACATACATTACTTGCGAGATTTATAGTTAGCACCAGAAGCAGCCGATAATTTGGGTAGCAAGGCACATACCGCTTTTCGACACTAACAAAAACCATCAGCACATATTTTTTTAAGTTTGATTGTATATTTATTAGTAGCAAATTGCAATCTTATTATGATAATGAACCAAAAGTACTTAGCCAAAAACGAATTGAATTAGAACAGTGGAAGCAGGGCATTGTATGATACTAAATTTTATCATTTATTGCATCATTATGGCTCAGCTCAAAGTAAATGGGGCCGCTGAAGTTGGATATTAAATATCTCTGAAATTGGCAATTTCAAATTTCACTGCTTGTATTGCTGTTCAGTGTTTTCGATGCAAATTTTTGCACATGTTTTCTGGCTTCTTTGCTAAATTAGTGTTACTTGTAAATGCTGCATAGGAGTAGAGTTACCGTAAGGTGGCCAGCAAACTGGCTTTCCTACTCCTTTTTGATTTGCATTGCCACAAACACGTTTCTTGTTTTAACTTGTCGGGTTTTTATGAAATGATGTTCATTTTCAAAAAAAAAAAAGCAAACTTAGTACTACTGCAGCTACTAATTAATCTTTTTCATCCCTTGCGTAATTGACGAGTTTTCCTACATTTTCAATCTCGCATTTTACAACATCACCATCCTGAAAAAATAATAAAATAATAAAATTTAAGTCGTTAATATTGTAATAACATCTTTTTTCAGCAAGTTGCCTTAGTCAGGAAACAGCAAAGGGACCTTTTTGTTTTCGAGTCAGGCTGCTACCTGCCCACCTGTCTACCACACATGATGGAGGATTCACACTGTCATTCAAATGCTTTTAAGTAACACTGATTTGTTGTTTTATTTGAAATAAAAAAGGAAACATTGCTTGAGCATTTGCTAAGATAAACCTAGAGCAGCTCTTTAACTGAGGTGAACAGCTTGTGCAATGTTTATTCTTTGAGCTAACTGAACTGTTTGAAGTTGGGCTCATCTAATCTGTCGTTAGATTATTATTTTCATTTTCACTTTGCTCGTTTCACTGTTGGAACTTATATAGGTTTGTTTTACAGGCGTACATTTTTAGTGATAAGCAGATAAATTTTAGCGACAGTATTTTGGTTAATGACAAGCAATAAATAGCATCCAGAGTCTTATAGGCACAATCAAACCATTGATTAATAGCCTGCGACATATTGTGTTTCGGAATCGACTTTCGTGTTATGTTCCTCGTCAATATAGCTAGGAACTACTAGGCATGAACATTTTCGTAGAAAGGCAAGAAATCGCAAATTATATGAGGCGCCGTTTGTGTACCCTGATTTGTGCAATGCTTTTTTGCATATTTAATTAAATAGTCATTTTAATTAAATGTACAAAAATAAAATACAAAAAAAACAAGTGCAAAAATAAATACGCAAAAATTTTTGAGTATTTATTGCACCATAATTTGCGTAACGTTTTTTTGCATATTTAAATAAATAGTCATTTTAATTAAATATACAAAAATATACGCTGCAAAACAAACCGTTGCAAAAATAAATAAACAAAAAACTGTTACACCAAAATTTTTTGCGCAAAAATTTTTGACACAAAAACTGTTGTTTCAAAAATAAATCCACAAAAATTTTTGTGGATTTATTTTTGCAACATCATTTTTTGGGTCAAAATTTTTTGCATTACAATTGTTTGTGTCACAAATATTTGTACATTTATTTTTGATGGCAGAGAAAGAAATAAATGTGGAAAATTTTGTGACGCAAAAAAAGTTGATGCAAAGTTTCTTGCCGCATAAAAAACGCGTGCAAAAATAAATCGTCAAAAATATTTGACTATTTAGTTCGTGTCCATAATGATGAAAAATTGATATTATGCGGGCGGGAAGGTACCGGCAAGGTATACAACTGGAACTTCAAGACGAAAGCTTCAGGCTGTACTGCAGCCTATAGTAAGGTACTAACTCGCTTTTGAGACCTCTCGTTGTGCTAGAAAATGAAAGTTTATTTACCCGTACCTTCCCGCCCGCATAATTTCAACCTTTCATCATTATGGACACGAACTAAATAGTCAAATATTTTTGACGATTTATTTTTGCACGCATTTTTTTGCGACAAGAAATTTTACGTCAACTTTTCTTGCATCACAAAATTTTGCACATTTATTTCGGCGTGTGTTGTTTCTTTGCTATCAAAAATAAATGTACAAATATTTGTGACACAAACAATTGTAATGCAAAAAATTTTGACCCAAAAAATGATGTTGCAAAAATAAATCCACAAAAATTTTTGTGGATTTATTTTTGAAACAACAGTTTTTGTGTCAAAAATTTTTGCGCAAAAATTTTGGTGTAACAGTTTTTTGTTTATTTATTTTTGCAACGGTTTATTTTGCGGCGTATATTTTTGTATGTTCAATTAAAATGACTATTTATTTAAATATGCAAAAAAACGTTACGCAAATTATGGTGCAATAAATATTCAAAAATTTTTGCGTATTTATTTTTGCACTTGTTTTTTTTGTATTTTATTTTTGTATATTTAATTAAAATGACTATTTAACTAAATATGCAAAAAAGCATTGCACAAATTAGGGTACACAAACGGGGCTCCATAAAATTAACCAGATTATAACACATTTTTTCCCGAAAATATTAAGTAATCGCAGTATTAAAGGAGATAAATATAACTATTATAATTATCTCTTTTAATATTGTGATTACTTAATATTTTCGAAAAAATAAAATTGTGCTATGATCTGGTTAATTTGCGATTTCTTGCCTTTCTACGCTCATGCTCATATACCTGTAGTTCTAGCCTACTGGCGAGAAATAAAAGACAATTGTCGATTCCGAAACAGTATGTCTTAAGCTGTTAATCAAAGGTTTGATTTGTGCCTATAAGATTCTGAATACTGTTTGTAGCTTTTCACTAAAAAGAATATAATTACTGTGTCTTATTCCACTTTGCTTTGTTTACTCGCTTTGTACATGCCACTGCTTTGATTTATTATTACCAGTATTCTACTTGGGCATAACAAAGGATTAGGTTTTGAGACTCATTGCTTGCGAACTCATTTCATTGGTACCCCATGAGTGTCCACTCAGACTAGAAACTTCATCAAGAAGCTTTTGGGGTTCAAAAAACTAAAAGAAGATTCTAAGTACAGCAATTAAGCTGAGAACTGTTCGAGAAAACTTCAAAAAATCTTTGAGATTCATTCGAAAAAGAAGCAATTCTTCAAGAAGAGTATGGGTACTGCTGGAGAGGAGTGTCCGCGAATTGTTCGAGAACGTAGTTAAGAGAAGTGTTCGGGAAGTGTTCAAAGAGTGTTTGAGAAGAGTTGTTTAAAAACAAGAGAATCGTTTGGAAACAGGACGAGAAGTGTTCGAAAACCGTTCGAGAAGTTTTTCGAAATCTGAAAAAGAAATAAACGAGTGCGACGGAGAAAGGTGAATTTCATGGGAAAAGACGATACAGACTTTTGATTTATTTTTCATCTCGTATCTTTTTTTCGAAGTAACTTTGAAAACCAACTTTACCTAAAAGCATTTTTCATCGTTCATGTTGTTATTATTTATTGCCTTTTCATTTTTGCATATGTACGCGTAAATTGAGTGCCTTCTAAACTCACTGACGCGGTAGTGCACCAATCACCAATAATATCTTACACTATGAGAAAACTTAATTGATTAAAGAGCAGTATAAGGTATTAAAGGCTGTAGTATTTCTCTTTAAAAAGGCTGTATGATGTTAATTTCTGAATTTGTAGCATATCATTATTAATTTTAACGTAATCAATCGTGACTCCTAATACCGTACTACAGATAAGACGTGCAAGAAACTTCGACCGATATGAGTGTCCTATATTGAACTTTCCAACGTACATAATTCTGTTTGCATTTCTTTTTCCTTACCTCCTCATAGTAATTTAATTTCTCCGTATTAAAGCAAATGATACGGCGACTACCACTTCTATTCCAGTCCAAACGTAAACAGCAAATTGAAGGATGTGGCAAAGCCTAGACTCAGTGAAATATCTTGTGCGACCATTAGAGTTGCTAAATGGTGTTTTTATTGTTGTTTTGTTTTTACTGTTATTTGATTATTCCACGCAAAGTCTCGATGATTCTTTCAATGATTATACTACGTTAATGGCGAGAGAAACGCCCTATATAACATTGTGTTGTTAAATTGCATTTTTTTGCGCTAGAAAGCGCTAAGTCGTCTTAAACGGAATTACAAAGCAAATTATTTCTGGTCGCATAGACAAAGAAAATATTTCTGTAGTCATGTTTCAGGTTTTAACGCGTTCAACATTAAGATTCCCACTTTAGACGTTTCAACACACCCCTAACTTAACCCGCTATATCGGATTTCTATGTTGCAGATTTTGAAGATGTACGTGTTCATTTTTTAAGTCATGCTTTCGTAATTTGCTCGAATCCGCATTCGTTATTGTCGACTGATGTGTATTCTGGGCAACCTTGGGGGGCTTTGTCGTCCATCATATCCATCATTCTGAGGAAAAAATCTGTGGTGGCCGAGCCAATTGTCCTTGAGCAATTGTCTGTGGTATCCAGTTATCGGCACATATCGCTCATTCCTATGGGTGACATTGTATACTGAACATATCGTGTATTGCGAGACAAAAAGAATGTAATTATTATGTCTTTGTTCTCGCTTTGCTTTGTTTCACTTGCTGCATACATACCATTGCTTTGCTTTATGTCGTCATTAATTCATTCATTCATATGTTCTACTTGCTATGCATAACAAAAGAATACCGAGACTCAAGTGCACGAACTCACTTCAAGGTATATGCAGCGCCACTACAGCTTTAAGTTTTAGTGAGTCCACTTGCACTCGTTTGAAATATGAATGTAGCTATTGGTTATGTGATGTCATACGTATATGGTGTCCATGCTTAGTGATGTTAGCGCAATGTCGTTGAACTAAGTGTAGTGCCAATGTGATATTAGTGACCGTGTGATGCTGGTCGAGAAGCCTCTCCCTGGTGACCTTGTTGTCAGACTTTAATCAGAGTAATCTGAGAAGAGTGTAAGTTGGCAAGTGCAGAAATTGTCCTCGTGTGTAGTTTGAAGGTTTGGATGAGCTGCTAGGATAGGCTATGAGTGAATTCAAATGCTGATGGAACACAAGCCTCATGGTAAAGCAGATATGTGAGTGAAGTGCTACCTCAAAGTTGTGTAAAATTTACGTAAAAATCTGCTATATGTACCTCTGTATTTTATTTTTTACTGACGATGGACCTAGCTGAGTGCGAAACGTTTAAATTTCTACCACTTCAAATAAGGCTGTATTGTTGTTAATGAAATTAAAAGAAACTGTCGTGCATTCAGTACCCGAGATTTCGATGGAAATTAAAAACATGGACTAAAAATACTTCGCTAAAATTAGCGCTTTGCGATTGCTGATAGCGCTTTAAGTCTGTGAAAATTTAGAATTTTGCAAAATAGCCCGTGACCTGAGAAAGGAGGAAAACACTGGCTTATTGACAATTGCTACTGGATTTGTACGCAGTGTAATCTTGCAGCACTGAAATAAGCAGCAGCAAAGTTGGAGCTACGCATATTCCGATAATCACAACGCCGATCCGGACGCGCCACAGTAATATGACATATTTATTACCGTATTATAAGGTTAATATACTTAATTCAGCTACAAAACCAACAAAAAGCATACTTTTAGATATACGGCTGGTTTCCTAAAAATTCCTGCACCAGGTGGCGTTCCAGTCAGTAGTAAATCCCCAACCTTCAAAGTACAAATCTGTGACAACCAAGCAATGCACTTATTTATACTAAACACAAGTTGGTTGGTGTTGCTGTGTTGCATTATTGTTTCATTTACGTGACACGTAATCTGAAGATTTTCAGGATCTAAAAATTAAAAGATTTTCAATAAAATCCATAAAACCATAAATTAAATCAAAATAACTTCATGCAATATGCATTTTAGCTTTCAAATGCAAGCTGATGCAATAACTTTTGGGGCTGATTAAACTATTTTTATGGCCTTGGAAATTATAAACTATGAGTATTGGAATGTATGCATGATGCCAAAACACAACGAACTTTTTTCTGCTACCAACAAAGATGCAGCCTACTGCCTGCTTTACAAAAAAGCAACGTGATTTATCAATTCTCATGTCAGTTCGACAATCGGTATGTAGACCGTACCTCCCAAGTGCTGCAGAATAGAATCAAGCAATCTATTCTCAAACCAATTTGCTCTGGTACTTCCCAAAAACGCCTACTTTGTGCCGGTCAGTGTAAATCTGCAATTTGCCTCCCAGCCTGATATTCAATCTCTTGCTTCTGATTTAGCCAGTGGACTTTACCTTGCTTCTGATAAAATTTTTTCTTCGAGTGTTTGTGTGGCTCAATATTGACGCGCGGAATAAGCAAAATACAGCAAGTTAAAGTTTAGAAAATTTTGACCTGCTTTGTTTTGTTTTGTTTATTTCAGAAAAAAAAAATCAAAAATGGTCAATTGACCGCATTTGAAGATATGAGGTGAACTTGCTGTTTAGTCAATATTAAGTTTTTCTCGATCATTCTTTATTCTAAATTTTGCGTGTTCATCATGACTAAAGGACACGGTTATCAATACCTGAATTAGCTGAAAAAGCAGTTAAATTATAAAGCAGAAATAAAGCGAAAACGGAATTTTATTCAAACTGTTTATAGATTTCACTGTTAAGCGAATTCCATAAATTTATGAACTTATTGCTTAATTTAAATTCGGCGGTCAGAACATTATGCCTTATGGAAGTTTAACCTACTAAAATTGAAGGCTTACTTCTAACACAATCTTTTGTGACCAAAGTAGGACCAATAGGACAAAAAGTATCAAAACTTTTTCCAAGCAGCCACTGTTGGGCATTTTTGTTCATCTGCCAGTCTCTTGCTGTTACATCATTAGCAACAGTATATCCAGCAATATATTCTCCTGCTTCCTCCTCCTGAAATATTAAATAAACTGAGAATCAAAGTTGTTTGTAAAAATCGCAAAAAATCTACAAGATCATGATTTTTGATAGAGCTTCTTTCCATTACGACAAGAAGCACATTTTTGGCAGCTAAGGCGGGTTTTAACGATCACGCGTAATTGCGCGCAGAAATACGAGTGTCCAACCTCATGCGTTTTACCTTTTTTATATTTGCATTGAAAAAATATCATGCGTATTTTTGCTCGTAAATACAGGTGGTCGGTGAAAGCCGCCTTACAAAGAGGGAGAGAAAGATGTTTGTAGTTCAAATACAGTTCAAAAATTCACATTCGCATTGAGCATCATAAAAAACACATCATCGTCACAGAAAGCTTCGAAGGACCTCTCTGTCATCAAGTCAAGCTCCTGAGATTATTAGCCTAAATCAATATTTAATTAATGCACTGTGCTGCTTTAATTTTTGAAAAATTCTTGTTTTTCAAAAAGTCCTGTGTACTGTACTGCTGTATTTTGTACAGTTAAGAAATGAAGCTACTTCTTAATTTACAAGTTTTTTTTTAATTATGTATTTTAAGAGCAAACATTTTTTGCACTTTGGTTTAAACAGACTAAGGGTAACTATTTTAACTCTTGTGGCACTTAATTCGTTAATTATCTTTACTCAATGATATTTAAAACTTTTTTTGTAATTTCAGCGAATTATATCTGGATAGGTATAAATTAAATTGACATGTTGTTAAACGCGCATTTCGTGGGTGTGCATCGCTTTTATAAGAGCATTTACAGTAATTTAGAAAGATTTAAGCCCGGTCTACGCTGGGAAAATATCGCTTGCGTACGAGCGTATTTTTAGTTTATTTCAAACAGAAGTTACAATGGGTTCGCCCGGCGTACAGCTTTACCAGCGTACAAATATTTTTTCGGAAAATATTTGACGTTTTCCGGACTGGGAAGCAAAATGTTTACGTTAATAAAAAATATTGCATCGGAGAACGTTAATTGCTTCACAAATGTTTTATCCCGAGGAACGCACTTCAAGCTTCATTTTCAAGCAAAGGGTGTTAAAAAATTTGAACTTTAGCTACGAACTTCCCAAACCACAGTTTTAGTCTTACAAATTTCATGCTTTGCTTAATTGGTAAATCGATTCAAGAAAATTTACGTTTTTCAAAAGTTTTACAATATTTCACATTAATTCATGGGCGAATACTTTTCAAAAATGTTCAACTACAAAAATGAGGTTGTTTTACGAGTAGATAATCCTACGAACTGGTAAAAGTCAGGAAAATTCCATTTTTTACCTTGATATTCTTCCCCTCCTTTCCAATCACAACAGCAAGTTCAACTTCAAAGTCTACAGATGTTGATAGTTTGGGAATGATAATATCGTCACCATCACCTAGTAAACAAAATACGCTATATTGGAGCCCAAAAACAAATGATAGAGAGTTAATGCTTATCGCTTACCTGGCACGACAATGCTATTTTAAGCTGAAGTGCCAATATTAAATAAATTACTTCAGTACAGTTTTTTTTTACTAAACCAGAGCTGAGCACTAAATATGCCGATATAAGTTTCTTTACAAGTAATGCCACATGTAAAATACTTGCGCTATAATAGCGCTACTTTTTTGTTTTTCAGCTGACTTGCGCAACGCCATGTACAGTAGTAGCTCCGCTATTTAATTCAAGAGGTTAAAGCGCACGCACAATCTGCAGTGTTTTTTATTTTTGTGTTTTGCTCTTTTCAGTGAAATACACTAATCATTTTTGTTTTTGCGGTGAACATTCTCTTTTTTTTTTCTCTCTTTTGTTCGTTCATTCTATTTTTGTTTTGTTGTTTTTTATTCTTTTTTTTTTTTTTGTCAATGCAGAGCTCGACAGCAGTACAGTCTGAAGAAAGCAGCTTGATTTAGCAAATGTCTTATTCTGTTATATAACTTTTGAGGAACTTTACTGGTTTTCTTACACTGCGTGTTGGCGACTAAGTGGTGAGTGCATAAAATTGTTTAGCTGCTTATATTTTTCACTTTTTGTGACAGAATTACGTTTGAGGTTTTGGAAGACCGATTACAGCTGTAGGCGTTGCAAAACAGAAAGTGAGACAGAGCATAGTCATTGCCACAGCAAGTAAATTGAAGTGTATTGTGCCAAGTGAGTGGGCACTGAAGTCAACTAAATTTTCACACTAAAATCGATTTTTTGTCAGCAAACATTGCTCTGTAATTACTCCTTTACAAAACGCTGGCTTCAAGCTACCGGTTAATGCTTTTTTTTCAGTTTTACAGTCAATCTTACACATTGTAGGTTTGATGACAAATTAACTTTTGACAGCGAATTTACAGTAGAACTAATAGCTGTACTGAATTAACTATCACTAATTTTGCAATAAATTATTATTAAGCAATTTTAATAATGGCAAATACACTCGTTCTATTTTGATTGATTTAACAAAAGCATTTATTTCAGTTGATCACTCCAAATCAAATCTTTCATTATACTCGCTGTATTTTGCCAAAATTTTTGCAAAAATTTTTAGGTGATTTTTGCAGGATCGTACGTCATAATAGCAACCCATTGTCATTTCAATGTAGTCAACCTCTATATATACTACTGCATTTTAATTTTTCTTCATTCCAGCGTAGATTCATGAAGAGAGCTGGACGAAAACGTTCAATCCAAAACAGCTTTTTTCAAGGCAACCCATTTCTGAAAGAGTGGAAATGATAGCTCCGACGCTATTAAAAACTATTTTGAAGTTTTGTACCACTAACAAGCTTTTCAAAAAACTACAAGAAAATGATAGTGGAAGTAAACGAAAAACAGTCATCACGATAGGCAAATAAGGAAATCATAAATCGACCAATGTGAGTTTCAAACTAAGTACTTTTTTCTTGGGTAATATTATTTTTTTGGATGGTGGGAAGAAAGATTCATTTGTGATTAAACGCCTAGAAATAGACAAAAATTGCCAAAATGTTTTTTTGTGTTTACCCGTAACGCTGTTGTAACCCGCAAAGTGGCTGGAGCAAAATATCACCACAATTTAGTTAAATTTTATTTTGTTTGTTTATGGTGATCATATGCTTGATGAGAATTTTTTGATCTCAGGTGGCCTATAGCTGTCGCATATTTACACAATATGTTAAATTGTTGAGCTTTATTTAGTTAAATGGTTACCTACTTGTGCTATCGTATAGCGCAGGCCCGGCGCCACAGGGGGGCATTCCAGGGCCGTGCCCCCCAAATGACTGCTTGTGCCCCCCAAACGAAAATTGTGCCCCCCCCAAGCGAGGACTGTGCCCCGAAGAAATTAACAGGCTCGGGGCTATTGGAGTGCAAATCGAGGCTCAAATTAGTTTTTTCCGCCCGTATTTTCGTAATTCTTGTGGACTCGCACCGGATTTCATAAAACTTTTGGGACGAAGACCTTTTTTTTTTGGTCTTCACCTTGTTCGTTTGATTCACACTGGAATAAATTTCTCGTGCCCCCGTGCCCCTCTCGAATTCACATAAATAAACTTCTCGTGCCCCCACAAAAATTTATTTCTGCCCCCCCCCCCCCCAGTCACACTATCCTGGCTCCGGGCCTGGTATAGCGTAAGGCGGTTTAGTGCCGGGTGATACTTTATGATCAAAAACGGTTTGTGCAGCTTGAAATTTATTGGCTCGATGGCAAGAGCTCACCGTGGTTTAGTGGGTACATTTAGATTACACACAGTCGAGCGGTAACGCGTTCGTCTCTGCATCGAAAGGTCTGAGGTTCCAATCTTGGGTCGGTCGAATCGGACACAGTGTTGCCAACGGCTCGCTGCCGCTGCGATTTTTCTTCGTAAGGAGCTATGTTGCCTGCAGGCGCAATGATGCGAATATGGGCTCCGAAATCCCGTTACACGCTTTGGCTAAATACAGCCAGTATAATAAAAGACTTGATTTGATTTTGATAATATAAATTTAAAAAGATGAAGGGATTCAGTAAATAATCCACTTAAGACAGTGAAAAGAAACTAGTTGGTATTAGCAAAGCAATTTTCATGATGTTGATCATTTTTAAGTTGCCAAAAAATGTACATATACAGTGCACTTGCTGCTAAAATTACAGTAGTAAATAGAATTATTTTTAATTTTGGATGTTTTAGAAGTCTTCAACTTGCCCTAGCGCCTCTGTTCGTTTTTTCTGTTCGCATTAAGGCGACTCAAAAAAGTGTTTAGAATAGCGCTAGCGGCGCTATTATTTACCTTGCGCTGCACGGCTCTGGATTTAAGTATGCGTCCAATACGCGCCATTATGCGCCAATACTGTTCACTTACGACTGAAGCAAAATTTTTGTACACGAAAACTCAGCTTACCAATAATGGCACTTGGAAGTTTACTAAACATCATAGGTTCTTCCGGTACAGTCATTCTTAGTTCAGAAAAATGGTTTCTATAGTTCATCCCAACACATATCACCTAAAAATAAAAAAGTATATCACCTAAAAGCTAAAACACCGTTAGTGGACCACAGCAGCTGGTTAATGACTGACGTAATAAGTATAAAAAGAGTGCACACAAAAAATTACCAAACTAAAATCATAGGCTAGAAAGAAGATAGGCGCCATTATCGGCCTATATTACTCTAATTCTGAATTATTTGATACCGATTCAGCGATACTTTTGATTTGCTTATTTCGATACCGATACAGTATATATATCGCCGATATGTTTTACCGACACTTTTTTTGATACATTTAATTATTTAGACAAGTGTATTGTCAAAATACTTGTTATTTTGGCAAGATGACTGTAATATTAGTGACTGCTTGGCACCAAATAAACAATTTCACATGTGACAAAATAAAAAAGGTTACTCTTAGATGAAAAAAAATTAAGTGCATACATAAAACCTGCCTAGGATTGTTGAAGTAGCAAAAGAAAAAAAAAATACTGGTTAAAAACGTAGCAAAATCGTTTTGTGTAATATATACGTGATTGCTGATGGAGAGATTCAGAGAATCAAACTCAGACCGAAGAAGCACAAAATGACGATTTGTTTAGGCGTTTCATTAATGATGAAACAAAGATTGCATTTTAAAAATTTATTGTTATTTTCTGAAAAAATAAGTTAGAAATTTAAAACGGACGAAAAACCGCACCGTACCAACTCTGCAATAAACTTTGCTCCTGAAAATGACATCACAGTGTAAACTGATTGAAAGCAAAAGCGCAATTCCGTGGTACAGATAAGTGTAGCACTACACAGTAGAGCCGGAAGTAACAGCAATAGTATGGAGAAGTTGTACGGTGCACAGCAGGAAACTATATGGCAGACAATATGGTTTTCTTTATATTAATTTTGACTTTCAGTTTAGATCTACTGGCTCTCATAAATGTCCAAATTTCCAATGTCATTGGGTTTAAAAGCAAAGCAATTTCTTAACAATTCAGTAGCTTTGGGTGAATGCGGTTTTGATAATAGTTATTAAAATGGAGGCGGGAGAGCAGCGTTATGATTTCATGGTTGAATGGTAGACTCCGATGATCCCGATGGGGGGGTCCATCTTTCAGAAAATTCGTTAATATTCTGCCAAACATATTGTTCTGAACATGGTTTACAGATAGCAACGTACACACCGTAATCTGCACAAGTGAGGTTTTGCGTCAAAGCGAATGTTTTGCCACTACAATTTACTCAATTTTGTTGGAGGAAAGGTACCATACTTTTATGCTTACTTCTGTGCCCGCACAGAGCACTTATTACTACAAGGTGAGTAGAGGAGCCGGCATCAGAGAGGTTGTTATCGTGTTAACGTACTTCTCGTTCAGCAATGCTGTCTTTGTAATTCGCAAGGAATGTTCCAAGAGTTTTAGGTTTTTTATATGTAACGGATGCCAAAATAAATCAAATTATTAAAGAGAATGGCCCATACCAGTGTCTTTTTATTATGCGTCATGTCTTTGACTGTTATTTTTTTTTGCCGGAGGAGGAATCGTTTAATCCAGGTTTTGGCATTAGAATGATTCTTTCAGCTATATTATTGTTGAAACCAAAAAGCAAATACTTTTAAGAAGGCGTTCAAAGACGAGAAGTGCAACCTTTTTGAGTTTTGCTGCGGCAACGCATTCTTAGAGCTTTACAGTAGGTGATTGATTGAAATGTCAGAGGGGGATGTTGAGATTTGCCAAAAGGAAAGCCCAGTTAACGGCAGTGGGTTTAATAAAGTCTTCTGTAATAAAGCCAGGCTGAGCGTTATGATCAATTACGTGATTAACGTCTCAGAATTGCACATTTTCCTCGTTTTGGTTAGTTTTAATTTTTCGAAAAGTAAGCTGCAGGCCATTTTGAACAAAAAATTTACGAAATTTTGAATATATTTTAGTACTTTTGCAAATATAATCCATGCTATATTATTTGTGGAATATTTAGGTACCTTTTGCTGATAGCGCGTTTTACGCGCGCAAAAACTTGTCGTAACTTTTTCAACGCAAATGCAAACAAAACGAAACAAGCAAAACGCATGCAATCTAATGACACGGATGTGATTGATAAAAAGACACTATGTTACGCGTACCAACTAACCAGAATGCCCCAGTAAAATCTAAACGAATTGATGGAAGACGTTCAACGAAAAATCAAAAAAATTACGATCACATTTTACTGGTCATCGGAACACTAAGTTTGGTTAGTGAGCTATTATTAACCATATTTTTGTCCCAAATTTGAGTTAATGACGTCATCATAGTAACATCACGACCATTTTTAGCAAAGTTATTTCGTTTAGTTCAATTGCAAAACGCAACTAACCTATTAGGCCTATCACAAACCAGCGCTGGAAAAGGAAACTAACTAAACATCTACTGCATATACTGTATATGAGCAAATTGATTAAAACAGTGAAAGATTGTGGGGTGCTGGGCGTATGAACATGCCTTGCAAATTCTCAGACGCTATTCTTAAATTACTTTTTAATTATAGCAATTTGCCCGGCCATTTGTTTAAACTTTTCCCTAAGGTTTTGTTAATTCTACGATCAAAGTTAATCCGCTTTGGTTCATACGACCCTAAGAAAGTAAAAAGAAAATAAGAAATATTCATGCGCGGGTTTTTATTTACTGTGCTTTTTCAAGGATTAAGATTAACAAGGCATTCAAGTCAAGTTTTTCACTCTAGACCAAAATGATGGGTTATGCCTAAAATACATTCTCAACAAATTTGAAGTTTTTACGCCTTCCCGTTTTCAAGATATTGCAGTTTAAAATTAGCTGTTTTCCACTTACTTTAGTGTTGCCATTTTATCAGTATTGTAACAGAAAATTAACTTTGGGAGAGCTGGCTTACATTTATTGAAAAGCAGCTAATTTTCCAGTTCTAAACCTGTACTTTCTTTTACAATAACTCTGCCCTAAAATGTTTATGGAGAGTCATGAATATGCTGTCAGTTTTTGAAATTTTGTTTCTAATTGGCAACCCTGGCCAAATTTCTAAGGAGAAAAAGCTTTTCTTAGGGGAAATTTAATCTGTTATATCTCAGGAACGGAAGGTCGTAGAAAGTTCAAATTAAGTGAACTTGGTCTTCAAATCTGTCAAAAATTTTTGAGAAAAAAACGAGCAAAAACATTTCCGACCTGAAAGTCCTTTTAAGTTTTGAGTTAGTGTTAGATTTGAAGTTAGTTTTAAGTGTAGAAATTTGAGTTTGGGTTAGATTTGCGTCAGAATTATAAAAAAAGTAACTTAGATAAAAATTTCTGATAAAATAAATAATTACTAAATCTTCAGGAATTTTATTATTTAAATCTTCTCTTACATAATAAATAAATCTTCCGGAATTTCGACAACGTGTCATGCGGTAAAACGTTTAAAAATATTCCTCTTAGTTTGCTGCAAAAAATGAGTAGACTTACCCAATTAGCTACTCAACAATTACTGAAAAGTTTACTTACTTAATTATAGTTCATTCAAGAAATACTACGTACTTTATCGCAATCAGTGATAGGTGGCAACAACTTCACAGTGTTTTTTGGGACAAGTTTCTCTGGTATATTGTTCTCATATGACAGTGCTATTCTAAACAAGATAACAAAAATTTATTAAATAGTTTGACCTAAAAGAAAATTATTAACGCTATTTTACACTGGTTATTTGTCCAATGCATTTTACGCGAGGGAGAGGCGAAAAATTTCCTCTAACCAGGACTGGGAGGGCCTCGCCCCTCTTAGCGGTTGCTTGTGCCTCCACTTTTGGTTTACTAAAACTGCTTTTTTTAAGCATCATGTAACAACAGGACAACCAAAAATGATGCAAGAAGCAATAATAATACATTCGATCATATCTACTTGACTAAGGTTACCTACAGAATGGGGGTAAAGCCTAAAAAGTTACGGTCTGCAAAGCCTGAAAGTTATCTATCCGCTGGTAAAAGTTACCGTTTGTTATATGCTGGAGCTACACCACTTTCCTCAGCTCAAGCCCCCCCCTCCCCCCCCCCCCTTAACAAGATTTTGGTTGCACACCTGCTCACGGGTGTGTACGAGGCGGGAATAGAGATGGTAGACCTAAATAATTGTTTAGTTTCTTTGTTTAAAGACCAGCTGTTTTTGTCTTTTTAGATCAGACCCGAGGTTTGTTAGGTCGTAGGCACAGTTGCAGATAGATTCTTCAAGTGATTATGAGCGGAAACAAAAAGAGCTAAGAACCTCTACCCACCTTATCTGTTACATGTTCCTTTTTTAGACATGTATACCAGAGGTGGAGTCCTCAAGTACGTCCTTAGCCTGGAGGACCTCCTCGAGGACACATTTTGAAGTCCTTGGCCTCGGCCTTGGCCTCAGCCTTGGCCTCGAAGCCCCAAGTCCTTGGCCTTGGCCTCGAAGCCTCAAGTCCTCGAAAATTGCCCTGTCCTCGGCTTGAGAACAGCACTATTTTTTGAACAATTGAAATTTCGTTGGAAAACGCCAGAAACCTCACGGAAAATTTGCAAACACCTTTTTTGTTTTCCTCACTTGGAGCATAGACGTAGGCAAGAGGAGGGGGGCTGGGCCTTCCCCCAATTGAAATTTCACCAATGACAAAAAAGCATATTGTTTCTTCAGTTTCAGTTTCTTTTTAGCATTTTTCGCTGACAACAGTATAACTAATTAACAATATTGAAGACCAGGGGCGCCGGGTCCCCATCAATTCAATTTTTGCCAGCCAATTTAAACGTATAACCTTTCCGAAAAGTTGCTATTTCAGGCCCACATCTAGCCTTTTTGTGAACGTAATGTATTAATCAGGGCCGGATTTACCACAGCATGACGCAATACGAGCTAGGGCCCCCGAGCTGAAATCGCAAGACTTTTTTTTGGTCTTCACCTATATTTGGCAGAAAGATGTTGCGAAAATCTCCAAAGTGCCAGGGGCCTAGCGCGATGTAAATCCGGCCCCTGGAATAACATGTTTAGTAGGCGTAACCATCTATTGTACCATTTTTCAAAAACAATTCAGTATTTCACCTCCAACCTCGCAGGTTTTTACGCACAAAATACTTAATAAAAAGGCAATGGGGAATGCTGATTGAACGAATCATTGAACTTCAATTGAGGAGGCCTGGGCCCCTGGCGAACGTGTACTCCTATAACTGGTTATTTTCATGACAAAACAAAAATCTCTAAGGAAAATCTTCGAGTGGGTTATTATTTGCTGCTAAAATGTAGCCAGAGACAATGCACCTTACTTCCCCCTACGTGGACCAAATCACTTACAATTAAAATTTAACTCAAAAATGCATGATATTAAACGTGTTTTGGACTTAAATTGCAAGTAAAAGGAGGATTAAACAATTAGATTTTTTCAATTGCCTTTCAAATGTCAAAAATCTATTGCTTTCAAATGGCTCTGAACACTAGCGAAATGTGATCCAATGGCATTAAAATAGCTTTTTTCCACAAAATTACAAAAATCGCCCAACGGCTGGGGGCTTCGCCCCCAGACCCCCAAAGCCTCCGGCGGCTGGGGGCTTTGCCCCCAAACCCCTGTATGTGATACATTTGAGTTACACAAGCTTTCTCAACACGTTCCCAAAGTTAGATATTTGCATTTTTCAATTATTAGTTTAAGCCCTCTTCCTTTGCAAAATCCTGGTTACATGCAAACAGGCAACAACGATGTTAGATCTTTCATTCTAAGATATCTTTGTCCCACAAAAACTTTCTATTTGGAAAAAATTTGATGACTTCATTTTATGTGATTTGTGGTTTAGGCCTTCCACAATCAAAAATTCTGGGTACGCCAATAAATTGGAGATCGCCTGAAAAAAAATTTTTGAAGACCTTTCTTTTTGAAGACCTGATGTATACAGACTTTTTAAATTTGCAGCCGTACAAGATCAATCACTTCGTTTGCCGTGGCAATGGCACTGCCCCTAAGTACCTCCTAAACCACAGATCAGGAAAATACTAAATTTGGAATGCGGGTTGGTATTCACAAACATTTTTTAGAAAAATTAATTTTGAGTCGATGACGTCATCATAGTGACGTTTGGAAAATTGACGTTATTTTTTAATGATGTCATAGGCAGATCAATTCTGTGCATATGGGTTTGTTTTTTGATTGGAAATCATAAAATGCCAAAGCAAAAGTAGTTATGCTGAGATTTCGGAAAGTGACTTTGACAGACGTCAAAATTGGAAAACTCGCCCTTGCCTTAACAAATTCAAATTTGTAGGAGGTATTTGTGACGAAAGTTTACTCAAAAGTGGAGTTAGTTTGAAGAAAAAAAGCTTGTTTCTACAGAGATTTATCACGAAAAAACTGAGAGGGAGGCAAAAACGCCCCCTCCCGTACAAATAGGGTTAAGCTAATTTTTGCCAGAGTTAACAAAATTTAACATTACTTAGCTTTACTTAGACATGTGCTACAGCATAATGATTAATTATTTTATTATAAGGAAAAAAGTTTTAGTTTTAACTATTAACTCTTTCAATTTACAGTTTTATTTGCATTTGATAGCAAAATGTTCTTCAATTTTTCTATTAAAACAAGCGTTTTTTGTTAATTACAGTAGTTTTTTGTTAATTTTTTGTTAATTACATCACTAGTTCAAATATGACCTCATCACTCCAAACTCACGATTATTTAAATCTGCCCTGTACAGAATAACTCCGAGCCAGAATAGATGGCCTTTCACGAACAGGAATTTTGTTGTAGAGCAATATAATTATGATGCATTTCAATTAGTGATATCCTAAAATCTCTCTTCTTTCGCTTTGAATTTAACAAATTTCTGATGGGTGAATTTTGGAAGACTTTTAATATCGTCAGCCTAATAAAATAACTGTCTAAGTCGATTTTTGGGCAAAATGAGCTTTTCATACCAAAATGATCAGCGTGGAAAGGCGCACCTTGTAAACTTTTCAGATTTCAAAAATCGCCTCTAGAAGGCGTTTTATGCTGTTATAATAAAATGTCTAAGTCCAGAGAGGGACTTGGGCAATTTCATGATTAGCCTATGTCATTTGATATTGACTTAAGCAATTTTATGATTAGCCTATGTCAGTCGATACTGATTTAGGCATCGAAAAACTACACTAGCTGTTAGAAAAAAGAACAAATTCTTTGAAAACAGAAAAGATTTTTTTGAAAACAGCACAGTTGCTCGACCAGAGGTGGGCGGTAACTAGTTACTTTTGTAACTAGTTACTGCTACTAGTTACTTTTTGAGTAATTGTAACGGTAACTAGTTACTTTTTTGAAACTGTAATAAAATTGGTACCTAGTTACAAAATTAGACCTGTAAAAGTTACTAGTAAAAATTACTTTTTTTTAGTGACAGCACACGCATGCCGGACTACGTTTGGTAATTATATTAACTGCATGCGCTGCGCAAGCCGATTGCTAGATGCACACACACACACACACACACACACACACACACACACACACACCTGGTCGTCATCTCGCAATTACATCAGTTTCAATTTCACTGATTTATTCACCAAGTTGCCTTGGCCAGGAGACAGTGAAATGACCATACGATCTTTGAGTCGCTGCCACCTATGTCAACCACACCAATGCTAAATCTTCACATGGTCCCTTTAATGCTGAACGTCAAGCAGGGAAGTTGTGAATGTAGATTTTAAAAATCTTTTGGTATAGCTCAACAAGGAAATGAACCCCGGTCTACCGACTGCAAGGAGTACGCTCTTACCACTACACCATCGCTCTTACCACTACATCATCACTGCTCAATTAACCGTTGCAAAACCCGCAAGCCGCAATGCACAAATATCGATAAACAAAAAAATGACCCTCTTGAGCAGCAATCACTTGTTTTATTAGGATTAAAATTGTGTTAATCAAAGTAACTAAAACCGCAACTGTAACGGTAACCAGTTAGTTTTTCAAAACTGTAGATGCACGGTAACTTAGTTACTTTTTCCCCGAGTAACTGTAACTAAGTTACTTTTACAAAGTAAAAGTAAAAAGTAACTTAAACAAAGGAAAAAGTAAAACTAAGTAAAACAAAGTAAAAGCAAGTTAGTTACAGTACAGAGCTTTATATACTAAAAGTAGACAGCATAAACGTAGCCAGAATGGGGCCAGGGGCCCCGGGTCACCCCAATTGAAATGCCACTAATGACAAAAATGTGACAAAAAAAATTATTGTTTCTTCACTTTCTTTTAGCATTTTTCGCGTACAACGGTAAGTAACAACAATATTGTCGACCAGGGGGCCTGCGCTCTCTCAATTCAATTTTTACCAACAAATTTAAATATACAACCCGGGTGAAGTTAAAGGTTTTTGTCCCAAAAGTTGCTACTTCAGACCCTTATCTAACTTTTTTATGAACTTAATCCAAAAACAAGGGTCGGATTTACCATAAAGCAGAGTGCCTGGCAGAGTTGTAAGTCGGGCCGGGCTTTTCGGGTCGGTTTGGGGTTGGGGCGGGTTCGGGCCGGGTTCGGGCTTATATTTTCGGGTTCGGGCCTGAACTAGTCGGCCCGTTTACAACTCTGGTGCCTGGGGCTCCGCGCTCAGATGGTGACTTTTTTGGCCTTTACCTATATTAGGCAGGAAGAAGTCGTAAAATTTCCAAATTGCCAAGGGCTCGCGCAATGTAGAACCGGCCCGGGCAATAACATGGTTAGTGAGCGTAACCATCATTCTATTGTTCCATTTTTCAATAGCAATTCACCTCCACCTCGCCAGTTTTACGCGACAAAACACTTTTGAAAAAAAAAGCTGGGGAAATGCTCGTTGAACAAGTCATTGAATTTGAATGAGGGGGCCTGGGACCCATGGCCATAGGCGTAGCCAGGAGGCCTGGGGATCCCTCCTTAATTGAAATGTTATCTATGACAAAACTGTGGCAAAAAACCTTATTGTTTCTTCAGTTTCAGTTTCTTTTAGCATTTTTCGCGTACAACGCTTTTTTTTAGCATTTGTGAATAATATTGACGACCAGGGGCCGGGGCCTCCTCAATTCATTTTTTGCCAATCAATCTAAATGTATAACTTGGGAGAAATTGAGAGTTTTTGTCCTAAAATTTGCAATCTCAGGCCCTCATCTAACCTTTTTATGGACGTAATCCAATAATTAGGCTCAGATTTACCGTATGTGGCACGGTGCCAGGAGCTCCGCGCTCAGATGGTGAGACATTTTTTGATATTCACCCATATTAGGCAGAATAAGTTGTGAAAATCTCCGAAGTGCCAAGGGCCCCGCGCAATATAAATCCAGGCTGGGCAATAGGCATAACCATCTATTGCTCTATTTTTGAATAACAATCTACCTCCATCTCGTTAGTTTTTATGCGACAAAATAATTTTGAAAACAAAAATTAGCTAGGGGAAATGCTCATTAAACAAATTATTGAATTTGAATTGAGGGGGCGTGGGCCCTTAAAATTCAGTAATTCATCTACTCGTACATGTACTCCTACAACTGGTTATTTTTATGAAAAAACAAAAATCTCTAAGAAAAATCTTCAAGTGGATTACTATTTACTGCTGAAATATCGCAAGAGGCAATGTACCTTAATTTCCCGTACCTGGGCCCTAACACTTACAAAATTCAACCCCAAAATGCAAGATTTTAAACGTGTTTTGGGCTTAAATTGAAAGTAAAAAAGGTTTAAATAATTTAATTTTTCAATTGGCTTTCAAGTGTTACAAATCTAGTTTTTTTAAATGGCACTAAACACGTGCAAATTATGACCCAATGGCATTAAAATAGCTAGTTTTTTTACAAAAAAATTACAAAAAATTGCACAGCGGCTGGGAGCTTAGCCCCCACACTACTCCCAGGCCCCCGTCTGTGATGGGCTTGAGTTACACGAATTTACTCAGCACATCTCCCAATTTACACTTTTGCACTTTTTATTTTTGGTTTAAGTCCTATCCTTATAGCGAAATCCTGGTTACGTGAAACACACAGGCCACGGCTTTTGATCTTCCCATCTACAATACCTTTGTCCCACAAAAAGTTCCTCTTTCAAAAATTTACGAAAACGTCAGTACTTGTGATTTGCCCCCCCGATCAAAAATCCTGGGTACACTTATGCCCCTGGTCGTACATGCACTCCTGCAATTGGTTATTTTCAAGACAAAACAAAAATCTCCTAGGAATTTCTTCGAGTGGATTATTACTTACCACTAAAATATAGCACGAGGCAATGAACCTTACTTCCTTCTACTTGAGCCAAATCACTTACACTTGAGTTGTGAGTAAAAGGAGGATTGAACAATTTAATTTTTTTCTACTGGCTTTCAAATGTTAATAATCTAGTTCTTTGAAATGGCACTGAACACGTGCGAAATGTGATCCAATGGCATTAAAATAGCTTTCTTTTCACCAAAATTTCCCAGCGATTTTTTTTCTTTTCTTTTCACCAAAATTCTCTTCCAAAAAATTCTTTTCATCAAAATTACTAGTTCTCCATAGCCTTCAGAAGCTGGGGGCTCTGCCCCCAGAACCCCGTTTTTGAAGCGATTAAGTTATACTAGTTTAATCAACACGTCTCCCAATTTAGACATTTTAACTTTTGAACTTTTGGCAAACCAGGCCACAGCTTCTCATCTTCTTTGTTGCACAAAAAGATCTACGATATATTTGTTTTACGATATCTTTGTTTCCCCAAAGTTTTCTCTTTTGAAAATTTCTGATGACGTCATTGCGTGTGATTTGTGGTTTGGGCCCCTCCAATCTAAAATCCTGGCTAAGCCTATGGTCAACAGCAGGATAGAAATTAATTGCTGCAGTTCCATGGCATTCATAAGAAGAAATTCCAGTTTTAGTTTATTTCTATAATTTAGTTATCTTCAGAAGATGTCAACTACTCAAAGATACTTGAAACGATTTTGCTGTATGAAAGAAAACACAACAAAAAAAACGTGAAATTTGTTCCTCCTTGCAGTTCATTTCTGCACTAGATAGGCCTAATCTTTAACCATTCAAGTGAATGTTAAGGAAATAATAGCAGAGTCCAAGACACAAGGCTCGAGGCCGAGGCCAAAGCCAAGGACACAAAACAATCCGCAGCCAAGGACCGACCCTCTCGAGGCCAAGGACAGTAATGCGTGAGGCCAAGGACACAACGTCTTGACAGAAATATTTTCCAAAAAAAAGGTCTTAAATTTACCTCGAGGTCTATGGCGCGTTCTCCAAGACGAAGAAAAGAAAAGATAATGACCTTGGCCCATTTTTTTACAAATCAAAAAATAGTGCTGTCCTCGACCGCGCAAACAGGGCATTTTCGAGGACTTGTAGGCTTGGAGGCCAAGGCCAAGGACTTAACTATCGAGGCCAAGGCCAAGGACTTAACTATCGAGGCCAAGGCCAAGGACTTCAAAATGTGCTCTCGAGGACGTCTTCGAGGACTCCCCCTCTGAAAAATACCAATGCTATTCAAGATAAAATCAGTATTTTTTTGCCTAAGTCACAGAAAAATTTGTATTATTTTTGCCTAAGTCACTTTGCCATCAAGTGGGATGTTTTCAAGCAAAATCACAAAGATCATCGTTCATATAATCATTTTGAAGTATTTTTGTCAAATTTTGGTAACGATACGTTATTTTACTAAAAAATGAGAAAGTTTTATTCGTTTTTTTCAAAACTCGAAAAAACGATTTCGACATTTTTTTTTATTAGGGTGACGATATGTTATACTCCTCATCTAGGAGTGCCTCGTAATTCCGTAATCTACAAGTGCCTCGTAATTCCATACTCATCATCTCGTAATTGCCCCCAAATCTGTTAGAAAACAATTTCTTGCCATTTTTTTCTAATCTTGAACTCAAATTTTCTCGATCAGTCTCGGCACTAATTTTAAAATTAAAAATTCTGTAAAGGAGTGGTATGTGAAACAGCGAACGTATCAATGGTTTGGCTTGAATTTCATTTTAATTAAGTTTTAAAACGTGAAATCATGTTCAGAACAGAGCTTATCTTCATTGCACTTGATCGCAAAGTCACTGTAAACTGAAATATTTGTGTGTATTACCTGAACTTCAACAGTACTTTGATATAATCAGCAAATGCAAAATTTTTACTTACCGTTCCGCCATAAACAAACTTTTTTTCCCTCCCTTTAAAAGTTCAATCATATTGTCTGGAAAATTGTTTGCAGTCAAGTCACATACATCACCATTAGATACTTGAACACCAATTCTGAAAAAGAAAAAGTAGACTGAAATAATCAAGTCATATACAGTACAGTGCATCACCAGTAGATGTTTGAATACCAATTCTTAAAAAGAAAAAAAAGATGGCTTAATTGGACTACAAAATGAACATCTGCTAAAATGGTCGGCTTACCAAACAGCACAATTAATTATGCTGATTAAGTCTTTTAAATATAAAATCTCTTCTATTATTCTCGATGTATATCGCCGAAGCGTGTAACGAGTTTGCATCATTAGCGCCCGGGCAACACAGCTCCTTTCGAAGAGATGTTGCAGAGATGGCGAGCCGTTGGCAACACTGTGTTCGATTTGACCGGCCCTAGATTTGGACCTCAGACCCCCCGCTGCAGAGACGAAAGCGTTACCGCTCCACCAAATGGCCATTTAAAAAAATGGCCCGAGTGCAATGTAGGCTCGTCGGCAAATAATCAAAAATGTCCCAAAGGTATTTCGAGACAAGTTGTTTTGTGAATCAATATCAGGCTAAATTTGTCAAACTGGCTCAGTTGCAGTGAAAAAGGTTAATTTATTTCTGAGGCAAATCTTTACTGCAATCATGAAGCGCATATCCAAGTTTTGTCAAAATCAAAAATATTTGACCTAGCATATTTGTGCAAATATATTTGAACTAATTTAAACAGGTTAATACCATAGGTGGAGTCCTCAAGGATATTTTTGTAGTCCTTGGCCTTGAAGCTCAAATCAATGCGCTCTTAATACGGCCTTGGCCTCGAAGCCTACAATTCCTCGAAAATGTTCTGTCCTGGACTCGAGGACAGCATCAATTTTTGATTGGTTAAAATAGGAAAATTACCAAACAAATGATAACATAGCCATTGATAGCGAAGTCATACCAACAGTGCCGTCGCCTGAGCAAACGAATTGAGGGGACACTAGCCGAAAGTGAGGGGGTAATAAAGATGTAATTTTGCATATAAAAACTGATTTTCAGATCTTGCGCGGCTACAAATATGAGCAATTTTATAATGAGACCGGCAGCGTTTCGTCCGCCGCCTATAATCGCTTGAAAAATCTTTCTACAGCTGTGAATACTACTAGATGGGAAACCAGGATTTTGGAGGGTTGAGCCCCTTCACCCTGGTTGTGTCACTGACCGCGACCTCAAAATCTTGTGAGTACTCTAAAAATCAAAGCAACTGGTCTTTGAAAAAAATGTACCGGTAACGATTCTGCAGGCTTGAATCTCTCTTCCACAACACATTTGTGAAGCCGTATTAATAAGACGGATTATTGAGTCAGATTTATGTACAGCAGTTGCTTGCCAGCAATTTCGAAAAGAATCGGGAAAACATCAAAGGAGAAATATATTTGAACGTGATTATTCTCTTTTTCCATCATTGTCAGAGATCTTGTCATTACGTGATGTTCCAAAAACAGTACTTTGAGTAAACCAAAATGGGGGGCACCAACAGCAGTTAGGGGGCACGGCCCCCCGTAGCGACGCCACTGCATATCGAAACTTATTTTAACTGAAACTGTGTGAAATTTCTAATCGGAGAATGTGGGGGCAAAAAGCATTGCACTAATCCTTATGGTACAGACCATAATAGGGAATTCAGGGGCCAGGACATAAACATTTCTAAGGTGGTAATGCTAAAACATAATTGAACCTACTTGAGTGTAGATTCAGAAGAAAGTATATTTGTGATAACGAAATGTACGAGATCTCGTAAAACAGTATTACCTGGTAAAGACTATTTCAAGTATGTACTGTAACTCTATCAGTAACACCTAACATAACTAACAAAACAGATCTTGAGAACGCCAACCTGTTTTGAAAATATGCGAGCGCCACGAGTTTAGTTTGAGATAAGAGCAACTCTAACCAAACGGCGATCTAAGGGCTAAGCCATTACCGCTGTACGATTTTTACAGTATGCTGGAAATCGCTGCTGAGAATTCCAAATAATAATAAACTATTGCATCAGAACAAAGCGCTGCATAATGAAGAATTATTCAAAAATCGAGTGTGAAATAGTATATAATTATTGTTCGAATGCCTAGATGCGAGTTAGAGAGAGAGAGACATCAGTTACATTGAAACGTAAGGAAAAGATATTAGATCAAAATTAAAGATTGGAAAACTGTGGCAAAAAGGCAGTTTTTCTAACCTAACTTACGAATGAAATTTTGTCATTATCCACAACCCAAATAGCCCATTTACGCAGCTAGTCTAATCATATTATTACAGGGGTAATTTTTATGCAACGTTTTACAATAGTAGGTCCAAAATTCAGCTATTTTTGCAAAAAAGTTGAAAAATCTCTAAACGCTAGGGTTTCCGTCCCCACACCCTGATGGAAGCTTCAATCCCAGACCCTAAGGATCTTTGGCAACTGAGAGCTCGCCTCCAGAGTACCAGACCTCCAAGATTGACTTCTTTTCAGATGTCTGTCCACGCGCCTGGCAATAATTAACAACTTAGGTCTAATTGATACCTTAACTTTGAATGGCAGATTTCAAATTTTGTTCTCTTAGTCTCGTAAATTAAAAGAAACTAAAAATAAATGGCAAAGTAGTTACCTATTAAAAATTGTAGTTTAGTTGTGATCATTTAGTTTTAAAATTTTGATTGACTAAAGAAAAAAAAAAGTTAAGAAAAGTTTTAGCTTAACAAGAAAGAATCAAAGTTTTGCTTACGTGTTAAAAACAATTTTGACTGAAGATTCGATAGAGACGCTTATTCGTTGACTTTTGAAGTTAACAATCTTCGAAATTGAGTAAATTTAGCAAACGGTATAGTTAGCAGGAGGCAAATATTTTTAATCATAAAAATGACAGCCAATGTCATTGTAACAAGTTTATTTCGAACGTTTCGGCCCTCTTCTGGTATCATTTTCAACGAACAGGAAAAACTCACGCAAATTACATCCTGGCAGTGGCGGATCCAGAAAATTTTGGTGGGGGGGGATTTGAAGCACAAAACCTCAAAAATTCGGATGTCTTCACCAAAATTGAGACTGATTTTTCGGCCGAAATCGGAAATTCAAACGTTTTTTCCGCCCAAATTCAGGTGGTCTCCAAAAAAAAACAAAAAAACAAGGTCTTCACCAAAATTGAGACTAATTTTTCGGCCGCAATCGGAAATTCAAACGTTTTTTTCGCCCAAATTCAGGTGGTCTCCAAAAAAAAAAAAAAAAAAAAAAAAAAAAGGTCTTCACCAAAATTGAGACTGATTTTTCGCCGGATTGGTTACGTTTAGGTCGGTGGGGGGGGATGCATCCCGAAATGGAGCCGATTTATTCGAAACAGAGGCTGATTTTTCGGCCAAAATCGTTACTTTTAGGCTGGTGGGGGGGATGCATCCCCCCCATCCCCCCCCCTAAATCCGCCACTGCATCCTGGTAATGATTGAAATGAAAAAAAAAAACAGGCCTATGTCTTGTAAGCATTAAAAAGGCGTAGTGGATAAAATGAAGAATCGAGATTGAGATTAGGTTTGAGGACTTGGATGTACAGTGATTCAAGGATCAAAAGTTTGTGCTTGTCTGGGCAGGAGGTGATTACTTGTAGATTATGAAAATCAACCCGGTGTGAAGGGCTAGATTGGAGATGGTTGCAGACTTCAGAGTTGGGGTTTGATTGGTGTTCTTCGAGGCGTTTTACAAGATTTCTCCGGGTTTGTTCGATGCGAAAAGATCCACATGAGCAGGGATGCCGAAACCCGGGGTGGAGGGGTATATATATCCCCCTCAATAATTTGACTGTATCCCCCTAATAGAATGAGTATGGTCTACATCTGCATCCCCCCCAATAATTCGTCTCTGTTATACATCTGAGCGTAGGTGTCCAATTGAATTCGGGGAAAAAAAGTGTTTCATTTTTGGTGAAGACCTTCCATTTTTTTGGGTCTTCACTTAATTTGCTCACCTGAACAATATCGTGGTCGAGGTTCATCCTCCCCAATGCTAAAAATAGGAAAAAATTGGGGTAAAATTGCAAATTATCCTCCCCAATGCTCAATAAAGATCGGCACCCCTGCACATGAGCAATTGAGTCGATATACACGATTACTTTTTGTTAGTTGCCTTTGAGGATCTTTAACCAAAAATTGGTGTTTAATTTTGTTGGTATTATGGATAAACCTTAACTTGGAGTCAGCTACGTTGGTTTTTATGTACTGGTGAAGTTTTTTTTTCGGTGTGCTGGGAAATGGAGCCCAGATAAGGAAATTTAAAGAGTAGATCAGTTGAAGGTTTTGTTTGGGTTTGTTTAGGGTGTTTTGGGTTGAACTTTTTGTTGAAAATTTAGTACAAAAGTATTTCATTTTTCGACAAACTTTGATTTGTGTTAGCAGCAAATCAGTAGCCTACAGAGCAACATTAAAACAGGTAAACAAGTGAATGGCTTCACGACTTCGTTCGTATCAACCAGGCTCCTGTCCACACGGGTTCTGTTTGCAAGTCTTTTGTCTGGTTTAGCCACAAAAACGGGCCGCCTGCTTGGCTTCAATGGGAAGTAAGTGTAAAGTGTGTCTTTCTCAAGGACACAACTGATGGAAGGCAAGACGAAGAACTAGATAGTAAGGATACTCGAAACGGCAAGGCTTGTGTGGTAATGTGAGCTTTGTACCAACCGGTCTTCATGAAACAAGAATATATTGTCAAAAGAGATAATAAAAGCTCTCCGTTTTCAAAATAGTCTTTATTCCCATCCTTACCTATGGTCATAAATTCAAAGTAACAAGACTGCGATCGCAAGTGCAAGCGTTAGAAATAAATTGTTTTGCAAAGAATCGAAGAAGTTACTTTATTTTACACGACGCATAGCTCTTAAACTGGTGCTGTTTGATCCGCTCAATTTTCAATGCGATAGGTGTCGGTGTTCTAATAAACCGGCGCCTGCTTGACAGGAGTTTTCGATAAGTATTGTGTGGAGTTCTTCCAATTTTTCACAACGAATTCGTCGCTTTTTTGAACCACGATGATGAAACAAAGGGTGTTTACACAAACTTAGTCATTAAATTTTGAAAAAAAAGTAAATTTTTACAGAATCCCCTGGACATTGCTACTGTGATAAGCTTGAGATGCATCAATACGCATCATCAAGACGCAGCGTTAGTCCGCCTGCTGGATACATTTTTTGAACAGAAGTTAAAGCTTTAGATACAGACCCCTTCAACAAAATCCCAGTTGCATACCTGCCTTAACTAAACATATTGATTTTAATCAGGATCTCTGTTGGAATCGCATGCGACTTCAATCGATTGAAATGGAGAATTCGGAGGAAAGTCGTAAGATATGTCGGTTCAATAACCTGTAAATTGCTGCCCGCAAACTTTACGGAAATACAAGCAATGAAGACAGAACAAAGGAGGTTTTTTCTACTATTCATTGGCAAACCAAACTTACTTTGCAATGTCACGGCTATTATAGGAATGGGCTTCCTAGTTGTATAGAACCAGGTCACAGGCGTAGTCAGGATTTTTGATTGGGGGGGCGGGGGCAAATGATAGATCACAGGCAATGACGTCATCAGAAATTTTCGAAAAAGAAACTTTTTTTCGGGCCAAAGATATTGTAGATTGGAAGATCAAAGGTCGTGGCCTGTGTTTGGCACATAACCAGAATTTTGCTAAAGGGAGAGGGCTTTAACCAAAAGTGAAGAGTTAATTTGAGACGAATTGGGCAAACTAGTGTAACTCAAACGCATCATAGACGGAAGTCTGGGCTGGATCCTCCAGCCGCCGGAGGCTATGCAGGTCTGAGGGCAAACCCCCAAGCCGCTGGGCAATTTTTGTAATTTTTAGAAAAAAATAGCTATTTTAATGCCCTTGGGTCACAATTCGAACGTTTTTAGAGCCATTTAAAAGAACTACATTTTTAACAATCGAAAGCCAATGGAAAAAATTGGATTGTTCAATCCTTCTTTTACTTACAATTTAAGGTCAAAACTCGTTTAAAATGTTGCATTTTGGGGTTAAATTTTGTAAGTGATTTGACCCACGTAGAGGAAAGCAGAGTACTTTGCCCCATGCAATATTCTAGCAGTAAATAATCCACTCGAACATTTTCTATCAAGATTTTTGTTTTGTTATAAATAGAACCAGTTGTAGGTGTATACGTAGGCCTACAACAAGGGGGCCCAGGCCTCCTCAATCCAAATTCAAAATTTTGTTCAGTGAGGATTTCCGTAGCTAATTTTTTTCAAAAGTATTTTGTCGCGTAAAAACTGGCGAGGTGGAGGTGGATTGTTATTCAAAAATGGCGCAATAGATGGTTACTCCTACAAACAATGTTACTGCCGGGCCGCATTTACATTGCGCGGGGCACTTGGCATTTTGGAGATTTTCGCAACATCTTTCTGCCAAATATAGGTGAAGACCAAAAAAAGTCTCACCATTTGAGCACGTAGCCCTAGCTGGTACTGAGCAATATTATGGTAAATTCGGCCCCAGTCATTGGATTTATACGTTCACAAAAAGGTTAGATGAGGGACTGAAATAGCAGCTTTTAGAATAAAAACTTTCAATTTCTCCCGGGTTACAGATCTAAATTGGTTGGCGAAAATTAAACTAAGAGGGAACTTCGAGCCGTAGTCAATTTTGTTGTAAGCTAGTATTGTAGACAAAAAATGCTTAAAGAAACTGAAACTGAAAAACAATAAGCTGCTTTTTGTCGCATTTTTATTATCGGTGACATTTCAATTGGGGGGGGGGGCTAGCTCCCCCCCTGGCTACGCCTATGGACCAGATTAATGCGCATTTTAAACAATTTCCACTCACTTGCGTATTCCATCCTGTTCAAACTGTATCAAACGCATAGCGTTAGGGTGCTTTTTTTGGTTTTTCAGTGTTGTAACTGTTGGAAATGAGTTTTTTTACAAAAAATATATTTATACTTTCCAAAGCCTCAAAACAATAAAAAATGATAAATATTTTTTTCTGTGTTTCAGCACAAACCACATATCAAATCACAACCTTCTGGTAACTGTACACAAATCATGAAAAAGTGCGTGGTAAAGGCCACAACATAGTTTACTAACTAGCCTACGCAGTTAGTTCACTTTAAGCAAATTGCTTTGGAAAAATATCCAGCAAAATTCTGGCTTCTGTTACATCATAGCAAGATTTCTATTTCACTTCCAGCCACTAAAAATATCCGCATAAGTTTCCTAATGTCGTTTCAGTTCAGCTTATTTTCACAATTCTGACGTGGAAGCAAGGAAAATAAGCACGCGGTCTTCAAAGTTGAGTGCTACCGTAACAACAATAAAAAATGCAACATAGAACAAACACCTACATATTTAAATTGCTTCTATCGATTAAGGTAAAGCATTTAACATATTTCAGCACAAAATAGGCCTAACGATTGATATTTTTAACCACAACAATGACCCCAAAACACTTTTCACACGATGGTTCTCGCAATAATTCCGTTCATATTTCAATAATATTTATCATTACGTTATGTTGTGATAACATCTCGATCTTTTGTGAATAAACGGTCCTTAAGTTTCGTTGCAAAGGTTTCTGGTAAATATTTTTTCAGTGATGGGAAATTATAGGCTATTACAGGACCAGTTACAAATATTGCTTTTCTTCCGCTGGAAAGTTTTGCTGATTGGACATATTGTAGTTATCTCTATAGCTGTATCGTGTATAGTGTTGGTGAATTTAATGTCACTTATATAGTTACAATTTCATTTCCTGAAATTTTGCCTCGCGTGTCGGTAGGATAGTCACGCACCCTTGCTTTAGTCGAGCAATTCCTTTTTGCAACTTGACCAATCGCATTAATACAGTTGATGCAGAGCAGGGCTCCAGGTGGTTATGCAATATTTAAAGTGCGAAGAGGTCATGGAGTAGTAAATTTTAACCACTGTTTTTTTTTGTTTTTGACGTACTTTCTCAATCAAGCCAAAGCTCATTTCTTAGCAATTTTTAAGCAAAATGATCAGCATTTGTTTTCCAAATAAATCTGTTCTCGATTATCACTCCCTAATGTTTTACCTTCCTAGACCATAGACTATGGTTAGACTCAGCTATGTCAGTACTATCTATCTCAGGTTTAAATATGCTTTTTAGCTTTTGGCTAGTAAATAACATAAAATTGGACTCAGAACAGTTGATAGTTAATTTATTAGCAATCAACCGTTTTTCTACCTAGTTTATTTCATAGTTGATTTGCTTCAGCAGTTTTTCATTGTTTTTACTTGGCATTACTAACACTGTGTCATCAGCAAATAGATTTACTTTGAAAGATGTTGTTTGGACTAACCATTAATAAACAATGATGTACCCAATGTTGACACCTATTGGATTGTGAGTCTCAAAATCTCAAATTCGTGAGTTCGTTTCTCAGACGAGTATCGCGTAAAATTTTGGTTCGACAATGCTTGTGAATAAACTCAACAAATTATGGCGAGTCAGCAACAAAATAAGTTATACTTTTATGCCTAAGGTGCAAACATTGATTTGCTAAGACGGGCAGCGACGCATCTGAAGAGGATCGACAGTCTGCTTGCCTGACGCAGAGCAAAACAGAAACAAAAACTAATATTGCACAAAATATGGCAAGCTACAGTAGTACCAGTGTATCAGATAGGCAACTGATATATTGGTTCGGTAGTCTGCAGGGCCTTTGTTGCTATTCGGCCATTTTTAAGACTTAATCAACTTCCGGAATCAAATAATAACAAATTGGAATGATTCGCCTACCCTCTGTATAGTGATTTAGGCGAGCGTGAAGTTGTAAAAATACATAAAATTGAAGTTGTAAAAATTATGCATCGCATTGACCAAAAGTCCGGTTTTTCATATTCTTACTCAACTCGCACAGTTATCTCCTCTCGGGGGCAGTAATATCCCTCTGTTTGAAACCACCAAATTACAATAATTCTTACTCTACCAAGGCGTTAAAGTTTAGAATCCAATGCCCTCCAACATAAATCTATTATCCTAAGATTAATCATTTTAGAAACAATTGTCATTCGACCATTAATAACGCTTAACTTTCTTTTATATTCGTCCTGGCTATTATAGTCGGGTCAGGCAAAATGATCTGATGCATTTGTAGATTTAATGAATGCAAATTAAGCAAAAAAACAAACAAGTGTTTTTATTTTTGAGAAGTATATCCAATGCCATTTTGTTTTATTATGTTTTAAAAACTAAATCAGTTAAATGGAATCCAGTATTGTCCACACAATGTCGAAAGCGTTCTCGGAAGTCGTCACATTTTCTGGAGTTCTGTCGGTGCGAGGTCGGCCGCTTGGTTTTCGTTTCAATGCAGCTCAAGTACCTCTGAAGTTGGTAATCCATAACAAGATCGTGTTTCGAGCTGGTACGGGATTGTGTCTATCAAGATTGAAGTGCAGAAGGAACGCTGGTTGTGTAGCAGTTACAGATTCGTTTAGTTTAAGAAATGTTTCCACAATAAAAGCGCGATGCTCACCTGTCCAATTCATGGCAGCAAACGAAAAAAAGTTCAATGGTAGCAAAAGAAGCGAAAAACCATTGCATTATAAAGAAACAAAGCGAAATGGCATTATATGTACTTTTTGAAAATAAAAACACTTTTTTGTTTCTTTACTTTATTTGCCTTTTATTTAACCTACAAATGTGTCAGATTGTTTTGCCTGGCCCTGTACAACCATCTCTTCAACTTATACATTTATCATTTTGTACCGTTTTGCTGATTTTCTTAGGTTTAATCTTTAGTGATGGCTCTTTGACTTGAACGCTCCGTGTGGGTTTCTTGACAGTCCTCGGTCGGAAATTTTTATTTAAACTGCTTGTTTATATTTGTTTATTGTTATATTCAGTTTACGACAAGCAATCAATCATTGAAATTGAAGCGTGGGGGTTCTACTAACGTCACAGAAAAGCAAAAACTGATGGCATGAAGCTAGACTGTAACGGTTTCGTGCTATGTTATGTATTCAGCGTTAACGCGTTGGATAAGCTTTTTTTGATCAAGAAACGAACCGTTGTTCGATACTTACAAAATCATCAGCAGATTAATTTCAAGTGTAATTGCATTTTATTGGTAGCAAACTGCAATGTTGTAATGATATAATAAAGCAAAATGTTACTTTTGTACCCAGCCAAAAACGAATTGAATTTAAACAATGAAACCAGGACATAGTTTGGTCCTAGATTATATCATATTACATCATTATGGCTAAGTCCAAAGCAAAAGAGGACGTTGAATCGGGGTGTTGAATTTTCTTCAAATTAGCAGATTCACATTTCACTGCTTGTATTCAGTTCAGTATTTTCGATGTAAATTTTTGCATCGTGCATGTTTTCTAACTTCTTCGCTAAATTGGTTTTGATACTTTTACAGTAAATGCTGCGTAGTAGTAGATGGCTTGTTGACCACCAAGCTCGCTTTCCTTCTCTTTTTCGAGTTGCGTTGCCGAAGACCTGCTTTTCTTTTTGTTTCTTTTTAGCTACCCGTTTTTTTATGAAATGGAGAGCAATTTTGAAAAAAACTCATTACTGCTGCAACCACTTATTTTTTTGCTACCACAACGTTATTTACGATTTTCCCTATGTGTTCAATCTCGCATTTCACAACATCACCTTCCTGAAAAAAAAGAAGATAAGTTTAAGTCCTAATGGGAATCCAGAACGGACTATTAAAGAGGAAGTGACATAGGCGTAGTTAGAGGGGGGGCCCAGGGACCTGGCCCCCCAATTAAAATGTTACCAATGATAAAATTGTCACAAAAAGACTATTGCTTCTTCACTTTCATTTTCTTTTAGCATCTTCGCGAACAGCAGTACACGCGTACAACAATAATCAACAACTATACTGATCAAAGGGGCCCGGGGCCCCCTCAATTTAATTTTTGCCAACCAATTTAAGTGGGCCCCCTACAAAAACATTTAAATGGCCCCCGACAATAATATTGATCCAGGGGGCCCGGGCCCCTCAATTTAATTTTTGCCAAGCAATTTAAATGGGCCCCCTACAAAAACATTTAAATGGCCCCCAATTTAAATGGTCCCCCAAAAATAATATTGAACCAGTGGGCCCGGGCCCCCTCAATTTAATTTTTGCCAACCAATTTAAATGGGCCCCCTATAATAACATTTAAATGGCCCCCAATTTAAATTGGACCCCCAACAATAACATTAATCCAAAGGCCCGGACCTCCTCAATTTAATGTTTGCCTACCAATTTAAATGGCTCCATACGATAGCATTTAAATGGCCCCCAATTTAAATGTACCCCAGTTTAATTGGGCCCCAAACGATAATATTGATCCAGGAAACCCGGGCCCCCTCAATTTATTTTTTGCCAACCAATTTAAACGTATAACCCGAGTGAAATTAAGGGTTTTTGTTCTAAAAGTTGCTTACTGAGGCCCTCATCTAACCTTTTTATGAACGTAATGCAATAACCAGGGGCAGATTTAACATAGGGCACAGTCCCAGAGGCTGCGCCCTCAGATAACGCTTTTTTTTGGTCTTCACCTGTATTTGGCAGCAATATATTGCAAAAATCCCAAAGTGTCAGGGGCCCCACTCAATGTTATTCCAGCCCGGGCAATAACATGGTAGGTAGGCGTAACTATCAATTGTACATTTTTCACTAACAATGAATTCATCTCCACCTCGCCAGTTTTTATGCGGCAAAATACTTCTGAAAAACATTAGCTACGGTAGGGGGAATGTTCATTGAGCAAATTTTTGAATTGAGAGGGTGTGAGCCCCCTGGCCGTACATGTACTCCTATAACTGGTTGTTTTTTCCTGAAAAAACAATAATCTCTTAGGAAAATCTTCGAGTGGATTGCTATTTACTGCTAAAATATTGCAGAAGGCAATGTACTTTACTTCCTCCTACCTGGGCCAAATCACTTACAAAATCTAACCCCAAACTGCAAGGTTTTAAACGTGCGTTGGATTAAAATTCAAAGCAAAATGAGGACTGAACAACTTTATTTTTTCAATTGGCTTTCAAATGTTAAAAATCTAGTACTTTCATATTGCTCTGAATACGTGCGAAATGTGATCCAATGGTATTAAAATAGCTTTTTTTCCAAAAAAATACGAAAAATCGTCTAACGCCTAACGTATCACAGACGGAGGTCTGGGTCTGGAGCCCCCAGACCGCCATAACCTACGGCAGCTGGGGGCTCAAGACCCACACCCCGTCTGTGATACGTTTGAATTACAATTCTTCACTCAACATGTGTCCCAATTTGGACATTTTCACATTTTTAACTATTGGTTTAAGCCCTCTGCTAGACCGAGTTCCTGATTACGTGCCAACACCAAGATACGGTTTCTGATCTTCCATTCTACGATATCTTTGCCCCCACAAAAAAATCCTTTTTCGAAGTTTCTGATGACGTCATTGCATGTAATTTGTGGTTTGCCCCCCCCCCAATCAAAAATCCTGGCTACGCCTATAAGAAGTGACACGTTGTTTTTACAAAATTGAACCTCTGATTTTGAAATAGCATTTTCTGAAATAAATTAGCTGCATTAAATAGATGATTAAGGGTCGTATGCACCGATCCGAGGATGAAAAAACTTTCGGAAAAAAGTTTAAACAAATGACCGGGTCAATTGTTATATTATAAAATAATTCAAGAATCTGCATTAGGGTGGAGCACCAAAATTTTTTTTCGAATTTTGAAATCTCCCAATCACCATAGCATAGCCATTCAGCAGTATATCAAACCCTGAAAATATTTTGTTCCTGTATCTTTATTAAGTACTGCCCCAGGACCACTCAATTTTTTTCCAAAACTGCTAAAAATCGTTATTTTTAAACAAATTTTTTTTTTTTAATTTTGAACAGCAGTAAAAGTTTTTTTTCAAATTTAGAAATCTCCCAACTGCCATAGCATTGCCATTCAGCAGTATATCAAAGCCTGAAAATATTTTATTTCTTTATCTTCATTAAGTACCGCCCCAAAACCATTCAAATTTTGCCAAAATTGTTAAAAAGTTATTTTTGAACCAAAAATAATAGCTGAATCTTGCGCGTTTATTGCAATGTCTGGTAAATCTACAGCAAAAAAGCAGTTATTTTTATCTTCTAAAAGATTAGTGTACTAGCGATTTTATACACGGTACAATTTCTTCTCACAGTAAACTGTTATATTGCTGCAACACACCGAATCGTAGTTTTGAAAAAAGAGAAGAAAAATGAGGTATTTGAAAAATATTTTTCAAATAGCCTCAAAATAGTCATATGTAGCAATTGTGTTAAATGTTTCAAAACATAGGCGATAGAAACAGTGTGTTAAGTGGTACCCGAATCACAAAAATAGCTACGAGTACAAACTCCAAAGAGGACATAATGGTGGCTTGCTGCACAGCAGTTCAATTCGCCAAATCACAAAAACTATTTACATTATGGCACAAGTCAGAGGTCTACTACTAAATTATTAAGCCAAAATTACAAAGTTTTCCGGCATTGAAAAGTTGGTCTATTATTGAACAAGGCCTACAAATTCCGATTTTGTGTTAAATGCGCTCATGGCACTGCGCGACCTTAATGTTGCTTTAACCATTCCATCTCTCTGATTTGCATCACTAATACTAAAGGAAGCCTCTGAAACCAGTTTTACCAGCCTTTCTACAGCTTGGGAATGGCAAGGAATGGCAACCAGTTCTGTTTCACAATCCACAGGATTCTCTGCAAGACTCTTCAAAGTTTGATTAGAGAGGTTTCGCAGTAGTGGAGGAGCAGTTGTTATCGAATCCGTCCAATCAATAAGATCAATGCAATCTTCACAGTGAAAATCAACTTTAGGCACTTTGAATACCCTGATAGGTTGAGCTGATCTAGTAGCCCTAGCTACTTCGACTCTTTTGGCTGCTAACATTCGTTTGTGCTTTCTGTCATCAATCAGCATTCTCAAAAGTAGATTTTCAGGATGAGCATAATAGGCATTACGCTGAATCACAGGATCCACCACATCCAACAGACGTTGAGGTAGGTACGTGCTACAATGAATCAATTGCCAGAGGTGCATGCTTCCATGGAAACAGGAGTTGTATGCTTTAATGTCAAACCACATAGGAACGTACACTTTCATAACGTACGTTGCTAGAGTGATTAAACCGTCAGAGGGTTCGGTTTGGGCCATATAAAGACGCAACAATCGACAAGCAGTAGTAAGCCAGCGAGCATGGTGCATCAATCCAGGAGTACGTCGCTCTAAATCTTTAGAACATTTGCCAGTAGAAACGGCAACAGCCAGTTCATACAATAATTGTTGATCAGTGCTAAGATCCTTTGGATCAGATATCTTCGGTAAGTTGCTATAGATAGGTTGGTAATTTATCACATCCAACTCATGGCAATTTTCCAGAGCTTTTCCAATTGGCCCAGAAAATGCTCTTGGACCATGTGTCACTCCATCGATTGCAATTAACAGATGTCTCAATGGAAGTTCGTTGGCATGAAAAAGGCACACAAGCCATTGCATTGGTTTGCCTGCAGCCTCTTCTATTTGACGAATTATACCGTTTTTGTAACCAGTGTTTAATGCAGTACCATCACAGCCAATCGCTAGTATTCGAGATTTGTGGATATTAGATTTCTGAAGAAAGGTAATGATGGAGTTCGCAACAGTATTAGAATCACTTTTGTGAACAGCAACGTGCCCAACATATTCCGATTTCGGTTCTGCGACAAGAGTGTAATGTTCTTCCTTTTCAAAAGTTGGGTAGTATTTGCCAGTCCCCTCGTCTTTTGTTATCGTCTTTGTTTTGTCTTTACGCCCGTCGAAGAATAAAGCTTTAACTTCCACAGAATTTTCTTCTTGCAATTCGTTTCTCAATTTTGATCGTTCTCTTCGAATTTTCGAACGATCTATAACACTGGAAGTGTCATCGGCAGATACAAGGCCCATATCAGTTAAAAATGCACTAACAATAGCAGCACCTGATCTGTCACTTATGTTACGTCTATCCAATTCACAGGCCACACTAGGCAAAGACACTCTCCAAAATAATCCTTTCGAGGTTGATGGTGCGTTTTCGTCGTTTGGTACATCTGGCAGTATGTCAGAGTCTGCACCGCATGAATCTGATATGACTTTGGTATCAAAAGTTTCCGTGGTCGCTGCAAACACTTTGTCACCGGATTCTTCAGAAGCCTTCTCAGATGCATCGTTATTATCACATGAACCTGCAACATTTTCGAGTGTATTTACAGTTGCAAAAGTATCTTCACTCTCTACGACTTTGCGATTTTTGTAGCGCTCATACTGATCGACTTTCAGTTTTCTTTTCTTTCGTTGGTTAGTAACCCGAAGATCTACTCCTCCAATCACCATTTTCCTGCTTGTTCTTTGATCCAACAAAAAGTCTGTTTCTTCCGGAGGTACTTTAAGCTCTGGCTTGCATTTGCAAACACTTGCACTGGTGCATCGACAGGCAGCTATATCAAAAAGCACTTGAGCATTTGTTTCGAAATCTTTTAATTTCTTCTGATAATTGTTGGTGTGAGAGCGATCTTTGTATGGCTTCATCAAATTTCTATACGAGTCATAATACCGAGTTATTTTTTCACAAATTTTATGCTTGGACATTACGGGAATACTTGCATAATTCCATACATCAATTAACTTTTCACAAACTGTTTGGGCTGAGACAGATTTTTTATCGGAATTCTTTTTGACGTTATCTCGCACAAGCAAATAGTAACTCATTATATCATGATAAGTAGGCAAATTTCTGCCATTGAACTCTTTTGGATAGCCAAATACAGGATAATTATCGCTACTTCTTGTTGCCATTTTTATGCTTTTGTTTTGGCTAATTTTAACCGGCAATACCGATAATATAGATGCAAAACAGTTTTATGACAAAGAGTCAAAATTCTAAAAAAAAAGAGAGCAATGAATAAAGATACATTGCTGTTGTGCTGGATGGTACTTTCAGTGACAAAGTGGACAATTAGAGCACTGTCTCTCCCTACAGGTTGTTAAAAAAGAACTGTAGTAAATATCTGTAAATACAACTAGGCTAAATTTGTTTACTGATTGAAAACTCGAGCTGCTTTCGTTAGGGGGTAGCAATACACAAAAAACTCTCTATTTTGCTCTAATATGAAAAAAGTTCGAAGCAGCAAAGGATTGCCCTTGCTCTCCTTTGCTGTGATAAGGGTTGCCCTTGCTCTCCTTTGTAGTGATAGCTAGCATATTAAAAAATAATCCCACCGAAAAGTACTGGTTATGCAACTTACAGTACTTAAGCCCCTTCAAAATTATACCGTGGCTAGTTACAACTGTACCCTGGCTCGATCATCCTTTCATGACTGGACCTAACACTTGACTAGTATTAGGTCTAAACTATAAACTCTATAGTCTGGATTGGTGTCAAAGAAATGCAGCTGTGATCTTACGCTAAAATAGCCTGCTAAGATCAACAAATCTTTGTTGAGTTTGAAGCTCGGGTAAAACGCTGATTGGCTCAACGCTTATTTAATTCTGAACTTGGAAACACAGCCTACAGTAGCCATATAATATAATGCCATATAACGTGATTGCCGTAGCCATATAAGCTGTATCTTTAAACTAGGAGTAACTGCAAAGATTGTGAACGCTGCTAAACTGCTATGGTGTTCTCCTGCTCTATCTACACTATTGCATCTTCACTGGTGACTCTACTAACGATTAGACTACAGGTTAGTAGGCGAGCTGCTACCTTCTATTTCAGTATCTGTAGTAAGCCTGCTCTTCTGAGTCTCTGCTAGATTGCTACCACACATAATGGGTAAAAGGATGCGTCATAACGAAGACGCATTTTAGGGTTTTGTCACGTCATAGATTAACAATAGACCAAAAGTATATTTTCTGCACGTGAAGAAAATATGCTTCAGATTTTGATTTCAGAGCATTTCGTAGCAAAGTGATGGCTAAGGATTTATTTATTCACATTCCGTTGGACATATAGATACACTTATCTATTTCTTTGCTACAACGATTCAGCAAACAGCGTGTAAAGCGGATAATGTTGATTTATTCGTTCACCTATCACTAATATTTCGAAATAACTGCAAAATAGGCAATTTTAGCCTTGTTTTGCAATTTTCCCATCGATTGGGGCAGTACCTAGAGTTGGATAATTTGAAAGATATTTGATATTTATAAGTTATAGGGTGGTGGCTACCGCATGGTGCATGGGAGAATTTGATTTAAGAAAGTTGATTTTTGCCCATAGTTTGGTGCTCCACCCTAATCTGCATCTCTCATAAACTTGCAAAGTCAGTGTATTTTGACCTAATAAGTTCATAAGTGCAGAACATAGAAAATTGGTATTCCGCAGATCGAAGTTATTTGGTGCACACGACCCTATAAATGTATTATTTTCAAACCCAATAATAAGTGTTTACTTTGGGTTTCAGGAGAGAAATAGCAGTTTATCTTATAAAAGAAAGCCAACCGAGCATTCAACTTTTTTTATCTTTAATGCAAGAGTCCTAAAGATGATCTTGAGAATGAAAGAGTTCCTAGTTTTGAGTTTGACTCTTATTAGTATTTCCAACTTAATGTGTTTGTGCTTTTTGTTGATTATGCAAGCTCCAGCAAAGCTAAAATCCACAAAAACAATAAATTAATAAACTCAGTTGGAAAAATGAAAGCTTGGAGTTTCTTTTTCGCGAAATGTATTTGCTAATGCTAGTAAGGTTGCTTTGAATGTAAATTATATCTTTCGTTATACATGTGTGTTAACGTCGAAGCGTGTAACTAGTCGGCGTAGGCCTATTTCCGAGTCATTGCGCCCAGGCAACACAGCTGAGGTTTAAATCGGAAGGTCTGAGGTTTAAATCTCGGGCCAGCCAAATCGGACACAGTATTGCCAACGGTTCGCCACCGCGGCGACGTTTCTTTGAAAGGAGCTGTGTTGCCCGCAGGCGCAATGACACGGAAATGGGTCCCACAAACCCGTTACACGCTTCGGCGTAATACAGCGAGTATAACGAAAGATTTGATCTGATTTGATAATACGTAATGTGATAAAAAGTGGTCTTGTAGAAAGCACAACTATCCTATTTGTTGTTTCTACTATACTACTCATTAAGCACACTTAAGTATTGTATGAAATACTGGTAGCCATTGAAAGTGAGTTTGTCAACAGTAACGTTTCAGCAAAATTTCAAATGTAGAGAGCCTTACAACTAGCTGAGTGTGGCAATAAGATAGTAGAAAGTTTTAGAAATCGATTCAACCATAAATCGAAAATTTATGAATATGGTTTCCAAATGGTAAATTTCCTGTATCACTTTTACTTTGAGACAGTTTGTCCCGCACGCCAACCAACAGAACAGAAAGAACAGTCACCGATAATGCACAACCAGCACAATACAAAGATCACCAGTAGGTAACCAGAAGTGAAATTGCAATGCAGCTAATAATATAAGTAAAAGTAAAGCTAATAATACAAGCAAAAATGTTTCCCAACTCGAGTCTGCAAAAGGTTCTGGATGAGTTCACAAACCCATCAAACCAGACAAAACTTCTTCTAAATTATACGTTTACTAGTGCAACTCAATCTTGGAAGGATGGAGTCAACGCCAATCTTTCTAATACGATTTACAAACTTAAAATACCCGCATTGGTTTTGATTTCAGTTCTCGTTTAAAATAGTTTATTTCAAAACAATTTACTTTTAAAAATACGGGTGGATTTCTAAAAACTCCCACTCCAGGTGGCGTTCCAGTCAGTAGCAAATCCCCAGGCTTCAGAGAACAAAATTTTGACGCCCAAGCAATGCATTGATTGATATTGAACACAAGTTGACTGGTGTTACTGTTTTGCATTTCCATCTGATTTACGAAGCTCGATATCTGGAGATTTTCTGGTTCTAAAAATTAGAAGTTTTCGATAAAATTTATAAATTCTTAAACTAATTTAAAATAAGCTCATGGAAAATACATAGCTTAGTTTTTAAATACCAGGGACTTTTGGAGCTTGTTAACCTATTTTCATCTTTGAAATTATATGCAGTGATTGTTCGATTAAATACGTGAATAAAGAAAATGTACTGTTGCGTCAGCTCCAACGTAGCCACTATAGTAAACGTGAAACTGGACATATGGATTAATAAGTCAACCCGGAGAGTAGCTCGATAGGTTGTTCAACCAAGCCGGTCGACCGCATTGGGACGCGTCCTTTTGACACATACGTTACATTGGCGAGCACGCCAGGACGTTGGAGTGGTAGACGCTCTCCCTTGCGCTGGTTGGAGACGATGGAGTGCCGTCGCCAGCGTAAAGGGAGGGGGATGATGTAGCGTCAGCTCCAACGTAGCCACAAGTGAAAGATTAATTGGACATATGGATTAATAATCAACCCGGAGAGTAGCTCGATAGGTTGTTCAACCGAGCCGGTCGACCGCATTGGGACATGTCCTTTTGACACGTACTTTACAGTACCATCGATTGAATACACTAGTTTTTGATGGAATTGTTTTCGCTAGACAAGCAGCTGCGTGACAAAGATTGCAAAATATTGCTATGACTTTTTTGAACTTAAAATTAAAGCAAACAAGACGTCACAAATTTATGATTATGCTTCATTAATCTATAGCTTTCACCTAATAATTTTCACAGTTTCCACTTTGGCGAAAATAAACTCATTCATGAGTCATGTACGTACCATACACCTTCTGATTACTGTTAAACGCTATGAAAATTGAACAAGCTGTTCAATCAACGTGATTTTGCTCTAGGGCTTAGATAATTATTATTTTGCCATCGCAACAGTGACCCAAATGCTTAGCCTCATCTAAAAATTATCAATGATGTGGTGATAATTTGCTCATGTTGGGGAGCAAACGGTACAGTATAGACCTATTTGGGCTTGTTTCAACTTATCGTAACCTGCAATCAAGGGCGTAGCCAGGAACTTGCAATTGGGGGGGGGGCTGTTTCGAAGGTGTAAAACCAAACTGAAACAGTTTACAATTAGAAATTAGAACAGTTTTGTGCCCGAAATTAGGTAAAGATCAAAAACACAAAAAAAGGTCTTCGCCCAGGTTGGAATCGACTTTTTGCGACCGAATTCTCTTCAAATCCAAAGTCAAAGTAGTCACATTATCATTGCCAATGGGGGGAAAGGCTATTTTCGCTTTTAGAGTAGTGCTAAAATTGGTCTCAAAAGTAATAAAAACAAGGTATTTTGCATGCCAATGGGGGAAGTATATCCCCCCGCCCTTCCCCCCTGGCTACGCTACTGCCTGCTAGTGCAAAGGAATCTGAAAATGAATCGGCAACATAGCCGCCTTCATTAGTGAGCTATCAAGTACTCATGAATAAACACAATAAGTTAACCAGTTAATGCTGGTATTTGCATTTGAAAAGCCTGGCTCTAGCCTTTCTGGCTATCCACGGTAAATTAGTACTCTATTGGCAGTTAATGTTAAATAAGCCTTAATTAAATTTTCCAACTAGTTTTCAATCAGAAAATCTCCTTAAACTTTTAATGAGTTATTTGGTTATCGTAGCACCTAGATGAAAAAAAAAATGAAAATTTTATTTTGATTTCAGCTATTGCAGCAGAATAAAAGACTGGGTGTATGCATAATGTATATGATTCATCTCCTTTAAACTATTTATTAATTCAAATTCAACAGTCAGAAAATTACGGAAGTTTAACCAACGAAAATTATTGGCTTACCTAAAACATCATCCTTCGTAACTACGGCAGGACCAATAGGACAAAAAGTATCAAAACTTTTTCCTACCAACCACTGTTGTGAATTTTTATGCATCTGCCAGTCTCTTGCTGTTACATCATTAGCAACAGTATATCCAGCAACATATTCACCTACTTCCTCTTCCTGAAATACAAAATAAACTAAGAATTTTTTCTAAAAAATGAAAAAATTAGGTGTGGAAGCTACGAAAGCATGATTTCAGACATAGCTTCTTTTTATCACGCCAAGACAGCTCTTTTAAGGTAGGGAACTAAATGTTCAGATCAGCATGAATTTGGACACCGGCCAGATGATCGAGCGATTACACGCGTTGGTCTCTGAAGCGGGAGGTATAAGGTTCAAATGTAGGGCCGGTCAAATCGGACTTAGAGTTACCAACGGCTGGCCACCGCTGCAACAATTTTCGAAAAGAGCTGTGTTCCCTGTAGGTGCAATGACTCGGAGATGGGCCCCGCCAGCTTTTTACACGCTTCAACATATCACAGCGAGTATAGTGAAAGATTTGATGAATTTGTACAAATCAACTTGGTATGTCCATTCAAGAAAAAAAAATTTTCTTCATTGACTCTAAAATCTACGAAAGTCAAACTTTCCCTGGCACAGCAGAACCAGTCTGTATTTATTAGGAAGTCTGAATTTTTCGCTCATTTTTGAACAGGCTCCAATAAATGCTGATTGCTGATGGAATTGGCTTGCAACAAAGGTTTTGACAAGTAACTTGCGATTACCTTAACTTTTGCTTGTTTTGTTAAATTTTCGGGTATTACATGTGCTGTCTCACTAATAAAGTCGTGCCTTTGCGAAGGTAGTAAAACAGAGTCGTAGATTGATTTTTCCTTGGAAAATCGTTTTGAAAATTTCAAAAATAACAAATAATCGCACTTTTGGGCAAGTTTGATAAATAAATAATCAAGAAAAAAAAAATCCTTTTAAATATGTAATACAAATGTTTGCATAAGTGGCAATTTTCAATTATTTGTCTGGCAGGTGTAATTAGCAACGTCACGAACAGACGTTAATTCAAGGTAGTTAAAGGGGTACAGATTTACATGTTAACAAAAATATACTAATGTCGATTTTTTCTAATCTTGGTTTTCTATTCTTATAACCTAAACTGTTGAAAAACATTATTATAATTTTTAGGCTTATGTTTAGTTTTAATACGCTAAAGATTATATGCATCGCTTGGGGCCTTCTTTAACCCTATTTTACGCGGGGTATTTGGCCAACGCATTTTACTCGGAGTGGGGGGCAAAATGCCCCCTATCTAACTTCTACACCAAACATCATGAAAAAATTAAAATTTGTATGCTGGTTAGTGTTCATTAAAGTTTGTAGAAAAATTGATTTAAAGTTGATGAGGTCATTATAGTGACGTCACGGCATATTTTGGAAAAATGACGTTTTAGGCGTTTCAAATTTTGTGCTTAAGTTTATTTTTACTGAATATAAAAATTCCTTAGTCAAAGTAGTTACGTCGTCAAACTTTTTATGAGGTCATTTAAGTTAATTATTGGCAAAACAATACTCAGGTTTCGGAAAGTGCATGACTTCGGGAAACCTCAAAATTGGGAAACTTCCCCTTACCTTAACAACTTGAAATTTTCAGAATTTATTTGTGAATAAATTTAACTTAACCCATATCACGCCTGCGTCAGTTTAAACTGACGCTAGAAAAAATTGATTTTCGATAGGTTGACAACATCAAATTGAGTAATGTTTAATTTTGTCATTTCATGACATCCTAGACTTTTAATTCCAAACATTTTTTTATTTAATTTTTGCGTAAAAAAAAAATTATAATAAACATAACAAGAAAATGCATAATTTTTGTTTTTTGCTGCATGTCATTTATTGATGACGTCACTGCGACTTACCGTGAGAGAGCAAAATTTTCTAACCTTGAAAAACAAAGAATAAATTTATACCTAAAGATGACAATAGCTGAAAACTTGCGAAAAAACGTTTTTGACTTGCTTTATGTGGGAATTTTCCTGCGTCAGTTTAAACTGACGCTGGTGGTAAATGGATACGTGTGAAATTTTTTCGCTAATTAGATTTTGAGATTAAGCAATCTGTAATAATTTGTTTTATTGTACCTAAATCGTTTCGATGAAAGATAATCCGCATTTTGTAACAATAAATTAGAACTTTTGTGGTTATTTTATTGCACGGAAATCTTTTTATAAAAGGTAATCCTCATTTTGTAAAAGTAATTGGAACTTTGTGGTTGTTTTATTGCACCTTAATCCTTTTCTGGAACAATGACTGGTTAATCCGCAATTTTGTTTTAGCTTCAACTTTTCTCTAATTCTCACCACGGACAATTAATGAAGTGATCTAATTTCTAGTACAAAACAATATTTGTCAAATAACAGTTGTGGGTCTTGCATTTTTCGAGAAAATTTTGTTACGAGTAAAATGAGTGTAGCCGCTTACCGAGTGTGACAAATTGCAATTGCAAGCGAAGTTGCGTTGTGAATCAAAAGTTAAGATAAAGTAAATTTAAATGGTTTCATTGTTGAAGTTGAGATATTTTGATTAAATTTTGCGCAAGTATTTCTTCAGGTAATTTTACAGTGTTACCGTGGTAATATTTACTAGATTATGAATGTTTATGAAGCCTTAGAAGCATTGGAAGAGCTAAAAAATAACGGATCTACAGCTGAATTGGTAACTGATCCAAGTCTTATTTTATTTCCTCCGGAAGATGATGGAAATGAAACTGAAGAAGATGATGGAGGTGACATGACCGGAGTGCCTGATAACCTCAGTCCCCACCAACTTCTATCAAGAGCTGAAGTAGAGTTGGGCGAAATTGGAAGTAGTGAGCAGGTACGTCTAGAGATTTTAGATTGCAGCGTTTGGAACAATATTTCAAAAATTTATAGAAAAAAAGCTTCAACATGTGTATAAAGTAGTGCTACAACTTTCTTTCTGCAGTATTGTCATAACTTCAAATAAGCAAAATCGTACAAGGTATTTTTCTCTTTTTATTAAACTGCAGTAACTAAGAATTATAGTTAGCTTTGATATGTTACTAATAATTAGCTATATTTTGCAGTTGGAATCAACAAACCAGACGAGCAGAGAATCCACCACTGATCCGCCAAAATCCAAAAAAGTTAGTTTTACATTTGACTATACTATAATTATTACTCAGTGGCCTGATTATTTTTGCAAAAACAGCTGTTGCTAAAGTTGAGCTCTCGTCCTGTTATGTTTCATTTGTCAGGGTGTTTGGGCCTACGTAAGTACTTTGCCGACGAGCACGCAGACCTCGCATCTTTTAGACGGCTGTTCCATACCGATAGAAGAACTATGTTCGTTGCCTTTTAACAATAAAAGTTATTGTTGAAGTAATCATGTCTGTTGTTTTAGAAAAAAAAGACATCCAAGTCTACAAAAAACAAAAATGCATCTAGCAAAGACAAACCAAAATGGCAACACAAAGATGTTAATTCGGACTCTCTGTTGAACAAATGGGATTTACCTCCTCCAACGTTTGATGAAAATTTGTTGCCACATCAATTATTTGAAAGATTTATTAGTAATGAGGAGCTGGAACGGATATGTGATGAATCTACAAGATATGCACGACAAAAAGGCAATCACAATTTTATTATGACCAAAAGAAAATTAAAAGCGTTCTTGGCGATTATTATTGTCAGTGGCTATGCCAGTCTACCCCGGCAAGATATGTATTGGCAAACGCGCAATGATACGAACAATCGTCTGGTGTCATCCATGATGTCTAGAGGAGAATTTGAAGAATGCAAAAGATATCTGCATTTATGTGATAACGATCATCTGGATAAAAATGATAAATTTTCCAAAGTCAGACCTTTGTTCGATTCTCTTAACAAACAATGTTTGGAAAACTACATACCAGAGCAACACGTCAGCGTCGATGAGTCCATGGTTCCATATTTTGGAAAACATGGAGCCAAGCAGTATATTCATGGCAAGCCCATCAAATTTGGCTATAAAATGTGGGTTATGGCCAAGCCATTGGGATACTGCATCCAATTTCGTCCATATGCTGGAAAAGACGCGGCTTTTACGGAGTATGGTGATATTGGTCTTGGGCTGGGTGCCGCAGTTGTGGCTCACTTGCTAAAAATGTTACCACCTCACCCGGGATCGAATTATCACGCCGTAATGGATAATTTTTTTACTAGCACAAAGCTAATTCGGTACCTTCAACTGAAATCGATTGCAGCTACAGGAACTGTACGGTTGTGTAGGATGGAAAATCCACCACTAAAAGACGTCAAAATGATGGAAAAAGAAGCTCGAGGTGCTAGCGATGTTGCAGTTGATGCTAATATCAACATGGCAGCTGTTCGTTGGAAGGACAATAAAGTTGTTAACGTTCTGTCTACATTTGCAGGCAAGGATCCTGTACAAAAGGTCAAGCGATACAGCCAGGAAGCGAAAAAAAGAATCGATATTCCCCAACCAAAAGTTGTGCATGTATACAACCGCTACATGGGTGGTGTAGATCGACTGGATCAAAATCTTGCGGCGTACATGATCAACTTGCGAAGCAAAAAATGGTGGTGGCCTTTATTTCGATTTTGCATAGATGTGGCTATCAACAACGCTTATCAGCTTTACCGCATAAAACAATTGAATGAAGGCGAAAGCAGAATGGATGCTTTGGAGTTTCGCCGGGTAATTGTGGAAACTTATTACAAAAACTATAAAACAAAAAATGATTCGGTTGCATTATACCCAAAATCGGCAACCAAGAATCATGTGCGAATGGCCGAAGAAAATCACCACTGGATTAGGAAAGGAACGCAAAGACGCTGCGCTAAAAATGGATGTAAAAGAACTTCCAAATTTTTCTGCATTAAATGTAATGTTGGATTGCACCCTGAGTGTTTTGAAAGTTTTCATTTTGAATAAATGACTGAATTTTCTTCAATTCCTTTGTGTTGTATACTAATATCTACGTCAATATATTGCAGTAATAATTTGCATGAATGCATATTATCGGCGACAATTAATATAATTTAACATAATTTACTTACACTAGTCATTAAACAAAGCGCAAAACAAATAATCAGAATCGTACGCGCAAAAAAAAACGGACGCATCATGTGCTCGTAGTTGAGCGCTATAACATTCTACACGTACCCGCCTACCGCCAGCGTCAGTTTAAACTGACAAAAATTGTTTTCTTTATAAAATCTTTAAAAAAACTTTTTTTCAAAAAATTTTTTCAGTTATGATCTATTTGTGACCTAAAGAACCTGCAATATCAAAATCATCAATTTTTTCGGGGTTGGGGTGATATGGGTTAAAGTCAAGTTAACTTCAAATGAAAATCTTGTTTTTGAAGGAATTTATCACGAAAGTACCGAGAAAGAGGGAAAAAAGCCCCACCTCCCGTGCAAAATAGAGTTAACGTAGGAAAAAAAAACCCAAAAACCACAATAACGTTTGAGAATCAAAGTAGCAACAATCTACAAGTACCTACTAAGATGCTTAGACTATTCTCAACATTTTATTAATATACGATTAAAAAATTACACATTAATTGTTGCAAGCAAAATATCTTAAGTAAGATAACACCTTAAGACAATTGACAAGCAAGACTGCTGCTACCACTAAGTTGCCCAGCCAGGATTTTTCTTCAGAAAGGGGCTGAACAAAAACCCAAGTTCGTAGTTTTAAATTATACATCCAAAATTTGATGATTTGGGGTGGCGTCTGAAGCACATTGCAGATGAGGGTATGGGGCAAAGCTAAGAGTCGCTGCGCGATTTTAGTAGTTTTTTAGAAACAAAGAAATTTTCAACATTTCGAAAAAAATTTACACGTTTTATAAGTCTTTGTAAGAAAGCAAAAGCTCAGATTTAAACAGCGTTTAACTTTTCCCAACCTATCAGCTCAGTCCAAACCATGTTAAAAAGCTTGCATAGTTAGAACAAATTCGTCAGTGGTATGGCTAAAGAAGCAGTTCAATCCCGATATCATGCCGACCCCTTAGTGAATCCTTGCAACAGCCCACAAGGAAAACCAAACATCACAATCCAACATTATACAGTAAACCCTCAACAACTGCAGTTCAGCATCTTTTTTGCAGATCCACCGCTACTGATACTCACCCAAAATTTATTCCTCATCACAAGGAGTAATGAGTTAGGTCTACGTCTAGTTGGCAACCGAGCAAAGGGAGGAAAAAATGCTCCCTTCTCCATTTTTTTGTGATAAATTTCTTCAGAAATAAACTTTATATTTTAAACTAACTTGGCTTTCAGCCAAATTTAATCACAAATAACCCCTGAAAATTTCTTGCTCTTGTTAGAAGTTTCCCAATTTTGAGGTTTGCCGCAGTCATTTTGAAGCAGTGGTGTAAAAAGTAATCGAAAATTGTAATCAAGTAAAAGTTTCGTTACTGACAAAAAGCTACTTTAAGTAAAGAACAAAGTATTGAACAAAAACGCAATTGAGTAAAAGTAAAAAGTAGTCATTTTAAAAGTAGTCAACTACAAGTAGTTCTGATAGTATTCAAGAAAAATAAACAAACTATTCAATTGGGCAAATGACTACTGGTAGACTACCTTAACTACTGGTTTTCCAACCCCTCTGTAACTCAAGAAATCATGAAGTATTACTTGTTCCAAGCTTTTTTGTTATTATTTTCAAGACAATTAATTAAAAACAACAACAACGGCAAGACTTCGAGATTTGAAAATCATGCCGAGCAGAATTTACATGAAATCACTTGGTAACATTTTTGCTCAAATACTGATTCGCTGTCATTGTTAAATTAGTGTGGTATGCTAAAAAGTAAAAATACTGTGGACGAGTCTTATCGGTATATACGAGTCTATTGTATCTAGTTGCAGGGTGGGCAAAGCTCACACACCGTAGCTAAATCAATATACTTTGCGATAAAAATATTTTGGAGTAATAAAAAAATTATTGCAAATTTTTTTCGATTGAATTTATTTTACATGTAAAAGCAACAGAAACCTGAAAAGCATTACGTCACAAAATTTCGCAAAATTATTTTTGATAGCCAATTTAGGTAGTTCTGGGTCTCTGCTGGGTTGAAATTGATCATCATATTGAAAAAATTTTGGAGTTACATTCGCATTATAATTTTTTTATTACTTGTGCACTATAATCGCTCATAAGCATTTTTGGCCCATGTTTAACTCAAATGACGCCATAAGAAGTTTGTGTGACTTAATTACTTGATTTGGGTATTTCATGATTCATAGTTTCAAACAACAAATCTATGTACAAAATTTGAAAAGCCTAAGACGCTTGTCAAAAATATGGCTCGGACGTCGTGATGATGACGTCATCAGCTTCTGACCGATTTTTCTAAAAAATTTTGGTGAACATCAACCCGTATGCCAGCTTGGTGTTCCCATAATTTTTGTTTCAGACGTTGGATAGGAAAGGCATTTTATTTTTGCCCTTCCCCCAGTGCAAAATGCGTTTGTCCATTAGCCCGTGTAAAATATGGTTAAACCAATTATGCTATTACCGCGTTACAGAGGCAGAGCCTAATCAGTTTCAGCAAAACAAACAAAATACCTCACCATTCTTCCAGCAGCCTGTGTCCTGGTGAACCCTGATTTTGATAAAGAAAAATTGAAAATTACAGTAGCCTAAAAAGTGGTTAAAGGCAAAAAAGATTTTGAAATGAACTCTTAAGTCAATAATCCTGCATTTCTGCTAACTTGCACTAATCACCAAAATCTCATTCTTTACCTTTATATTTTTCCCCTCCTTTCCGATCACAACAGCAAGTTCAACTTCCCAGTCCACAGATTTTGATAATTTTGGAATAATAATATTGTCACCATCACCTAGTAAACAAAATATACTATGCTGGGGCGGGGCCCTGAAGCAAATAACCAAGAGTCAATACTTGCATTTTTTGAAGCCTATCCCAGCAAAACGGTACATTTTATTAATGTACCGGTACAAGGGTACAGCATATTTCGCCACAAAAATCAAGGGACAGTATTACTGTGCAAGCCTGCAAGGAAAAATCCTGTAATTGAAAACACCGATTTACATTTGTTTTTAAATTTAGCATTATTGCGTACCGTACCGGCAAAACGATTAAGAATCTTTTGAAAATTTTAAACTTTTGCAGCAAAAAAACATTAAACTGCTAATGCTTTTGCCGAAACCAGTCATTAGTAATTTCATACAAGTAAAATTTGTTTGACAATGTTATTCTGAGCTAAAATTCCAACTGCAGTCGCGGAGATGCTGATGCAGTGTGGCCAATAAGAGGGTCAGCTGTGTGGCCGAGAGGGCAAAAGTTACGACTCTGATCCAGGGGTGCCGATCTTTGTTGAGCATTGGGGGGGGATCATTTGCAATTTTACCCCAATTTTGCCCTATTTTCAACGTTGGGGGGATGAATCGCGACCACGATTTTGTTCAGGTAAGCAAATTAAGTGAAGACCAAAAAAACGGTCTTTATCAAAATTGAAAGAGTTTTTCCCCGAATTCAAGTCATGCAGACCGATTTCAAGTAATTCAGATGCAAACCAGGGTCAAATTATTGGGGGAATGCAGATATAGACCATAGTCGAATTATTGAGGGGGATGCAGTCAAATCATTGGGGGTGGGGATATATCCCCCCATCTCCCCGGGTTTCGGCACCCCAGCTCTCATCGCATGATCTGGGTGCACCCTAAGCCTATGTTCACGTTGTTGCGTCCTTAAATTAGACACTTTACGATAATTATCTCTGCTTGATTTATTACTTCGAACAGGAAATCTATTTAGCGGATAAGAATTTGAAGAAATTCATAGGAACATTGGATCACTGGAAACACCTAAAAAGAAGCGGATCCCTCCAAACACAACGTAGTTATTGTGATGAAAATTTGTGCGGAGGATAAATTTGCACTACAACAGCAACATTAGTGTATATCTTTTTTATAACTAGAGCTGGATACTAGCGCCGATGTTAAATGCTTCACTAGTGGCGAGGCAAGTAAAATGGGTTTGCGTCGCTAATTTTTTGCTGATTTTGCAACTCAATGGCATCGCAACCAAATCCAAGAAATTAAATTTCTATTGGTTTTTGTTTTGCGTTTTGTTCTTTCAAAAATACAATAATTACTGCATTTTCGTTTTGTTTTATAATTAAGCATGGTAATGGTTCAATTGCTTCTCTCTTTCCTGATTCTGTAATTTGCAAAGTCAAGCACATTTTTTTACCAACATGGAGTCGTATAAAACACATGCCTAAATAGGGCAAATTTCGATTAACTTGAGTTTTGCCCTAGTTATGTTCCAGTCATACCAACCAAAAATTGAAGAAAATTTAGGTTAACGAAAACCCAACTCACCTATAATTGCACTTGGGAATTTGCTGAAAATCACCGGTTGCTTTGGTGCTGATATTTTTTGTTCTTCAAAATGGTTCTTATAATTCATTCCAAGACATACAACCTAAAAAGAAAAAAAAAGTAAGCAAAGTAGGACATCAATAGTAGACCAATACGAACTGGTCAATGAGTGACATAATGGGTAGAAAAAGATTGCTCACAAAAAAATCAACTAGCTGAAATCATCGGCTAGAAACATGTAAGTCGTTAATCTACTTTACAGGGGCTAAAGGATCCAGCTATTTCCATAGTTTACAATCAATTACGCCCCCAGAATCCCGGTTTAAGCCTCCCTTTAGCAAAATTGTGGTTATTGCGCGCTTGAAAATGCCCCCTCTTACCCAATCAAAAATCCACGTTGCGTATATATACAGGACTTCAAATATACAATGAGCTTTTGTAATTTTTTTTATTTTTTTTATTTAAGCGATAATTTAGTCAGTTTTATTGACACGTAATTCCTGGAGTAAAAGAAGATGATCACCGATCATCGAGCAAGAGGCATTTCAAGTTTGGTTGGAGGTAGGCCTACTCGTTAAACAATTTCAGTGAAAAACTACATAAAATGACGTCATGAAATGTTTTGATGGCGTAATCATTTAGATTGAAGACATTTGTCTTCTGACTCAATTTATAAACACAAAATCAACTTTTGAGGAAATTAGTTTGAATTCCCCCCAAAATTTTTTAATCAAAAAAATCAATGGTGACGTCATTTTTTCCGGTCTCTATCTCGAGGTCAAGGTCTGAAAAAATGCTGGCCTTGGTCTAGTAAAGATTTTGCGGTCTCGATCTCGAACGAACCGACCTCGACTGCAGCCCTGCCTATTAGCAGCTCAATAATTGTTTAAAAGTGTACTTGTCTAGTTCATCGAAAGAACAGTGTATGCCAGATCAAGTTCTTTTTAAAAACAAATCGTTTAAAAAAAGTTATGCAAATTACGTACTTTATCACATTCTGTAATAGGTGGCAATAACTTCACATCTTTCTTTGGCACAAGTTTCTCTGGCATATTTTTCTCTTGGGAAGATAGTACGCTACACATTAGGACATCAATAAGTTAATTATGGGTTGAAGTAAAAACAATTCATAAGGTAATGAGCCTGATCACGTAAATAAGTTGCCCTAAAAATTTGGACACACGGTTTTTCAGCAAGCCATTTTGACTAAGAATTTTTCAGAGCAGTCTATTTCTGTGCAAGCACGTTTCTACCTATTGACAGGAACTCTTTCCCGGCCAGTTGGTCGAGTGGTAACGCGTTCGGCTCTGGAGCGGGAGGTCTGTGGTTCAAATTTTGGGCCGGTCAAAGCGGACTCAGTATTGCCAATGGCTCGACACTACTGCAATATTTCTTAGAATGGAGTTGTGTTGCCCCGGGCGCAATGACGCGGAAATGAGCCCCGCAAACTCGTTACACACTTTGGTGTAATACAGCGAGTATAATGAAGGTTTGATTTGATTTGACAGGAACTTATTCGAAGCCAATTTTTTTACTTTAAGTAATTTGGTTATTTATTTATCTATTGATTTTTTATCGCTCTGATAACTTCCAGACCAGTCTAGGTAGTTCCATAGTCGAATGCTATAACAGTTTAACCAAAAAAAATTGCTACAAAAGGCTTTTCAACAGATTTCAATAGTATTAAGGTTATTAACTAACATTTAATAAAAGTCTGCGAAATTCTGAACTAGCAAAAAATGTTTTTTCTTTGACGACGTCATTTTTCACCTTCGCCTGCATTAATAACCAAATTTAACAACAAATATGCAAAGATTAATTTCTGTCGGTAGTCGATCTGAATATGCTCCAATCACGTCAACATATTATTATCGTTGCTCCAGATAATACTACATAAGAGTTGTTAAGACATTTATGTTTCTAATGTTGTACGGTATGTCGCTGTGGTTTTGCTGATCAGCTGATCAAAAGGGTAACGTTAAACATGAAAACGAAACAAAAAAGATTGCTTTTCGAAACCAAAGTTTGGTCGCAAAATTATAATACTAGTTGAAGGCGCAAATATTTGCAGAATTAATACTATCGAAATCAGTCAAAACACCATATGTGGCAATTTTTTGTGGTAAGGCTTCGTTTTTTTTGTTTTTTTTTTGATAAAATGCATTCGACTCATCAAGGCTCATCATGAAATCATAAATCCAATAAATTATTTTCCTGATAGCAATTAAGAGGTTTGATTATTTTATTAAAATTAGATTGCCACTGTTGATATCTTTACTTTATTACTGTAGTTTCTTCAATATAGCAAAATTCAATTATAGATTATTATTGCATGAGTATGACCAACAATTGCTTAAAATACTTGAAAGAGCAGATTTTTGTAGAATTTGAAACTTTGTAATTCGTGCGTTCGAGGTTGTATTGCTGTAAGGGCTTTAATTTGTTTTTGTCTTCCGATCACGGTTTGTGTGCACACGTTTTCTTGCTTTTGTTTGTTTTACTTTTCTTTTGACACCAGCTTGTTTCAGAGTTTCTTAAACTCTTTTCAGTCTCGCCCCTTTTGTGTTACTTAATCAGCCTTATGCCCTACCAAGCCTCAAATCAAACAAATGGAAAATAAAGCAATGATTTAGAGGTAGTGATAGTGAATTTTTATTTCTGGCTCACCAGAGCAACGTTTAAGACAAAAAAGCACACTACCAAACCAGAAAAAGGAAAACAGCTACTAAACGATATACGTTGAAACATGCACAATTTCAAGCTTCATTAATCACACGCAAAAAGCAATGACAATGCATGGTCCCTGAACTTTACGTAGCCATCACACAATAGTTAAAAATAATGAAAAACAAGCAAATTTGCAGTAAGCTATGTACAGTATAAAACATGTTCAAGGAAATGAACAGGGTAAAGACGTTAGGGTAGGGTATAGGGGTGGACTGATAGTAATAGAGTGAATAAATAGCATAGAGTGAGGACATGAGGCATGCTTAACGTTATATAACTAATCATTTTTTACTTAGAAATCTTGCAGTAACAATTTGAATGTGGTTAAAGATTTTGCTTCTCTAATTGATGAAGGTGTTTTATTGCACAGCACTGGCCCTTTATACTTAATTGATTGCATTGTTAAATTGATTCGACAATATGCAGGAAAGAATTTAGAGTTGCTTCTGGTTTGACGCAATGTAGTTTTGGAGGATTTGGGATTATTTTTTAGTAAGACCTGGCAAGCCAGTGGCAGTTTGCCATGATCATATCGATGCATGAAGCAAGCTAATTCATTTTCAAAAAGCTGGTTTTAATATGTGATTCTGTTGCATCGTATTTTTTACACTTTCACGATAATTTAATTTAAAAATGAGTCTAATGAACTTGTTAATTTATTTTTGATCAGTCTGGTCAGTGACAAGGATGCAGCTGGTTTGCAGTTTTGGTAAACCAGCTAGTGCGCCAACAGAATTTTGCTAAGAGTGGGAGGTGCTTAGAGCCAGGCCCTGCCCTACGGGGGGAGGACATTTCGGAGCCGTGCGCTCCCAATTTACTGCTTGTGGCCCCCCAAACAAGAAATGTGCCCCCAAAGCGAGGATTGTGCCCCAAAGAAAGTAACAAGCTTCGTGCCACTGGAATGCAGTTCGGGGTCTGAGACCTCGAAATACTGATCATTAACCAAGTATTCATGGACAAGAACCGCTTTTTCGCGATGAAGACCTTTTTTTATTTTGTTTTTTGGTTTACGCAAATTCTGCGAAGAAGACCTTTTTTTTCGGTCTGCACCCCAGAATTTGTAGAAATATGCGCATATTTTGTGAAGAAGACCTTTTTATGTTTTGGTCCTCATTCTCGAATTGGAGGGAAATATGTTTTTATGCCCCCCCAAAAATTATTTATGCTCCCACAGTCACGCCACTCTGGCAGCGGGACTGCTTTAAACCAAATGCATTATTTTTTGTTTCAAACAAATATATAACCAACAAGCAGCGCGTTGAGCAAACAGATCAATTTCGTATGTATTAATAATGGACACGCGTATAGGAAGAAGCCCCAGCCGCTGGACAATTTTAGTGATTTTTCGAAAAAAAAACAGCCATTTTAACATCGTTTGAATGACGTTTTGCACGTCTCAATAACCATTCAAAAGAACTTAAATGCTTAGATTCGAATGCTATCAGAAAAAATTGGGTTGCTCAGCCACTTCTGCCCTTCTTATCTAAGTTATCTAAGTTAAGTTACTTATCAAGGCCAAAGCCCAAAATACATTTTTAAGCTTGCTTAATGGGGAAAATTTTTTAAGTGTCCTAATTAACGATAGAACTAAAAGTTTGGGACTTAAGCGCCATCTTTGCTCCCGTGGTTGCACCGCTCTCGAGCAGCGTACTTGAAGTTTTTGCTACAGACCATGAATTCTCGCCTCCCTAGCATATCTTTCACGCTCCCCAAACGAGGCGCGCTCCCAGTTTAAGAACCTTTGCGTTATTTAGTGTATTTAGGGCAAAATTAGGAACTTTTGTGTAAATTAGGGCAACCCCTTCAATTTTTTTCTTTCCTCTCTCCTGAGAGAATTCATATTGGTGTGGAAAATTACATTAACTGCTCGGACCTCCTATAGAAAGGTTTAATTTTCCTTCTGCACAAGTAAATGTTAACTCAAAAAAGTGCAATAAACGTAGTTACGTATTTGCTAAAAATTGCAGAAGTTTTGAAAGGCCTGAGCAATTTTCCAAAACTCCCGGATCAACAACATATTTTCAATGAAATCAAGTTTGTTTGTAAAAATATTATCTCCTTGATGAATTCTAATGCTTTTTCAAGGCTCGTCGCTGACTACGGGCCTGCCTAACGCGCATAACCTCAAATTTCTAAATTGGTTTAATCAACAAAATAATACGAAATTTTTTCTTACCGTTTTGCCATAAACAAACTTTTTTTACCTCCCTTTAAAAATTCAGTCATAGTGTCTGGAAAATTGTTTGCAGTCAAGTCACATATAGCACCAGTGGCTGTTTCAGCACCAACTCTAAAGAGAAAAAGAAGACTTTAGTTATCTGTATTACAGAAAGGAGAATCCACTGAAGTGGTATAGGCCTACAAAACTGCACAAAGCAAAACAATTCTGTTTTTTTATTTGCAAAAGAAATGGTCACAATGTCTTTACCACCTCGGCTACGCTTCCGACATAGCAAATAGGAAAAGATCTGTTGGAACATAGACTCTTTATTAGTAGATTGGAAACTAACAGTTTTGTTTTCGTGGTTAATTTGTTCTAAAACACGCCAATTCGCCCGATCAGCGTGACTTTTTTCTTCACAGTTTGTCAAATCAAACCAGTCGAATACGTGTGACCGCTAACAACCTTCGCAACAAGAGCAAACTTTTTTCTTCGATCCTCTTCTCTTTTCCTCCGCACGTTTGTTTCTAGTCTGCTAAACAAAGAGACTGTGGTTGGACATCCCGAACTAAACGGATTGAAAACAAATAATGAAGATCTTGGACGGAATCGCTTGCGATTGATTGGCGTTGGCATACCGACGTTGCTTCGCAATGTCATATGGCCATTGTAGGAATGGGTCTCATAGAAGACCAGGTTATTGCTAGACGCGGAATTTAAAGCAATTTCCACTCACTTGCGTACTCCACCTTGCTCATACTGTATCAAACGCATAACGGAAGGTTATTTTTTGCAGTTGTCCGGTGTTGCTACTGCCTCCGCAGCCCACTGCCCCAATAAATAAAAAAATGATGGTTGTTTTTTGATGTGTTTCAGCACAAACCACATATCATGCTACAACCTTCTGGTTTCTATGCACAAAACCACAAAACAAAACGAGACAACGCCACAGCATAGCTCATATCTAGCCTACACACTTAATAGTTCGCTTCAAGCAATAATGTTTTGGAAATATATTCAGCATATATTAGCAAAAATATTCAGCAAAATTTTTGCTTCTGTTACATCATAGCAAGTTCTGCAATTCACATCTTCCAACAAAAAAGTCATGCGCATAAAGTCCGACATTCCTAGGATCCTGAGTTCGTTTCTCACATCGGCACGACAATAGATTTTTTATTGGTGATGCTCGTGTATAAATTCAAACGCACGTGGTAACCGAATAAGGTGAGTCATAAACTCTTCAGCACAGAGCATAACATTACACAGTTCGGGTAGCTACGCATTTGACCAGGATCCATCATCCGATTGCCTGATGCACAGCAAAATAGCAACAATAAAAACATATTGTACAATTACAATTGCACAAAATGTGGTAGTCTAGTATTATTGCTCCAGATATACTACTGATATCGTTTCGGTAGCATGCAGTCGCCAGTCCCGGCTAGCTAGTAGAGGGTTACTGTTACTTGATCCGACAACCTCCAACCGCGTTAATCGGTTATGCTTCAAAGTCCAGTTTATGAAGCTGGATTAAAACACCAAATTTAGCATGTGATCGTAAACAACCACTAACTTATCGGTTTTAATAGAGGTAAAAAAATATTACGACCGAAACACCTCAATTTGTGTTGTGCATTATGACGTCTTTAAAAGCTTGTAGGAAAATACACATTTTAACTGGCCAGTTGGTCGAACGGTAAATGCGTTCGTCTCTGAAGCGGGGGGTCTGATTTCAAATTTCGTGAAGGTCAAATCGGACACAGTGTTGCCAACGAATTGCCACCGCTGTGACATTTCTTCGAAAGAAGCTGTGTTGCCTGCAGCGCAATGACGCGTAGATGAGCCCGTTAACTCGTTACACGCTTCGGCGTAATACAGCGAGAACAACAAAAATTTGATTTGTATTTGAAGACATTTTAGTCATGGAGTAAGCTCACAAATTGTTTACATAAAACGTCATTTTTTGTTAACTTAGTTATTTGATGACGTCAGAATTACGTCATAATTAAAGAAAACTTTCCAAATGGCCATATTTTTATATTGCTTGGACATAACTAACTTTGAATTATTTTTGCGCATGTCATAATCAGTAATTTGTTTTAAACAATTTAGCTCGCTCTCAAATGAAATTTAAAAACATGCTATTAGAGCAGCGGACCGGAAATCCATAGGCTACAGGTTCGAGTACTGTGGGAGGATAACGTTTTCGTAATGCTTGTTTTAAGTAGTCGCCCTTTAAGTAGAGGCCTGCAAAGTCAAAATATCACAATTAAATTATCATGCTATTAGTCACTGGCGTCGATTTTTGGGAGGCAATGGGGCGCCGCCCTCTCGGGTCTGACACTGAAGGGGGAAAAATATGTCTGGCCCCCTCTATTTTTTGGCGAGTAATACCCACTTGGCAACAAGAAATTCGAAATTCCAGACTGAAATAGAACCAGAATGCGGCAAAGACCTTTTTGCTTTGGTTTTCACCTGAATTTGGGAGCAAAATTCAAAAATTCCGGGTTGAAATAAAACTAGTTTGCGGCGAAGACCCCTTGTTTTGACTGCACCTGAATTTGGGGACAAAATTTTGGACTGAAACAGAATTATTCAGTTTAACCAAACTTCGCAAAAACATTTCGCATCCTTGGAATTTGTTTAATCAACAAAAATTGACGACTATGCTTTTAGTTATGTAAGCACCCAATATATCTTGAAACCGCAATTTCAAAAATTATAATAAGTTATTTCTGTGGATTGTTTATATTGGCAGGTTGCAATCTACTTTTTTATATCAGAATGATCGGATTTGTTATTCATAGTTCTTATTAGGACTTTCTAAATTTTGCGTACGTAATTGCTGATCTAGACGTGCATGGAAAATCTGCTAGACCACTCTATTCTGCTATTATCAATTAACCAATTTCTTTTTAATTAGGCTAAAAAACATTTGTAGCAAAAGTTTATAATATACGCACCTGACCTAACGCCAAATTTAAAGTTTATTATCGCAAAAGCTGCGACATCGATTCATCTCTACTTTGACAAGCACTTTACCATTTCATCCACTGTACCTTACTCCAGTTAGTTGGCCGTAGTTGAAAATTCAACAACTAACACACGTTTGAATTTGTTTTAACTGAACTCTATTTACAAGTTACCACCAGTGACGCCAGCGAGGGCTTTTTAAAAAACATCAGAGTTTTAAAGAAAAAAACATCACAAAACATCAAATCCACAAAATCGGGCTTTTTCGTCAAATTTTGAGCAGAAGCATCCACGAACAAAGGTGAAACCTTTTGTTTTGAGATCATCTTTGTTTCAACTTTTTTCTCAGTATTTTTTGGAGAAGATTTTTTAAAAGATCACTTCATTTCCAAAGTTATTTGCCAATATTTGTGTAATCTACAGTGATTTTTAATCAAAATCATCAGATTTGCTCCTGAAAGTAAATCACATCAGATTTCCATCAAAAACATCAGAAGTCAGATTACAAGTGAAAAAATCAGATCTGATGTGAAAACATCGAAGCTGGCATCGACGTTGTTTACCAGCCTCTTTGTCACATCTTATAGGGTTTACACTGGACACGAAGCAACCAAATTTTGACGTCATCGGTAACATGCGAAAGGTTTCAACTGGTTGCAAGCTTCGCGAAGGGTTGCTTAACTTCACTTAGACGAAATTGTTGTTGAGGAGTTAAAGCCTATTTTGAGCAAGTGACGTAAGCAACCCCCAGCGAAGGTTGGCAATGTAAACGTACCTGTATTACTGAATCGGCATTGTATTGTTTGTTTGCTTTTTTGTTATAACTTATAGCCGCTGCCATACGTTAGTTTTGAACAGGGGAGCCTAAGATTTTTGGGCCGCCGGCCGCGTTGTACTTTTTTTTGAGCTTTAGCGGGCCGCACAATCAATCACAAAATATTTGGAATGTTTTCATTTCGAACACGGCACCAAACCTAAAGTCAGAAATTTGCAATGAGGGGGGGAACTGTATCGGAGGTCTGGGGGTGAAGCCCCAAGCTCTCGAAATTTTTGTATTTTTTTGGCAAAAATAACTCTGTTTTAGGCCTATTTTGATAGAAATTGATGCTATTAAAACGTGGCATAAAAATTAGTAGTGCAAAAACATGATTATACTCAGGGCCTACGAGAGGGGGAGACAGGGGGGAACAATGACCCCGGGGCCCATGGACTTTATGGAGCCCATGGGCTTCAAAGGGTCCCATCATGGGGCCCGTTCGCTGCAGGGAGCCCAGCAGAGGGCTCATGGGTTCAGAGAGCCCATCGAAATGACACAGAGAAATCGGTCTGTGGAAGACCGAAGACCTTTTTTTTTTTTTTTTCTTGGAGATCACATCAAAATTCGGACAAAACTGTAGCATTTTCCCCGTCTGTTTTGGAGTTCACAAAACCTGAGATCCGTAATATTTGAGCTGACCCCGGGCCCACATTTAGCTCTCGGCGCCGCTGAATATACTAGTTGCATAAATGAGCTATGTGGATGGTAGCTATTGCTAGAATTTCGGTTTTCTTACTTACTAGCTGGTAAATCATAAAATCCAATGCCGGTAGTTCAATAAAACTCTCAAGGAGTAATCTATTTCGTCTATATTTGATAAAGGATTTAGTTCCCCCATATTCCTGAGTTTGTATCTTATTTTTTGATGAAGCCTATGTTAAGAGTTGTTTAATGAGCGATCAAATTTGATTACCAATTTTTGGCCATTATTCAAAATCTTTTCTGATTTTGTGAGTTTTATCTTTGAAAAATTAGCGCCCCCCCCCCGAATAAACGTTTCAAAATATGCTTGAAATCATTTTTGAGTCTATTCCAGTGTAAAAGACAGCTTCAGAAGTGCGAAAAACGTAGTATTTTTCTTATTCTGCATTTTGGTTGGAAGGCCATTGCGGGGTGGGGGGGGAGGCTACAGCCCTCCGGCTGTGTTGCTGCACGCACATGCACATTTGTACAGTACACTGTAAGCTTGTATTATTCTACCAAACAAAAAAATCCGGTTTTTAATTCTTAATACCTTTAATAGAATCAAAAGTTTCGAGGAAACACCAACTGCTGCGTTTAATTCAAACCTTTTATGGTAAGACTCTGTTTGGAATGAGGGATGGCAATCGATACAACATGCCCGCACAGCTTATAGCTTTACGACTGAAACAGGTACGAACCCATTTAGAACTTGATTATTCAGGAAAGCATGGGTAAAAATAAACCAATAATTGAGAACTGAAATCCGTTGCTTCCACTCATACATGAGCAAATGGGGATTGGCCATTACAGCGAGACAGATGAATAGACTGCGGACCACTGACATATTGCTATCCTGCTTCATACACGAGCTTCCAACTGCAGGACTCAAAAAACTGGATGACTGCATCACAAAGTGAGTGATACAAATTGGTTTTCTTGTTTGATGATAAGCCAATTTCTCAAGCGATGACAAACAAGAAGTTTCTTTTCAAAGTGCTATTTAAAATTAGATTTGTTGATGACGTCATTGCAAAAAAATTTTGTGTCTTGCCAAAGATCTGTTTGGTCTACGGTTTAGCAATCCCATGTTAACAGAGCTGGAGTTCTCGAGGACGTCCTTGGCATCGAGGACGTCCCCGAGAACACATTTTGAAGTCGTTGGCTTTGGCCTCGAAGCCTCAAGTCCTTGGCCTTGGTCTTGGCCTCGAAGCCTCAAGTCCTTGAAAATAACCCAGTCCTCGGCTCGAGAACAGCACTATTTTTTGAACAGTTGAAATTTCGTTGGAAAACGACAGAAACCTCGCAGAAAATTTGCGAACACCTTTTTTGTTTTCTTCTCTAGGAGCATAGGCGTATGCAAGGGGAGGAGGGGCAGGCCCCCCAATTGAAATTTCACCAATAACAAAAATGTGACAAAAAAGCCTAGTGTTTCTTCAGTTTCACTTTTTTTTTAGCATTTTTCGCTGACAACTGTATAAACTAATTAACAATATTGAAGACCAGGAGCGCGTGGTCCCCTTCAATTCCATTTTTGCCAGCCAATTTAAACGTATAGTCCGGAGAAAATGCAGAGTTTTGGTCCTAAAATTTGTTATTTCAGGCCCACATCTAGCCTTTTTGTAAACGCAATGCATTAATCAGGGCCGTATTTAACATAATATGACGCAGTACCAGCTAGAGGCCCCGAGCTGAAGTCGCAAGATTTTTTTTGGTCTTCACCTATATTTGGCAGAAAAATGTTGCGAAAATCTCCAAAGTGCCAGGGGCCTAGCACAATATAAATACGGGCTGACAGTAACATGGTTAGTAGACGTAACCATCTATTGTACCATTTTTCATTAACAATTCAGTATTTCACCTCCAAGCTCGCCGGTTTTACGCACAAAATACTTTTAAAAAAATTAGCCATGGAAAATGCTGATTGAACAAATCATTGAACTTCGCTTGAGGGGGCTTGGGCATCCTGGCGAACGTGTACTCCTATAACTGGTTATTTTCATGAAAAAACAAAAATCACTATGGAAAATCTTCAAGTGGATTATTATTTACTGCTAAAATGTAGCCAGAGACAATGCACCTTACTTCCCCCTGCCTGGACCAAATCACTTACAATTAAAATGTAACTCAAAAGTGCATGATGCTAAACGTGTTTTGGACTTAAATTGCAAGTAAAAGGAGGATTAAACAATTTTATTTTTTCAATTGGCTTTCAAATGTCGAAAATCTAGTGCTTTCAAATGGTTCTGAACACTTGCGAAATGTGATTTAATGGCATTAAAATAGCTTTTTTTTCCAAAAAAATTACAAAAAGTTGCCCAACGGCTGGGGGCTTTGCCCCCAGACCCCCGAAGCCTCTGGCGTCTGGGGGCCCCGCCTCCAAACCCCCGTCTGTGATACATTTGAGTTACACTAGCTTTGTCAACACGTTCCCAAAGTTAAATATTTGCATTTTTCAACTATTAGTTTAAGTCCTCTTCCTTTGCAAAATCCTGGTTACGTGCAAACAGGCAACAACGATTTCACATCTTCCATCCTACGAAAGCTTTGTGCCACAAGTACTTTCTCTTTGGAAAAATTTTTATGATGTCATTTTATATGATTTGTGGTTTAGGCCTCCCCCAATCAAAAATTCTGGCTACGCAAATGAATTGGAGATCGCTTGAAAAAAAATTTTGAAGACTTTTTTTTTTTGGAGAACGCTTGCGCCTGTGTCCTGGCCTCGAGCATTCCTGCCCTTGGCCTCGAGAGGTTCTGTCCTCTAAAAGGCTGTCCTTGGCCTTGGTCTCGGATTTTTTTTGTGTCCTTGGCCTTGGCCTCGAGCCTTGTGTCCTCGACTCCACCTCTGCATGTTAGAGGCCACAAAAATGGAAATTCACATTTACGTTTTTTTAAACTTGTAAATCTACAGTCTACACCCCCTTTAACTACCTAGAAGTCACTCCTGCTCGTGACATTGCTAACACATGCTTGACAATTGATTGAAAAATGCAACATCCGAGCAATCTAGGCTTATATATGAACGGAACCTATTTTTCTTTTTCTTGATTGCTTATTATCAAGCTTGCGCAAAGCGGCGTTTATTTTTTAGTTTTAAAATTTTCAAAACTATTTTTCAAGAAAAAAACAATCCAGGACTCTGTTTGACTGTCTGCGCAAAAGTACAATTTTATGAGTAAGACTGTAACACCTAGAAATTTTACAAAAACCAAAAACGCCAAAGTGCAGATTATCGCAGGTTACTTGTCGAACCTTGCTGAAAACAAATTATCGCCAGTGGGACACCATCATTAAGCAATATTTGTTTGTTTCTATTGCGGTAAATACTTTGTGTTTGGAGGAATCCGTACCAACTTAGGAGTTTCCAGCGATCCAATATTCTTTTTGATTTCTTCGCGAACTCTTGTCCACTAAATTTGCTGATTGTTCAAAGTTATCAAGCAGAGATAATTATCGTAAAGCGATATCGTATCCAATAAGAACGCAACATTATGGCGATGGTGTGGGGTGAAGTAAGATCATGCGATCAAGTTTGTCGTAAAAGCGACGTCTCTTATGCCCTTTCGGTCAAGCGGACGAACAACTGTACTTTTATAAGCTTGCTCGTAGCTAGCTAGCTATTATATTTCACTATATCTCACTGTGCTTGGAAAAAAGTGATAGCGAACTGAATACATGAAGTTAGCGCAGTATTATCAGATTTTGAACAAAATATCCCAGCCCAGATGATTGCTAGTTTGGAACTCCACTGCCAGTAGCTATAACTCTCCGTTATTTTTTCACTTCCAAAGTTGAACAGTTTAGAATTTTGTTCTATTAAAAAAAGCTACGCAAAAGTTTTCGTGCTCATACGAATTTGTTGCAAAAAAAATGTCGCATTAACTATACTTAACATTATGACGGTCGGCAACTTGCTTCCATTTTTCTGAATATAATACCTCGGATTACTTTTTTTTAAGCTAATACCACAACACACTCACGCCCTTTTAGCCGGTACAAACAACAGCACCACAACTTTTTTCCGGTTTAATTGTATTTTTTAATGGCAGCGCATTATGTTGCTATGACAATAAAGCAAAACGTCGCTTCAGTCCCAAAGAAAAGAAAAACAAAATCGAACTTCAATCATAAAAACGAGACATAGTTTGATACTAGCTTATACCCTAACGCCATTATGGTCAAGCCCAAAGTAAGAACAACATTGAATCGGGGTATTGAATATCCCTCACATTGGCAATTCCACATTTCACAACTTGTTTGGATGTTGGGTGTTTTCGATGTACGTATAATTTTGTACATGTTTTCTGATTTCACAAAATTATTGTTGCTTATGATGACTACACAGCAGATAGTAGTTAACTAACTTGGTAATAAGCAAGCTGGGTTTCTTCTTGTTGTTTTGCCGAAAATTTGCTTAACTTATTTTTAGCTCCTTGTGATTTCTATGCATAAAATATTGTGTTTTTGTGCTTTGAATTTTGGAAAAAACCTACAAAAACTGCAACAACCACTATTACACATTATTCATTGGGTGATTCTTCCGCAGTTATCTTGTTTTTGAGTTTTCCTATGTGTTCAATCTCGCATTCTACAATGTCACCATGCTGAAAAAAAATTGAATGGTTAATACGAATTCAGGACAGATATCGACAATTGCTCAGTTGGTACCAAGTCAACCAATCACTTATGATGTACAATTGAATAGTTGTTTGGGACCAGCAAAGCGTCCTTACGAACTTTGTTTTTCTCGACGATTTGCGACGTAGCAGTAGCTTATTAGAAGTTTACGGATTCATTTCTCTTGACTGCAACTTTAACCAAATTTTCACAAGGAATTTAGCCAACGCATTTAACACAGGGGTTGGGGGAAAAGTGCTCCACTATCTAACTCCTAAACCAAAATTCATGGGAACACCAAATTTGGCATGCGGATTGGTATTCACCAAAATTTTTCAGAAAAGTTGGTTTTGAGTTGATGACGTCATTATTGGGCCGTCACGACCATATTTTCAAAAAATGAAGTCATTTTTGCGATGACATCACAGGCGATTCAATTTTTGTACATAGGTTTGTGCTTCGATACTGAATCATAAAACGTCTTAAGTCAAGTTAGTTAGGTCACAAAAAAGTCTTATGACGTCATTTAAGTCAAGTATTGGCGAAAAAATGCCCAGATTTTGGAAAGTGACTTTGGAAAACCTCAAAAATTGGAAACTTTCGGTTACCTTGACAACTTCAAATTTTCAGGAGTTATTTGTATTGCATTTCGGCTTAAAGTCAAGTTGGTTCGAAATAAAAAATTTTTTTGTGAAAGGATTTATAACAAAAAAAAACAAAAACGAAAGGGGATCAAAAATGCCTCCCTCCCTCCCTCCGTGTAAAATAGGGTTAAAAGTCGTAAACAGGAAAAATGGTACAATTAGCATAGGATCTTTAATAACTTGCTTATTCGTTTAAACAGCTGTTTTATGTGAAAAGCTAAAACTCAGATACAACATGAAGGAGGAGCAAGCTTCTTGCACGCCAATTTTGGGAGCGCCCAGTCACGTGACTACAATCTCAGAAGCTGGAAAGCAGCAAAAGTGACCTACTTTGAAGTAGTTTATCTCTTTGAGTTACTGTTCACTTCATTTTTATTTTGGCAATGTCGTTGACCTCAGTTCGAATTTTTTTGTTTCTTTTCTTTTGATATTTTTTTGTACTAACACAAACTAGTCTTAAACAGCTAAACGTTTCAGTTTTGGTCTCTTATTGGCATCTAGGGTCTCTCAATTTTCTCCAAAATCGGAGATACAATATCAGGGTGTTTCCCACTTAAATCAATAAGTTGAGATTTAAAACCGCGTGACACATAAACTAGATAGATAAGTCTCAAGGAAAAGCAAAATGTTAGAAAATTCGGTATTGCAAAATCGGAAAGTTCCTCTTTAAAAGAAACGTCTAAAATTTGCGATTTCAAACCGTGTAAACTAGATGGCGGAAATTTTAGAATAGATTGGTACTACAAAGAGATAAAACACGACCAAATTTGGCGATGCAATGTTGGAGGTTTTCTTCCTAACGAGCAATCCCAAATTCAAAATTTTGTATCGTTTCACCTTTAAGGTTGAAAGTTTCAGCCTTAAGTTGCCAAGAAGAGATAAAATACGATAAGATTTTGGGGTGCTACAATGGAATATTTGCCACAAATTAGTTTTCCCAAAGTAGTAAATCTTGAGCAATCTGAGCTAAATGACTGAAGTTCTCAGCTCAATAGATAGCTATCAGGGACGTATTTTCCATTCATTCAAGGCATGCATTGCATGCCTACTGCCTAGTCATTTAGCCGAAAAATACAATAATAATAATTAAAAGAAGTACATGTGAAATTTTAAAACAAAATCAAACTAAGTTGCCACAATCTCGGGCATTAGCTTTCAAACCAAAGCAGCAATAAATGGTTTCATTAGTCTCGCTTAATTCATTGATTTCAGTTTTAGATGGATTCAGCATATCGCTAAATTATAAAAAATAATTGCAACAGACATGCAATTTCTAAATTCCATTCAACTGTTCAGGAGATAGCTATGCTTCTATGAGATTACGAACAAAATTAAATAGGTTTGAAAACTTTGATTGGCGCATTGTTTGCAGCAAAAGTTCTTTTATACGTTAGTCTCTTGTTTTCGTAAAATGTAGTTTCTATTTTCATTTTAGATTTGTAACAGTAAAATAGCTTAAAACAGGCCTTAAAATATGCACTAAAGCATGCAATTTTAAACTGCATGCGAGTTGCCATTTATTTTATGTAATCCAGCGACATGCTAAAAGCGAATAACTCAAAAATAAAGGCGAAACCAAGCCGTGATAGCCGGTAGGCATTAGCTTTAAATAATGTAAGTCAGAGTGAGTTTTTGATATGACATTTACTGTTCGCACTATTGAGGCTAAATGTTGGGCTACCAGAGTGAGAGCAAGATGTGAAGTCCATTTAAACAGGGATCTACCGATAGTTGGTACAGTTAGTACTTAATAGGCCTAGACTAGTTGTAAAGTTTGCACTAGGTTTGCAAAAAAAGTTTTTAAGACTAGCAATAAATTACTGGTAGATTGTTTAGCTGTTTTGTTTGTGCTTTACTTGTTAAATAAACTAAACAAGGCCAGGCCTAACCATACTTGCATTGGACTAGCCTTGAGCAAACCAGCCTGCTTGATATTGCATAGCATCGCTAATGGTTTCCAGGTGACGATATGTTATAATAAAATTAGGAAAAGAGGCTGTGAAATTAGGCTATGCATTTGCTATTCAGCAAGTCGGCTCAGCTTGGTTCTACAATTAATGTTTTTACCTCAATGTTATTACGCCTACTTTACTGTTAGTGTTAGCCTAGTATGGTATTGGCTACTGGCACATACAAAAACTACTCGACCTGTCACTGTCTGTAGTAACAAGACTTGTAGTTGTACACACTAATATGAACTGGAAAGAGGCGGTCTATTGCAATACTACACATTTACCAGTGTAAGTTGCTGCTTAATTTTATTGCCAGATAACCAATGACGTCATTAAAACTGATGACGACATCTTAATTGGTTGCCTTATCCAAACGTAACGCCATGTCACTGGTTTTTATCATAATAAACACAGTAGATAAAACATGACAGAACTTGGGACTTGTCACATTAGGGAGTTTAAAATTTTTGAACGAATTTGCGGTGCACAGCTGAAAATTTCTCGCGATTTGTTCGTTCTCTCGTTTTGAGTATCTCGTCAATTTCAAGATATTAGATGAAGATTAAGAAGGAGAAAATGTGTTGGAATGCAACATTGGGAATACCTTTTTATATGTCTCCCAAAATAAGGCATTTTGAACTGCTGAGTTAGGAGGGTAAAATGTCAACATTTAAACAGGTATCAAGAAGAATTTTAATGCTACAAAACAAGATGCTGCAATTTTCAATACCAAGAGTGGATACCAAAATTATAAACTTTTCAACTTATTGAACTGAAACATTGATTTTTTTGAAGAGTCAAAGATATGCTGCGACAAATTTGATGGTAACTGGAGAGCTTCTTCTAAACTACCCGTTTTGTACGTAAAATCGTGAGCGTCCGAAAGTATTTTTAGCTTTCACAGAAAACCGGTACACCCGCAGACCACCTTACAAGCATACCAGCTGCCAGTTTGTTAAAATAAACTGAGAATTTGCGCTCGTACGCACACGATTTTACGTCCAGTGTACAATAGATCTGGTCTAAAATGGAGCTTGCAATAAAAATTCAGCAATTTAAATTGAGAGTTTTATGCTGTGGTTCTAGACATCACTTGCAATAACAAATTCTTGTGCATGGTTTGGCAACCTTTTCCCTACATTGGCCACAATCAAACCCCTGCACCAGCGTCCTGCCACCTCATTGTGGTAGTGCAGTCCCCTCCCCAATGGGGGTGGGTCAAAATGGCAGGACAGATTTCCCGAGGGGCTCGACCAAAAGGTCACCCCCTTTGCCTTGGACTGTTTTTTCGCTGGGCTGCCCGTTGACCGGTCACAACTGGGTGGCTCTTCTTCTAATTGACCAGACCCCTCTTTGACGTATCCTTCTCCTGGCTTTGCTCCTTATTAGTGGCAATGTTCATCCTAACCCGGGCTCCATCAGTAACCATCCTCGCCCCAGGTACCCTTGCTCCATCTGTCACCTTGATGTTGGTAGAGACTCCCTTCAAGTTCTGCTTACCTCAAGTGGGTGCACTTCCTCTGCTCCTCCCTTACCCGTGCTGACTTTCGCACAATCTGTGCAACTGGCACTGCAGTGGGTTGGCATTGCCCAAGTCAAACTGGCTTCCCCAATCAGACCAGTTCCCCCGTTACAACGTCTGCGTCCACTCCAACCCCTCCCACAGGGTTATCCCCACTACCACCTGGCTTTTATCAACCACGTCCACCTCGGGCCCCCCTATGTTACTCCTGCTCCATGTGCTCTCACGAGGTAGGTAAGGACTCACTAAAGTGCTCCACCTGTTCCAAGTGGGTGCACTTCTCCTGCTCCTACCTGACCCGAGCTAACTTTCGCAAAATCTGTGCGGCTGGCTCCACCATGGGTTGGAATTGCCCTGCTTGTCTCAATGGAGACCTTGCCTCTCCCACCCACCAGCAAGCGTCCCCCCACCCCGTCTCTCCAGCTCCGCCCCCACCCACATGTTCAGACCTAATGGATTCATTTCTACCTCTCCCCTCACACCCTCCCCTCCTTAACACTTACCCTCCTTCAGCTTTCACTCTACCTTTCACACCACCACCACCCACAAGCACACAACCAATCTACAACTCGCCGCCACACCCTCAACGATCTCCACGCCTCCCTCAAAACCTCATAATTCTGCAATGGAATGCCGGTAGTCTTTCCCCCTCACGTTGTGCTGAACTAATCGCCTTTCTTTCCAATAATCAGTATGACGTCATTCTCCTTCAAGAAACTCATCTTTCGGCAACCAAGAAGTTTCAAATCCCTGGTTATTCTACTCTTCGTACGGATCGGACATTCGGCAGAAAAGGCCCTGTTTTCTCCGGAGCTCATAACACCGGTGGTGGTGTCCTCACTCTTATCCACTCTGACCTGGCTTTCTCTCCTGTTTCTGTCTCCTCTCTTTCTTCCCAGGAACCCTACTCAGACTACATCTATGTTAAAGTTCTTTTTTCCAAGAGTCGTTGGAAATTACTTAACCTCAACTGGAAATTGGAAGTTCCTTACAATTCCTTAACCTCTACTCCCCTTCTATCAGAAGCACTCCTTCTGATTCTCGCACCAGGACCTTCTGTCCTGACATCCTTCCAAACTCCCCTGACACTTTTATCTTTGGAGACTTCAATGCTCACCACCCAACCTGGGATAGATTCATTCCACCTAACCCGCCCGGAAATGACCTGTTTCTCTGAATCACTTCCTTTGGTCTGGAAATCCTGAACGACCCCGCCTCTTCCACGCTCCTCCATCATTCTACTGGTAGTTGTTCATCCCCCAATATTTCGTTAGCTCCTGCGTCTCTCGCTCCCCACTGTGAGTAGTGCACTCTCCCTGGCCTTGGCTCTGACCATCTTCCCATAGAGATTGTCCTACCCCTCTTTCCAGTTCGTCACCCCAACGCTCGGCCCCCCAAAATCAACTACAAAAAAGCCAGTTGGTATGTTTTCCAATCATATATTGTTGAGCATCTCCCCTCTCTTGATCTTGACGCAGTCAACATCCACCAGGCTTCCCGCTCCTTTTCCCTCTTCTTAGTCGAAGCTGCCAAGGCCTCTATCCCCTGCCTTGGTCGTTCCCCCAAAGCCTGGTGGTCCCTGGAAGCGGAATCTGCAGTGCGGGAGCAACCGAGGGCCCGCTCCAAGGCACACCGGTCTGAGCGATCTACGACATAGGGGCGCAGACAAAAGGGCGCAGGACATAAGGGCGCAGACATAAGGGGGCAGGGACATAAAGGCACAAGGACATGAGGGTGCAGGGACAATAGGGACATAGGGCACAGAGACGTAAATCTGCAATCTGGGCTAACATTTTCGTGCTTTGAAAAATATTATGTAATCTAAGAAACGAACTTGACTAATGAGTATTTTTTTTTAATTTTTAAAAGTCAAATTTTGAAAAAAGTTTTTTGAATTCGCTTCCTTTTTCCAGTTCTCAATTATCGCACAAGGCACTACCCTTAAACTGTTTTTAAGTCGCCGTACACTAATTTTGAACAAATCTTTAAAAAGAAAAGTTTATTTTTAATGAGTTTATTTGCTTTACGTTGCCACGTCAGCGGTTGTTTTCAAACGCAGTCATTTGACCGTTGTACTTAATCCGGAAAGCAAACAATTATAATTAGTGTTTTGTCCCCGTGCGAAGCCAAATCAAATTAAATCACTCATTTTCTCGCTTTATTCCGCTTAATTCGTGTGAGGAGTTTGCGGAGCCCATAAGGTAGGAAGCGAATTCAAAAAACTTTTATTAAAACTTGGCTTTCAAAAATTGAAAAAATACCCATTAGTCAAGTTCGTTTTTTTGATTGCATAATTATTTTCCGAAGCACAAAAATGTGAGCGCAGATTGCAGATTTTCGTCTCGGCGACCTTATGTTCCTGCGACTTTATGTCTGTGCCCTTATGTCCTGCGCACTTATGTCGGGTTTCGCCGATCTGAGGCTCACTGCCTCAGATAATAGATGCTTCTCGTAGGGCGTCCTCAGTCATTTCTGGAGCCAAATCCACAACCTGGCAAGCCACATGTTCTAATCTGTCCTCCTCTTCTGATCTTCGTGCTGTCTTCAGGCTTCTCAATGCCATCACGGGCAAAAAGAACACCTCCCCAAGACCCTTCTTTTCCCGGTTGCACTTCCCCTCTTGACGCTGCCAACCACTATGCCTCTTATCTTCCCTCACATCTTTCTCAAGCAACACCCCGTACCTCGCGGAGAGCTGAAAGACAGTTCATACATGAACTCCGGAAAGCTAGCTGTGAGGATGCTTCCTCCACAATTCTTTCTGCTCCCCCTTCTCCTTGGCTGAGCTCTCCACTGCCATCTGCAAACTCTTCTCTTCCACTGCGTCTGGCCCTGACCAGATTGCCCATCCTTTACCAAACCATTTGCCTGAGGCAGCACACCTCCTCCTTCTTTATCCTTTTAACAGGTCCTGGTACTCTCACTCCTTCCCCTCTTGTTGGAAACCTACCACTATCATCCCCATTCACAAACCTGGAAAACCCTTTTCTTCTCCATTCTCTTTCTGCCCCATTTCTCTCATCTCTTGCATTTCCAAGTTTTTTGAGCACTTGATTCTTTCTCGCCTAACTTTTCACCTCGAATCGGATCACCTCCTATCCACTTGCCAGGCCGGCTATCATCCTGGTAGGTCGTCTCTCAACCAAATTCTTACTCTGTCTCAATCAATCTGGGTAGGCTTCCAAATTAAAAAGCCTCCAGACCGAACCATTTTGGCATCTGTTAACTTCTCCAAGGCTTTCGACTTGGTCTGGCACTCTGCTCTGTTTCATAAACTCCTCTCGCTCATACTCCCCCCTAGCTTCGTTCTTTGGGAACGCTCTTTCCGTTCTGACCGTAGAGCTAAATTCCAGGTTGGTGGTTCCCGCAGCCTTTCCTTCCGCATCAGACGAGCGGTCCCCCAGGGCTCGGTACTTGGTCCAGTCCTCTTCATCCTGTTTGTTGATGACATCATCAAGGTTTTACCTCGGAATGCCTGTGCCTCCCAGTATGCTGACGATCTGGCCATCTGGTCCTCCTCCCCAGACCCGCTCAAAGCACCTTCTGTTGTCCAATCCTCCCTCACTGTCCTAGAAACATGGTCCAACTTATGGAGACTTCCTCTCAATCCAAAGAAGTGTGAGTCCTCCTTTTTCTCCACAGATCCCCATCAAGCCACTTTTCAGCCCCAGCTGAACCTCCTGGGCATCCCTCTCTTGTTCAATCCCACCTTAAATTAATTGGTGTAATCTTTGATTGGACTCTATCCTTTGGGGCCCACTTCCAATCCCAGCGTTCCAAATTCTATCCACGCCACAAGGCTCTGCCTCCTGGGGTCCCACGAAAGAATCTCTCTTCCTACTTTACAAAGCATTTGTGCGACCGGTGCTCACATATGCCTCGCCTGGATGGTTCCCATTCCTTTGCAACACCGCAAGCAATCACTTGGAAGTCCTACACAGAGCTACATGCAGGGTTATTACTGGGTGCCTCTCTTCCACCCCCTTCTCCCAACTTCTTCTTGAGGCCCAACTCCCTTCTCTAAAGCTAACTCTAGAACATCAGGCCTTTTACTCCTTCGAACGTGCTCTGCGCCTCCCCCCAGACTTCTCCAGCCTTTATGCCCTGGCAACAAGAAACGTTCCCTGTCGACTAAAGAAGAAACCCTCCTGGAGATCATTCTGTTCTTCGGCCACACAACCACTCCCATCCCCACGTGAGACTCTGATCATGTGCCCCCCCTTTCTCCCCATGGACTGCAACCCTCTTCACTGTTTCCCCTTCATTCCCGACTGCACAGGCAACAGTACAGCCTGATTCCAGTCTGCTTCAAGCAGACTATTCTCCCTCCCCCCTTCTGATATCCAACCATGGACTGACGGATCTGTCCCTTCCCTTTTTGGTCTCGGTGGTGCTGGAGTGTATGTCACATGTTCCAAGTGCAACACATTCAATTCCCTGTCCTTTTCCACTGGTCTAATTGCCTCCAGCTTTACAGCTGAAACCTTTGCCCTCAAGCAAGGTCTCGATTGGTGTACTAGCCATTTGATGACCTGCAAATTCCAGTCATTCCTTTTCCTAACTGACTCCCAACCTGCCCTCTCTATCCTTTCATCAGCTCCCTCTTATCTCCTGCCTGAGTCCCTCTAAAATGTTTGGTCCCTGGCCTCCTTCCTCCCCAACAACACCACCTTGAGCTTCCAATGGGTCCTCGGTCACGCAGGTCTACCTGGTAATGAAAAAGCGGATTTACTTGCCAAAGCTGGTGCCTCCCTGCCCACTGATGCAATCCCATGTCCTCTCTCCCCAGTCGTTGCCAAAGTCCGTTATTCCCAGAACCACAATTGGAGAAGTCATATCTCCCACTCCCATCTGAACTTCCAAGTCCCCGGCTTTCCCGTCTTCGCTGCCATGGCCACAGTCTTCTTTTATCTTTATATCTTCACAGGATCAGTCGGAAGGATAATTCTGCTTGTAGTGCCTGTGGACACCCTCTACAGAACCTCAATCATCTGCTCCTCGACTGTCCTGTCGCTGAACCTCTTCGTAAATCTATCTTTGGCTATTCTCTCTGTATTCTTGGCCCATGATCCAGACCTTGGGGTATGGCCCAACTGTTGGGTCTCCGCGGAGTTCCTCCGCACTCTCATCGCTCGGAAGGGGTCGGGTAGTACCACCACCATCATCACCACAATCAAACCCAGCAAGCCGACGTATATTTTGAAATAAGATCAACCCCAAATTTGAGACCAAAACAAAAAATGGTCTTTGTCAAAATTTTGAGGTGGTTTTTAGCCATGTTATTGATGAAAAAAGGCCTTCGCCAAATTTTGAGGGATTTTTTGACGGAATTATAGGTGAAGACCATAGAAAAGTAGTTTCCGGGCCGGATTTGAATTTGGAGCCAACAATTTCCGAAGTCACACGAGAAATTTCCTCAACGATGTACGAGGCAGATGGATCAATGAATTTACGGGCCGGATGCACTTTCTTGGCGGGCCGTAGGTCCGCGAACCCTGTTCTCAGGAGTGCCGACCTTTGGGGGGGGGGATAATTTGCAATTTTACCCCAATTTTGCCCATTTTTCAAGATTGGGGGATGAACCTCGACCACGATTTTGTTCAGGTAAATAAATTAAGTGAAGACCAAACAAAAAAGGTCTTCACCAAAAATAGAACGCTTTTCTCCCCGAATTCAAATGGACAGCTACGCTCAGATGCACACCAGAGTCAAATTAGTTGGGGGATATGCAGATGTAGACCATACTCAAACTATTGGGGGGATACAGCCAAATTATTGGGGGGATATATCCCCCATCCCCCGGGTTTCGGCACCCCTGCCTGTTCCAAAGCTATAATACTGACTACAGTAACAGGAACACCTCAATAGACAAGTGTGCGCGCTTTGTATCCAGCAGTTTGCGCTCTCTTGCAACCCTGCAATATCTCAGCCTTACGAAGCCCCATGCAGTAGCAGCAAATTAAAAACGGCTAAGCGGCCAGTTGGTTGAGCTGTAACGCGTTCGTTTCTGGAGCGGGAGGCTTAAGGTTCAATTCTTAGGGTCGGTCAAATTGAACACAATGTTGCTAACGGCGCGCCACCGCTGTAACATCTCTTCAAAAGGAACTGTGTTTCCTGGGTGCAATACGTGGAGATGGGTTTCGCAAACTTGTTTCACGCTTCGGAGTAATACATCGAGTAAAATAAATAACTTGATATTTGATTTGATATGTTTACGAAAAACGCATGTTTAATCGAATTAGCCTTAAACTAGAGGTTATTTCAAACCAATTTACTTTCAGAAATACGGGCGGTGATCTAAACACTCCTACACCAGGTGGAGTTCCAGTCAATAGCAAATCCCCTGGCTTTAGAGTACAAATCCGTGACACCCATGCAATGCACTTATTAACACTGAACACAAGTTGGCTGGTGTTGCTGCTCTGCATCACTTCACCATTCACTTTACACGATAGGTTGAGATTCCCAGGTTCTAAAAAAATTAGAAGATTTTGATAAAATTAAAAAATTTTGATACAATTTATCATAAGTAGGATCTGTACTGCAATAATTGGGGGGGTAAGGGGGCAAATGCCAGCTTGGTATCTCGAAAAGATGTGGGCCCTTTAATAGAAATGGGTCCCCCTTCGGATTCCTTTGCTTCGTAAACTAAGTTATAAACTATTTGTTAAATTTTGCTATTGCTCCTCGTGTCTTGCAAAGCATTGCACAGTGCACATGTGCTTTTTTAAATGGCACATGCAAGCAGTTGTTTGGTTAATAATGCAGTGTTCACTGTTTACATGTGCATGAGTCTATTAAAGCCAACACGATCCTGCGAGATTGAAGCTTATTTTTTTATTTAACCCTTTTTTACGCAGGCCATTCGGCCAACGCATTTATACACGGGGGGAGGGGCAAAAATTCCCTCCTATTTAACTCCTGAACAAAACGTTACGATAATATTAAATTTGGCAAGTTGCGGGTTAATTTTGAGTTGATGACGTTATAATAGTGACGTCATAGTACTACTTTTGAATAGTAACGTCATGTTTGTACTAACGTCATAGGCGGTTCAAAATTTTCTACAAAAGTTTGTTTTTTGAAAGTGAATCAAAAAAATAATAAAATGCCAAAGTCAAAGTAGTGACACCACAAAAACGCCTTGCGACATCATTTAAAGTCAAATATACAATGGACCAAAAGGTGCTCAGATTTGGAAAAGTGACGTCGGGAAACCTCAAAATTGGTGAACTTCCCTTTATCTTAGCAAATAAAAGCAACTTCAAATTTTTAAGAGTTATTTTGTTGTAAAATTTGTAGTAAACGTTGGTTTGAAGCGAAAAGTAGTTCTTTGAAGGGATTTATACCAAAAAAAAACGAGTGTGGCAAAAATTCCCCTCCCCTGTGTAAACGAAATTAAGGAAATTAAAAGAAAAACCGAAGAAAAATAAGCAGATTTGAAAAACAAGATACTGAAAAGCTAAAGAACTTTCAGACTAGAACTAAATAAAATAACTTTGAGAGTAGACCTAAAACTATAATTCTGAATGCTTTTTGTTGTCTTTTTGATGCAAAAATTTTTTTTTTGAAAAAAATGAACGCTTGCAAGCAAAAGAATTTGTGCAGATAACAGTTTTGATAATTTGTTCAAATTCACCACAAAAATTAGCATTCTAACACAACTTAGGTTACTTCTGAGCAGTTGCGCAACCAACGGGAATAAGGTGGCTTCAGCTCCTCCTTAGCTAAGTCACTTAAAAAACTTAACCCAAAACTAAAAACGTTTAAACGTGTTTTGGGTTGCACCTATAAGAAAAGAAGGGCTGAAGGGGCTGGGAAATTTAATTCTTCCAAATAGCTTGCAAATGTTAGCAATTAAATGGTTTAAACTAGCTCTGCAAAAAAAGTGCGAAATTTGATCCACATGGCGTTGAAATGGCTGTTTTCGAAAAATCACAAAAATCTGTCAACAACAGGGGTTTACCCCCAGACACCCATTGCCTCCGGCAGCTATTCGCCCTCTCCATCTATGATACGATTGAGCTGTACAAGTTTGCCCAACACGTCGCCAAAATGACTGATTTTTCAAAAAAATTTTTTTTGGTTTAAGTCCTCGCCCACTTAGCAAAATACCGGTTACTCGCCTGTTCCTGGGCACTGCTGAGATTTTTCGGCGTTTTAGTTGACCGGCAATGAGGGGCCTACACAGCCCCTATCGCCCACGCCCTTGGTTATACCATTGCTTCCTAATACATAATTGTATGGGCTTAAAAAAACACAGTCCCTATTTCATAAACATTAGATTTTAAGAGCATGCCGCATGCCTTCAAATGATTTTCACACATTAAGTTATTGTTCGTTTAAATTTCACAGTCGACACACTATATGGATTAAAACATCAAACAAATAAATCGGCTTACTTGAAATACTATCCTTTGTAACTAAAACAGGACCAATAGGACAAAAAGTATCAAAAGTTTTTCCTAGCAGCCACTGTTGTGAATTTTTCTCTAACTGCCAATCTCTTGCACTTATATCATTAGCAATAGTATACCCCGCAATGTAGTCATTTGCTTCCTCTTCCTGAAAGTGGAAATTTGTTGCAATTAATATAGTTCAGATCAACGTGAATTTGGAAAAATCAACTCCGAATATTTAACAGAAAATCTACGAAATTCCTAAAAGCTACAAAATTCTGTTTTCATGAAAATAGCACAATCAAGTTGTTCAGTGATCGAGTGATCGAGCCCAACATACCATAACCTGGTTGATCTGGAGTGATTTTGTCTCACAGCTATATAGCAATGGTATTTACATCTTTAATTAGTGTCGAGGTGGTTGGGGAATTAGGTAAGAAATCAATAATTTTTAATATTTTTTGTTTTGATTTTGGGGCTGCGTTTGCAAAGATGTTCAAAAAATACAAAAAGATGTCCCCCCGATAAAGCTTTTGGAAACTCTGAGTTTTGATCTTCCCGCCAAAACCACAGTTCTCTAAAGATAACTAGGCCTAAACTATTTAGAAATAAACTATCTCTAAACTATTAGGCCTAACCCAGTTCTCTAAACCATTAGGCCTACTGTGGTTTTGGCAGGAAGAACAAAACTCAGAGTTTCCAAAAGCTTTTTTCGAGGGGATATCTTTTTGTATTTGTTGAGTATCTTTGCAAACGCAGTCCCAAAATTAAAACAAAAATATCAAAAATTATAGTTCAATTTTAGCTATTGTAAACCACTGGAATTGACTGGATGATTCACCGCCTTTAAATTATAGCCTAGCCTAGCAGTAAGGCTTTTATTAATAGGCTACAAAGTACAAACTCAGACCTTATAATAAGACTACCAGTACTTGAATAGGCGTATTGCATTTGCTTACAGTATTTTGTGATCATAGAATAAACTTTTCCAACTAAGTTGCAAAAAAATGGCCTACTACTCTAGTTACTCTACTTGCCTTTTTTTCGCTTGTTTTTGAACGTATGTTATCTAGGCTACCGTTCAGCAGTGCCGTCGCTACCGGAGGGAGGGGGGCCGTGCCCTTCCTAACGGCTGCTTATCCCCCCATTTCGGTTTACCTATTCAAAATACTGTTTTTGGAATATCACGAAACGACAAGACAATAGACAATGATGGAAAAAGGAATTATAACGCTCAAACATAATTCTCGTTTGACAATTTCTGGGTTCTTTGCGAAATTGCTGGCTACCAAATGCAATATGCAGTATAAATGTGACGCAATAATCCGTCTTATTAACACGCCTTTACGAATGTGTCGCGGAAGAGAAATGTAAGACTACAGAATGGTTACCGGTATTTTGTTCTAGTGATTGTGACCTGAAACAATACGCAAAAACATGCTTTTAAAGACCAGTTGTTTTTTAAAAGAAAAACTTAAAGAGATACTCCTTAAAATCAATGGTATTGAAGAATTGAGAACTACTTGAGGTAATAAAAAAAGTGCCGGAAATCTTTTTCCTCAATTCCTCTTATTGGCAATGAAAAATATGATTTAATTTGTTTGACTTGGTACCACTGACAAACCTGCATTTCGGAATTTTGTGACACCACCAAAGGCATCAATTTTGCAAAAATTCTCGCTGACTGAGAAACGCGATTACCAACTGATAGCAGTGAGTATGAAAATTTGGCTACTACTACTGGAACCTGTAGACCTAGTATAGGCTACCACTTCTGATCTGCAGTGTGCCTTTTAGCGATTGTGTTCTATAGTCTAGTGAAATGTTGAGCAGACCATGTCTGTTAAAACTAATGAGTTAGTTCGTTAGTTAGAACCACTAAGTTACGAATTCTGTGTGTCACAAGCGGGCTCTCTCCGGCGTTATGCCAACCACCATTAGTATATCGTTGTTACGTCAAGAACGTCACACTGATGAAATGAACGGGCAAATTTCATTGGAGTGCTGGGGCTTTATAGGAACAATGGTGCTAGTAATGGAAGCGGTAATAAGTGCTATCGCTACAGCCTTTTGTGAATTTAAGAATTTGCGTAATGTAGGGTTGCCAATGGAACCGAGTCAAACGAACTAAAGCGCATTTTTGCGAATAAGGAGAATAGTGGAAAAAGGTTTGTGGGACCTCTTCTGTTACGTCAAGTAGTTCTCATTTCTTCAATAACACCAATTTCGAGCAGTATCTCTAAGATTTTTAGGTCGCAGCCAGTGGCGCAAGCAGAGGAACCCCTTCTAGGGGGCTTTAATCCCCTATAGCCAGGCCATTTAGAAAATGTGACAAAATAACAAACTTTTGGACTAGATAAAATACCAAAAACAAACCTGTTTTGGACTAGAGTACTAAAGGGGCTAAAAAATTTAATTCTTTTAATGACTTCTGAATTTTGGCAATTTTCTGTAGTTATTTATTGGCTTCAAAAACGTTTGAAATGTGTTCTTGTAATGACGTTAAAACTGTTATTTTTTGCAGCAAAATCACAAAAATTGCCAGCATCTGAAGGCTCTGCCAGGCCCGTCTGTGACACGATTGAGTTGCATCAGTTTGTTCAAGACGAGGCGGGCCTAAATTTCACAATTTTTAGAGCAAAAAAATTCACCTTTGATTCAAGCCCCCTTCGCAAAATCTTGGTTGAGCTTCTGGTCGCATTCACTGCTGATGCAGAAAGATTTTTCGAGCAATTATGTACGAGTACATAGGTTGCATACGAAACGAGCTAAGAAACGCTGCCGGCTTTATATGTCACTTTTTTGAGGCATGAATACAAAGTTTTTGAAATAGCACGTAATTTGTAGCCGTAAATCAGCAGTTTTTATGTGCAGAATTTCTGTCTATTTTAGTGCCCCCCAATTTTAGCTAGCGGCCAATCGTTTCATTTGCTCTGGCGACAGCACTGCCGTACAGTCTACTCTTTTTTCCAGTTCGGATCTATTCTGCTGACAAGACCAAACTGATTAGTGCACAGCAAAACAACTTAATGCAGTAGCCTAATAGCGGCGTTGCTTCAGATTAGAAGTGGGATGACGTCTCTAACGACGCTAAGCCTATTAACGTCAGGGTAGCCAAGAAAAATTATTAAAATTTATAACATTAGATGCCCCGACGTTGTGTTTGAAGTAGAACATCTCTGGAACGGCTAGGTCAAAAAGAATAAAGTCAACAACCAGGGGAGCCAAAACCCAGGAGGAATATACAGGGCCTGCGAGAGGGGGGTTCAGGGGGTACATCGTACCCGGGCCCAGGCCTAGGGGGCCCGGGCTCAAAGGGCCCGAAGAATTCAGGTTTCGGCGTTAAGTTTTGGTATCGCACCATAACACCGTAATCAAACTTGCCTACAGCAAAAATATCAGTCAGCCTATTCAGTACTGGTAATTGGTCGCTGTTTTTGCTACACAACCTTTATTAGGGCATCCAATAGTGGCTGATTTGATTAAAAAAAGGGGAAAATGTATCAAAAGCCACACACTTGCACCGAAATTAACGTTTTGTTACATTTCTCTTATTTGAGAGCTTTAATTCTACTGTATAACAATGTACGAGGGCCCACATTTCCAGAGATCCAAAAGCACTTCAACCTCAGAGAGCGGAGTCAAAGTTGACATACTCTACTACAATCATTAAGTACCTCACTCTGTCTAAATGAATTTAATAGGTATTTGGGTTAGTGAAGCCTATGATTGCAGATGACTTCTTAAAACTTTTATCAGTAAAATATTAGGATTTTGGGGTTTTAAAGTTATTATATTGAATAATATTGTGTCAATGTCATGATCCACCACTTTACATACTTTCTTTCATGTATATCACGTTTTCTGCTCGTTAATTTAAGCAAGTTTGGTGCTGGGATGTTGATTACATGCTGTATTCTATTTACCCTCGAGAAACATAAAAAGTGCTAAAGCTTCCGGGTCGGAGCCCCGGTCTACGCTGGGGGAGCTCACAGCGCTCCCCCAAACCCCCAGCTGGATTTAGTCCAATTTTATATCTAGTTGTGTTTTTCATAGGTCCTAACCGTATGCAAATATCGTTATCCCCTCACTTTTAAATGAAGATCTACACCCATCGGACAAAAAACGATTTAATGGCCTAGGCCTCAATAAGGCTTGGGGGGCCCAATAAGATTTGGGGCCCCGGTATCGACCTTCGTACCCCCTGGAAATTTTCTCTATGAGGCCCTGGGAATATATCCCCCAATAATTTGACTGCATCCCTCCCAATAATTTGAGTATGGCCTACATCTGCATCCCCCCCATTAGTTAGACTTAGGTCTACGTCTGAGCGCTGGATGATCTTTGGACTTTCCGTTGGTCTACACTTGATTTCGAGGACAAAACCTCTTCAATTTCCGGGAAAGATCTTTTTTTTTTGGTCTTCACTTGATTTCCTTACGTAAAAAAATAGCGGTCGAGCTTCATCCCCCCCAAAGTTGAAAATAGAGCGAAATTGAGGCAAAATTGCAAATTATCCCCCCCAATGCTCAACATAAATCAGCACCACTGTCAACGCCAATTTAGTGTTATGCGATTGGCTTAACTTTAGATAACCCCATTGATTTTGCCTTTAGTTGCCGTTTAAATGCTTGAACATTTTTGCAAAGCGCGACAAACTTAGTATAATAGCAAAATGCAAAAACTGCATGATTATTGCTGACTTGCAAACCCAGTTGAAATTGTAAAAAGCATTAGATGTCTTATTCCCCAACCATTGATATTTGAGAGGGATCTGTAATAGAAATGTTTCGAAAAAATTCGAATAAGGTCCATAAATTTTTGACTACACAAGAATGCTAAAAACAGGTTCCACAAAAAAAAGTTCAAACCTAAAGCAAACTATAGCGTCTGACTGATTTCTATATCGGAAAAACATATTTTTTGCTGGTGCTGGTGTTACTCAGTCAATTCCGTGACGAAGTATGTGAAATCAATACATTTCAAATGTAAAATCAAAACAAAATATCAATTTCAACAAATGAAAGCGTGAAACAAATGTTTCAAATAGCTTAGAGATATTACAAGCCATATTTTAGTTCAACAGAAGACACACAGGCACTTACTGTATATTTGAAACATTATATAATTACTTGAAATACTTGTATGGATTCTTCGTAGCAAATATATCAGCGTATTTTTGGCTGCTCGTAAAACCTTGATTATTTTATACGCGGCTCAAACATGAAGAAGCAGATTTTTCTGTACTTTTAATATATGCTATTACTACAGCTCAAAGCCACACCGATTGTAACAAAATTACAAAACTTTGAAAAATATAAACCTACAGCTTCTCACTAAAGAAGCTCCAATTCCGATAGCGAAAAATCAAAAATTAGCTCAAACTGGTACAGTAACTGTGCTGGGAAAATACAGTAAAAAGTGCGGAATGAACTTGAGATTTAATAATCCTACTATCTTGCAAAAGAACTGAAAATTAATTTTTTACCTTAATTTGCCTTCCCTCCTTTCCAATCACAACACAAAGTTCAACTTCCCAATCCACGGATTTAGTAATTTTTGGAATAATAATATTTTCATCATCACCTAGTAAACAAAATACATAATGCTAGGACCCAAAGAGAAATAATTTGGATTTTTTTTTATCCCACTAAACTACTAGCTAAGTAGAAGATTTTGTCAAAGTAAATTTTTTCACGAAAATCAAAGAGACACTTTAGTTCTGTTCAGTACTAAATTCTAATTAAAAACGGTGTTTTAATGGAGTTATAAATTGAGCACGGTATGAGTATCGAGTTCCAGTTTGGCACATAAGGTCTGAAATCTCTGGATAGCAAACTTATCACAAGAGTTTCCCTAATGAGACGTTTGGTAGGAACTAGCTGGGGTGCTAATGCCTCGGTCTTGCGCACAGAAATACTTTTACTAGTGCACTCCATTGCAGAGTACTGCCGCCTGTTTGGTATCGCGGTGTCCTACTGTCCATTCCCGTCTGATTGATCTAATTATCATCAACACATTACGGGCTGTGACCGGATGCCTACGTCCCACACCTACGGAATACCTACCAGTTCTTGCGGGTATCCTGCCAGCTGAGCTTCGCTATATCAGACAACTAACACTCTCTTTAGCCTGTCGAGCCTTGAAACTAGACATTAGCTCCATAGTAAGATCACCGACCTTGAACAATGGCGTACTTGACGCTTAAAATCAAGATACCCCTTCGTGCCTGCTGCTAAAGATCTAATGGCAAGCCTTTGCCAACCAGATATCAAGGCAACAGACCAGGCGAAACATTCCTGGAACATCAAACGGAGCAATCGTAACATCAGACTTCACCAGTTCATACCTAAACATTGATGCTCAGCTGTCAGGAATGCATCTCCAAAGACGCTTTTGGGCCCGGCTGTATCGTTTACACACTGGTGTTGGAGGTTTCCGCTTTTCTCTACGCAACTGGAGTATGGCAACAACTGCACGCAGCTCGCGAATGAGTCCGCGGAGACCAAACGGCAGATCACATAACAACAGACTATCCACTTTACTTTCCATTCTACAGTACATATGGACTGATCCGATTGGATTAAAGTGAAGATACAACCAGCTGGCTGCAAGAAACCTGCCCAGACATTTGACGAGAAGCTCAAACGACCGAACAAACCAACAACATATTTTAAAAAAATCTCCATCTAGCATCTATTTCAGGATGCAGGAGCCGGAGCCAAGGGGCAACTTGTTTTTTGCTGGGACCGGAGCTGGAGCCCAATACTTTTCGAAGCCGTAACTGTAGCCCCGTTATTTTAGAATTACTCCAGCTCCAGATTTGCCCCAAATTAAAAACTGATACTTTGCTCATTGAGGTTTCTTGCTGGAATGTCTAGACTGTTTCAATATTATCACTGAGTTGTTTGTTTCGCTGAGTGTGCATACGCAAGCGCAATGTATGCGAAAGACATTGTGTTAAGTGTAATCTTTCGACCTTGTTTTTAAAAAATTAAAAAGCAAATTTTAGCGGGCATAAAAATCTTTAATCGAAAAAAGTTAAAATTTAACCAGATACAAAAGCGCTGAAGCGCTAAGCCTTGATAGAAAAGAGCTCCGGAGCAGCAGCCGGAGCAAATTCGAAATTTATTCAGCTCCAACACCCTGATTTACTGTAAAACATAAATTGCTGATATATTCCCCAACTCAAACAAACGTATCAACTCCTGTTCTGTTTGCGAACTGATATATTGATATCAAAATGTATTATTTTAAACCGGGTAAATAGTAAAATACATAAAATTGTATTGTACCTCTCTTCTTGTTTAACTTTGTGTCAATACTATTAACTTATCCCAAACTACCTGCAATGGAACTTGGAAATTTATTGAAGATGATAGGTTCTTTTGGTATAGAAAGTTTTTGTTCGAGAAAATGATTCTTGTAATTCATCCCAACACATACCACCTAAATAAATAAGCAAAGCATGGTATCATTAGTAAATCACGGTAAGCTAGTAAATGAGTCTCACCAAATTTTTTTGAAAAATTACCAAGCTAGAAACTGCTAATATAATTAAACTTCACACTTTTTAAAAAGTTCGTTATGCTTGGCTGTAGGATTTTTTTAATGACTTTAGGGAAACGTGTTAGAATATAAATGGAACAGTACGGTTGTTCAAATCATCTTAAATTGCTCTGTCCATGTGACTAAATTAACTCTGGCTATTTTGCAGTTTTGCGAAGTGATACTTTGAATGAACATTTAGATATGAAACAACAGCAAATCTGACTGATTTAAAAAAAATGCTAAACGTTATTGACTCTCATTGCTATGTTGCTTAAGAAAAACTTTTCTAAAAATATCTACATTAACACAATCACAGAAAGTACCAGCGTGAGAAATAACTGTATTGTCCGAAAGAATGTACAGAGGCCATTCAAAGATGTTCGAGTCAATAAATAGCTCAGAGCTACCCAAATTTTCTATGTTATTTTTGACACCGACAGAAAATGTACAATATATTCAATGTTAATTACTAAATTAGGACATACTTTTTCACACTCTGTGACAGGTGATAGTAACTTTACTGCGGTCTTTGGCACAAGTTTCTCTGGCGTACTTTTCTCTTCTGAAGCTAATAATCTATCACATATGATATTAATCAATTAATTAAATGCTTAGGAGAAAACAATTCAAAATAAGATATTATTTATAACCTCTTACAATAAGTTGTTATAAAAATCAAGCCACACGATTTTTAAGCATACCAGTTTTAACTTTAGGCTTTTCTGTAAGGCCCATGTCGGTGCGGAAACGCTTCTGTGCAAATCATTCTCTGCAACAATCGTGTTAGACAACAGATTTGCACTAATTCTATTACAATTCGTTTTTTTTTGTTTTTTCTTATTGGCTCTGACTACTTATAGGCTGCCCATTAGGAGTACCTTGAAAAACTATTTGCTGCAAAGACCAAAAGTCAAAATCCGACATCAAACATCAAATCGTCGTGGTACCGGCCAGTTGATACAGCGGTAACGCGTTCGTTTCAAATCTAGGACCCGTCAAATCGGACACAGAGTTGCCAATGGCTCGCCACTGCTGCAATATTTCTTTCAAAGAAGCAATGATGCAGAAATAGGCCGTTCAAACTTGTTACACCGTGGGTCCCTAAAGTTTTTAAGAAGCGGGCAATATTACACTTTTTTTAGCTTCAGCATGCCGCACAATTTTCATTACATGTTTGGATAATTTTTATCCCGAATACTGCTCGCATACGTTTAGCGTTGGCAAACGGTATAGTTGGGAGGAGGCTAATATTTTAATCACAAAAATTACCGCCAATGTTATTGTAATAAGTTTATTGCGAACGTTTCAGCCTTCTTCTGGTGCCATTTTCAACGAACAATAAAAACTCACGCAGATTACATTCTGGTAATGATTAAAATGAAAAATAAAAATAGGCCTATGTCTTTTAAGCATTATAAAGTTGAAGTGGAAAAGATGAGGAGTCGAGGTTGAGATTAGGTTTGAGGAGTTGGATGTATAGTGATTCTAGAATCAAAAGTTTGTGCTTGTCTGGGCAGGAGGTAAGTATTTGTGGATTATGAAAATCAACTTTATGTGAAGGGCTAGATTGGAGATGGTTGCAGACTTCAGAGTTTGGGCTTGATTGGTGTTCTTCCAGGCATTTTACAAGATTTCTCCGGGTTTGTCCGATGTAAAAAGATCCACATGAGCAATTGAGTCGATATACAAAATTACTTCTTGTTAGTTGTCTTTGAGGGTCTTAAAGTAAAAATAGTTGTTTAAGTTTGTTGGTATTACGGATAAATCTTAACTTAGAGTCTGGTAAGTGGGTCTTAATGTACTGGTGAAGTTCTTTTTCGATGTGGTGGGAAATGGAGCCCAGATAAGGAAGTCTAAAAAGTAGATAATTTGGAGGTTTTGCTTGGGTTTGTTTGGGGTGTTTTGGGTTGAACTTTTTGTTGAAAAACTGTCGAATGCATTTGTCAATGAAACTCAAAGGGTAACGGTTTTTAGAAGGGTGTCTTTGATTGATTGGAACTCGGAATCGATTGTGGTATTGTAAAAGGTTGTTGACTAGATTTCGCTTGTAATGAAGAGGAGAAAAGCCTGTGTACTTGGTTAGTAGGTTAGTTTTGGTAGGTTTGTGATATGTGCTTGCCTTGATTCCATTGCTGCTTTTTTACATGAAAACATCGAGAAAGGTTAGTGAGTTGTGTATTTCCAGTTCTTTAGTGAAATGAATTTGATTGTGGATATTATTGAGATTGGTGAGAGATATGTCGATAGAAATTGGGTGTGGAAAAGTGGCGAAGCAATCATCTACGTAGCGGCAAAAGTAGTTTGGACGGTGGGAAGGGGTTGTGAGATCAAGAGCTTTGACCACAACATGGTTCATTATGACGTCAGCTATTAGAGATCCAATTGGTGAGCCCATTTGCAAGGCCATTTAGCTGTTGATAAAATTTGTTGCTGAATTGGAAGGTAGTATTTTGGGTGCACCAAATTATCAATTTCTTGAGCCGGTTACGATTTAAGCCATTCCAGTTTGTACTACCATTACTGAAAATAGAGTCCCATCACATCGAAAAAGAACTTCACCAGTACATTAAGACCCACTTACCAGACTCTAAGTTAAGATTTATCCGTAATACCAACAAACTTAAACAACTATTTTTACTTTAAGACCCTCAAAGACAACTAACAAGAAGTAATTTTGTATATCGACTCAATTGCTCATGTGGATCTTTTTACATCGGACAAACCCGGAGAAATCTTGTAAAATGCCTGGAAGAACACCAATCAAGCCCAAACTCTGAAGTCTGCAACCATCTCCAATCTAGCCCTTCACATGAAGTTGATTTTCATAATCCACAAATACTTACCTCCTGCCCAGACAAGCACAAACTTTTGATTCTAGAATCACTATACATCCAACTCCTCAAACCTAATCTCAACCTCGACTCCTCATCTTTTCCACTTCAACTTTATAATGCTTAAAAGACATAGGCCTATTTTTATTTTTCATTTTAATCATTACCAGAATGTAATCTGCGTGAGTTTTTATTGTTCGTTGAAAATGGCACCAGAAGAAGGCCGAAACGTTCGCAATAAACTTATTACAATAACATTGGCGGTAATTTTTGTGATTAAAGTTTAGCATTGCTCTGCCAAATTAAATAATTTTTAAACCGGAGTTAGCCGTAAATAAAATTAATCTTGGTTTTGTGCTCACAAGAATTAAAGTTCGTTGAATTGTAGTATGTGAAACAACCTTTTATTACGCAACAAAAACAACCCCGTGTAATATTAAACTGCACCAGTACATCCGGGATTTTGCTAAGGGAGGGGCTTGAACCAAACACTAAAAGTTTTTCATGCCAAAGTTTGTACCGTATTCATAGTACCCGACGTGTTGGATAAACTGCTGCATGTTTAAAATGCATCATAAACGATATCTGGGAGCGAAGCCTTTTGCCGCTGTGCGATTTTGGTGATTTACAGAAAAAATAGCCATTTTAATCCATTTGAAAAAAATTTTAACCTTTTTAGAGCAAATTCAAAGAATCGCATTGCTAAGCCAATTCATCCCAACAATTATTGTTCAGGTTCAAAACGTGTTTAAAGCTATAGCATATTTGTTTTTTATGAATTTTGTAACTCTTTAAAATTTTTGAATTTCGTGGCTAAAGAGGGAAGCTTCAGCCCACACAACGCCTGTTCCCCTATACTAATAGACGCACAACTGGACACATTTTATACAAAATATGAGGTTTACACGATACAGCTGCAGTGACCTTTATCATTTAGAAATGCAAACTACGTGCTTGTAAAAATATAAAATGACACAAAAACAGTAACAACGCAGTTTATGTAGATGCAAGGTAGGTTAACGCAAATTTGCTGCTTTCTGGTATACTTGTATAGTGGCGTTATTAACAAAATAGCATTGACAAAATTTGTTTGAAATTAATGTTTGAAAAAACCAGCGTCAACAAACTTGACAAAAATATTTTTTTGTACATAAACTTGCAAGCATCGAAAGAATAAATCACGAGACCATTGCTGCAAAACCTTTTTGCACTGGCCGCACTTAGGGCAGCCCAGCGTTACACGCTTCGGCGTAGTACAGTGAGTATAATGAAAGATTTGGTTGGAAATTGCCGTGGCGCTTAAGGAAACAGTGAAAACAATCACTGAATGCTTGAAAAGTACTAAGATTAGCTAGCAGCTACCTATTCTTTTTGGCCAACATTATCGGTATTTGTTTCAGTACTTTGAAATTCAGGCGTGATGCTGTCTGTCTCAAATTATACAGGAAAACTCAAAAAACCAACCATTTTTACATCATGCAGTGGCACTATACAAAAACAAACTGCAATTAGAGTAAAATCAAGACAACTACTATGACCACTTGCAGAGCAATTTGCCTAAAATTGAGGTGACTAATACAACCACATGTAGAGCAACTTGAGTTCAAATTATTATTGTGTTCAAAAACAAGAATTAAATTCTAATAGACTTGAAGCTGATTTCTTAGCCATTGCAGGATTAACTTGATGATATAACAAATGCGTTGCTGCTTCACTTGTGCCATTGTTTCATCTGGTTTCCAAACACGCTTCAAAATGACTTAACTTACATAAGTTTCTGCTTACAAAAACCTAAAGCATATAAAAATGCTTTCAGCAAATGGTGTTAAAAACTGAATTATTTCGAAAAAAAAATCCGAAAACACTGTAATCGTCTCCGGAGATTTCCACTCCGAGTCCCCCGATGAAATGGTTTAAGTAATTTTCAAAGCAAATGACTATAAACTTAAAAAATGTGTTGTAAGAATGCACGATTTGCCGACAATTAAGATATCTTTAAAGTGCCAAAAAGATTATGTCCCAGACCCCAGATGAACAAGATTGCGAAAATTTGGTCCTCTTCTGAACTCAAATGCTCCCCCGAAGTTCGTCGCTGGCTACTGGCCTGTGTATAATTTAAATTCTATTTTGGTTTAATCAAGCAAATGAAAAAATTCTATTTACTTTTCTGCCATTGCCAAATTTTGTTCTCCTCCTTTAAGAAATGCAACCATACTAGTTGGCAAATTGTTTGCAGTCAAGTCACATATGGTATCACCAGAAGTGGTTTCAACGCCAACTCTAAAAAATATTAAGTAATTGATATAGTAACAACCAAATGCTAATGAGATGAACATCTACAAGAGATAGTAGACGAACAAAACTGCACCGTTTAAGCTTATAATAAAACAATTCTTCTTAGAGGTGTTTTGAATGAAAAAAATCCACTTAATACAGCGCAGTGGCTCCATTTCTGCAACGAAATGAATATGCAAGCTATGAGTTTTGACGTTTATACTACGAGCATATGAGCAGAGCTGGGCAAGTCCGCAAGTTAATCCGCAAACCCGTAAATTGTGGACTAACGAAAAAAATTGCGGATTTTGCGTAATTGCGGACTTTGGCAGTTTAAATTGCGGACTTGCAGTTGCGGACTATTTTTAATGTTAGTCCGCAACTCCGCAGCTTTTGTACAATTATTGAAATCGCTTCCAAATTTTGTAAAATATTTCTGCTTTTAACTAGTCAAGCATGACGAAGCCTAGCAAGGCTTTAATTACTCATCAGTACAGTATAAATATTATGCACTAGATTTACTTTATTGTGATGTGTGTCCGCATTTTTTGAAAGAAGCAAAGCTGGGTACCTACATTTAACGTCGTGATAACAACACCATGAGCATATATAAATATTGCAAAAATAAAAAAAGGCGCGTAGCAAAAAATTCGCAATGGGGAGGCTGTTTTGGGGTCAAAAATTTTGCATTTTTGGTTTGGCACAGCGGTTTTGGGTTTTCAAAAACTTTGCACAGCGGTCAAAAATTTTGCATTTTTTTGAAAAAATAACTTAATTTTGGGGCTATTTTGATAAAAAAATAATGCTATTAAAATGTGGCATAGAAATTGGCAGTGCAAACATAATTAAACCGATTGCATGAATGCGCTATTTGGGAGGTGGCTAAATAGTAAAATTTTGGTTCTTGTATTTAGATGCTGGTAAATTATAAAAGCGTATAGTTTAATAAAAATCACATGGAGTAATCCATTTCGTCCACAGTTTAAAGAGCAAAATCATTGGGGGCCTAATGAAAAGAGATTTGAGGGTATGATTGACAATAATTAACTAATACTGAATAGCGCCTTGCCTTATTCCTAAGTTTATAGGATATTTGTTGATGACACCTATGTTTAGCCTTTTCACACTAATGATCAAATTTGACTGCTTATTTTCGGTCAGTTTTGAAAGTTTTCATGTATTTGTAAGTTTTATTTTTGACAAATTAGCCCCCCTAAATACATGTTTGAAAATATGTTTTATATCAGTATTTTAATCTATTCCAGAGCATAAAACAATCTCATAAGTGCTAAAAACGTGGTATTTTTGCTTATTCTGCGTTTTGGTCGACATGCCAATGGAAGGGCTATAGCCCCTCCCTGGCTACGGTGCTGAATAAAAGTGATTGTTTTGAAATTTTAAGGGTGTTTTTTCAGCGAGACGGCATTACTTCCTTCCCTTTTTTTTTACGGCCCTAAGCAAAAAAAGCAGCATTTTTTGGCTGTGCAAACTCGACATATACTTCGCTCTTAGCACGTTTTGCGTCATCGTATATATAGAATCAAAATTAGCCTCGTTTAGAACGTGAAGCTTATAGGCTTTATTTTCGCTGTATTTGCGACATTATTTAATTATGACGCCACAAAGTAATATTGTTAAAATCAATATACAAAACTGGAAATTTTCGTACACACGCAATTTTTAGTCTTGTTCACGATCAGAGCCCACCATTAAAATTCTGTCCACAGTTGCTCTACATCGTTAACTAATTATCCTGCAAAGTTTGTTTCAATAGCTTAACGTTTTACGAAAATGTCTTTGATTGTTAGCGCGGAATTGTAAAATTCGTGTTCTTAAAAAAGTTTGCCCAATATTCGTCATTTTTTTTAGTCCCCTTGCGGTGACGAATTTGGCAAATTCGACTGTATTCATAACGTCACATTTTTGTCCGAAATCGGGCTACTCTTACATTTTTGTGCTTGTCGGCAGCGTCACTAAGAGAGCTCAAACAGCGTCATATTTTGACGAAGATTGCAGGCTTGCAGCCAGGATTTCGCCAAGAGAGGCTTCAACCAATTAACAACGAACTACAATTCCATATTTAAACATGCATATCAGCTTCTTAAGCAATGGTTGTGTTTAAGGCCCGTTTATGTACAGCGAGAAGGCGAAAATTGGGGCGAACACAAAGGCGGCGTTTGCGGAAGAAAGGTCATAATAAAATAAAACTAGAATATGACATCGCAAGCGATATCCGGGGACTTCGCGAAAATATTCAACTTACTGAACTTAAGAACTTCACGATTGCTTTAAGCGTGTTTATAGTTGTTGATAATCACATCTGAAATACATCGCTTTCGAATTTCATAATGTTCCAATAACTTAGTCAAGTTTGTGTTTAACAGCTTTCAAAATTTAAATGTCTAGAAAAGGCATCTATAAATATCTATCAGATATCGTTTCAAATTTTAAGGAGTTAGTTGAATTTTCGCTTAGCAGCGCAATTGTTAAAATTGCGCTTACAAATAAAACCCTCGTTAAAACAAATATTTCGACAATAACCTTTTGCTCCGATTAAAACACAGAAACAAAAACTTTTGGTCTGAAAATGCCAATATGATTTTTGGATTTTGCAACTTACATTATTTTGACCAGAAATTTGACACACTATCCGAAATATCAAATCCACACCCCAAGTAGCCCACTGCAATATTTTTTTTTAAGACGAATTTTATATCAGCACATGTATGAACAGTTGGACAAACTTTTCTCAAAATCTAATAACTAAATTAAACAATACCTGCCTTAGCAATTAGCATGGAAAGAGATACGTACACAAACAAAATTTAGAAACATAAAATCAAATTCCTATAAATTTATAAGTGATATTACAGAGTCTAACTTTACAAAGACTTCACATTGAAAACATAATAATTTACACAACTCTATGCTTTCCAAAGCACTAGGGGGTAATGTTTAAAGTCCAACAACTATTTACCAAAAATCAACTACTTCTATCGCACATTGCGCTCTGTTTAGTTCATTTTAACAGCTTGGAGGTCATTCGCTCTTAATGTCTTAAGGTCTCAAAAAGTTATCAAAATAATCAAGTAACGTCAATCAAAAAGCTAAAAGGAGTTCAAACAGTTTTTCTCTTTATTATGAAATAACATAGAGCGATCTTTAAAATTCCAGCGACTTTATTACATCAGCCAAACTTAACACTATCTACGGCCAAAAATAAGCACGTTGTTTACAACTATTTTTATTCTGAGAACGCTTTTTAGCAGTGCGATCCAACGGCCAACATATTAGATATTGTACAGTATATTGTATTACATCCATTATTCGGCACTTTAGCTTTCTTAACAAAGTTGTTCAAAACCTTTGAAGAGCAAGTAGAAGATTTTTTCAACGTCATCAGCGACAGTTGGCCATACAGCTCGGCCATACAAAATACTCGGCCATACAGCTCAAATCTAACAAATCTATTAAGCCCAAGTTCTTCAACGAGTTAGACGTTGTAGTAATCCCATAGGTTTTACTCTTCTACTTTTCTGTGATACCAATTCATTGTGAGAATCTAACGTACAGTTTGAAGGTCCATTTAAGGGTTACTTGTCCAACATGGTATTTCCAAGTTTGGCATGTTTTATCTTTTTCTTTTATTAGCTTACCGGTTCTCTGTGATTATGTCTAGCTGGAGTACTTTGTAATAAAAATTTTGAAATTTTAAGGAGCCCATTTGGCATGGTGGCCAATTAAATGGCTTGATTCTTTTTCTTTGATTCCTCCAAATGGCCAATTAAATTTGTTATCTTTAATCTTTGATTCATAGTAACTTATCCAATAGATTTAGTTTGTTTAGCTTTTGTAGTTAATGGGGGGAGGTGCCAACACAACTGAAGCACCCCTATAGTATGAGATTCTCGTTTTTTTTGTCTAGCTTGAGTGGTTAAAGCTTTTGAAGGACACATTGGAGAAGGACTCTCTAATTGTGGCACTTCAAATTAGTGATATTTTATTTATCTATTCTGATTTTATCTTTGTTTTATATTTGCCTATTCTGAAAGTTTCATATGTCTAGCTTTAATGGTTGAAAAGTTTGAATTGTGAAGGACCCCATTTTGGTGCCACAAACTTTTTGTCAAATTTTATCTTTCTTTCATATTCGCTAGTGAATCCTGAAATTGTGATGTGTCTAGCTTGCACAAGTAAAAAGTGTGAATTTTGGCATCCTCATTTGAGGGGTACCCCCATTGTGGTACTCCCAAATTTTGTCAAATTTTATCTTTTCATGTTTGCCTGTTCTGAAAAGTTTTATCAGTCCAGGGTGAGTGGTTTAGTTTTGAATTTTGGCGTCCTTGTTTGAGGGGAATCCCTTCATTTTGGTACCCCCAAATTTTATCTTATCTTCATTTTGTCTATTCTGAAAATTTCATCAGTCCAGAGTAAGTGGTTAAATTTTTGAGTTTTGGCGTCCTTGTTTGAAGAAGATTCCTTTATTTTGGTACCCCCAAATTTCGTCAAATTTTATTTTTTCTTGATATTTGCATATCCTGAAAATTTCATGCGTCTAGCATGAGTGGTTAAAAAGTTGGAATTCTGGAGCCCCGTTTGAGGGGTAGCCCCCATTTTGATATGCCCAAATTTTGTCAAATTTTATTTTTTCTTCGTAATTGCTAACCCTAAACATTTCATGTGTCTAGTATGTGTGGTTAGAAAGTTTGATTTTAGCGGCCCCATTTAAGGGGGACCCCCATTTTGGTACTCCAAATTGTTTTAAATTTTATGTTTTTTTAAAATTTACTTACCTTAAAAACTTGATGTGTCCAGCTTTAAAGGTTAAAAAGTTTGAATTTTAGAGGTCTACGTTTGGGGGTAACTCCCAATTTTGGAACCCATAATTTTTGTTTGGTTTACTTTGTTTTTGATATCTACCCACTCCAAAAATTTGATTTATCAAGCTTTAATGGTTTAAAAGCTCAAAATTTTGACAGCACCGTTTGAGGGGAAGCCCCCATTTTGATACCCCAACTTTGTCAAATTTCATCTTTTCCTAATATTTGCCTATTCTGAAAATTTCATGTGTCTGGCATAAAAGGTTAAAAAGTTTGAATTTTTTCGGACCCGTTTGAGGAGGACCCCCATTTTGGTACCTCCAAATTTCGTCAAATTTTATTTTTCCTTTATATTTACTTACCCTAAGAATTTCATGTACCTAGCTTAAAAGGGTGAAAGTTTGAATTTTGGAGGTTCATTTGGGAGGAAATCCCCCATTGTGGCTCCCCCAATTTTTGTTAGGTTTAGTTTATTTTTAACATCTACCCATTCCGAAAATTTGATTCATCTAGCTCCAACGGTTTGAAAGTTCAAAATTTTGGAGAACCCGTTTGAGGGGGATACCCCCAACCTGGCACCCTCAATTTCTGTCGAGCACTAGTCCTACCTGATATCTTCAATCACTCAAACTTTGAATACAGTCCGTTTAGCGGTTTAAAAGTAGATAGCCGGAGAAGAATAATAAAAAAAAAGAAGTAAGAAAAAAGAAAAAACAGAAGAAAAAAAGTATTCAAGTTGGGGTAAACGAACATAACCAAAAGAAAGACAGTTGATAGTGTGCTCAAAAATCACAAACCATTTTCCATCAATATTGGTAATTACCGAGATATATTGGTTCAAAATTGTCCACTTTCTGCCCACTTTTGGCCTGTAAAATTTTGGTCATGTGACCGGGCGCCCCCAAACTTGGTTTTCATAAAGCATTTATAAGCACCCACACTGTGTCCAAATTTCAGCTTTGCACGTCAAGTGGTTTTGGAATGATAAGCGATATAATAACTTTTCAAGCCAAAAATTACCGTTTTTTTATGTTTTTTTGTGTCTCAATCCAAGATCACGTGACCTAGGATCCCCAAAATTGGCACACAAGACGCTTTTATAAATTGTTATGTTAAGTCCAAACTTCAACTTTCTGGGTTTTATCGTTTGTTAGTTATAAGCAAATCAATCCTCATCTGCTAAAATTCGCAAACAAAACCACTGGTACTACGCGCTAGCGCGAAGTTCGATTCCCGGTCGGGTCAAACCAAAGACTAGAAAAATTGGTATTTACAGCTTCCTTGCTTGACGTTCAGCAATTAAAGGGACAGTGTGAAGCCTCCGCCGTGTGTGGTAGACAGGTGGGCAGGTGGCAGCTTGACTCGATGACCGAAAGGTCCCTTCGCTGTCTCCTGGCCAAAGCATTTTGGTGAATAAAATGTAATTACAATTACAATTTAAAATAGTGATCCGATTGCTTTAAATGAATTTGTAAAAAATGTGGTCGTTGAAGGTCAGATCAATAATTTAAATGCACCTCTTTCAAATTTTGTTTCACACTAACTTAAATCGCTTAATGGCTATTCAAGTTCAAAATTTAAATCTCCCGAAGTTATTAAAAATAATCGAGTAACGTCAATCAAAAAGCTCGCCCAACAGTTTAAAATACAATGCAAAATCTCAGCATTTTTCACGAGTTCTTAAACAGTTTTTTACTCCATTTGAAATAACATTAAGCGGTCTTTAAAATTCTAGCGACTCACAAGCAAATTTCGTTACATCAACGAAACTTACAGCCATGTATAATTCAGAAAACGCTCTTTCGCATCGCAATTCAACATGCTATAGCATAGGTGGGCAAGTTGATGCTAAACGTTAGCTTCGTTAACCACTAGTCCGTTAACAAACTTCACACCTTCGTTAACGTTAATCCGTTATTTTCAGCCTTAATTAACCGAAGTTAATAAAGTCCGTTAATTCATTAACATTTTGCGTGTAATTTACATTTCGTTTTATTCACTTGCTTACAGAACGCGTATTGACGCTGTTGAGCTGATTGTAAGAAAATATTTATTGCTATAATGGTCTTTTTGTGTTTTGGAAGTTACATTCTGCAATCTTACATGATTTTAAAATAAAAATAAGTTCAAATGCACTTACGAAGCTACGATCGAAAAATGTTTAAAAATTGTGAACAGCGATAATTAATAGACCTATGAGGCTGCTGCTTATTATTTGCCACAAAAAAGAGTTCCGTTCTTCGCATTTTTCTATAAAACTCGTGGTAATACGCAACAAGTGTTACCAGTGCAAACTGGTTTGTACCGGTTCGATGAATAATTGGTGCAAGATATTAACGATAAAAACTTTAACGGAAGTTAACAAAACTTAACGGAAGTTAATTTAGTCCGTTAGCAGAACTTAACGGAAGTTAATTTAGTCCGTTAACATGGAAAAACTTTTTAACGGATTAACGAGTTAATGAAAAAGTTAGCTTCGTTATTAACGGACGGACTTGTGCCCACCTATGTATTACAGTATTGGTATACCGCTTGTTTCGAAATTACAGCCCCTATCCTCAACAGCATAAACTATAATAAAAAAGTGCTAAAATTATGCAAATTTGAAACATGCATTTATTTAATTTTTTTACTCAATCGTTCATGCTTTTGCCACCTTGCTTCATTCTCGAGTGGTATAATTTGACAAACTGCCGAAAAGGTGGGGAATTTATTACAAATCAAAATTTGTTTTCCCAAACTAATGCTTCACTCACAGGTTGTCATAGGTTGCTAAGAATATCTGCTTTAAATTTAAAACAGGCATTTATTTAAGTTTTTCATAAATCGTTTATGCTTTTGCCACATAGCCTTCATTCTCGAGTGGTATAATTTGACAAACTGCAAAAAAGGCGGAGAATTGATCACAAATCAAAATTTATTTTCCCTAGTTAATGCTTCACTCACAAGTTGTCACAGGTTGATAAGAATAACTTTGTAACCATCGCAGTTTTCTATTTACTCCCATTAAATAACGCGATCTTTCGAGATGACTATCAGCATGCTTTTGTGAAGATTTAGCTTAGAAGGTGAGAGGTGCTGAGAATGCAGATTGGCATTTCAGGATTTATTTGTTTATCAATTCATCTAATTTTCTCTGAATCATAATGAGCTATGTGGTTTACTTACTCAGCTACTCAACATGAAAGTGGAAAAAATTTGAACTCAAAAATAGCTCAGAGAAACTTACGTTATTGAACTTCAAACTAGTCTAATGAAGAAAACTTTACAAATTTCATGTAAACGGTAGAGGGAGGGATCCTAATTTAGAAACGTGATTATCACATCCATTATTTAGTTGTAAAACTTCCTTACTTTAATTCTTCAAAAACCTTGAGTCATACGAAAAAGTACGCTTTCTCAACGTCAAATGTTACAGTTTGGTGAAAAAAAGACAAACTCAGCCATGTAGCTCAAACTTATCAAAACCATTAAGCTGAACTTGAGTATAACATCGCAAGCAACACCTAGAAATCTCCAATTTGAATGTTTTGGTATTAGATTGTTTCCGAAAAAAAATTTTATCCTGTCCTTGATTACAAATTTTTTGTTAATGATTATGTCTTTGAAGTTGTTTAGAGTACTTAGTGTGTAATTCTGTTTAGTTGTTAAGTTTACTTTACTTTTTGATAGCTACCCATTCTAAAAATTTGATTTATCTAGGTCTAACAGTTCAAAAATTTGCTTCCCCGTTTAAGGGGGCCCCCATTTTGGTTTCCCAAAATTTTTTCAAATATTGTCTCTTCTTCATATTGGCCTGCGCTAAAAATTTCCAATGTCTAGCATCAGTGGTTAAAAAGTTTTTCTTTCAGCAGACTCGTTTACGGGGGGGGGGGGGGGGGGGGCATTTTGGTACTCCAAACTTTAGTCAAATTTTATCTTTTTTTATGTTTGCTTACCTCAAACACTTCATGTTTCCAGTTTAAAAGGTTAAAAACTTTGAATTTTGGAAGGCCTTTTTTGGGGGATACCCTCCATTTTTGCCCTCCAATTTTTGTTAGGTTTAGTTTATTTCGAATATTTACCTTTTTCCGAAAATTTGATGCATCTGCCTCTAACGGCTAAAAAGTTCAAAATTTTGGCGGCCCCGTTTCAGGGGAACTCCCCCATTTTGGTCACCATAAATTTTGTTAAATATTATCTTTTCTTCATTTTTACCTACACCTAAAATTTCGTGCGCTTAGCATGAGTGATTAAAAAGTTAGATTTCGACAGCCCAATTTAAAGGGGAAAACTCAATTTTGGGACCCAAAATTTTTTCAAATTTTCTCTTTCCCTTACATTTACTTCACTTCAGCATTTCATGCATCTAGCTTGAAAGGTTAAAAGGTTTAAATTTTGGAGGGCCCTTTTGGGGGAAAAACCCCACCGCAACACCCCCCCCCCCCCATTTTTGTTAGGTTTAGTTTATTTTTAGCATTTATCTAATCGGAATAATTGATCCACTTAGCTCTAATAGTTTAAAAGTTCAAAATCTTGGAGAACCCGATTGAGGGGGGCCCCCAACCTGGCACCCCCGATTTCTTTCCCAGACTAGTTCTACCAGATATCTTCAATTGCTAAAACTTTGAGTACAGTGCGTTTAGAGGTTTAAAAGTAGATAGCCGGAGAAGAAAAAGAAAAAAGAAGTAAGAAAAAAGAGAAGAAAAATAGTATTCAGGTTGGAGTAAACAATAACAAAAAAAAAAGGCGATTGATGATGTGCTCAAAAATCACAAACCATTTTCCATCAAAATCGGTATTTACCAAGATATATTGGTTCAAAATCGTCCACTTTCTGCCCATTTTCGGCCTGTAACATTTTGGTCATGTGACCGGGCGCCCCCAAACTCGGTTTGCATAAACCATTCATAAGCACCCACATTGTATACAAATATCAGTTTTACACGCCAAGTGCTTTTTGTGTTATAGGCTAATTAATAAACTTTCAAGACAAAAATCGCCATTTTTTATGGGTTTTTTTGCGTGTCAATTCACGATCACGTGACCTAGGATCTCCAAAATTGGCACACATGACGCGTTTATTAATTGCAAATTCTTATGTTGAGGTCAAATTTCGACTTTCTAGGTTTAACCGTTTGCTGGTTATGAGCAAATAAGTCCTCATCTGCCAAAATTCACGAACAAAAGCAAAGGTACTACGTGCTCACGCGAATTCCCAATAAACTTATTTATACATATAGCGCGAACGCCAACACGATCGAAATGTAATTCGCGCGGAAAACCGCGTAGATTCCCTCCAGAGCGAAATTTTAGGAGGCGTTCGCGATACCTTTTGTGTTCAACCACTCAGCGCTCTCAATTTAGGCTACGTCACCATGTATACTACAGTACATCACAGCACTGATATACTAACTGACAAACAAGTGTAATTCAATGCAGCTATATCATGTAATATACGCGAGCTTCGCATTTATGGAAACGATTTTCTTTAAAAGTTGTAGGCGTACTATTTATGCAATAAACATTTGACATTGCATAAAGTATAAAGTTTGAATTATTAATTTTAACAGGCCCGACCGCTCGTTTTCTCATCCCTTTATTCCAGCTGAAATTAAAATTACACTATTTTGCTAATCGTTGTTACTCTTATGGTAAAATACAAAATAGATTCTAAGCGTTGATATTTATATTCAAGAATTCTTATTAAGGCACAGAAAACACCAAGAGAGCATTAGGAAAGTGATGCCCAAGTGTTGTCGCAAAAAATTATTGAATTTGCTTATAATGTGGTAGACTGATAGTGGACTTGTAGATAGCGCAACGGCTTTAAATGTGTCGAATTTCGCTCAATAGGTTCAGAGTTTGATTCTTCTACCGCTGAGCAGTCTCGCATGTAGGAAATATTTGTATTCAAATATGTAGTCTATAAACAATTTTTTTAGTTGCTATCTTTTTTATTCGACTTCTTTTTTTTCGACTTTTTCGATTCGTAGCGAACCTACAATTCGGACGTAAAAAATTATGCTGTGGCGGAGGAATTTAACAATTACGTGGTTGCGCACTCGCGGTTTCGGATTTCAAGAAGTAGGAAGTTGCGGACTTGCGGTTGCGGATTTCAAGAATTACGAAGTTGCAGACTTGCGTTTGCGGATTCAAGAATTTTGAAACGTCGTTGCGGACTTGAGGTATCGGACTAAGCTTTTAAACGTGCAATTGAGGTCTTGCGGTAACGGAATAAGTACATTGATATTCAATTGCGGAGTTGTGGACTTAAAACAAAAACTTGCGGTGCCCAGCTCTACTTATAAGTATGCTATAGCCAGTCATTTTTGGTTTGAGTCAGCAAAAAGTACAAACTCTAAGAAGCTAACGAGATAAGTTTACGAGTTTGCGGATTTCGGTACCAAATAGTTGCGCAACAAAATTTTGCCCAAAAATCAAGTCGTATTGAAGATCATGAAAAAATCTTTAAAATCCGCCTAAACCAAGTCAGGTAAAAAAATTGACCCAACTATACAAGCTTAACTAGGAAGTAAGTCTTAACAGCATCCAAACGGGAGCGAGGAAGACCTGAGTCTCGACTAAAAAATGGCTAAAGGAGTATCAATGTAGCCAGCACATAAACTGTAAAATATCGTATGGAAAGGACGCTTACGCTGCGTGACTAGACGCACTCGCAATGCGGTAGCGTTCGCAAAGCGACCAGACACATTGCCCCGAAATCAGTAGAAAACCAAAAATAATAAAGTCTTCGCTTACTGTTGGGAATTTTTCCCGTATTTAACGCAGTTTGTGCAATTTTGCACGGCCAGATTGGAATAAAGACAAAAAACAAGATTTTTACCGCATTTTGAACGTTTTTTAACCGTCAAAGTAAGCGCCAGTTATTAGTGGGGAGACGCTGATATTTCCATAAATAGCCTATCAAGTTACTGCAAAATTAACCCATCATCACGATTTCAAACAAAACGGTTCCAAAAAATTTTATCAAAAATCCTTTTATCTGGTGCGTGCCTGTGCGTTTTTCTCCTAAAAAAACTTTGTAGATAATAATCTACTTCAAGCACGACATAGGTGCCTCTTTATTCATTATTTTTATTGGCAACCCTGGCGTAGATAACTTGGACGATGCCTTCTTGTTATTGTCTTAAGGCAACGCCGCAGTCGCCGCCATTCAGAGTTGTAAACGGGCCGACAAGTTGAGGCCCGAGCCCGGCCCGAACCCGAAAATATAAGCCTGAACGCGGCCCGAACCCGAAAACTAATTTGAAGCCCAAATCGTGCCCGAAAAAATACGAAAGTTAAGTTAGGTCTGAAAAATTTAGCAAAGTTGCCAAGGTATTTTGATTATACTTTTGTGCACCTAAGACAAAAAGTACGTCTCAGGCCCGAATTAAGCCCGAAATTTATGTCAACTTCGGGCCCGAACCCGAAAAGCCCGGCTCGACTTACAACTCTGCCGCCATTACGCTAAACCACAGAGGCCTTTTAACCTACATATAGGTTAATATAGGCCTAGATGCGGGCTAAGCTATTGCATTGAAACGTCAGGGTTGCCAATAAAAATTATGATTAGGGAGACCCCTACGACGTGCTTAAAGTAGAGTACCTATGAAACTGCTGGGGCAAAAAGGATGAAGTCAAGGTCAATCTAATTCTAATACGATTGCCCTAACTTTAGAAATTTTATTGATTTTTCCTTCAATCCTCGTTTTTAAACACAATTGTAATTGTATTAAAACGTGGGGGAGCTGGAGCAGATCCTAGTTCGAGGAGGGCCAGAGGAGCCAGCCCATCTCTTATTTATTGGTATGAGTTTGGACCAGTTTTAGCGGCCAAAAATGATGAACATTTTTTTGATTTTCACTTGTTTTTACGTCCGTAAATGCGTCCACCTTTTGTGAGGGGTCCAGGGGCAAACCCTCCAAAATTTTTCTTTCTTTTAATACGGGCCAAAACATCATACGAAAAACACTTATAATGTACGTAGCCTGCCATTCAACAGTACAATTATTCTCACGGACTTAGACCCAGAGATCGTTTTGTTCTTATGTCGAAGCAAAAGATTTTTTGTGCTGCAGGTTAGTTTGCTAATGTCGTTCAAAAAAAAATTTTACGTCGCAAAGCAGAAATTTAAAGCAAAACAGATCTAAAAATAAACATTGTCAAGAAAAGCCCTAAAAAATGGTCGAACGCGCTCGGTCGGTAGACTTTATCAGTAAATGAAAAACTCTAAGACTCCGAGCCACCCTCTACTCACTTCCATAGGCTATTTGTCGTTTCGCACGTATAGAAAAAAAAGAGTAAGCCTATTGATGGATTGCAGCTACGTCATAGCTTTGTCCCGCCAAAACGATTGGACGCCAAACCGCCATTACAAAGCATTGGACGTTACCGTAAATCAACATATAATTCCTTCAGAGGTCATATTTAAAGAATTTGATTGTAACGTAATACTTTTGTAATAGCCTGGCCTTAATTGATAGTTATCAGGAGCGATTTAAGCAGCTTACATAGCTCAGAGGGTCTGAAAAGTCTCGCCTTTTGTGAATTCTCATCGTCCATTGCCGGCTATTGTCCACTTTGACCGGTTTTTAGCTTTGGTTCTAATCGTAAGTTCGGCCATATCCTAAAATACTTAAAATTCTACGTCACAGCAGTTACACATGGCCGATTAATGTTTAGTTTAAGCATTATTTATGAATAATATTTAACATCACTAGCTCAAGTCAAAATAAATGCAAATTAAGGCTCTGTCAAAGTTACACCATTACACTGAGGCCAGTTAAATCATTAGTTTAAAGTTTAAATAAAATATCTAAGGAATAACTCAATGAAAACAACTGCTAATGCGTTTTAACTCCTAGCAACCAATAATCATAGCGGTAAGCCGCTAATGACAACACGAAATGCAAAAAATCACCAAGATCCAGCAAAATAGACTTCTGAAATTACAAAAGTTTAAAAATGCGCTAATTTTGTCACAAATAAAGGAGATACAGCTGTTCCATTAGAGCGCTGTCAATAGTTAGCCACAAATTTGATTACCAAAACTAACTACCACCATCCATATTACATGATTCTAATGGGTTACTTAACAGCAAGCCGGATTTACGTCACTGAAAAAAGCAAACAAAACCAAATTCTTACTAAGCGAAGTCTTTTTCAGTTTTTACAGGCTTTTGTCTAGCATTTAACTTTAATGCTACAAAGAATCAACTCTTTTAAAGCCTGAAAATACGCTCTATATCTTCACTGTCAGTGTTTTTGCATGCATTTACACAGCGCTGATCCGCTATTTTGACGTCCAGCGGTTTGGCTAGCAGCACGATGACGTCACGTGCAATCCATCAATATATAGAAACATTGTTTAGCCATATGATTGGACTTTTGGTTTTCTCCCTATCCAAACTTTTGTCTACGTTTAATTACCCCTGATTTTTGTGTGTTTATTTTCTACTTGTGCCAAAGTAAATAATGACTAGTTATCAGGCGCCTAGCCAGGATTTGGAAAAGGGGGGGGGGGGGCTTTTTTGAAAGAGTGAGAAAAGTGCAAACGACCTTGACCCGAATTTTCATTGTTCTTGAATCAGAATCACACGGTTTGTCCAAACATTGAGACGGAATTTCTCGGAAAGTTCGGAAATTCAAACGTTTTTTCAGCCCAAAAACAGGTGATCTCCAAAAAAAAAAGGTCTTCACCGAAATTGAGACTGATTTTTCGGCTAAAATCGGAAATTCAAACGCTTTTTCAGGCTGAATCACGACATGCACTTCACAACTTCGGCACGCAATTTCCTTTGGGGGGGGCTGTTTTCAATTTTTCACCAAAAATAGCCCTCAAAAGCGATTTTGCACACCCACTTCACAAGCATACGCCCCCCCCCCCCCCTGGCTACGCTACTGCTAGTTATCAGTGGTCGAGTGGATAGAGCGTCTGCTACTGAAACGGTAGACTGGGGTTCGATTCCCTGTCGGGTCAAACCAAAGACTAGAAAAATTGGTATTCACAGCTTCCCTGCTTGACGTTCAGCAATTAAAGGGACAGTGTGAAGCTTCCACCATGTTTGGTAGACAGGTGGTCAGGTGGCCGCTTGACTCGAAGGCCGAAAGGTCCCTTCGCTGTCTCGTGGCCAAAGCATTTTGATGAATAAAATGCAATTACAATTACATACCGACGTTGCATTGCAATTTTCTGGTATTGCCATAAGCACAGACCTTGTCTTTTTAAGCAATTGCTGAAAGCATTTTAAGATGCAATTTTCACTTACTTGCGTTTTCCATCTTGTTCAAATTGTACCAAACGCATACCGGAAGGGTAGGCCTATTAGTTGCGGTTTCTGTTGGAAGGCTATATTTCTTGCTGTCAAATGTTGCAAACGGCCTATGCCTCAAACCAAAAGAAAATAATGTTTATCGTTTGCTGTGTTTCAGCAGAAACCACATATCATGTTAGAAGCTTCTTCTTTCTTCTATTGAACCATGCAAGTTATTATCGTAGGTTAGCTCACAATACCAATATTTTCATTACTAGCCTACAAAATAAGTTCACTCCAAGCAAATTGCATTGAAAAAATATCCAGCAAAATTTTTGCTTTTGTTACATCACAAGAAGCGCTTGATTGCATAGTTAAATGACCAAAGCACGGTGCATAAATTCAATTCCAATCAATTCAATTTATTTGTTCACTTGAGTTCAATTTCCAAAAACTTAATACCAATAAGAAAATTTCCACACGCACAGATAGAATGAATATTGATGCCAATCATGGAAATAAATGTGGGCTAATTTAACAGTAGTAATTGTTGATGATGATGAATGCGTAGAATTTAATAGGCTATTCCAAAACTATGAGTATACTGTGGTTTCAGTCACTTACTATCAAGCAAACAGGACACCAAAAGACCTTTTCGGATCATCGAGTCAAGCTGCCCGTATAATTAATTTATTATTGTAATTATTATTAGCTTTTGGGGGGGGTAACTTTTTTTTAACCATTTTTAAAACAAACTAAATAAACAAAACTAAATATTCAAACCAAAATAGCAGTTAGGATAAGAAAAAAGCACTCTTAGTCTTACCTCGAGTTTATCAAGACTGTAAGTACTTCAGTAATTACTTAGCATGGACAATTTTATTTGTTTTCTAATTGAGTATTTTGGTAATTGTTTGAAAGTTGGTGAAATATAATTCCATATTTTTACTCCAATGTACGAGAAAGACTGCAGCCTGTTTCGAGTTTTAGCTCGTTCTAAATGAAAATTGCCTACAGTAATTGATCTCGTTCTGTAATCATGATGTTTGCTGGCATCAGGGTTGGAAAAATTACTTGTTTTTGCTTTAATGACAATTTCAATTACAACCTAAAATTTTCAATTACAATTACAATTATTTAAGTTTAAGTAATTGTAATTCATTTACAATGAAAAAATTCTCAAAACATTGCGACCAATTCACTTACATACGAACCAATTCACTTACATACGAGCCTACTATACCAGACCTATTACAGCCCCATATCTCTCTATACTCGTTCTTCCACCAGTCTTTGTTTATCTTCAGTTTTTGCAATTTATATTTTCGTTTGAAAGCAATTGTCAAGTATGTTATTGAATTCATATCTCTTCCAGCAACATTATGGTTTTAGCTAAACCGTTAATTGTATCATACCGCAATTATTTGTGCGAACGAAACTAAGTTTTAACACAATTAAAAATTGTAAAAAAGTTGAAATTGTGTACGTTATAACTTCAAGTTACGACAACTATTTAACACAATTTCAACTTTTACCAATAATATCACATATTTAGCATTATCATACAAAATAGAACCATTAGTGTCGCTTTGACATACACAAGGGCAAACAAGCAAAAAAGCAAACAAAATCTTAATATCACAAATAGCATTGAAGTTACAATCATAGACATAGCCAGGAGCTAGGGGACCCATACGGACGCCCCCCCCCCCAATCGAAATGCCACCAATGAGAAAAGGTGACGAAAAAGTCTTTTTTCTTAATTTTAATTTTCTTTTAGCATCTTTGCGTACAGCAGTATACGCGTGCAACAGTATACGCGTACAACACTAAATACCAATAATATTGACGACCAGAAGGCCCGGGTCCCATCAATTCGATTTTGCCACCCAATTGAAATGTATAACCCGGGTGAAAGTAAAAAGAGGTTTTGTCCTGAAAGTTGCTACCTCAGGCCCTTATTTACTTTTTTATGAACGTAATGCGATAACCAGGGCCGGACTTACCATATGGCATAGTGCCAGACAAGCACGCAGCCAGGATTTCGCAAAAAGGGGGGGGGGCTTTTTGGAAGCTTGAAACAACAGTAAACGAACTTGACCCAAACTTTTATCAGTCTTAAATTAAATTGAGGCGGCTATTCTGTCAAAATCAGGTGATCTCCAAAAAAAAAGGTCTTCACCGCAATTCAAACGGTTTTTCCGGCCGAAATTCGGTGATCTCCAAAAAAAAAAAGTCTTCACCAAGTTTGGGTGTGCTCTAGAACAAAAAAAATCCGCTATTCCGGTCCAAATAACGGCAAGTCCTTCCTAACTTCTGCTCCCCAATCCCGTTGAGGGGGGCTGTTTTCATTTTTGGAGCAAAAATCGGTTTCAAAAGCACTTAAAACGTGCTATTTTGCATACTTTTCAGGCCAATGGGGGGGGGCTGTAGCCCCCCTGGCTAGCTACTGGTGCCAAAGCCCCGCGCTCAGATGGTAAGACTTTTTTGTTCTTTAGCTATTTTTGGCAGGAAGATGTAGCAAAAACCTTCACAGTACCAGAGGCCCTGTAAAATGTAAATCCGTCCCGAGAATAACATGGTTAGTAAGCGTAACCATCCAATGTACCATTTTTCAATAACGTTTATCTCCACCTCGCCAGTTTTTGCGTACAAAATACTTTAAAAAAATAGCTAGAAGAAATTCTCATCGAACAAAATGTTGAATTTGAATTGAGGGGTCCAGGGACCCCTTGCTGTGCATGTTCTCCTATAGCTGGTTAATTTCACGACAAAACAAAAATCTCTAAGAAAAAATTTGGAGGGGATTATTATTTACTACTAAAATATTGCAGGAGGCAACGTTCCTTACTTGCCTCTATATGGGCCAAATTAATCACTAACAATCAAAATTCAACGACAGATTGCAAGATTTTAAACGTGTTTTGAACTTAAATTGCAAGAAAAGGAGGATTGAATAATTTAATTTTTTCGATTGGCGTTCAAATGTTAAAAATCTAGTTCTTTCAAATGGCTCTAAACAAGTGCGAAATGTGATCCACTGGCATTAAAATAGCTTTTTATTTCAAAAAATTGCAAAAAATCGCCCAGCGGCTGGGGGCTCGTCCCCAGAACCTTAAGCCTCCGGCGACTGAAGGCTCCGCCTGCAGACCCACGTTTGTGATACGTTTGAATTACATCAGCTTACTAAACACGTCTCCCAGTTAGACAATTGCACCTTTCAACTATTAGTTTACTTCTACCTTTCGCAAAATCCTGGTTAACTGCCAACAACAGGCAAGGCTTTGGATTTTCCATTCTACGACATCTTTGCCCCACAAAAAGTTTTAAATTTTCTGATGACGTCAATGCATGTTATTTCTGGTTTGGGCCACCCCAATCAAAAATTCTGGCTAAACCTATAGTTACAATGGTTAGTTACCATCGGTTACAGTCACATCTGACGTCATAGGCCAATTTTATTTTAGGCTATTTTTTGGCCTAGAGTTAGTGCTAGGTTTGATTAGAGTTGGTGCTAAGTTTAGGTTATGATTATGATTAACTCTATCTCTAAAACTAACTCTAATTATCCCTAACCTACTTTGATGTTCGGTTTGTGACGTCAGATGTGATTGCAACCGGTAAAAAATATCGATACCGATTTGTAACTGGAGGAAAATTGATATTATTGAACATAATTTGTTATCATCAACCTTAGTAAATAATAGAGTAATATTAATTAAAAATAGGCAGAAATATTTTCAATTACAATTACAATTACAATTATCGACTTCTGAAAATTTTCAATTACAATTATAATTACAATTACAGCAAAATCGTGGAATTAATTACAATTTTGACAGTTACAAATATAAGTTTTCCAAACCTGGCAAGCATAATTAAAATAGTTGTAAAAATTTTCAGGTAACATGGAGCGACAATAGGAGTACATAAATTCAGCAATTTGTAGTTCAAAAATATCTTTCACTTTCAATATTTTCATGGATTTAAACGGAGTACAGGTTTTTGTTTTGTCTTCTACAAATTTGAAATTCATTATACGGATAATATTGTTTTGCAGTACTTGAATGTTTTCCGAAGAAGTTTCACAAGCACTGCCCCATGAAATAATTCCACACTTTAAATAAGGATAAGGAAAACTAGAGTGTAACTGCATTAGTGTTTGCTTGTGAACGTAATGTCTGATTATAGATGGAATTCTGGCTACATATGACAATTTTTTGATTACATAGTCAACAGAGGTGGAGTCCTTGAGCATGCCCTTTGCCTCTGCGACGTCCTCGCGGACACATTTTGCAGTGCTTGGCCTTGGCCTCGAAGCTCAAGTCCTTGGCCTCGAAGCCTACAAGTTCTCGAAAACGTCCTGACCTCGGCTCGAGGACACCATTATTTTTCGATTAGTTAAAAGGAAAATAACCGAACAAACAGTAGTGGAAGCCTACAAGTTCTCGAAAACGTCCTGACCTCGGCTCGAGGACACCATTATTTTTCGATTAGTTAAAAGGAAAATAACCGAACAAACAGTAGTGCGGAAACAAGAGGGGATGGGGGGGATATATCCCCCCCAGTAATTTGACTGTATACCCCTCAACAATTTGAGTATGGTCTTTATCTGCATCCCCTCCAATAATTTGACTCTGGTGTGCATCTGAGCGCAGGTCAGTACTTAAAAAAAGTGTTCCATTTCTGGTGAAGACCTTTTTTTTTGGTCTTCACTTAATTTGCTTACCTGAAAAAGTCTTGGTCGAGGTTCATCCCCCCCAATGTTGAAAATAGGGCAAAATTGGGGTAAAATTGCAAATTACCCCCCCCTCAATGCTCAACAAAGATTTGCACAACTGAGAACAAAAAACAACATAACTGCTATAGTCTGCCAATTCGCTGTTTCTCTTCTTCATTTGAAAAATAATGCAATGCAATATCCAACTTAGTCAAGTCATGCTAAATTTATTTCAATGACTTTGTGTGAAAGCTCTAATCGGAGAATGAGGGGCAAATAGCATTTTAGAAAATCGCTGTTTTTAATTCTGCTAATAATTTCAGTGCGGGTGATATAAGCTGCAAAGCGCTAAACCATCCAGAAACATAACAATAAATCCTCCGTCCAAACACAAACAATTTTGGGTTGCTAATGCAAAAACATTACCAAGCCTATTCTGCGTGTAAATTAAGAAGAAAGTATGTGTGTGATAATGAAATGTAGTCCAGTATAACCAGGGAAGGCATATTGGCATTATACTACAGTAAATGTGTTACGTGTCTTGAGAACGCCAACTTGTACTGAAGATACGTGAGGGCGAAGAATTTGCTTTGAGAAAAGAACGAAACACCCTCATCACTGGCAAGCGGTTTAGAGGGAAAACCACATTCACTAAACAATTTGTGAGTTGAAAATCGCCGCAAAAAATCGCAAATAACAAACTATTGGATCACTAAAAAAGCTGAATGAAGAATTATTTAGAAATTAAGTGTGAGGTTAAACTATATTTGTTCAAATGCCTAAAACTAAATTTTTTACACCACCTCATTAAAATACAAAGGCGAAGCTCCCGTAAACTTTGGGCATTTTAAAAAAAAATTATTGGTTTATTATTTTTCCGTTTCTACAATTGTGGATCCTTTCTACAATTTCTACAATTGTCTCCAATGCCTTCGTTTTTAATACGACCTTTTTAATTGCTGGGATCCTCAGTTTTTTTTTGTTTTTTTTTTCGTAATTAAATGTTTTGTGTTAAATTTAACAAAGTGCTTTTGGGCGGCTGAAACGTTCTCTCTCATTCATTGATAGGCACTAGATGTGAGAAAAACATCACATACACTCAATAGCGTAGCCAAGGGGGGCGGGAAGTTTATAGTACCCTTCCCCCCATTGGCCTATCGACCAAAATGCAGAATAAAGAAGATACTACGTTTTTAAGCGCTTCTGAGACTGCCTTTTGCACTTGAACAGACTCAAAAATGATTTAAAGCATGTGTTTGAACCGTTTATTTGGGAGGAGGGGGCTAATTTGTCAAAAATAAAACTCATAGATCAGGAAAAAACTATGAAAATGGCCAAAAATTGGTAATCAAATTTGATCGCTCATTGAAAATGATTAACAAAGGTTTTATCAAAAATATAACATGTAAGCTTAGAAATGGGGGAGGAGTGACTGTTCAGTATTAGTTGATTACCAATCACTTTTCTCCAATTTTCTTCCATTAGCTCCCGTATAATTGTATCTTTCTTTATACAACAAAAATGAAATAGATTTAATGAGATTTCATGAGGTTAATGAGATTAATTTTTTTAAGACTTTTATTGAACTGCCGGTATAAGATTTTATAATTAGCAGCTTGTAAATAAGGGAACTGAAATTCTGATGATTCTGGCAATAGTTACCTCACACATAGCCCATTTATGCAACTAGTGCAATAGTGTTTTTGTAGTGCTAATTTCTATGCCGCGTTTAATAGCATTAATTTTATCAGAATAGGCCTGAAATTAAGTTATTTTTGCCAAAAAAATACAAAATTTTTGAGGGTCTGGGGCTCCGTTCACAAACCCCGTAACAGCCCACTCACGTTGCAGATTTTTGGCTACGCGCCTGCATACACTGACAAGCAAAGCAAAGGTTGGCTTAAAATTAGAGTTGAGAAATTATGGGAAAACGAAACTTTTTCTAATATGGCATTTATGGTATTTTCTTTTCAAATTGCTTAGAAAAGCTAAATGTAATTTTCTTTAAAGTCACAAAAATTGCTATTTTTTCAAAAAAAAAAAAAAAATTAATAAAACTACGTATTTGATGGGGTGTGGGGGCTTTGCTCTCGCCTCATTACTCCGTCTTTTTTCAATGTCAAAAACTTATGAGCTTTTAAATATATTTAGTACTATACCTCAATTAATTTTAAAAACTTAAATCCACAGCTTTTGCAATATTTAAGAACAATAATTTACGAAACAATTTCGTGAAAAGAAATCGTTTAACTAAACAATATGATTTGCGTTTAGGAATCATATACCGAAAAGTGAGATCCATCATCAGTATACGCGATTGCCCATGGTCAGGGGCGTATTTAGAGGGAGGACATTGGGCCATGGCTCCCCCCTTTGGGTCGCCAGGATAGTATAATTTGCATAGAATAGTATGCAAAATTGTGGCATGGCCCCTCCCCCCCCCCCCCCTTTGTAATTTGGGCACAGAAACGGTGGGCGGAGATCTTTTTTTTGGTCTTCAGCTAATTTTGGGTCAAAAACCGGACTAAGTTTGATTGAAGACCTTTTTTTTTTCTTTTTGGTCTTCACCTAAGTTTAGGCGCAAAAACAGACTTGGTTTGGGGCTGGAAAATTTTCATTCTGGTCTTCATTATTCTCAAATTTTCTAAATTTCCTGGCCCTCCTTTCGAAACTCCTGCGTACGCTACTGCGTAGGGGCCCTTACTGTTAAAATTAAGACATTAAAATTGATCATTTCTACGTTTATCATTTAGCTGTATTCCCATTTTCGGATTATGGCCATGTTTCACCAGCTTAATATTGTTATGGTACGTAACCAGTATCAGCTGCTACCGTCTAAAATTTGAAAATGGTATTCATAATTATTTTTAAAAAATATTATTTTCGAATTATCATCAAAAACTTAACAAAATCCAATATCTTAAGCACTTTCGAGTTTAAAAATTATAGAAAATTTGCCGACCATAATTCAGAAAAAATGTGTCCTTGGTCTTAACTATTCCTGTTCTTGGCCTCGAGAGGATCTGTCCTCGAAAAGTCGGTCCTTGGCCTTGAAGGTTTTTTCCTCGACTTCATCCTCTGATAGTCAATATGTGCATTCTAATTTGAATGTTTAATTATCACGACGCCCAAATACTTTATGGATTCTTGGCCTTGGCCTTAACCATTACTGTTTCTGGCCTCGAGAGGATCTGTCTTCGAAAAGTCGGTCCTTGACCTTGGCCTTAAAGGTTTTGTCCTCGACTCCACCTCTGATAGTCAATATGTTTATTCCAATTTGAATGTTTATCTATCATGGCACCCAAATACTTTACGGATTCCGCAGATTAAATTATATGTTTGCCTATTTTTTATGTTAAAGCTTTCAAGAAACTTGAGTTACATTTTGGTGCACAAACAAAGTACGGTATATTGTTTTGGTTTGATTTAGAGAAAGCCTATTATGTTTCATTCATTCTTCAATAAAAGTAAGTTTTTGATTTACTTGTTGCTGAAGACGAGCTTTATTTTTATTTTTTAGCATTATAACTGTGTCATCAGCAAACATATTAACTTGAAAGTTTGTATGAAGTGGCAGATCATTTACGTACAAAAAAAAAACAAAAAAAACAGTAGAGGTCGCAGGGTAGAGCATTGTGGTACCCCACACGCAATTGTACTAGCTTTTGATTGAATATTGTTGCATACAGTGAACTGTTGACGATTAATTAAATAACTGGAGAGAAGATTATGCATATTTTCTCGAATACAGTATATGCAAAGTCTATTAAGAAGTAATTTGTGATTTACAGTGTCAAGGGCTTTTGACAAATCCAAAAACATACAAAATGAATTGTAACCATCATCTCGATTTTTTTTAAGTTGGTCACGTAGATCTGTTATTGCCCTTTCAGTAGAGTAACCACAACGAAAACCAAACTGCTGTTTAGTAATTATCAGAGGTGGAGTCCTCAAGGACGTCCTTGGCCTCGAAGACGTCCTCGAGGACACATTTTGAGGTCCTTGGCCTTGGCTTCCAAGCCTCAAGTCCTCGAAAATTGCCCTGTCCTCGGCTCGAGGACAGCACTATTTTTTGAACCGTTGAAATTTTGTTAGAAAGCGCCAGAAACCTCGCAGAAAATTTGCGAAGACCTTTTTTGTTTTCCTCAAGTGGAAATCGCCTGAAAAAATATTTTTGAAGACCATTTTCGCCTGAAAAAATTTTTGAAGACCTTTTTTTGAGATTGCTTGAAAAAATTTTTTGAAAACCTTTTTTTTTGAAGAACACTTGCGCCTGTGTCCTTGGTTCTTGGCCTTGGCGTTGGCCTCGAGAGGGTCTGTCCTTGGCCTCGAAATTTTTTTGTGTCTTTGGCCTTGGCCTCGAGCCTTATGTCCTCGACTCCACCTCTGGTAATTACCTTATTTTTAGAAAAAAATTACTCAAGTTTTGAATATAGCAACTTTTCAAAAAAATTTGAAGTAGGTGATGAAAGGGAGATAGGTCTATAGTTACTGGCTATATGTTTTTGTTGGCTTTGTAGATTGGGACTATCTTGGCATTTTTTCGAGAATTAGGAAAAACTTCCTGTTTTGTAGCATTTATTAAATGCATCCTTCAGATAAGTGGATATAAGTGGATATTATCGGCGCTAATATTAAAAAAAATTTGATTGGTACATTCTCAGGCCCAACAGCTTTTAGAGGATTAACTCGTTAAATTTGTAAATATTCTTCACTTTCTGTAATTGGATGATACATAAAGGAGTTTGGCAAACTTGAAAAAGTAACATGTTTGGTGGCAGCAAGTATTTTTGCATCCATATTAGGTCCTACTTTTGTGAAATACTCATTTAGCAAAATGAGATATCATGTAATTTTACCTTTTTGTTCATCAATTATTTTACTTATCATCTTCCATTACAAAGATACTATACAACTATATATACTGTATATAATTTTTGGGCTTTTGTAACTCATTTTGATGGTAATTTCTCTTTGCAGTTTTTCTTTGCAGCTTTTGTAACTCATTTTGATGATGATTTTTTTTTGTGGTTTCTTTCAGTTTGGTTACTTTTTTTAAACAAGTTTTATATTTTGAAATCAAATGAGGTCTTCGTTGTTTATAACGTTGTTCAAATTATTTGTTTTTTGTTGAAATAGATTCAAGTAAGTCTTTGGTTAACGAAGGCTTTGTTTTGATTTTCATCTTCTTTCGAGACAATTTTTCTAGAGGCGCATGCAAGTTAATCGCTTTTGCTATAGCTCGTAAAATATTATGGATTTCTTTATTTTGATCATCAGAGATTCCATCATATTGTTTACAGTATCAAAGAAAGCTTCAGCATTAAATTTTTACATTTCTCTTGCCATTGTCCCTGGAGTAAAGTAAATAAAGTAATTATTCCTGGAGTAAATATAAAACAGTGTTTCCAGCGTTGATGTCACAACAGGCAAGCGCCAGCGCAGCGTGACTGGAGGGGGGCAGAAAAATATTAGGGGGGACACAAGTAAATTTTTCCCTCAAACTCGAAAGTGAAAAATAAAAAAAATAAAAAGGTCTTTGTCCCAAATTGCGCCAGGTGGGTACGGGCTGTTTGCTTCCATTCGGGGCAAAATTCTCCAGGGGGGCACGTTTTTAGCCTGATGGTGCACGACAGAATCTTATGGTGGTGTTTTTTGTCCTGAAACAAGACTTTTCTCACGCTTGGGTAGAACAAGCAATATTTTGGGGGGGGCACAGGTCCCAAATGTGCTACAGTGGCACAGGGTCTGTTTTCTTTCTAGTGGGGCACAATCCTTACTTGGGGGGCACAATCCTCGCTTGGAGGGGCACATTTCTCGCTTTGGGACGCAAGCAATGATTTGGGGGCACAGCCCCGAAATGCTTCCCCCTTGCGCCTTGCCTGTTTAACAACGACTTACGAGTACATCATATCTGTTGTTTTTATCTTGTGATCTGATGTCTGATATTTTTTATGGAAAATTTGACGTAAATTGTGCTGGGAGCACAGTTATTTAGCGATGTAAATTAGTGTAATTCTAATGTAAATTACCAAACAAATCGATAATTCCCAAAAAAAGGATGGAAAAGAGGTATTTTAAACAATAAGATATACAGCAAAACCCTGAAAAAACAGTTGGAAAAGAGGTTGTCCCAAAAATAGGACTCCGTACAAAGAACAAAGGTGTACTCGGAAAATTAAGTGGAACTATAAGGTGCTTGGAAAAAGAGTTTCCTTTCCGCTCAACGTCCTGTTTTGGATGTTTTTGTTGAAAATCTGCCAAAAAGCCCCGTTTTAATGTATGTTTATGTTTTGACGGCGTCTGGCTGGGAACACTATTTGAAAATTCTTTGGTATAGTTTCACTCCTTTGTGTTGCGTGTTTGCATGTTTTGTAACTTTTAACTTTTGTAAGACAGACAAAGTACTGTATGAAATTTGAGAGTACACACGCAGTATTTCGATTTGGCATCATAACGGGCCAGTTGGTCGAGCGATAACGCGTTCGTCTCTGAATCGGGAGGTCTTAGGTTCAAATCTCAGGCCGGTCAAATCGGACACCAGTGTTGCCAACGACTCGCCACCGCTGTGACATTTCTTCGAAAGGACTATGCTACCAGTAGGCGCAAAGACGCGGAGATGAGCCCGCAAACTCCACACGCTTCGGCGTAATACAGCGAGTATGATGGAAGATTTGATTACATTTGACAGCAGGGACATCGTGAACGGATTCAAATTACACAAAACGAAAAGACATTGATTTGAAATTTTACGAGTATTCTTACGCAATCATTTGATGATTCCTTTCCCATTTTTTAAGGGCCTGAATTGTGGAAGATATTTCTATCGCCGTCATCCTCTGAACCTCATACAGAACTTGTATTGAAACAAAATTGGTAGCAATCAATCAATCAAATTTGTTTCACTAAATCAATAAATACCGTTGGCAGGAAGCTGCGAAAGACCGGGCGGTCATCTAATTTTTTTTTTTTTTTTTTGCGCATATGCATAATTATTGTTTTATGCATTTTTTTGGTTTTAACAGTATTTTTTGGGCATTTTTTATGCATATGCTAAATACGCTGGTCGTTTAACTGCTTTATGCATTATGCCTTTTTTCTTTTTTTTACATGTACCTTCAAAAATATATCACGCGTATTTACCCATATGCGTAAAATTTTACGCGTACGCGTATAAAATGTTTGCACGTTCTGGCTTGTTTTATATTACCATTTAGTGAACATGCGTATTATTTTAGCACGCGTATTTCAGCGCACGTATTTTTTGCGCTAGGCAAAGTATAATATACTCGTAGGGAACGGGAATTTTTCAGGTATTTATCAAAAAGATTTTTATTGTATAACGTCGCAAGACTGCTTAGTGTAGTGTTTACGTTAATTACTTGGCTATGAAACTTACTCCAGCCTGTTGGTCGAGCGGTAACGCGTTCATCTTTGAAGCGGGAGATCTGAGATTTAAACCTTGGGCCGGTCAAATCAGACGCAGTGTTGCCAACTGCTCGCCACTGCTGTAACATTTCTTTGAATGAAGCTGCCTTACTGATCAAAGGTTGAGTGGATAGAGCGTCGGCTACTGAAACGGTAGACTCGGGTTCGATTCCCGGTCGGGTCAAACCAAAAACTATAAAAATTAGTTCCCTGCTTGACGTTCAGCAAATAAGGGGGCAGTGTGCAGCCTCCGCCGTGTGTAGTAAACAGGTGGGCAGGTGGCCGCTTGACTCGAAGACCGAAAGGTCCCTTAGCTGCCTCCTGGCCAAGGCAACTTGGTGAATAAAATGTACAATAGCAATGGCGCGGAGACGGGGCGGGCCAAATAGCTACACGCTTTGGGGTAATGCAGCGAGTAAAAGGAAAGATTTGATTTGATTATGCCTTTGAAACTTAAGTGAAAATTACAAGAAACAAGGGATTTATAATTTTTTTGGTTGTTTGGCGAACCACGATAATATACTTCCGAAAATGCAATTATTTATTTAGCAAATTATGTGCCCTTTACTGCTACTAAGATTTGTTTACAGCAAACTACGCGATTGTGCTATTTTTTTGTGGTTTGGATGGATGGGATGTGAAAGCTTTGATTTTTTTTTCCTCTGATTGGTGTCTTAAGATTCGAATACCATCTAGAGTAGCTTTTTTTTCAAAATTAATAACAGAATTAAAAAATGAAAGGTTATGTTTTAAAAAAATGCATTGAGTGGGAAAGCAGTATATCAGGCAGAATTTACTAGGAAAAATACAAATATTATTACAACTTGAAAAAAAGAAACTCTTTCGTTTTAGGGTTTGCCAGATGGAGTCAAATTTTCAGGCAATGAGAAGCAAGGCCAGCAACCTAACTCTGGACCTAGCATAGGTCTAATCCCTAAAAAATGAATCCAAAGCCTAAAGATATAACATATTTTGGGTTTAATGCAGAGTACTTCTGATTGTTCAGCTCATATGTTTTATGGCTATATATTTTAAGGGGGATATAAAAAGCAAAAAGTAGCCTACACGCTAGGATTTTACAGTAGAATCAGTAATAATAGGCTTTAACCATACTTCAACTTTGAAGCTTTCTCGTTAGTTATTGAATTGCCAATGAAGAAAGTTTTGTGTCGTCATTGTACGTGGTACGTGGGTCATGCGTAAGTACTTGCAAAATGTTTTTTTTAAGCGTCAAAGAAGCAATCTTTGGCACCAGGAAAAATACATTACCACTCAGTTAGGCAAACGTGATCTAGTTTTTTTCTACAGCAAATCTGTTAAAGCTCATATATTAATTCGCTTCATGAACTTACGGAGCAGTTATATGGCGTTAGGGAGCTGCCCAATAAGCGTGAAATCAGCAGCCGAAAAGGATTACGGAAGACAAAATCTACAAAAAAAATTGGCGTAGGTTATTTTTTCTAAAAGAATTTGTCAAAAAAAATCCATAAAATTTAGAGCAATGGAAACTAAAGCAATGAGAAAGAAAAATTAACAATTCTTAACAAGCAGTCTTATTTCAGAGTAATATAATGATGTCATACCAGTCTGTAACTTCAAATAAAGCGGATTTTCCACTAGGGGGTCTGAGGTAGCGCTGTGAGCTCTGCGAGCGAGGTCCAAAACACGCTTGAACGCTCATGATTTTACACCTGTGACCGTGTAAATAGGCTCTAATACTGGTAATTATAATTTAATTTTGAAACAATCGTGGAATCAGTTTACTCACAGATAAATGAAACCGAGGCATTAATAAACATCACTGTTTGGTTGAGTGTTGATGATGAAGTTTAATTCGAATAAATGTTTTAACAAACACAACAAACAAATATATGCACGAAGTAAGTCTCTATTTGGTTTTTGCTGTATTTGTTATCTTCCCGATGCTTTCAATTTCACTAACAACAATATCGCCATCCTGAAATAAACAGAACACTCTAACCGAATACAATGATTGTATGTTTTCGGAAAGCATTATTTTTGAAAGTCTATTAGAATCGTTTTGGAACGTTTTAAATATTACGTCATGCGTCTCAACAAACAGTAGGTAGAATTAGACCAAATAAGCTTTAACAATTAGGGGGGAGCGTTAAAAAGGGCTTTCGAGAGGGTTTAAGGAAAGGATTAAGAAGGGTTTGGGGGAGAGTGGATAGATTAAGATAACCGTTACCAATACTTCCGAAAAAGCTTTGAAAATGTCATCAATTTTTTAAATGAATTTTTAACATTTTTTGAGTTTGAAACCTCATTTAGTTGTTTTATTTGGCAAACTATAATTTAATTCGTATTTAATTTAGCCAATCATTTTTCCTTAACCAGTCTATGTGATCAAAAAATACAGCTTCAATGCTTAATGTGCATTAATATGTATGAAAAACCATTTACTTCAAAACTTATTGCGGTTCGGGAGGTTTCACATATGAACGCAAACACTCGGTTAAAAAAAAGTATTTGAAAAATCGGCAAATTCTTTTTGTGAGTCGTAGCATACCTTGGCAAACGGATTTGGAAAACCTTGTAGTAAACCTTGTAAACCGTAGCACGTAGCAAACCTTGGCAACCATGGCTCGAATTTTTTCAATAATTAGCTGTTGTTTTAATGCGTTTTATGTTCTAACAATTCTTCTTGACAAGCATTAGGCAAAAATCTTCGAAGAAGTGAACAAGAACGAACATCCTGATTTAAGCGTAAAAAAACTTGATCAATTGCGCCTTGTTTATTTTACGAATGTGTGGTGTTTCCATTAGCTTGTTTTTCAAAAATTATTTGCAAACTTACTTTCAAATATAAGGGTGGATTTCTGAAAACACCCACACCGGGTGGCGTTCCAGTCAGGATTATATCCCCCTGCTTCAAAGTACAAAATTGTGACACCCAAGCAATGCATTTATTGATACTAAAAATCAGTTGATTGGTGTTACTGTTTTGCATCACTTCACCATTCACTTTACACGACAAGTTGAGATTTCCAGGATCTAAAAGTTTAGGAAATATTCAAGTGAAGCTGTTGAATACTGTAAATGCATCCAAGTTCTCTGCCTACAGCTGTGGGCACGAGATGACGGGCAATGTGCGCTAAAGGTTAATCAAAAATTAAGCTCAGTAAAAAGTTTTTCAAATAAATCTTTTATTAATTTTTTGTGAGTGAAGTTTGGACGTTTTAAATAGTGAAGACTTCTTTTAATTATACTTTCGGCACAGCTTAGCATTTTCAATTTTTTGTTAGACTAAATGACTTTGAACAGCAGAAAAACTACGCAGAATCAAAAACTGTTCAAACGTCGCAACAAATTGGTGCTGCGTTTACCTTTAATACTTTGTTTTGTCACCACAACGGGACCAATTGGACAAAAAGTGTCAAACGATTTTCCAAGAAGCCATTGCCCTCCATTTTTCTTTCCAAACCAATCTCGAGCGCTAACGTCATTCGCTACGGTGTATCCTCCAATGTAATCGCCTGCGTCACATACCTAAAAATAATTGTAAAACAATAGTAGTACAATAGTAGTTTTAGGTGCAGCAACCGTACCCTATTTAAAATTCCTGTGAAGTTGATTAGTAATTCTGCGTGTCGTGAAAGTAAAAACGTAAACCCAGTATTCTTTAAACAAGCACAAGTAACATATTACCTCAATATGTGTTCCCTCTTTTCCGATGACAACGGCAAGCTCTACTTCCCAATCTACAGCGGTAGATAGTTCTGGAAGAACAATGTCATCTCTGTCGCCTTCAAACAATCAATCAATCAATAGTGTACTGTATTTGCAATTTACCAAATGCGCAAACAAAAAAACAAAAAAATCTAAAAAATTTAAACTTTTATAGTACAAATAAAGAAAGCAATATTGGTTAATTGAAACAGGAGGCTGCGAAGGTACCTATTTGTTATCGAGTCATGCAACCTCCGATTTTATTCGAAAATAGTGCTGTTTGGTGCACGTTACTAATTTTGATGAGACAACTTTTAATTTTCCTTAATTTTTATTGCAAGTACAGTAGATTACAGATGCCTTTTACATTTTATTTTAAATCAATTAAACGGCAGTTTTTGTAAGTTTTCTGGGACCAAGTTCCATATTTTGTCTCCTTGATATTTAAAACTGTTCTGTAATCGTGTATTTTTAATCCTGGAATGTACAAACCATGTTCCATTGATGCCAGTTTCGGTTTTTGGCTTGTATATCACTTGTGTAAAAATACGAAAAAATATTTTTCTCTTGTGTAAAATACGAAGAAAATTATGCCGGTAATGTACTGGCTGTTGCATTAATTTGGCGATTTCAAATTTTTATAAACCATCCAATTTCAAAATATTCGATTTTACGCATTATTGAGTGGTATTGCCCAACCAACTACCTCCTGCTATAATTCTCAACTTTTTTGCCGCTCTTACATTTTGGCGACTCCACTGCGAATTAATTTGCAGTCCAGTCTCAGTACAGTCTCAGCGTAATCTCAGAGCAGTCTCAGCGCAGTCTCCGTAGAGTCTCTGAGGAGTCTACATTCGCAGAGGATTTGCCATGCTTTCCGACTCTACGGAGACTGCACTGAGTCTGCACTGCGAATTATTCGCAGTGGAGTGGCAGTCAAAGTCGCCAAAGAGTAAGAGGGCATTTACAGTATTTTTCAATACTGATAATTTTTCTAGATGTGTTTTAAAAGTAGAACCCCAAATTACAATGTCATGGAGGAGACGAGGGCGAATCGTTGAGTAATACAAAGTTCGTAACGTTGATAACGGCAAGACTTGTTTTAGTTTTGAAATGATCCCAATAGACTTAGCTGGTTTAAATTCCAACGTCTTGATGAGCAAATTGAATTTTAATCCAGAATCAATTGTAATGCCAAGATATTTTACATTGTCTTGCAAGGGTACATTTGAATTGTTGTAACTTATTTTTATGTTGCAGATATTGGTTGTTGGTTTTGGATGTATTACTAAAGATAACGATTTTTTGGAGGTATCAGAATTATTGAATTTACAGAAATTTTGTTTGCTTGGGTCCATTTGTGCACATTTACTAATTCCCTATTCGTTTCCTCTGTTAATATTACTGGATTAGATTGCTGGATTATTATGCATGTGTTGGCCGCCAATAGTCTGGGCGTAGTACTTAGAGCATAGGGATAATCGTTTATATAAATCAAAAAGAGCAAAAGCCTAAAGTTATTTCCCTAAGATATTCCAAAATTGTTGATAGCTACATCCGAAAAGTTATCTTTGTGGGCTACATACTGCTTTCGATTAGTTAAAAATGAGGTATAAGATTGTTACGCTTCGAATTCCATAATGTTCTTTTTTTTATAAAAATTGAGTGTTTTACAGTATCAAAAGCTTTTTTGAAATCCAATAGGGTGAATAGGTCATGCTAATATATTCTTCATCGTTTATTTGATCGTAGACGGTAGTGATCACATCCAAAATCGCATGTGTTGTAGATTTATTACTTGGATATCCGTATTGCGTTTTCGTGAGTAACGAATGTTTTTGAAAAAATGCGGAAAATCGTGTGTAAATTAACTTTTTTAATATTTTTGAAAAACATGTTGATATGGATATACTGTGGGTCGATAAATTGTTAAGATTTTCAGTGCTACCCAATTTAAACAATGAAACTATACCTTAGCTATCTTTCAGCGTTACGGAAATATTCCTAGCATAAATGGATCATCAAAAAACACAACACAAAACTGGAGCTATAATATTAGAGGCAACTTTGAAGAAATATGGTGGAATGTTATCGTGTCCAACCGACTAATGCAGACTTAAAGAATTAATATAATTGAACACTTCATTGACATGATGTGCTTCTATGAAGATGGATGATACCACATTATTAGTGATAAACTTTTTAAAGTTGTTTGGGTCATTGTTTTCAAAATTATTAGACAAAATATTAGAACAAAATGATTTTCCTGGAAGCGACGTGCGAAGTACCTTCCACTTTTTTCGAAAGTTTTCTTTGTTCTTTTCCAGCTCATTTGCATCATACTGCTTTTTCGCAAGAGCTATCATTTTCGCTGAGTTGTTAGCAAACTTTTTCAATTTTTTCAATTTCAATTTTCAATTTTTTTGTATTCTAATTGCAAATCTCCATCACCCCTGATGCAGTGAGATTTACACATTTGCCCTTTGTAACAAATTAGTTCATATACTCAAACAACAGTGGAATGACAAAAAAGCGCTACTAAATGGATGTTTTAGAAATTGTATTAAAACAGCATTTTTTCGCTAATGGCATTGTAGAGCATTTTGCAAGGCAGTGCAGTTCCTCCCGGTCGGGGCCGCAGACAGCTGTCATGGCGTTGTTCAGAGCTCAGCACAATTCAAACATGTCTCAACATATCCGCTATTGTCATTTACAGCTACTGAGTTAATATTTTCAATCAGCCCCTCTCCCCGGCAACGGCCCTGCAAGGCCTGCATGATCGCGGCTTGATTACGGTGAAAAAAATTACCGTAATCATTAAATTTGCGCAGACAAGCGTTGGATTAATGAGAGCATAAGATAGTTTCTAATAAGGTCGAACAGGCGGCGAGGTATCAGCTATTCAGTGTTAGCGACTACAATCCATTTCTGAAAAAAAATTTTTGATTGAAAATTAAAATAAAAAGAAGCCAGAATATTGAGCCAGCAAGATGGCAACTGTTAAAAAACAGTGTTAGACTTGACATCTTTGGAAGTAAAAACTTATAAGAAGTGGTTAAAACTTTCTCGTTAAAACTTTCCCAGTAGTTAAAATCTTCTCCATCTGGCAACAATATCTCCACCCAAATTTATAAAAAACCTACCCACTCCGACCGTTATCTTACCTATGCTTCGCACCACCCAAAACACCAGAAGTTGGCTATAACCCATTCCCTGCACAACAGGATATCCTCCCATATCACAGACCAAACGGAGCAACAGACAGCAAGAAGGGAAGTACGCCAGACCCTCAGAACAAATGTTTATCCCTGTAAGTACACTTATCCCCAAAACCCAGATCACATTGTGAATTACCTACGTTTACCAAATTCACATCACTTCCATACATTCTAAGAACTACAGAAAAGATTAGGAGAATTTTTAATGAAGTTAGCGTCAAAGTTGCAATGAAACCTATTCGGACCATTGGCCAATATCTACGTTCCCCTAAGGATCCTATCACCACTGATGAAATTACCTGCGTTGTATATGAAGTTCCTTGCAAAGACTGTAACTTTTTTTATGTTGGCCAGACCAAACGAGACTAATCACGTAATTGATTGGGCCAACTCACGAATTTTAAAAACTGAAAGTAAGTTTTCTAAAAGATTAACCGCCGAATCTTGGTTTATTCTTTCTAGGCCAAAAGTAATTAATCGTTCAGATGGTGAATCTTTTCCAATAGTTTATCGTTCTTTGCTTTAATGTCCTAATGCTTTGATATCATTTTAGTTTATACTGTAATTTTTGTGACCAAAGTTTTAACACTCTCCGCTTTCCTACAAATTTGTTTTTATTTTTGTGATGTAATAATTAACTTTCGGATTTTAAAAACTTTAAAAATCTTACGATTCATATTGATGCTACGTAGCTTCAGTCGTAGTTCTTTATCGTTGCTCGTATTTTGATGATATTGGTCGTCTTGACCGACCAAACGTCAATAAAAACAAAGCTTTTAAGATCAAGCTTGCTGTGGCTATGACTTCACTGGAAGAACGCCAGAAATTGAGTTATTTTACTAACAAGAAGTGTTGATTTTGTCTAAGTGATTGAGGTAACAACTCCGTAAGGTAATTATAATAGTTTCTGAATATTTTTTAATCATACGTGATTTCCGTAGCCATCGTAAATTTGTATCAGACGATTTAATCAATGGTGAAGACACAAGAATCGAACCAAAAACTAAAATTTCGCAATGTTAATTTTGTGGATTTATTTTTATGGTGTAGAAAGTTTGAAATTAGGGTTCACAAATCGGCAGAAAATTAAATCATGATTTCCAATCTTGTAATTGACTGATCTTGTGCACGGATCTTCAAACTACCAACCTTTACGAAATCGCAAAGAGAAATATGCCAAAGTGCTGAACGTTACCTATAATTGCACTAGGGAATTTATTGAAAATCACCGGTTCTTCTGGTTGCGGGACACCCGTTTCTGCGCAATGATCTTTGTAGTTTAGTCCCACGCAGATTACCTAAAAGAACAAAATTAACAACTACAAAAAAGAGCCCATACAGTTCTAGTACGCAAAAGACGTTTAGGTGAATCAATTTAAATAGAAAAAAAACAACGCACATTTAAGTGTAAAAAGCTGGCAATAACAGCAAAGTGATCTTAATTTTGCTAAAAAATTTGCAACATTTTTTTCTTGACCAATGGCGCTGAGTAGAAAAGGGAGACAGAGCATGTTTAGCACCAGCAATGTTTCATAAAATTTTCAAAATTTTGTTTGTAACGGGCTAGCGGCCGACACGGTCAAAATTTATAAGGGGAAAGCCTTGAATTTGATTTAATATATCTTGGAGAACGAAAGTCAAGTAAAGATTAAATAAGGTGAAAATGGTTAATCTAAGGCTTCTGTAAGGCAATTTGTTTATTTCAAGATTCGAACCATGTCTCATTTACCCCCACAATTAGATAAAGATTATAGCTCCATTTATTGGAATTTGAACAACATTTAAAGCTCAAACTATTTTAATTTGCTGCAGATCGCATCCGGTTCCTCAGTTTAATATCTGTTTAATTATTTCTTTGTGACGTGAACTCCTTTGCATTTTAGATTGTCGTTTTTGTGTGAAAGAACTCTGGGTTAAATTTGCGTTCAAATTTTTGTAATTCTTGCAAGCTCGAACTTGCAACGGCAAATCATCCTCAAAAGTTTAACTGCACAGCATTTCATGTTATATTTCTGTACTTTTCATTCAATTTTGTCATGGTGCTGCTGAACCACCGCTGTTATAAAGCACCAATATTCATGATAATAATAAAGGTTTCTACCTAGTGCAGAGGACATTTTGGAAGGAATCGAGTCAGCAAGTAAATTTTCTAAAGTTGGAGTCAAGTTTAGCGTGGCTATTTATCAAGGTCATTGAGACTTGAGATTGGGACTGAAAAATTGTCCATTATTTCAGTGCTTTGTAGCACAATTTAGCTTCTAAGAGCAATTGCTTAGTTGGAGCTCGTTGGCACATACCCCTCGCTTAGCTGACTTCCCCTCCCCCTCTATTTTGGATTAGTCGCCGGTCACTCCATTGATTTGCAAGTTTAGCAATACCAGTCAAATTTGGAATTATTACGTCTGCGTCTGAAAATCCATTGGTGGGTAACATGTTTAATTTTTGTTTTATTTACTGTTGAAATTAATCTGATTAATGTATGATTATAATACCAACGCTAAATATATTGTAAAAGACTTTAAATAATGCTTTGGAAGATTTTAATTAAACTAATCATACACGCCATATACATCGAATTTTCTGTGCATATCCGGTAGTTTCCAAAGCGTATTAATGTTACTTCCTTCCATCATAGATTTATTTTGGTTAATAAGAGTTTCTTCCAAGTTTTGAGTTTTCAGAAATCGTTTCTTGGTCAATCCGTTTTATGGTCAACGTTTTGCCAATTCATTTTTCATCGTTTGATTTTCATCAAATTTGGAATTATTATTATAATTAAATTGTACCAAAACGTGTTATTGGTTGAGGAAAGCAGGCGTAATTAATCCAATCAGTAAAAGCTTTTTTTGTTTCGTTTGATGGAAAAATGAACAAGAAAATCTCCAAATCCAATGACACTTTAACACCCTGCGTCAAGCGGCTTCGACCAAAAGTAATCGGGAAACGAAAACTTATTTTGCACCACAAACATTTCCTTGTAAATCGACAAGTTGTAATTTAGCCTTTAATTCTTAGTCCAGGCATTAGATTGCTTTTTTTTCGAAAAGATGACAAAAGAGATTTTTTCAAATATGGCGAGCCGTATTCTGTATTACCTTTTCGCACCCAGTCACAGGAGGGAGAAAACGAACTTCTGATTTTGCAAACGTTTTTGCATCTTGGGATTGTAGTATGCTGCCAAAAAAAGAACTTTGGTTGTCGGTTTCCTTTTCATTAGTTTACTTTTTCATTGTGATTTTCTTTTTTACAAAAACAGAAGTTGCACGTTGCTGTAGACAATCTAGTGTATGTAGTAAAAATGCATGGTACGTAACAAGAAAATAGAAAGCATTATCACGATCGCTAGCCCGACGCTCCACCACTGAGCAACGCCGCCGCTGGCTAAATTGATCAAATTGCAAAACAGTTATCAAAGCATTGTTATTTACGTGAAGCATAACGAGTTTGAATTAAGCTTTGATAAGGCAAGCATCTTACTCTGTGGCAATTTGAAATGAGTCTTTTCCACCTTTGAAAAAATCCACCGTATTGTTAGGAAGTGCATTGTTGTCAGAAAAACTTACAAGTGATTGATCTTCTCTCACAGCACCAAGTCTGCAACATGAAAAATCTTTCTCTGAAATCTTAAAATCTTATTCTGTGTTTTAGTACGCAGTTAGATTTTTTACCAGGAAACACAAAAATTAAACGATTTCACAAAAATCGATTTCTTCAAAAAAAAAAAAAAAATGAAAAAAGGAATTGAAAAAACATTCGAGTTCATTACGCAACAATTATTAATTAACTACAACAGTTTGATCAACATGACCTTGGATGGGGCAGCATAAACATTTTTAGAGTAATCACAACGAGATGACGTTGCGTAAAAATGAATTACAGCTTTGTAATCTCTTTTCATAACAATTATAAATAAACAAACAACCTTTGCTCTCCATCAACAGTGAATTGAACTAGCTTCATAGTAATCTTCAGTTTAATTGTTACAGTAGTTATGAAATACCAATCAATTATTTTGCAAGCATCCGGTGGTGGGAACTGCGGATTTGCAATAACAAAAATCGTGCTGAAATGCTAATATAGTAGGATAGAATTTAAAATGTGTCGCAGAAAAATAAAAAAACAGAGCATTTGAAAATTGATCACGTTGGAGGGAACCAAACTTGGTTAAAAAACCAAACTAATGCTGCTCCAAAATATTCAGAAAATTACCTCCTTGCGTCCAATTTAGCAATGCTGCTGTTATTATAAAAGCTATTTGAAATTGTTGGCTAGAATTTTTTGAAATTTGTAAGTTTGAATTTAAAAGTCAAATAATGCAATTGAAACGAATTTAGAATTATAACATATTTCCATCGCTCCTAAATTCTTACGCTACTGTTGCTTTATCAAACCTGTAGGTCCGGCCTACACTGCGCGCTAAATCGAGGACGCACGAGCGTATCCTTAGTTTGTTTTGGTCAACAGGCAGCTTGTACGCTGATAAGATAGAGGTTCGCCGAACGTAACAAATTCCTGTGTAAGCTTAAAGGTTCACAGTTTTACGTCCATTTGTAGAGTGTAGACTAGGCATAAGCATTCTATATCTATATATATCCCCAATCGTAGTACAGTTTGCCGTTTCGATATTGCCGTTTCGATATCCTCATGAAGGATTATGAGCAACGAAGAGAGAATATACGGTTTGGTTGAAAAATTATCACTTTTGACTTGTGGTAACTTTCGTACCCAGCGAGACTGCTTGACCGGACCAAATCGCAGATCTGATTAAAGAGCTATATATGCATTTTCAATCGTTGTAAGGCCTGCCGTTTCAGGGTCTGTCCCTTCACCCAGCTTACCTTATATTTATTGTCATACTGTTATTAAATCATCATTCATTTTGTGAAACAATGTCCCAAGTGTTCTTGTCCTGAACCTTCTTAACCTAATTTGCTTTACGTTCGCCACGTTAGTGGTTTGTGGACTCTCGGTTTAGAAATTTCTTGACTATGACCCTTGTCTTAGCCTCTCTCAAAATTTGCTTCCTTTATATTTATGTATTTTTTGGATGCGAGAACAAAAAACTAATTACATTGAGTCAGCGCTATGGTACCCTCATAACCACAAGTCAACAATAAGTTATTTCACTATTATATTCGTTGTAGAATAAACAGCTAGCTCCGTCTTTTTTTTTTGACAGCAACACAAAAATGTACGAACAGAATTTTTTGCACAAACCCGGACATTTTTTCAACATAACTACAGTATTTACAGGAACCTGAAACAGCATAAGAAATCGAACCTGCAACCTTTGGTGAGAGTGCTCCGTGTTATCAATGTGTCATTTGCAAGTTCTGTGCTCTCATTTTTATGGCTGAGATAGCAAATAAATTTTATTGTGTTCGTGTTTTTTTGGTGAAAAGTTTCTCTTTTTTGCCGAACTTGCTGAATTACGCCTTGAAACGTAACTTTTCATAGTTGTTTTAGTTCATTTAACTCATGGATCAGACTAAACTAATTCTAATCTTTGTGTGTCGCATCGTTATTCGGGCTGTTGTTAGCACTTTTAGTCTTTATTCTTTGCAGTTGATCGAAAAACTAATCTCTAAATATTGCGCTGCATCATTTGAGTGCTACCACCATGACCTCTGACAGTTTGATATTGAATGGTTAATTGCGCATGACTATTGATGGCCCATGCCATTTCTGAAACCAACTTATCATTATTTTCAAATTAAGCTTAATACTTCTGTTTATCCAGTTCATACGAAAAACAGCACGTCATTCTAATCGACACTCAAGACAAACAATGGTTTGTTTACATACAAGATGACTGCCGGTATTAAATTTATTGCTGCGTTTAACGCACTGAATATACAGTAATTGTTGTACAGTTTGAACGACCGACGTTCGCGTCGCGTGTTCCTTTGTTTTTACTCGGTCATTTTCCAACTAACTAGTGCGAAGTTTCAGACTTTTGCTTATAACTCGAGAACGGTTAGGTCTAGCTACATGAAATTTTGCCAGCAAGTTGAGATTAATGAGTTATATGTTTGTACCAAATTTTGAGGCAATCGGTCACGTGACTTCGGTTTTAGAACCCGAAAACCGCCCCGCAAGTTTGGCGTGAAAAGCGGTTTTCAGTAAAAAACGGCCTAAGTACGGCAAAAAATATTTCGTTTCGTTATATGTTTTAAGATACTCTTTCATCCCAACCAACCCACTTTTGGCCGCGATGAGGTTTTTTCCTTTTTTTTCCTTCCTAATTTTTGTGCGCTCTTCTTCTCCTAAACCACAAAACATCGAAATTTTATTTTAGCGTAAAGTTGTTGAGCTGCAAACGCAATTTTTTCTCCCGAAATTTTTTTGGCAACTCCCCCGGGAACCCCCCCCCCCCCAAAATGGGGCCCCAAAAAATTAATTTTTTTAACGGCGCAAGCTAGGGTGCTAGTTTTTTGATATCAGCAGATACTTAAAATTTAAAAAATTTATCTAATTATGCTTTTTGTATCAATACCCCAAACGGTCCTTTACCAAATAAGAGTGCTGTTAAATACTTGGGTGTTATAATTGATCACAGGCTGACCTGGGAGGAACACGCGCGACATGTTGAACAAAAACTATCTACCGCAAGAGGAATACTTAGTAAATTAAGACACCATGCCCCTCAATCTGTACTACTAAATGTTTATTATAGCATTGTATATCCATATTTATATTATGGTGTCACATCATGGGGCAGCGCTGCTGCAAAATATACCCACCGTATTCAGATTAAACAAAACTACATAGTCAAAGTCATCACTAAATTGCCTTTTGTTAAAACAAAAATTGCTCCATTATATGACCAACTAGATTTGTTACGATTAATTGACATTTACAAATTAGAAGTTTTGAAATTTATGTTTAGTTTCAAAAAAAAATTCTTCCAAAATTTTTTAACGATTATTATACTATTCCTTCGGAAATACACGAGTATCCTACCAGGTTTGCTTGTAATGATAACTGGGCAGTAAATTTTCGATGTATTAAATCCACTACACAAAGATCTAGAAAAATCACTGGTTGTAAACTATGGAATGAATTGCCTTCTGAGATTAAATCTATAAATAAATCTAGTTTAAAATCTTTTTGTAAAAAAATCAAAGTTTTACTAAAATAACGTCCTCAACTTTCTATTGGTATTCGATGCAAAATCATTTATTGCGCCATGTTCTGTTGCATATTTTAATGATTACTTTTTATCGTGTGGTTGCTTTTAAAATTTACAATGCATATGCACTGACATATATCGTTACATCCAATTATATTTTTTTCGCACTATTATTGAATTATTAAATAATGTATCTTACACTAAGTAAATTACTTAACTATCGCTCACACTTGTATTTATTACGTCGTCCGATTGTGAGAGGCTGCAGACTCGATGACTGCGCCATTTTTTTCCGGATATGGACATTTGGTCCTTTCGCAGCCTCTCACAGGAAAGACCGTGACATTGTGTTTCTTTTGTAAATTTTTTTTTTTTGTTTTTTTTTCCTTTTTTTTCCTGCTTTAGTGTGTTCTGTGTCTTTCTATACAAAAATAAACAATGAATGAATGAATGAATAACAGTCAGATGTTTTGACATAAGTAGGGGGGCACCCCCAGGGATTCCCCCAAATGGACCCCCAAAAATCAATTTTTTAAATGGCTCAAGCTAGGGTGCCAGTTTGTTTTGATATCAGCAGATATTTAACAGACAAATATTTTGACATAGTTTGGGGATGCCACCCCCCTCGGGGACCCCCCAAATGGATCCTCAAAAAATCAATTTTTTCAACGGCTTAACTTAGAGTGCCAGTTTGTCTTGATATCAGCAGGTATTTAACAGATAAATATTTTGACATAGTTTGGAGGTGCCATAGATCTCGGGGACTCCCCAAATGGACCCCCCAAAAATCAATTTTTTGAACGGCTTAATTTAGAGTGCCAGTGTTTTATGATATCAGCAAATATTTAGCAGTAAAATATTTTGACATAGTTTGGGGGTGCCACCCCCATGGGTAGCACCCAAATAGATCCCCAAAAATCAAATTTTTGAACAGCTCAAACTAGGATGCCAGTATTTTTTGATATCAGCAGATACTTAACAGATAAATTTTTGACATAGTTTGGGATGCCCCCCCCCCCTCCGGAACTCTGCCCCCAAATGGACCCCCCAAAAATCAATTTTTTGAAAGGCTTAACTTGATGTGCCAGTTTGTTTTGATATCAGCAGATATTTAACAGACAAATATTTTGACATAGTTTGGGGGTGCCACCCCCCGGGATCCCCCCTAATAGACTCCCAAAAATCAATTTTTTGAACAGCTCAAGCTAGGGTGCCAGTGTTTTATGATATCAGGAGATATTTAACAAAAAAATATTTTGGCGTAGTTTGGGGGTGCCACCCCCCGGGGATCCCCCCAAAAATACAGCTGCGACCTAACTAAGTAGTTACAAAAAAACAGAACACAAAAAAGCAGTACTTTTATTTCACAACATTTATCACCATTTCACTTCAACAACTTTTAGAATCGTGATTCAACATCACCCAACGCTAAACGCATAGGATGCTCTTCTCCCAGACTGTTTCTACATTTCTCTTCTATAAATGGTAGAGAAGAAAATCCCACCTCATGTAAATATGAACGTGAAAAAGAGATTACAATTTTTAAAGCTTCTTCATACAGTATTGGATATTCGTTTGCATAACTACGAATTAAACATAATAATCAAAGTACCAATGGCTATACTTGTGTCAGCAACCCATTCATAAAGCTTTGGCGACCCACGTTTGGGTCGCAACCCATGCTTTGAGAAACGCTGGCTTAACCTGACGGATTATTTTTTTTAGAATCAGAAACAATGACGTTGATATTTTGTGACATTATTTGGGATTTCTACTTTTCTGGAGGTTCCATAATCAGATATTTTTGATTAATTGCTGATTTTACGGTAGATGAAAAGTACTTTTGAGCGTCACAGCATTAGCTACGCGTCGGTCGTTCTCTGGGTTTGCTGGCCAACTCTGCTCTGGTTCTCTACTGCTAGAGTAGTTTTTTGTAGATGAAATTCCACATACGCTCGTACTTTATCTTAAAAGGTCAAGTTTACATTAACAGGCTTTAATTGGAACAAATTACAGGGTCTCTTTTGTTATTTTTAACCCCTTTCATGGCTTGGTTACGCTGGAATAGACTTTACTGATATGATTAGTTTTTCAGTATTTAAATCTTTGTCTTATTACTTTAGAGGTATCGCGGTAGTATTATTTTTAAAGCCGATTGCCGATTGAGCCTAATTCGGCGCATGGACTCGTCTCACGTAGCAGTAATTTGCGACTCTGTTTAAAACTACACATTCTTCAATATTCATATTCAGGCCAAAAAGCAACTACGAAACTGGATGTTTTCTAGCAAGTTGTTACAGAAGCCCTCCGAACTCTGCTGAATTTGAGTGCTCTAGCGAAACTTTGGAGCCTTCACCGCGTCCGTCTGGCCAAACCGCAATCAAAATTCTTCAAATTTAAACTGTATCGTTCAGAAACAGAACTAATTAAATAATATGGGACAGTACGGCACGGCAAAAAATAATGACATTTAACCCGAAATAAAAAATTAAAAAATTGCCATACGAACGGTCTTAGAAATGAAGTACACGTATGCTTACCACATAACTCCCCTAAGAAAAATGCAATGTAACAGACGCAGAACTCGACCAAACACGAAGGCGTGCAAAAATTAACAAAAAACGCGTATTTTTAAAACGTTTGTAATCCAATGGCTGCAGGAAATAAAGTGACGTGTGCAAAATTGAGCTAACTAAACAGAAGAAACGGCCGGATTAAAAACTTGAGAGGTGCAGACAAAACAAAAGTCAATCGGTGCTGCAATGTAACATAGCGGTGATTTGACAAAGAGATTTCAACAAAAACACAGAAAAGAAGCACCGATATGTGGAAAAATCTCAAAAAAAAAAGATATATATACATATAATATGTAGCTCCTTGATCAGATCTGCGATTTGGTCAGGTCGAGCACTCTCGCTGGGCACGAAAGTTACCACAAGTGAAAATTTCCTTGCAGGCTTTAACGCTATGTTTTTCAGCCAACCAGCGTACTTCATGTTCGCTGCTAATAAAGCGACAAACCCCGATACGGCAGGCCGTGAAGCGATTGAGAATGTATATAAATATATAAATTAAAAACTTAAACTAAAAACTATGATGTGATTTAAGTTCAACACCCAATAACAAATAAATTCTGTAAATCATTAGACAGTAAAAGCATTCAGAATAAAGGAGGCATCAGCAAACAGAGGGCAAAAAGTTTTTAAGGTTTCAATTTATTCTTTTAGGCAAATCGGGCAGCGCAAAACAGACGAAGTATTACGAAAAAATTATCTAAACAACACTGGAGACTGGAGCTAATTTTGAAATATTCCGCAGTATATATTCTATTTCACAATTGCCCGCCGCAGCACCGCTGCGTTTCTTTTTAGAACAGCCACAGTTCCAGGACGAACAATCGCTTTCTCGCCTCTCAACTGCGGATGAAGGCGGTGGGCTCGTTCTAACCAGTAGGCTCCCTTGGACAAAAGATCAACAGAATCCCCCACCAAAACAAGTTGACCTGAAACAATATTCCTTTTGAGTTTCCGCCATTTATTTCGGCCTTGTGAAGTAGGCAGGTAGGATTTCATTCCCCCAACCAAAAGCGGTGGGCCAATGTAGCACTATTTAAAGTCCTTTCTTAAGTGGCCCTGATCATGCAGCCCGCACAAAGGAGTATTAGGTGGCAGCTGCTGACCCAAAAAAGAGGATATGGTAATCGGCGACAAATCAATAGGTTGGTTGCTCAGTGTAGTGAGTGGCTGGTTGTTTTTAATTCTTACCGAGTCTGTGACAATAGTTTGAAGTTGAATTAAGGAAGGACTACACCTGGTATTCTCAAGAACATGAGATAAGGCATTTTTAAAAAGTTTCACCATGATCTCCCAGCAGCCACCTTGACTGGTCGCGTCGGAAGGGTTCCTAATCTAGTTTATATTTTGTTTACGAAGTGAGTTGTATAACTCAGTGGATCCTAACAATTTAGGCAGCTGGTCAGCTGCAGAAGAAAAAGTGAAAGCATCGTCCGAAAAAATGGTGTCCGCAGTACCACGAAGGTTAGTAAAACGAGAAAAGGCCAAAAGAAAACTGTTTAAATCAAGAGTAATGACCAATTCTACATGTATGCAGTGAGTACACATGCATATAAGCAAAAGGCCCCAAGTCGTGCAATTACTGCTGCCCTAATTGAATTGTAAGGGACCCAAGTAATATAAATCGCAAAATTTAAAGGGGTTATTACTGGCGGTAAAATGACTGGCAGGCAAGTCGACCATCAACTATCTGATTGACTTTGCTTTACAATAGAACATTTACCGCACTCAGAAAAAAAATGACGCTCGAAATTCTGTGAATCAGACTTGTAAACGGGCCGACTAGTTCAAGCCCGAACCCGAAAATATAAGCCCAAACCCGGCCCGAACCCGAAAATTAACTTGAAGCCCAAATCCTACCCGAAAAAACCCGAAAGTTAAGTTAGGTCTGAAAAATTTAGCAATGTTGACAAGTTATTTTGATTTTATTTTTGTGCACCTAAGACGAAAAGTACGTCTCAGGCCCGAATTAAGCCCGAAGTTTTTGTCAACTTTGGGCCCGAACCCGGCCCAAACCCGAACCCGACCCGATGAGCCCGGCCCGACTTACAACTCTTCTGTGAATAATCCAAAATCGCTGGCATGTCTTCATAAGCATATTTGAGGGGCCAGCGTGTCACGCGTCCGTTTGTTCATGAAGAACAACTTGACGTGTCAATGCATGTCTACTACTGTAGATAAAATTAAATGATTTTTAGTATCTGTGGGAAGGTCGGCATTTTCGATGCGGCTTTCCAAGGGCAAAAGCAAGGAAGTTCTATGTAGGGTCGCAAATTACGCAACATTTTCAATTTATTTACTTTATGAGTTTGCTCAGAATTAACCGCTAGGTTACGCAAGCGCTTGAGAAATGCGTCAAAATGATGAAGAAAATTGTTTCTCAGCATCTCAAGTGCTGGACCGAAGCGTTGTTTTTGAACATATTTAATTGCCAGCAAAAAGGCGCGATCCAAAAAAGCAAAATTTAATTCCGGTTTTTTAAAAGTTTGACGTTTAGTTTTCGCCTTTAAAAAATCCACTATTGCGAACGAATATGTGATCCGTTTTTTTAACATGTAAAGATCGCAAAAGGTTTGCATCAGTTTTAATATTTTGTCATCAATCTCTAAGGTTGCATTTTCATCACACAAAACCAAAGGAACAACTGGGACGAAACTAAACAATGGAGTGTCCTCTTGTTCTTCCGAAATGGAGTAGGTCCCATAAGCCACAGTTTAACTGACTCTGAATTTTTTGCAAGCATTCTCGCAGGTACCGCAGCATCTGCGGAATCTGTAGATGTATTTACATATTAGCACGCCTCCCGCGCAGAAAAAGACAAGATCTTATCAACACGGCGCTGAACAAAGCGAACAAGGTGCAAATCAAGGTTCGTTATCAATTTCATGACAACCTGAGCATCTGTCCACAAAATATGTGTGCTGCAATTCAAATGACTCAAGGCCACTGCAGCTTGAGAAACTATAGTTTGCTGCAGCGCTTCGTCGCCTCCAACTCTTTACAAGAGATAGCCCAATTACAGTAGCTTGATGTGTCAAAACCAATCTAGATTTACTCAGAATAAAGGAAACCTGAGATGCATCATTAACTACTCGACGCAAACAGACAACACGGCAAAAAACAAAATTGGAAGTGTCGTAAAAGCCATTCAACTGATGAACAGCTGCAGCATATTTTGCCTCACTAATTACAAAGTAATGCCGTGGAATCGAAAGACCATCTAACTTATTTAAAGAAGAAAGCCATTTTTTCCATTTATCCTCAACATCCTCAGGTAAAGTATCGTCCCAGTCAGCGCCAAAGGTTGAAACCTTTTGCAAAATAAGTCTGGCCTCGAGAGTGAACGGCGAAGCCACTCCCACAGGATCAAACTGGCTTGCAAGCTGGCTCACCATCTGTCGACGAGTTGATGCTTCACAAAATTCATGAAAATTAACCAACAACCAATCCGGGTCGGTATTCCAAAGTAGTCCCAAATCTTTAGAATCAGGTAGGGGTTGGGATCCCAAACCAATTTTACTTATGGAAGGAGCAAGATTACAACGAGGAACTTTCATTAAAATAAATTTAGCACCACAGTTCAAAACCCAATTACACAGCGTAAAACCTCGGCTTTCCAAAAGATCTGGGCTTTCTTTAGCAATAATTTCAAGATCAGATAAAGAATCACTAGCCAGCACAATATCGTCCATACAACGATTCTTTTTAAGCGCTTGTAATGTTAACTGAGAAGTATTATTGCGATTATTCTCTACCAAACGCTTAAGAGCAAGCAGTGCAACATAGGAACTGGAATTGATTCCCCAGACGAGCCTGGTAAACCGAAATATCTGGGGCTTTCAAATATCTAAATCATTGTTACTCATCCATGCAATTCTACACCAGTCTTGCTGGTAACAAAAAATTTTTACTTGATAAAAGCACTTGCTAACATTAGCAACACAAGCATACCTGCCCCAGCGAAAGCCAATCAAAACGTCTAATGAATCATTTAGCAAATTTTCACCTGCCAGCAATACAACCTGGATGATACACATACCATTCATTTCTGCAGCACTGTCGTAAACCACTCTCGGCTTAACAGAACTACTTTAGTCACAAAAACCGGAAAGTACCATGCATGGTCATCAACCGAAACACCAAATACTCCTCACGCAGCAACTCTGCAAATGTGTCCAGAAAAACGGATTTAAGCTTTAGGTTTCTAGTGGCGTTTCGGCGCAAAGACAGCGTGCATTCTTGAGCACTTTCGTAATTATTAGGTAAGATTTTAAGAAGGTTCGATTTAAAGTTACTTGACATTTCATAACGGCCATTTTCGATCTTAATCTGGTATTCAACAATTTTTTTTTGCTAGTTCATTATTAAGCGATGGTTGCAAAGCCTTCTCTTGCCTCTGGTATTTCCGCACTGTCTCGTTGAGAGCAGATACCTACCGTTTTAATTTACCAAATTCACTAGCAGGATCCTTGTAGGAATACACTTGCACTCGCAGAGCAGACAAGAAACCGAGATAGCAGCAGGGACTTGACCACCACAAGCCATAGGCGTAGCCAGGGGGGGCGTGGGGCCGGTTTCCCCCCTCCCCAATCGCAATGGCAGCAATGATAAATTTGTGACCAAAAAGGCTGAAAGGCTATTCGTTCTTTAGTTTCTTTGACTTGTTTGTAAAGTAATAAAAAGTAATAAAGTAATACACAAAAGTAATAAAAAGTTGCTCTGCAGCAAAACTTTTTAGATTGTACAAATATTAATGAAAAATGTCAAAGTCTTCAGGTGCCTCCAGAGCTGTAAAAAATTGATTTTTTGCTGATTTTTTTCAAATTTTTGCATTACGGAAATCGTAATAAACGCTCTTGCCTCGCACAGTTTTTGCTAGCAAACACCTTAAAAAGCCTTTTTAAGGGTTTTTATTTGCAAATAAAAATTTTTTTTCGTAAATCGAATACTTTCAGGTGCCCAAAAAAACTTCGGAAATCCGTCATTTTTTTCTGTATTTTGCATCAATTTTAGTTAAAATTTAACAACAGCAGAAAATACAAAATTTTTTGCAATAAGAGCGTTTATATACCTAAGCTGTAAATGGTGCTTTGAAAAACTTTACTATTTTTAATGTAACCAAACACTGAGGTCCGGTCTACTACACTGGACATAAACTTGTGATCGTGTAAAAGGATATTTTTAGATTATTTAGAACCAGAGCTCACCAAACTACGGACGGCTCACAAGCTGATTTCATCTGGCCCACCTCATGTATCCGGAATAAAAGCTGAGCTAAAAAAATACAGAAAAGTTTACCAACTTTTAAAAAAAGACTGACGTTTTAAACCACACTCAATCTATTATTGATTTTTTGATTCCGTTTCTTTTTGTGACACCACAAATTTTGTTGTTAAAAACACTAATGTTTCATCAGTACAATATCTCTGGTTTTATGCAGACTTCGAAGCATAAGCACAATAATTGGGACCGTATTATCACTAAATAATTAACTTTTCGGTTGTGTAGTATTGTTCTACTCTTCGAATGACTACTAAAAAAGAATAGTAGATACTGATTGTCTGGCATTTAATGAAAAATGAGAAAAACAATATTTTTGTGGAAGCCAATAAGGGTATAGCTAGTTGTGCGATATGCAACGAAAGTGTTGCTGTTTTGAAATACTGTAGCATAATTTTTGTTGGCACAATACAGTGGCGCAATCAGGGGGTGTCAGCCAAATCACGTAGAACATTATTTAACCCTATAAAATACAGGCATTTAAACGTGTTTTAGACTTGACTTGCATTTGGACTTGACTTGTAAGTAAGTGGGGGAGGGGACTGAACAAATTTAATCCTTTCAAATAACTTTTGAATTTTAGTAAATTAGTTTTTTCAAATGGCTCTAAAAACGTGCGAAATGAGTTCCATTTGGCGCTAAATTGGTAATTTTTTTCCGAAAAATTACAAAAATTGCCGAGCGGCAGGAGATCCATCCCTCAGACCCCTTATGTGATATGTTTTGTTGGACCAATTTGTTCAGCGCACTGCCTGAGACAATTTTTGAAAAAACTTATGTTGTTTTTTGGTTCTAACCTCCCTTCCTCTTAGGCGCTTGGCAAACATCTGTTGAAATTTGCAAATCGCACGACGTGATATGTCTGGCTTTGTTTTTTGTGTAATTAAAACTCTTTTGTTAAAATCATTCGGTCTTAAGTTGTTGTTGATATGTTGCTTGCTGAACTTGTACATTTTTTTCAACAGGGAGCCTACAAGTTTTGTGTTTGCCATATGCCACGGGTAGCTTCTACAATGCTGTTTTCATAGCATTAAGCTACTACAAATTGGGACAGTATGAAACAAATTTGAAAAAGGTGTAAAATGTTTGGTCGAAGAACACAATGCCTTGTAGTGCATTACAGCTGGAGGAAAGCTATTCCAGCAACCTAATAGCGATTTCCACCACAACTTTGCAATGCTAATGCTGGCTTTGTTATTTACATTTTACGGTCCGGTGCTCAATTCAAATCAATAAAAATTCTAAATACATGTTTATCTGATTGCAATTCGCACCCGGCCCACAGCCGTTAATCTCGCAGTAATCCGCCTCGCAGTGAAAAAAGTTTGGTGATCTCTGTTTTAAACAATAAGTCGGTACGTTAGACCTTCCCATCGTGCAAGTTGCCAATTGGCTAAAATAAATTTTCCAGAGAACGTCGCAAAAAAATGTGAAAATTCTTCAGGTACTGGATTTTCTGACGTTCTTAAAAAGATAGTGAAGAACTTACGAGTTACTGTGACAGCTTCCAACATTTTTTCCTACAAAATATTATTTTGATGGCAGGAAATATTTCACCATAGTGTGAAAAAAGATTAAACCGATGGCAAGTTAGACCAACAATCACTATAAAAGAACACATTTCACTTCTTTTTAAGCCACGTTCTACTTATTTTTCTCACGTTGCTCCCAAAAATGATTCTAGCGAAAGGGCAAGAAAAGAATCACTCAAAGAACTGAAGTCTAAATCGATAGAACTGCATCATAATTAAGTACTGGGATGCGATGGAACAGCAGTAAATACTGAAGTTAAAAAGGAGTAATCGAAATATTACTAATTAACTCTTCGTAGTTGGCTAGTGCGTCAACTGCTAACTAATGAACTATTTGTGCATTACCTTCTTCTTCACGTTGACGAAGCCACAAAAATCTTTTATAAACGAGCATATCTTTTGTTTTTTTTAACCAATTGGCAGCTTGCATGATGAGAAGGCGATGCGCCTGGCGTACCAACTTATTGTTTAAAATAAACTAAAAATATCCTTTTACACGATCACAAGTTTATGTCCAGTGTAGTAGACCGGACCTCAGTGTTTGGTTACATTAAAAATAGTAAAGTTTTTCAAAGCACCATTTACAGCTTAGGTATATAAACGCTCTTATTGCAAAAAATTTTGTATTTTCTGCTGTTGTTAAATTTTAACTAAAATTGATGCAAAATACAGAAAAAAATGACGGATTTCCGAAGTTTTTTTGGGCACCTGAAAGTATTCGATTTACGAAAAAAAATTTTTATTTGCAAATAAAAACCCTTAAAAAGGCTTTTTAAGGTGTTTGCTAGCAAAAACTGCGCGAGGCAAGAGCGTTTACTGCAATTTCCGTTAATGCAAAAATTTGAAAAAAATCAGCAAAAAATCAATTTTTTACAGCTCTGGAGGCACCTGAAGACTTTGACATTTTTGATTAATTTTTGTACCATTTTATAAGTTTTGCTGCAGAGCAACTTTTTATTACTTTTGTGTTCCAAAAGAAAAACATTCATGCAAGGACCAATGTGTTTATTGCGACACTGAGGCCCACAGACACAACATTTAGAAGAAAATGCGCAATAACGCACAAAATGCTTGAGTGACAGACAATTCAAACACCTTTTAGCATCCATTACGGCCTGCCTTTTAGATCTAGGTGTAAGTGCTTTTAACTTTTCACACTCTGCTAAAAATGCCGTAGATCAACGTCGGAACAAAAAAGCAAATTGGGGGTGGTTTGTTCAAACTTTTATATGTGCCACGTGGCTGGTAGGAAGAGTCTGACTACCGCTTATCCGTGTATGAAAATCTAGAGCGAGGCTTGGTCGCAGTTTGGGTATTGCTCTTCAACCCCATATACCATCTGACGAACCTAGAGAATTTTATTCCCACCAGTGGTGTCTCGCGATCCATCCTTTCCATCAAATTTTTTAAATGTCTGAGCGTAGTCAAATGTCATAGTATTTATTTCGTGAACAACAAAATCGTGTAATGAGTCGAAACCGGTAAAGTTCAAGTTTAAATTCCACTTGTTAAAGTAGTCCAAGTAGCGTCTTTTAAGCAAGCTAGGGCGGTGTCAATTGTTCAGAAAGTTTTTCGACTTCGTTGTGAACGTACGCAAACCATTGAAGTGTATTTAAATCCTCGTTGAACAGTTTTAAATAGCTCAAGGTAAAAGAAGCCTTGGGACCATGACGTACCGCTACAACCTTGGGACCATTATGTACCGCTACAACCTACAAGAAAACGCAAATGCGAGAAACGTATGGTTTGCGTTTGTCACATTTTCGTTTTCACGTTTTTCCATTAACCGATTAAAGGGATCAGCAATTAACTCCGTCAGTGGTAGCTTGTCGAGAGGCTGACGACTGCCAATTGGCCATTTGTCTATTTGTAGAATGCGACCATTTGTCTATTTCTAGATGCCTTATCATTTGCTCAAGAATCATCAAAGCGATTTACCACTGTATGGGGTTTAAATTCGGAAGCTTTAACCAGCTTTTCGAGAGCAATACGAACTTTCGATTTTTACTTGCAAAGGATCTGGTTTAATATCTTGCTCAACGAGATATTCTGTTTTAACAGCGTTTTTGCTCTTTACACGAAGATTACCTATATTACGTCAAGCACAAGAACGTAAGCTTGAAAAAGATCTAATTTTAGACGAGGTGGAAAGTATTAAGCTTTCCTCAAAGACAGAAAGTTTTTCTTCCGCTTCAAGATTAGCTTTTTCTAGACGTAGTTTAGCTAACGCTTCTGCTTCTTCAGCTTCAGCTACGACACAAGCTTTGAGAGCTTTCGCCTCAACTTTACGAGCTTGCGCTTCCGCCTCACGAGCTTCAGCTTCAACATGCAGGCGAGCCTTATGGGCTTTAGCGATTTTCTCCGTACTTTCAACTTCAGCACGTTAAAGTTCGATTTCTATTCTCTAGACTATATCAAAATTTTTTGAAACTTCGTGGTCGTGCTTACACTAATTTGAGGAAGCACAATCCGAACCTTGAATTTCGGCTTCTTCATTTTCATCGGAATTAGCAACTTTCGGCGCGTATTCAAAACTTTCCGACGGATATTAGCCGAAAAAACGGGGCCTTTGGGTTTTAATTTCCTCTCAGAGGCGCTAGAATCATTATTATTATCCTGTGGTAAATTAGAATATCTATCATCGCAGTTTTGTGGTGTATCAAGAATGTTGAGCATTACTAGCAGTTTGATTGACACTAAATTGTTCACTCTCGCTAAGTCGAGATTGACTGGAATTCCAGCATGATAGGCTTGAAACTCTATACGTAAGTCAGACATAATCTTTACACCACACAAAAAACATTGAAAAAAACAAATTACACAATACCTTCTCAATCGACAAGGCAGTCCAAGAAAACGAAACAAATTATTTCAACACGATTGCTGAAAACGATGTTCGATTGGCAACAGAAGAAACCATCTTTCGACTTGGCAGAAAGCTTGAACAGCGTCTTCCGCAGCGGCAACGATGTAGCGTCGAGAACCAAAGGTGCACTGGCAACAAACCAAAAAGATGAAGCTTCCAACGATGCTGAGGAGAGAAGATCCACTACTTGGAATCGATCCTTCATAAGATTTAAGTTGCTCGAAAAGAAGTCAAGAGCGATCGAAACCAATAACGAAACAACTTGAAACCACGGCCAAAGGTAGCAGTGAGAAGCCAAGGCGAGCAACATAAATGGATTTTACTGTAACTTTGCGGGAAAGTTACAGCAGATATTTTGGGTTGTAATCAGTTATTTTTCTTTTTTATGATACAGAATCCCTCTGTAACTCTGCTGAATATGAATGCACCAGCAAAACTCGGGATCGAGCTTTCACCGTGTCCGTCTGGCCAAACCACAATCTAAATTCTCCAAATTTAACTGTATTGTTCAGAAACAAAAATAATTAAATAAAATGGGACAGTACGGCACGGCAAAAAATAACTGAACATTAACCCGAAATAATAAATCAAAAAAGTGCCATACGAACGGTCTCAAAAATAAAATACACTTCCATTTACCAAATCACACCCCTAAAAAAGAAGCAGTATAAAAGAGGTAGAACTCAACAAAACACAAAGGTGTGAAGAATTCACAAAAAAACGCATATTTTTAAGGCCCGTTTCACACTGGCGACAGCTGTTCGTACTACCAACTTGGTCGGATCTTGATCGGGGTCAAGACGCAATGTGATGCAGCCAAATTTTGTGTTGTACGACCAAATGTCCGACCACAACCAAGGGTGAAAGGCGCTATTCAAAATTCAAATTAACGTAATCATTTGGTCTGACTTCTACTGTAGTACCGACTTTGTTGCCAGTGTGAAACGAGCCTAAAACGTGTGCAAGCCAATAGCTGCAGGAAATAAAGTGACATGTGCAAAATTGAACTAACTCAAGAGAAGGAGCGGCCGAATTAGAAACTTGAGCGAGGTAGACAAAGCAAAAGTCAACCGGTGCTGTAACACAAGTCGCTTCTTCTCTGGTTTCGCATTGCGTTAAACAAAGCAAATAAAGTAGCAAAATGAAATTGGCATGCAGTGTAAACAAGTTTTGCAGTCGGATTGTGTGATTATTTAGGATATATAGAAATCTGTAACTTTTAATTAAAACCTGTTTGTAGCGTTTTTTGAAGACAATCAATTTCAACTTGCTTATTTTAACAAAACTCGGTACGCCCAGTGTAATCTCAAGAAATGATACGCTTGTACGCTTACGCCAAGTGTAGACTGGACTTACAGTAAAACTTAAACTCTTTTTATTCCAAGCACATACGCGCTCAACGTATGTAGAAAATTTAACCACTCCAATTCACTTAAAAAATTTTACCAAAATGCAAGCGTTTAAACCTCTTTTGTACTTGACCAGAAAGTAAATAGAGAGGAGGCTTAAAGGCCTGGGCAACATAACTTTTTTAAATAACTTCCAAATTTCAGCAATTTAGTTCTTTCGAATGGCTACAAAAACGTTCAAAATGGGATCCCAATTACGTTGAAAAGGTAATTTTTTTTCCGAAAAACCCCAAAAATGCGTAGCGTTTAGGGGCTCTGGCCCTCGGATTTCCGTCTGCGATACGTTCGAGGTTGCTGAACGCGCAGCCTGGATTAGACAGTTTTCGTACAGGAAAAGCTTTATGCTGCGGTTTAAGCCTTTTTCCCTTACCAAAATCCTGGCTGCACACCTGACATTCTTACGTATTAACGTCACGTTCATTTTCATCCGCCTTTAAAACTGGTCTTAAATTGCTAATGAGTACAAACATACAAAAGGAGAATAATGTCAAATTTAATAAAAATACAGCAACGTTAGAATTACAATAACGCAACGAATTAACGCAAAATGAATCTAAGTGCATTACTTCGAGATGGACTATCAGCCTGAGCTGGAACCGGTCAGAATTTTTTTGATCTGATCGGTAAATTTCAAACGGTCAACCGGTTTCTGACCGGCCCGGTCGACCGCATTTTTGACTAAAGATTTTGTTCATTGTTCAATGCATCTAATGAAAAATTGTCAAAAGGTGGTAGGGCATGAATTAGGTGTTAAAATTTGTGGCTCTGGAGGGGGCAGAATTGTGAACTGGTCCTGCCCGAACCCAAAAACTAATTTGAATCCCAAATCATGTCCGAAAAAAAAGAAAATTAAGTTTTAGGTCTGAAAAATTAAGCAATGATGCCAAATTATTTTGATTATATTTTTGTGCACCTAAGATAAAAAGTAAGTCTCAAGCCGGAATTAAGTCCAAAATTTTTGTCAACGTTAAGCCCGAACCCGACCTGAAAAGCCCTGGCCGACTTACAACTTTAGACCGGGGTCTCAGAACCAGTAGCGTACGCAGGATTTTGAAAAGGGGGGCAGGAACTTCAGAAAATTTGAGAAAAACAAAGATCTGAATCAGAAATTGTTCCACCCAAAATCAGTCCAATTTTTCGCCCAAAATTAGGTGAAGAGCAAAAAAAAAAGATCTTCACTCAAATTTAGTCCGATTTTTTGCCCAAACGTGGGTTCAAGCCTGAAAGAAACGCACAAAATATACCTTTTGTGTGATCAAACCTTCTGCACAACTTGCAAAGGGGGGGGCATGCCGCAATTTTGCATACTATTCTATGCAATTATACGATCCTAGCGACCCAAAGGACCCACGGACCGATGGCCTCCCCCCCTAAATACGCCCCGGCTCAGAACAAAACCGCAAAAAGTTTTTGCGTTTTTTGCAAAAATAAATCAATTTAAAAACTTTTGTCGGTTAAATTTCGGTTTGTAAAACCTGCTTTGAGCAGCGCAAAACGTGCACAAAATAAGCATAAAAAGAACTGGAGGGCGCAAGCTAAATTATTAGACGTTTTTTCTAATGATATTATGCGTAAGGCCAAGAAAAAAAGTTAAAATTTTTTAGCTATTGGTGACAGATTATTTGCAATTAGCCAAGCAGCAAACACTGAACTGTTACGACATTGGCTAGAAAGTATTCGAAATATAATGTGCCGCAGCAGTTTCTAGAAAAGCTACTTCAGAACAAGCCATGGCTCGTTAAATATAAAAAAATAAGAGCTAAGTCTTTCTTGCTCAGTGGAGAGTGTGGTAAATTTAAGTTGAAAAAAGGTTTTCAAAGCAGCAAGATTTTAGCATGTACTAAAAAATCTGAAATCTGCGCCACTTCTACTTTCAAGTTGACTAAAATGATGCTAAAAGGCCAAGTAGGGTAAGCCTCTTCCACATGCATGCTTTATTATAATCTGATTACGTGATTTTAATGTATATTTTGCACTTTTTTGCTTTGTGCCGTGGCCCAAAGTGGGGGGAGGCATGCCACAATGCCCACCCTAAACACGTCCCTGGAAGTGCGTGTTTTAATGGTCACAGCATATTAGTCACAGCTTGAAACCATTCAACAAGTATTTTCAAAAGGTGTGGTTAGTTAACATTGTTTTTTTTATTAAAAGTTTTATTTATAATAAAATATGTATGTGTATTTCGATTGGTGGTTAGATGTCTTTTAGTTGCAAGAAAGGAGAATTTGACCGGTGTTTTAACCGGCTTGACCCGCCGCTCGAAGAATTCAATCCGACCGGTAACCCAACCAACAGGTCGACCCAACCGGTTTCCATTTCTGCTGTCAGCTGCTTTATCTACAGATTTAAAAAATTAACAAAACTGCTAATAATGCTATCAATAATAATTGGCGGGATAAGCTGTAATGTGCAAAATTGGTTTTAGAGGGTTAAGGCGTTGAATCACTCCACTGTTAAAGATGGATTGAAAGCAAAATCAGTGGGGGTAATCGAATTAGATGAGATTGGCGTTGACTCCATTCTTCTTGACCCAGCCGTGAAATCTCTTGGCTACTCTGCATAGCCTACCCTTTTTTCCAACAAGGATCTGTTCTGCCGAAAAGATTAAACTGATTACTGCGCAGCGAAACGGCTCAATGCAGTACTGGATGCCTAAATGCGGCTTTTCCATGGAATAGAACTGGGATGGCGTCGCCAATGTTATCAACGTCAGGGTTGCCAAAAAAAATTAAAAGCAAGGAGGCCCCTTCGTTGTGTTTGAAATAGAGTATTTCTTCAACGGCTTGGTCAACAAGGATCAAGTCAACGCTAATCTAATCCGATACGACTGTCCTAACTTTAAATACCCCTATTGATTTCGTCTCCAGTTCTAGTTTAAGTAGCTATTGGTAAAGACAATTTAGCTTTAAGCAGCCAATCAACTACCTCGTATTACGTAAAACCGATTTTGTGCAATACATTTAGAAAGAGACTATTTTACTCGAAATTTTTATCTAGTTTTACATTAACTTTGACCCAAATTTAAACCAAACTCAAATTCTTATAACCTAAAACTAACCCCAAACCTAACTCCAATCCAATTCCAACTCAGACCCTAATCCATCTTAACCCTTAAAAAACTCAAAATGTGCGGATGAATATTTCTTATTTGGGATTTATTTTTTTAATTTAAAAAATTCCAGTAAAATTGTCACTCCCTTTTTTGTGCCTGCAATGATTTGTCAATCGTCTACTTCAAAGTCAGAACGAGTTGAAATTCGTTTGTGCGGTAATAATGTACTTAGAAGTTTTTGGTTAAAATTTAAATGTATTTTTTGGAGACGAAATCTCGACTAAAACACCGCGCTTCGTCAAACCAATGCTCGGCACAAATAAACTCAAAGTAGCATATCACGCAAATCGATGAATTAACTTGATTGTTTTTAGACAACTTTCAGATTTAGTGCAGGGTACCAAATGAAGAATAATTCTTTCATCCCGAAGAAAAATTGAAGTTATATCAGGTTCATGCTCTTCAATTTTGTTATATTAGGTTCCAATGTGAAACTGAATAATACGCTCGTATGAAAAAAGTTTACCTTACAAACTGGCCAAATAAAACCCACTTGGAAAATTAAAACGACTAAGTGCCTTTAATTAGGAATTTTTTACTGAAAATATTTTTTGAACAAAATTTTGCTCCTAAAATTGCAATATGCTTTTGCTTTTTCATTTATTTTGGATCAAAAACTAAACTCAAAAGTAATGAAGTGCTTTTCGGACTAGTAGACTATAAATTAGGTTGCTTCAATTTTACTTGAAGAAATTCCGCAGAATGCACTTTTTTGTCAACTTTGGCAAGTCAGCGTAAAAAAAATTTAGAGAGTAGCAGGCAGTGGTGGGCAAATTACTGCACAAAAGTAATAAAATTATTTCACTAAAAATTAATCTTAAAAAGTAATGAAATTATGGTAGTCGTTGCTTCTCAGAAAAAGTAATAAGTAGTTGGTCGATACAAATTACAAATTACTTTGAATGAAACATTCAGCCAAAATGACAGTGGCAGAGATGGAACCGGTCAGGATTTTCTCGACCCGACCGGTAAATTTCAAAATCATCGCCGGTTGACCGGTTTTTTCACAGAAAATTTTTCTTCACTGTTCAATGTATCTTATCAAAAGTTTTCAAAGGGGTGCATGGGTGAGGTGTTAAAATTTGTGACTTTGCGAGGGGGTCTCAGAAAAAAATGCAAAAAAAATTTGCGTTTCTTGCAAAAATGACTTAATTTTAAGACCTTTTTTGGTTTAGTTTCGGTTTGAAAACCCTGTTTTGAGCAGCTCAAAACGTGAACAAAATAAGCATAAAAAGAACTGGAGGGTACGAGCTAAATTATTAGACATTCTTTCTAATGATATTATGCGAAAGGCCAAAAAATGAAGTTACAGTTTTTTAGCTATTCGTTGAAGATTATTTGCAATTTGCCGAGCAGCAAACACTAAACTGTTATGACATTGGTTAGAAAATATTCGAAATATAATGTGCCCCAGCAGTAGTAGAAATGCTGTTACTTCAGAACAAGCCATGGCTAGTTAGATATAAAAAAATAAGAGCTATGTTTTTCTTGCCAGGGCATGGTATGGAATGGAAGACGATTTTTCCATATTTCATACGGGCAATTTTCTTCCATTCCATATTCCATTCCATATTAAAATTTTCTTCCATATTCCATTCGATACTTCCATACCAAGGTATGTTTAAACCGGAAGCTACGCGTAATTTGTATTGCATTTTTGCAACCTTAAGCGTACCTTTGTAAGTTGTCGCTCGTGAAGGTAAGCAGTATGGTACAATGCATCTCATCCCATATTTGAAGGACTAACGCAATGAGCTACCATAAAAATCCACTCAGCATGAAAACATCAACCACGCAGTCAACAGGCAATAAGTTGACCGATATGCATTGGGTTCAATGATTGCAAGTTTTTAACCACACGAACTATGAAATTTGGTATAGCCAAACTGGCACAATCATTTTACACAAGTACCGAAAAAAAGTTTAAATGCAAAAAAAAACAAAAACATAAAGAATTAAGTTCAATCGAGGATAGAGAAGCAAAACAAATCTTTATAACTGAGGAAAATAATTCCTTTTTAACTTTGCAAATTCAGTGCCGTCGCTATCATATGCCAAGGGGGCCTTGCCCCCCATTTTGATTTACTAAAAATATTTTTTTGGAGCATTACGTTACCAGAAAATCGACAATGATGCAAAAACCAGTAACATTTAATCTTACCTACTTGACTGAAGTAACCTGCATTAGCAGTATATCGAAGTTTTTAAATACTGGAAGTTTAGTGGTTCAATTTTCAAACACCAGATTTAACATCCCAAGTTTACACCTCTGAACCTGAAAGGCCATCAAGGAATTAGGTTAGTCATATCAATTTCATAGCTATGAACATTTGCATCGTATTCGATTCAAAGTATTCTAAGCCCGAAGCCATTGTTTCTCAAACAATGGGTCGGGATGCACAACAGACTGCAAAGCGTTTACTGTAGAGACGGATATACTGTAGAGACGCAAGTACGAGGGCAAGGGGGCTTAGCCCCCCCTTTCAGCCAAGTCACTAAAAAATTTTAACCCTAAAATGCAAGCATTTAAAGGTGTTTTTGAATTAATCTGTATGTAAAGTAAGGACTGAATAGGCAGGGGAATTTAATTTTTCCACTGGCTTCTAAGTCTTAGCAATTTAATTCTTTAAATAGCTTTAAAAACAAGCAAAATGTGATCCAAATGGCGTTGAAATAGTTATTTTTTCTGGAAAAATCAAAAAATCGCCCAGCGACAGGGGCATCGCCCCCAGACCCCCGTCTATATGAGATGATTTAGTAGCACCGCTTTGCTCAGCTCTCCACCCAATCGAGGCATTTTTCAAATAAAAAAATTTTAACTTACAAGCCTCCTCCTTTTGCAAAATTTTGGTTACACGTCAGTTCATGAGTCTGTCGGAAAGTAGAAGTGCAGACCAGCAAAAAAGTTTATTTCGTTTTTTGAAAGACCAGCTATTTTGTATTTTTTTAAGCACACTCAAGGTTGTTTAGGTTGCAGTCACGGCTGCTGATAGACTTTACACGTGATTATGGGCGGAAGGGAAAGGAGCTAAAAAACATCATCGAACTTATCCATGTTTCTTTTTACGACATGATTGAACAATCTGAAAATTGAGCATAATTTGCAGCCGTACAAGATCAGTTTTAATGTGCGAAAGTTCTGTCTATTTTAGTGCACCTTAACTTCGTTTAGGCTGGCGACGTCACTAAGCAAATTGTCATTATCAAAATAAAAGTTAAGCCAGTCAGCATCAATGCAGCTGCAAATTGCAATGAAAATATATTCTATGATATTATGATGCAATGCCTTCAGTCCTTATAATGCTAGCACAATGTTCAAATGTTCATGACCAAATTACAGTATTAATTTTTTGACAGATGATTAGCTGCGAGACGCTTCTACATAGTTTTAGTTATCACTATCGGTATTCATTTTTCTGTATATGAAATGAGCGAAATCTAGTATGGAATGGGTATAGAAGTATGGAAGATTGTCTTCCATTCCATTCTTGAAATCTTCCATTCCATTGTGGCATTTTCCATATTCCATAACGAAATTTCCGTTCCATTCTATTCCATTTTCGATTCCATTCCATACCATGCCCTGCTTCTGGCCCAATGTAGAAAGTGGTAAATTTAAGTTGAAAAAAGCTTTTCAAAGCGGCAAGATTTTAGCATATACTAAAAAATCTGAAATCTGTACCATTTCTACTCTTAAGCTGATTAAAATGATGCTAAAATGTCAGACAGCGCAAGCCTCTTCCACATGCATGCTTTATTAGAATCTGATTACGCGTTTTTAACGTATATTTTGCACTTTTCTGCTTTGCGCCGTGGCCCAAAGGGGGCATGGCACAATACTCCGACCCTAAATACGCCCCTGGATGTGCATGTCTTAATGGTCACAGCATATTAGTCATAGCTTGAAACCATTCAACAAGTGTTTTCAAACGGTGAGGTTTGTTAATACTGTTTTTTTATAAAAAGTTTGATTTATGATAAAATATATCAGTATATTTCGGTTGGTATTTCGATGTCTTTTGGTTGCAAAAAAGGCGAATTTGACCGGTATTTAAACCGGCTTGACCGGCCGGTCGAAAAATCTCGACCCGACCGGCAACCCGACCGGTGCCGGTCGACCCGACCGGTGCCGGTCGACCCGACCGGCAACCCGACCGGTGCCGGTCGACCCGACCGGTGCCGGTTGACCCGACCGGTTTCCATCTCTGGACAGTGGTGTGCGTCAACTTTTATAATAAGGCTGTGTGAGGGAAAATGTTGCATCCCCTTTATGATTCAAGCACCATTATTACACTCATATGCAATGATCAGATGATGGCTTTCATTATGCTTCCTCTTCGACGCGGTTCAGCGTTAAAGAATATTATTTTAATTATTTAACCTGAGTGAGCGCAGAATTGTTTAACTTCGGATTATTTGTTTCCGCGATCACAGATTATATCATAACTCTTCGGCTATTGTAGCTTTTGGTGCGCTAAAGAAAAGCCTTCAATACCAACGTTATGAAGCAAAATCGAGCAATAAAAATTTAACAATTTTGGTTGATTCAGAATCTGAAGTAATCATTTCAACAACAAAGCAGCTTTATAACTTTCAGCAGTTGGTCTTGATCTCGAGTCTATAGGCCTTCTCGCATTATAGACACAAACTGATTTATTTTTTGTGACAATCTTAATAATAATATCACGCTTTCGGTAATCCTCTCACCGTAATTTTTTTTAACTTCTTATTTCAATAGTGATTATCAGTATTAGGCTACAGTGACTTTTTGTTACTAATACTATTATTAAAAGTTTATAACAAAGATGTCAGAAAGACGTAATTCTATAAGATTCTAATCGCTTTCTACTTGTTTATTTATTAGAAAAGTTGATTGGAGGTACAGAACTAGAGAAATGCTTTGAATAAAATTTGAAGATATAAGCATTTTAATCAAAGCAAAATTTGAAGAGTTGGTTGGTGGTACAGAACTTGAGAATTGCCTTGATTAAAATGTTCATATCTTCGAAGCTTTTCGTCTGACACTTGTCAAGAAGAATCGTCAGAATGGAGAGCGTAGAAAAATGAGCGGCTATTTATAGGAAGTAGCTGAACTAGATGCTACTTAACTGATCAGTGATTTCCTATAAATATTTCCTATAAATAGCCGCTCATTTTTCTACGCTCTCCATTCTGACGATTCTTCTTGACAAGTGTCAGACGAAAAGCTTCGAAGATATGAACATTTTAATCAAGGCAAAACAAAATTTATCTGTTTTTTGTTGTTGTTGTTTTGTGATATTGTTTGAATTGTATTGCACTAGATGTTTTCGAATTTTTTGTAGTACGGTAGTTGGCTTGTTATGACAAGAACTTTTCTTATTGCAGCCGAAATGGAACAATATATTGCTATTGCGTGACCAACTTAATCTTTTAGCACGAATTTGGAATGCGGCACTACGCGGTCGTAGATAAATACTAACTCGAAAGACTATGGGAACAGGCCTGCACAACTCGCTGCAGTACAAGGGCCATAACAACGCAAACCTACTTGTCGCGGATCGTGTACTTTCGCTGTTGTAGCTACCATCGCTAGGGCGAAACGTCTTGTGATTGTGGAAAAGTAAAAAACAACCGTTACCTCTTTACCTTCATGCTCAAACATCTAATTGTTGTATTTTGGTAGCAGTAGCTACAGTAACTCAGCTGGTAGCAGTATCACTGTCATTGCTCGAAGGTTTAAAATAATTTTGTTCGGAGCGAAGATTGGTACCTAAAGTTTATGCTTTAAGTCTCTTTTCATTATTGTAATTGTAATTGTAATTACATTTTATTCACCAAGTTGCCTTGGCCAGGAGACAGCGATGGGACCTTCCGGTCTTCGAGTCAAGCGGCCACCTGCCTACCACACTCGGTGGAGGCTTCACACTGTCCCTTTAATTGCTGAACGTCAAGCAGGGAAGATGTGAATACCAATTTTTATAGTCTTTGGTTTGACCCGACCGGGAATGGAACCTAAGTCTACCGTTTCAGTAGCAGACGCTCTATCCACTCGATCACTGATCAGTTAAGTAGCATCTAGTTCAGCGAGATTCGGATGTTGGGTTGCAAAATGGCGTCTAGATTACGTTCGTGTGGAACTGAAACCAAGTTTAGGCAAACTAAACGCAGTACTTTTGATTTTACAACTGCAAACAAGTATTTGTTTGTCCATTTAGGGTTAAACACTCTGCCCTCCCTTCTAATGTTTCTTTTCTTGTTTTCTGTCATTATATTATTATAGATATGCTACACAAGCAGGGCCTCAGAGAGAAAATTTTCCAGGGGGTACGAAGGTCAATGCCGGGCCCCCAAATCTTATTGGGCCCCTCAAGCCTTATTAGGGGCCCATACGGTTAAACCACTTTTTGTCCGATGGGTGTAGATCTTCATTTAAAAGCGAAGGGATGACGATATTCGCATACAGTTAGGTCCTATCAAAAACACAACTAGACATAAAATTGCTTTAAATCCAGCTAGGGGGTTTGGGGGAGCGCTGTGAGCTACCCCAGCGTGGTCTGGGGCGGAGCCCCGGAAGCTTTAGCACTTTTTATGTTTCTCGAGGGTAAAATACACCATTTGATCAACATCCCGGCACCAAACTTGCTTAAATTGACAAGCAGAAAACGTGATATACATGAAAGAAAGTATGTGAAGTGGGGGATGATGACATTGACACAATATTATACAATATAATGACTTTAATACTGCAAATCCAACTATTTTACTGATAAAAGTTTTAGGAAGTCATCTGCAATCATAGACTTCACAAACCCAAATACCTATTAAACTCATACTGATTGAGTGAGTTACTGTATGATAGTAGTATAGTATGTCAACTTTGACTCCACTCTCTGAGATTGAAATGCTTTTGGATCTCGTAAAATGTGGGCCCTCGTACATTGTTATACCATAAAATTAGCAGGGTTGTAGGTCTCGAGACCATTTTTTTGTGGTCTCGGACTTGGTCTCGACTCATTCGCACTGGTCTCGCTCTTGGTCTCAAACCATGGTGGTCTCGGTCTCGTGGCCGAAAATTGATCTCCAGACCTGCAATAAAATCTGCTTTAGAATTTGCAGCAGGACATTTTTTTCTAAGCTTTAAAAAGCAAAACTAGAATATAAAAACGTTTTAGTCAATTTTTTTTCTCACACCAAAGCAGGTGGTAATTACACCAAAGTTTTCACTTTGTGAAACCACGTTAAGCACCTTTATTTTCCCAAAGGATTTCACTCCGGGTTAAATAACGCAAATTGTGAAACTTCATTGCGTAAACTGTAAAGGCTTTGAAACGAAAACTGCGATCACATGATGTGTATTGGGTGGAATTAGATAAGTCGCGAAAACATGTTGCGCTTGAATTGGGCAAAAACTCTTTAACGCTTGGATTTTGTTTTTCAGTCGTTTATCGCAACTTTTTTATTCCGATTCCAGTTTGAAAACCTCGAAGAATGCAAGTTTCAAAACTGTGTTTGAAAACTAGTTTTCGCTACTTTTGACCCATTCACACCTAGAGAATTTCCTGCCATCATTAATTGAAACTTGTCTTGGAAAATGTTAGTATTACCTACTGTAACTCGTATCAAGTAACCATTTTGAAAGTTGAATACTTACCGCCGCATTTACTCATAAAGGGTAGCCAGCAGGGAGCCCATAGACTACTCAGGGCATGAACTTATGACCCACGTAGTCATGAAGAAAATTTACACAGCATCCGATTAGCCTACTATGTCAACAATGTCAACAATCCAATAATTTCTGGTTACACAGTATTCGAATTGAAAGCTTTATACCGAATTTTGTATTATGCGTGCTGCTAGCACAAAGCAAAAGTGTGAAGTCTTAGTAATAGCATTGTAGCCGTTAAGAAATCTACTGCTGTTTATTCGTCACAGATAATACAGTTGTTTATCGTATTTGATGAGTTCAAAACCCTATACTTCACTTTTAACAGAATATTAAACACCTTAATCTCTGATAGTCTTAAAATTTTTATTTATAGCTTCATTAATTTTGTAATGGCAAATAATCAGTCGAGTCGTCAGTAGCGTAAAGTCACTGATATTTTTGCTGAGCTTGAACTCGAAAAAATTAAATTTCCGAACTCAAACTTGAACTCAGACTTGCTAAAATAGACCAAACTCAAACAAAAATCGATCGAGTTGCGCGCTTGAAAATTCCCCCTAATCAAAAACTCCTGGCTGCGTTTTTGTAGCTACCTTTAATACGGTACTTCAAATATACAATGAGCTTTTTTTTTTGTAGTTTTATTTCATGTTTTTGTCAGTTTTATTGACACACAATTCCTGTGGAAAATAAATTTAATCAGGCTTCGATCTTCGAGTATGAGGCATTAAGTTCAGCTGAAGTCACTCTTCAAAAATAATTTTGGTGAAAATGTACAAAAAATGATGTCATCGAGATGTTTTGACAAAGTAATTCCTTGGACTAATGCAATTTGTCATCTGAATCAATTTATATAATCATAAAACCAACTTATCAGCAAATTTAAGCCCCAAAAATTTCTTTCAAAAAATTAAAAAAACCATTGTGACGTCATTTTCTCCGGTTTCGGTCTTGGTCTCCGACTTTGCCGGTCTCGAAGCCAAAATTGTGACTGGTCTCAGTCTTGGTCTCGGAAAATTTTTGTGGTCTCGGTCTCGAATGAGTCGGTCTCGATTACAGCGCAGAGAATTAGGGCTCTCAAGTCAGAGAAATGTAACAAAACGTTAATTTTGGTGCAAGTGTATGGCTTTTGATACATTTTCCTCTTTTTTTAAACAAATTGGCCACTATTGGATGCCCCATAGGCTGCGTAGCAAAACTAGTGACCAATTACCTGTACTGAATAGGCTAACTGATATTTTTGCTGTAGGCAAGTTTGATTACGTTGTTTTGGTGCGATACCAAAACTTAACGCGGAAATCTGAACTCTTCCGGGGCCCCTTGAGCCCGGGCCCCCCTAGGCCCGAGCCCGGGTACGATGTACACCCTGAACCCCCTCTCGCAGGCCCTGTACACAAGTAACACAACTAACTGCTTGCTGACAAATAAACGGAAAGTAAAATTATTGGATAAAAAAGCAAACGCCGTAAAATATCCAGTTCTACGCGCGTACACACAATTGCATCAGCTATCACTATACGACAAATATAAATTGCTTAAAAGAGATAAAGCTTGAAATCACATGAAATCACATGAAATCATTTCGAGGATCGCAATAAAAGGCTTCGCTGGGCCGTATGTTGTGCAAGCCTGTTCTAGAAAGTCTAGATTATTGAGAACGTCAGATCGATACCCGTTATTAAAATAATTGACTCTTTTTTATTTGCACTTCTGTGCGTTTTACAACACCTAATCTGCCAGTATCAAACAACAAAAAACTTTCGTAAATAAAACTAGTGTAAGAACAAAAACGATTGCCAATATTGAACTAAGCATAACAATTTATTAGACGCGTTTCGCTTTAACTTAAAGCATCATCAGTAGAATGAATTTGCAAAGTAAGAAGCACGAATTTATATACAATAGCCACCCATTAATTCAGGTGGCCACGGCACGGTTTAAGATTTGTCATAATTGAATAAAAGAGCGACAGGTCATACGTTTAAACACACAAGAAAACACAGCGGAATAGCGACGTCGTTTTAAACAACATTTTAAAACAATTAAGCATTGAAAAGATACAGGGGCAAAGATTGATTGTCGACATTCAGTTGTGGTTCTGTTTTGGAAATATGTAGAGTTTCTTTGATGCGTAATTTGGTTACGTGATTACTTCTGTCCAAAATTTTGGGTGAGTCAAAATTAATTACGTGGTTGGGATTATTGAGCAAATGTTTGCAAACTTCAGAATCTTCACACGTGCGATGTTCATTGAGGCGAGTAATTAGGTTCCGTTTGGTTTGGCCAATATAATTTTGACCACAACTACAAGTTAATTGATACACAACACCTGATGAATGTAATAACGATTGACGATCTTTATATATTGGCCAAACCAAACGGAACCTAATTACTCGCCTCAATGAACATCGCACGTGTGAAGATTCTGAAGTTTGCAAACATTTGCTCAATAATCCCAACCACGCAATTAATTTTGACTCACCCAAAATTTTGGACAGAAGTAATCACGTAACCAAATTACGCATCAAAGAAACTCTACATATTTCCAAAACAGAACCACAACTGAATGTCGACAATCAATCTTTGCCCCTGTATCTTTTCAATGCTTAATTGTTTTAAAATGTTGTTTAAAACGACGTCGCTATTCCGCTGTGTTTTCTTGTGTGTTTAAACGTATGACCTGTCGCTCTTTTATTCAATTATGACAAATCTTAAACCGTGCCGTGGCCACCTGAATTAATGGGCGGCTATTGTATATAAATTCGTGCTTCTTACTTTGCAAATTCATTGTACTGATGATGCTTTAAGTTAAAGCGAAACGCGTCTAATAAATTGTTATGCTTAGTTCAATATTGGCAATCGTTTTTGTTCTTAGATTAAGCAGAAACTCCGACCGTTATGCTCCAAAACTAGTGTACTACTTATTTACGTTATACTCTTAAGCAAACCGAAACAAAATGTAACTGCGAAACTGTAGAACTTTACCGTGATTTTTCTAATGCTATTGCGCTTGTGCTGCTTACATTTAAACTAATCTATCATCAAGCTCGGCGCCATAGTAGCGTAACAGTGGGGTGGAAAAGTATTTGGGGTGGACAGATCAATTTTACCTTCATCTTTGGAAGGAAAAAAAAGGTCTTCATCGTGGCAGTTTACCTTTTTTCGAGGTACAACTCTCGCTCGGGGGGACACGTTCACATTGCCTGGCGGGGCGCGGCGGAATCTAATGGTGCGGATCTCGTTTCTTGCCCACAAATTCAAGGGTGAAGTAAAAAAACAAAAAACAAACAAAGGTCTTCGGCGCGAAATCTTAGGCTTAGTTTTGATGTACACTCGTGTTTTTCATCCTAGAACAAAACTTTTCCCGCGCTTGGAGGGGCATAAGCAGTATTTTATGGGGCACAAGCCTCAAAATACACTCAAATGGCACCGGGCCTGTAACTTTATTGCGGGGCACAATCCTCTCTTGGGGGCACAGTTCTCGCTTGGGGGGCACAAAAAATGATTTGGGGAGGCACGGCGCCGAAATGCCCTCCCATGGCGCCGGTCCAGTCTATCATTCTCATCGTCTTTTTTGACACGCAGAAAGGTATGCGGCCAATGGCACGACCATGCGTCATTCTCAGACACAAACTGTTTTGATTGGTTGGAAATCTGAATCAGCAGCCAATCAAGTGTTACGCCTTGATAGTGCCTGAACGGCGACGTCATCACAAACACCTTACAAACTGATAAAAAGCGCCTTGTTTCAACTGCAAACACTTTTTTGTGATCTGCACCTTGTCTGCAATTAATACAGTAACATTTAAAAAGCTATTTGTAATTAGCAATTTTGACACCTCTAAAAAAGTAATAAAATTACCACAAAAATTACTGTTTTGAAAAAGTAATGTCATTACCGTAAAAATTACTAAAAAAGTAATTCGTTACTTTAGTAAATCGTTATTGCCCACCACTGATAGCAGGACTAGCAGCACCGACTCTCCTGCAAAAGAACCGTGTATATGCTATTGCTTCTAACATGAAATAATATGTTTTTAGATTATCATGCACATCATAAAGAAGTCAAATCTGGAAAACAAGTTATTCAGAAGACATTCTTGTTTTGGTGCTGATTTCACGACAGTAGAACTGACATTCACGTTTATATATTTTTATTGTCATGCATCTAAATAATCAATCATCAATCAAGTTTATTTGGTTATCCAATACGGCCGCTATTAATACGCAGCAGTAGGCAGAGGTGGGAGTCGACGACACATGGCTGGAGGCTATGAACACAAAAAAAACATCCGAGGCCAAGGTTAAGGACCGACTTTCCGAGGACAGACTCTCTCGAGGCCAAGGACAGGATTGCTCGAGGCCAAGACCAAGGACCACGGACCCAACGCGCAAGTGTTCTCCAAAAAAAAAGGTCTTCACGCAAAAATCGCAAATTTTCAGACGAAGAAAAAAAGGTCATGACCTTGGCCCATTTTTAACAAATCCAAAAACAGTGCTGTCCTCGGCCGAGGACTGGGTATTGAGGACTTGGAGGCTTCGAGGCCACGACCAAGGGCTTCAAATTGTGCCCTCGAGGGCTCCACCTCTGACAGTAGTATTAAACATAAATTGTAATGGTACAGTTATAAGCAACCAGCATGCTGTATAAACTGGGCGGTGAAAGACTATTTCATGGTAATCTAAGTCAAACTGCCCATTATTTAGAAGTTTGACTTGCCACGAATTGCTCAAAAACAAAATCAACACAAACCACAAAATTAACAAACCATATACAAACACAAGCTGTTATAGAAATTGCGAAAAAAATAATAATTACTTATTTTGCTTTTTGACTTGTTTGCTGAAAGTATACTTGGACAAAAGTTTCAAATTTGGCAAAATGATATTCCATAGTTTTGCTTCAGTATATGAACATGGAGTTTGCCCATGTGCTTTCGTTCTTACAATGAAAAAATTCTTTTGGTTCACAAATCTACTATTATAATTATTGTGATAGTTCTAACAAAAAAAAAAAAAGTAATCAAACTTTTCAGGAAAAATTCGATGATGAAAAGAGTACATAAATTTGCCCCTTTCACGTTTAAATATATTTTTTATTTGCAAAGTATTCAATGATTTGTAAAGATTATTATTGATTTAAACATTATTGTTTAGGCACTTAAAGTGAAACCAAGTAGACTCCTGTGTCAGTAAACGTATATCAATATTTTTAAGAATATTTAAATTCTTGGGTGAAATACCTTTGTTTTGGTTGATTGTTTGTTTGTTAAGCCTTATAACAAGCGGGAGCTACTGTAGCTACGCTTGACGTTCAAACCGGCATTCATAACAGTGACAATCTTCCACATCATTATTGCTTCTGCAAATGGGTGAAGGGATTCTAAATGTTTACTTTGCACCCGTATGCCTGTCCTTGTTCAATCAGCTTGGCCTTCATGGCTGAGGAGATGTCGCATTTTTTTAACCAAAGTTTCTCTATCTTGTCGAGGCAATCCAGAAACATGGAGGCTCCTTCATCACCAATGTCCGGATTAAATCGGAGTTCGAGAATTTTTATCTGAAAATAAACAGATAAAAACAACTATATTAAAATCAGCTGTGATCAGGAGTTTTATAATTTTTAGAAGACTTTAATGCTTAATAATTTCCCCGTATATGATGCATAAAAATGATTTAGGGCCGTTTTATGAGGGAGAATTACCAAATTTGACTTATTTAAAATATTGCAGCGTGTAATGAAGATTTATTTTCGGCCACCGTTAACTTTTTATTACGCTATTAAACCCTCACTCAAGTCGTGACTCTTTAGTGGTTGCTTGACTAGACGACCAGAAATATTGGTCACTTCGCAGTCTCCTTCTGAGATTGTTTGTGTCTGTCATTTTTGATGTTATGATTTATTTTACTCGGCCAATACATTCTGTCGGTCTGTCTGTCGTATATGAGCTCAGCCACAAATCGAAAGTTTGACTACCACGATTCTTAAGACTCTTTTGGTAACCCCAAAACTATTTGACATGAAAAAAATGTTGTCATCAACAGAATTGAAAAGCTGCTAAGTTCACTGCTTTTCATATTTTACAGCATGAAGAAGAAAACAATAAAGAAGTACGCTTTACGCTGCATTTGCCACACAAGATTGAAACCTAAAACAAAAATCTGCTCCCGAATATGTTTTTCTAGAACGAGCATTAGACTACACTGTCAATGCAACTTTACCATATGAACACGAGCCTGTTTGCATATTGTTGCATGTACTTGGTCATACTCTTGAATATTTTCAGTTTCACTATCAGACTGTAGATCTGTTTTCTTGTGTTGTCTATTATTTGACAGCAATCATTAGTTTAGCTATACAGTAAGCTATTTTGTAGCATGCTATTTCATGGCAAAGAACGGTCGTCCATTATTTCAGAGCAACTTTTCGGGAAAATAGTAAAAAGCAAGCAGTCTTGATCGCATGGCATCATATCAAAGCATTGCTCGAATAATTAATTTTACCGGTTTTGTTCTCTTTTTTATTCTCTCTATCATTTGTTTAACAATTTGACTCGTAACCCCACAGGCTTGCAAACTCAGTTCTTCAAAGTTATCAACGCATTTCGCCAAGACAAAGTGAAGAAGATTGCCTTGTACTGGAACATCACTGAGCCATAGCTGCTTCACCTAAATAAAAATTTTCAATAGTGTTTTTGGCTGCAATGCGGTGAAATTTTTTCAGGATACTTCAAATAAATCCAAAATTCTGAACATAATACATCGTAAGCTTACTCAATTGCAGTTAAGTTCGATGCGGGTTTTTGCGAAACAGACCACGACTTTGTCAGAGTCAATGAAATCTGCAAAGCGTCCGCTATACAGAATAGCAAATCTCTTAACTTATAAAAGCTATCTGATCAGAGGGGGAGTTCTTGGCCTCGAGGACACATTTTGAAGTCCTTGGCTTTCACCTCGAAGCGTCAAGTCCTCGAAAACTGCCCTGTCCTCGGCTCGAGGACAGCACTATTTTTGGAAACGTTAAAATTTTGCCGATCGTTTGAAAAGTTGTTTTAAAGACCGTTTTTTCTGGAGATCGCCTGAAAAACAAGTTTAAGACCTTTTTTGGGGGGAGAGAAGACCTTGCCGCCTGTGTCCTTGGTTCTTGGCCTTGAGCATTCCTGTCCTTGGCCTTGAAAGGGCCTGTCCTTGATAGGGCTGTCCTTGGCCTCGGATTTTTTTTGTGCCCTGGGCCTTGGCCTCGAGCTTTGTGTCCGTAACTCCACCTCTGTATCTGATATTATAAGTATCAAGTGCATCACAGAGGCAGTAGACATAAAAGAAAAGGTTTAATGTCTGCATAGAAATCTAAATTTCTACCAGTCTGGATTTGAATGGAAAACGATATTTAAAACCGCAGATCTCTAGGTCTAATGGGACCAGAAGAGAGCGTCATTTACAGTACACTAGATTGCTAAAAAAAGAGAGACAGGAGGAAAATTAGGAAAAATGCAGAATCAAATTCAACGTAGACCAGTTGCGTAGCCAGGGGGAGGGGCTCATTGGCATGTCGACCAAAATGCAGAATGGAAAAAATACTACATTTTCAGCACTTTTGAGACAGTTTTATGCACTGGAGTGGACTAAACAGTAATTTAAAACATCTTTTGAAACATATGTTCAGGGGGGGCTAATTTGTCAAAAATAAAATCAACAATTAAATGAAAACTTTGAAAAATGGTAAAAAATAAGCAATCAAATTTGATCGCAAGTGTAAAAATGCTAAACATCTAAACATAGGTGTCATCAACAAATCTACTATAAACTAAGTAACATGGGGGGGGGGGGGCTATTCAGTATTAGTTAATTACCAATCATTTCTCTCAAATCTCTTTTCATTAGTCCCCTCCCCCGATTATTTTTCTCTATAAACTGTATACGAAATAGATTACACCGTGTGAGTTTATTGAACTATTTGATTTTATAATTTACCAGCATCTAAACAAGAGAACTAACATTTTACCATTAGCCACCTCCCAAATAGACCATTTTTGCCACCAGTTTAATCATGTTTGCACTGCCAATTTCTAAGCGACGTTTTAAAAGCATTAGTTTTTAATCAAAATAGCCCTAAAATGAAGTTATTTTTGCAAAAAAATGCAAAATTTTCGAGCGCTGGGGGCTCCGCCCCCAGACCCCCGAAACAGCCCCCCCATTTCGAATTTCTGGCTACGCGCCTGACATAGACATACCTCAGGCCGCAGCACATTTTGAGGCTGCCCATTTAAATAACCATAAAGGCTCATGTTATTCTCTTTGTAAGCTGTTTAATGAAATATAAATCTCTTGGTTAATGATTTATAAGCTTCTACAGTAAAATGTTAAGTAGATCTTTGAGTATTGCTCCATTATTATTTTGACGGTGTTGAATGATTTTTTTAAGATGATAGACCCCAAACCTTGCCAAAAATGGTGAGGGATATATTCTTGAAGTCGAAAAATAAATGAACCAACTCATGAGTTAACCATATCCATATGTATGGCATGATAGCCTACCAACATAAATAGCATCCTAGTTTTTGAAATAAAGTAGATGCAGCTTGTTTAGCTCGAAGTGAGCATGATTTTTTTTTTGCTTTTGAAAACGATTTTTACGCTTTTTTGAGCACAAATAAAGGTGTGCATAAACCGAACGCGAAACAACTAAAATTTCACTTCATCGACAACACTTGGGAATGGTTGCAACCAGACGCAAACTTCACAAGTGGTTGCTTAACTTTACTTGGACAAATTTGCTGATGAATGGCTGGTTTATTTTGAGCAATTGACGTAAGCAACCACTCGTATCGTAAAGGTAGCCAACCTTCGCTTCGCGTTAATTCACGTCCTGGATAAACCCACCCAGCGAAAATATTGGAATCATAAAGAGCGTCCACCGCATATCAGGCATTTTTCAAACCAGCAAAGTTGCAGTTCTAAAAAATGTCGTCAGTATAAAAACTTCATATGTTATTAATTTACTTGGATATTGACATTTTGGTTCATCGTGCCATGAAGTTCTTTGAAGAAATATTGGGTACAATTTCCAACAAATGTAGGATCATCCACGATTATAGCCAGCTTGCTACCACGAGCTTGAAGCAAGTGAGCAATGTTTGGGATGTCACTGCAAATTATTTGAGTTTTCTCAAACATAATCTCATTTCTTAAACAATCTGCTGCTTGCTTAGTGAAGTCATTGTCTCCCATCTCGCGAAGCCATCCAGATATTGGAAGAATTGAATCCAGATAATCGATGTTTTCGGCGTCGCGATTGGTTTGAAGGGTTTTCATGACGATTTGTTTAAGCATCTCTTGACATTCTTTGCGGTCAGCGTCAGTGTTTAGATCATCTATATCAACACAATCTAGCAATTGGTTTAAAGTGTTGTTGTTGCAAAGACCAAAGAGAAACTTCATCACAACCTCAAATTTGTCACTTTCCAGTTCGGAAAGAATACTTCGGAATTTCTCTTTGTTTGTGTAGAGTCTCAGTTTTATTGCAACAAAAAACTCTTGCCACATTAAATGAGCAAAGTATGTTATTGCTTTACCTTGAAGCAATTTAAATTTGATATTGTTAGTTAAAAAAGCAGAAGTGTTTTCGAAATTAACCTTAGCTGTCTTCAAATGAATTTCTCGAAAGTAAAACCGATCACACAAAAACCCCTCGAAAGCCAAAAACGAAATTTCTTTAGTTTGAAATCTCCCTTCTAGTTTTTTCAAAAACCATTCTTCTAGCGCTGTAACAAGAATTGCCGTTAATGTGCTCATTGCGTTGTTTTCCAAGGAAGTCAAGCTGAAAAAACTTATCATAACCATAATACATGTGATAGGTACATAGCACAAGCTTTTGAGATCTGGACGGCTGTTTATATGCTGAAAAATTCTTTCACGTCGATCTACGTCATCACCGCATATATCACGGCAGATCTGCCATTGGCCACGGTTACTTATACCTAGCAAGTTGAGATAAAGATTTGATGAGTATTCATCTGGAAGTTGCGCCAGCTTACGAGGTCTAGATGTAACTATTTTCTTGGAGAGTGGAAGCAGACGGCCTGAAAGTAAATTTTGAATAAATGTGGAGGCTTGCACACTCGAAGTGAAATTGCAGCGGGGGCATTTGGCTTTAAGATCAAGAGTTGCTTCGTCCAAGCCGTCCATAACTATATAGACATTGTCGCTGGCTTCCAGGTGTTGAATAATCTTTTCTTTGTCTTCAGCTTCAAGATTGGAGATAAAAGGAGCAGAGGTGGTGAGAAATTGCAAGAGGTCTAAGTCATTTTGGTAATCTAGATCTCGAAATCTTATGAAAAATACCAAATCTGCCTGATAAAGATGAAGTTCTGGGCTGAGCATTTGTTGAACCAAAACTTTGGACAGAGTTGTTTTCCCAATTCCTGCTTGGCCCCCAATAAAAACAAGGTTGCCGTACCTCAGAACATGCTTAGATTTCGCTTCTTTTGTGCAGCATCTAGAAGCACTAATCATTGCATGCTTCATAGCCTCTTCAAAAATCACTTCATGTTTGACGATGTCAAAGAAATTATCAGAAAAAATATTGACCACATCTTTCCTGTAATGAAAATGGCCGGTTTGATCTAACTCCTTTACATTCCGTGCTTGCTTACTGATTTGCAATGGAGCAATCTCAATCATATCTCCACGAAATCGATCCTCTTCTCCACAAATTTCCAGGATTTGCTTCACAATGTCTCGTTTAAAACTTTCCACTAAATTAAAAACGTAATTAATAACAAGCTGAGAATAGAGTTATAATTTTTGTTTGTTTTAAAGGAGAGAAAATTTACACAGGTTGTTTGCAGTGTTTACTACAAGAGTGTTGTTTGTAATTATAGTTATTGTGGCATGATAGTTTTTTTTTTCTGTTTTACGTCTAAAAAGCTTAGAATAATCTGAAAGCCATCCTTAAACTGTAAAGTTTGAGCTTGACGTTTACTGTTTTTCCCATTGCATATTATTAACAGCTGCGAATTGAAAACAAACCTGTAAAACTTTAGTTGCTGTATTTTCTTAACTTTCTATTACAAAGTACAAAATGTTTTGATGACAGCTTCGATGACCAAATACAACGATATGTGTTTAGTACTTAGTGTAACATCGCTTATGATTTCTTGGTTATGGTTTCAAACTTTGGCTTAGATACATTAACTCTCTGTCTACCAAAAAAATCCCATGCAAATTGTACCATTGGGGTCCAATGGACCCAAGATTTCAAAAAAGTATTTGCCCATAAAGATCTCACACAAATCAACAAACTAACATTAAAAACTGTAATAAATGAACAATTAAACTCAAAAAAAAAGAACAAACACAAAACATAATACAAAAATATTCTAATTAGGCCTTATATTATATACTGTAGATTTAGGTAGACAGGGAGTCCCAAGATAAGTTGGTGAATTGCAATAACCTTTACACCGTTTTCCGACGGTTATGACATTATTTGCATGTTTATGAAGTTTTGTTTTTGTTTATTCGCTGTCATCATTGTCATAAAAAACGCAACATTTTAGGAGTTCAAATAGATAATAATAACACATACGAGTATGGAAATCAAAGCCCATTTATTCGGTACAATCTGCAATGGTTGGATACGCAAAAGCCCAAACGACTGTTTTTCAATACTGTAAATCAATGCTTACAGTTTCAAAGCGTTTAGAAAACTGCTGAATAATTCTTTCAGCCCATTAGTATTTGCAATCCAAGCAAATAACTTTCGAATGTTTTTATTGCAGGCGCTGCAGTTTTGATCTTTGATTCCTTCACAGAGATAGCGTCTGCTTTTTTTGCGTTGGTGCCTAGTTTTCGGATGCAGTAGTTCTTTTTCTGTTGTTTTGAAGCTGCATTGCACAATTTTTTTGCATTGACGGAGCACTTGATAGTCCTACGAGCTCTCTTCCTAAGCAAATCAAAAACTTTCTTCTTTTCTAGCTAAAAATCCAGTTACTTTCACTAAGCAATTGTTGCTATGCGTATACGCATTCACAGCGCTAACATCAATCATATTGTAAAATAGGGCTACCGGCAATCTTTTAATCATCCTCTTGCAGTTGTAAGGTCGAACCATCCTATCCAAAAAGTCTGACTACTCAATTTGTTCTTCACACTACTTCTTTCCTCAATTTCACTCTTACCGATAACTCTAGAATCTCGTCATCTTCCAAGTAGCTAGCAATTCCTTTGCAAAGGTATATTTTGTTAGTTGACTTCCATTTGATGTAATAAATAATATTTTTCAAACCAATGATGTTGATATTCGTGGTCTCAAAAACAGATTAGTTGTTTCAAAGCAAAATGACTGAATTAAAAAAAAACTCAGCCAGTCTAAACTAACCAATGCAGGTTAGCTATTGGGTTGGATTCTATTGGACCCCATGGCATACAATACTGTTTTTATTTTTTTACGCCATATTGGTTTATCTGAGATTTGTGATACTCTACCACGTTGAAGATCAACTAAACTTGGGAAAAGTCGAGTAATATGGAAATCGTATTTGCTATCAGTTCTTAGCATTGCAAGATCAAATTTCATTTAGGGGTCCATTGGACCCCATGGTAGACAGAGAGTTAAAGTTTTGGAGCATACAGTACTAGGCGATAAAGTTTTTCTCAAACAATACACTGGGCATCGACACGTGATGAGCACAGTCAAGCAAGCGATTTATCGGGCCTATTACACTACGTAATTTAGCTGTTGTGCATTAATTTATAAAAATGTTTCTGTAGTATCTTCGCGCTGTAACTCTTTTTTAAAGTCACTCAAAGTTGTTTGCTGACGAGGAAGGACGAAAGAGTTTACTCCGAATTGTTAAAATTTCATTAAAAACTCGATGTTGTTTCAAAAAAAAAATATGTAATCAGATCAACACTTTATTAGGACATTATTGCAGACCTTGATTAAGACTTGAGTTAGACTTGTCTTGGGTGGGTGCCATTTTTTAACTTAGGGCTTCTGTCTTCAGAGCCGTTGCTCACTCCCTTTACGCCCTTGGATATTTGTTCTACTAGCTGTTGCTCACTTGCGATATTCACCGGAGACATATCTTCTGGGTTTTAGTTGTTTATATCCCTTTACTGCTCTGGACATGTCAGACTAAAGGCTTGAGAAAGACTGCAACAATATCCGAAAAAAGTGTTGATTTAAATGCAATTTCAGAGTCATATTTAATCAAGCAAATTTCAGAATCATATTCAATGCATATTCAAGCAAGCAATTTATCGCGCCTTTGACAACATGTAAATCTAAATGCAATTTCGAATTTTCAACAAGCGTTCGATAAAAAAAAAATACAGCGCGAACATACCATATAACCTACGAGCAGGGCCTCAGAGAGAAAATTTTCCAGGGGGTGCGAAGGTCGATATCGGGCCCCCAAATCTTATTGGTCCCCCCCAAGCCTTATCGGGGCCCATGCCGTTAAACCACTTTTTGTCCGATGGGTGTAGATCTTTATTTAAAAGTGAGAGGATAACGATATTCGCATACAGTTAGGTCCTATCAAAAACACAACTAGACATAAAATTGCTTTAAATCCAGCAAAGGAGTTTGGGGGAGCGCTGTGAGCTACCTCAGCGTGGTCCAGGGCGAAGCCGTGGAAGCTTTAGCACCTTTTATGTTTCTCGAGGGTAAAATACACCATTTGATCAACATCCCGGCACCAAACTTGCTTAAATTGACAAGCAGAAAACGTGATATACATGAAAGAAAGTATGTGAAGTGGGGGATGATGACATTGACACAATATTATACAATATAATGACTTTAATACTGCAAATCCAACTATTTTACTGATAAAAGTTTTAGGAAGTCATCTGCAATCATAGACTTCACTAACCCAAATACCAATTAAACTCATTCAGATAGATTAAGTTACATAATGATAGTAGTATAGTATATCAACTTTGACTCCGCTCTCTGAGGTTGAACTGCTTTTGGATCTCTGGAAATATGGGCCCTCTTACATTGTTATACCGTAGAATTACGGCTCTCAAGTCAGAGAAATGTAACAAAACGTTAATTTTAGTGCAAGTGTACGACTTTTGATACATTTTCCTCTTTTTTTTAATAAAATTGGCCACTTTTGGATACCCTAAAAGCTGCGTAGCAAAAATAGCGACCAATTACCTGTACTGAATAGGCTGACTGATATTTTTGCTGTAGGCAAGTTTGATTACGGTGTTATGGTGCGATACCAAAACTTAACCCGGAAACTTGAACTTTTCCGGGCCCCTTGAGCCCGGGCCCGGGTACAATGTACACCCTGAACCCCCCTCTCGCAGGCCCTGCCAACGAGGTGAGTCATAAAAGTTCTAGAACTGCGCTCACTGTGTAAGTTATAGTCAAGCTATACAACTAAGCTAAATGGCAGACGATTTAATAACTTCTTAAGAGTATTTGACTGCAATTTTAGCTCATTGTGATATTTATTGTGTGTTTTAGAGTACAAGAAAATAGTTAACATATTTACTGTTTTTAACAAAATTTAAGTTTTTGCTGGACGATTTTGTAATAACAACAGAGCCACAAATCAACCTCAAATTTCTTGTCCGTTTGGGAAAATCTCGTTTAGAAGCTCTCTGTATGCTTTAACAAGTATACAAAAAGCAGACTTTGTTTCATTCAACACTCTCTCTCTGGCGCAAAAGATTCAAAGAAGGATGTGAGGATGTTGAGGATGATCCCAGGTGTGGAAGGCCTTCCACCAGTAGAAATGAAACCAATGTTGAGCTGGTAAAGAAGATTGTGCGTGGAGATCGTCGGTTAACTGTTCGACTGATCTCAGATGAACGTGGGTTAAACTGAGATAACATTTGGCAAATAATCTCAGAAGATCTGGAAATGCGCAAAGTTTGTGCAAAGATGATTCCACACCTGGGCTAGGGTCATTCTCAACATCCTCACGTCCTTCTATGCATCTTTTGTGCCAGAGAGAAACTGTTGGATGAGACAAAGTCTGCTCTTTGTAGACTAGTTGAAAAACATGCAGAGAGCTTCTGGAGATTTTCCCAAACGGACTAGAAATTTGAGGTTGATTCATAGCTCTGTTGTCATTACGAAATTGCCGAGCAGAAACACAAACTTTGTAAAACTACAGTAGATATGTAAACTATTTTCTTTTACTCCTGAAATGCACAATAAATATCACAATGAGCTGAAATTGCAGTTAAATACTCCCAAGAAGTTATTAAATCGTCTGCCATTTAACTTAGTCATATAGCTTGACTACAATTTACACAGTAAGCACAGTCCCAGAACTTTTATGACACACATCGTATTTTCAAATGGTTGCACAAAAGCCTATTTACATGTTGTCAAAGGCGCGATAAATTGCCAGAGATGGAGTCGAGGATACAAGGCTCAAGGCCAAGGACACAAAAAAATCCGAGGCCAAGGACAGCCTTTCCGAGGACAGACACTCTCGAGACCAAGGACAGGATTGCTCGAGGCCAAGGACCAAGGACACAAGCACAAGTGCTCTCCAAAAAAAAAAAAAAGGTCTTCACAAAAATTTTTCAAGCGATCTCTACAAAAAAACGTTTTCCAAAATATTTTTCAAGTGCTCCCCAAAATTTTTACAATTCAAAAAATAGTGCTGTCCTCGAGCCGAGGACAGGCCAATTTTCGAGGACTTGAAGCCTCGAGGCCAAGGCCAAGGACTTGACCTTCGAGGCCAAGGCCAAGGACTTCAAAATGTGTCCTCGAAGCCAAGGACGTCCTCGAGGACTCCACCTCTGTAAATTGCTTCCTTGAATATGTACATCACGTGTCGATGCGGAGTATTACCATATATTACATCGCTCAAGACAACCTTTATCTCGAAATATGCACAAAAACTTAAACGAGGACTAAAGGCAGAATTAATCGCGATATCTAAAGTCAGGCGAATCGTATTAGACTAGATTGGCGTTGACTCCATTCTTTGTAACCCATCCGTTGCAGAGATATTGTACTTCAAACACAACGTCGGGTGACTCGAATGATATAAATTTAAATAACTAATTTTTCTTGGCAACCCTGTCGTTGATAAGCATTAGCGTCTTAGCGACGCCTTCTCAGTTCTAACCTAAATAGAGATGGCAACAGCGTAGCGTACGCCGCCGCGCGCTGTTGTTAGTGCACCGCGCAGCGCAGCGTGGCAACTAAAATCTGCTTTGCGTAACAGCGTCAGCGCCGCGTGCGAAATTTTTTTTCTACCATGGTTTTGCAGATTTATTACGTCACATCCTGTGTCCCAACCTTCAGTTTCGTACTCCGCTCTCAATTTTGACTTGATCCGCTCTATTCATAGGCAACTTGGTACGATGGTACTGGGCAAAGTTAGGCTACTCTTGAGTTGTGGTAAAATATCCTTGGCAGTGGTAGAACAGGCTTGGAAGAATATCACAAAGCACAAGCAGTTAGTCAATAAGCTTAGGCTTACGTTTCATGATCAAGTCAAAATATTAAGACAAAATTTTTGATACTAACATTGTAACAAGTCAAAATAACCTAGTCTACAGTAATAATCTTTTTTTAATTCTAGGGTTGAGCTGCTGAGTTTTTTGGAATTATTGCATTATAGATAGAATATCAGAGGGAAGCCTAAGGTCTTATATTTTATTAATTAATGCAGTTTCATTCAAGTTACTGTTGGCTATGTGTATAGGCCTATATTGCAAAAGCACCATCTGAGATCTGACCATGGTATTGGTAGACCTACTACTGTACCAGTGTACTACTAGCATATCTGAGATAGTGCAATTGGCTATAGGCACTGGTAAATGAGTAAAATCTAAAATGTAAACTGGTAAATTTGGAAAAATAAAATGGCAAATCGAGAAAAGTGAAATGTCAAAGCGATTTTACTAATCTTAACCAAAGTTGTGAGTGGTTTCAGTTTTAGTCTCAGAATAAACTAGACCTGTAGACAGATTCCATTAGACACTTACTGACTTTATCACTCATCTGCTCATACATATAGTGAATGAAATTTAAAAAAGTGTACTTGATATTAAACTGATAGATTGTTAAAACAGTTTAAATGAGAACTTGTGAAAATGTTTACTTAGGCTGCTAACCTTGAGACTTAGCAGCGATGCACAGTAGGCTACTGTACAGTAGCAGATACCATACAAGGTTTAAAGATCTGACACTGACAGATAAAAGTTAGAGACATAATGCAAGTTTTATATGATTATTTAACTGTTAGATTATACTCTGTTCTGGCAGTGTATTTGCTTAGGTCTATCTATAAAACATATATAAGCATTATGAACTTTATTGATTTTATTTTCTATCCAATCTGTAGTTACAGTATTTTTTTTTTAGTATGCTTAGAGTTAGAACAATTCTAATGTTGCCTTGCATTTTCTTTACATGTTGACTGTGAGTTTTGTGTATGCACTGTACAAAATGTACATATCTTTGCAACACTTTGTTTTAGTTTTGCATAAAATTTTTTATCAGAGAAAGTAGCAGACTGAGAAAATCTAGAAGCTGCTTTTTTAACCTTAACTTGGTGAGGTGGCAGTAGACTTAGATGACCTTTCGGTCCTTTGTTGTCTTTTCACCAAGTGACTAAATATCGCTTTGACTCTGCAAGTTTGTGTGTTGGTTTTAAAGGAATCGTATATTTCGATGCTTTGGTGATAGACCTAGAGGAAGTTGCAGTTTTTTCTTGTGATATGACGTCACTTGGTGAATAAATATGATGATGATGATTATCTTATCAGTGATTGCAAATTGTTGATACATATTTTATATGCAGTGACTATTTCACAGGAATTTTTCAAGTTAATGAAAATAAGACAAAAATGAAAGATATTTATCCACGCTTCTTTCATTTGCCTTTCTATTTTTTAAGGGTTTAGATTAGGGTTTAAGTTAGGGTTTGGGTGAGGGTTAGATGTGGGGTTAGTTTTATTGTAAGGATTAGAATTTGGGTTAGAATTAGTAAAAAACTAGATACAAATTTTTGGTGAAATAGTCTCTATCGATTCTATAATTGTTTAAAATACAAAATTGCATTTCAGGCGTAAAAGATAGCTTACTAAAGCCAGCTTGAAATCTGGTTGCTAGATATGGTTGCTTAAACAAACAGTTTCTGCTGTAGTGAATAATTGTCCAGACTACCGGTATACGGCATTGATTGGTTGATACCAACTTTTAAGCCATTGTGTTACCCAGGAAGACTGATTTGATGAATGAGGAATTACATTTTCAATGCACAGGGTAATGCATGCAAGGTAATCCACGATTTTCTGGCAATGCAACGAGAAGTTTTAAAAGATTTTTTGGAGGAAAAAATGTAACAAGCATGACGTAGTGTCTGGGTATGTTATTCAAATAATCATTTGTAGGCAGTTTTGTGTGCAATGTTACAGTTAGTAGGTACATAAATCCAGGACTTAAGTTGTAAAATTTTACATGGGGGGACGCTTTTGCTGACTTGACTGAACCTTAGATTAGTGAAGATCAGGCGCATAGCCAGGATTTTGCAAGGGGGGGGGGGGGGGGGGGGGGTTGGTTGGAAGTTTGATCCAACCGTAAACCAACTTTACCCAAATTTTCTTTAGTTTTGAATTGGATTGAGGTGATTTTTCAGTGAAAATTAGGTGATATCCACAAAAAAAAAGGTCTTTGCCCAAATTCAAAGGCTTTTTCTGGCCGAAATCAAAAATTTAACAGCTTTTTCCTGCCAAAGACAGGTGATCTCCAAAAGAAAGGTCTCCGGTTGAAGTGCTTTTTTGTCTACATCACTGTTCCCGCGGAATTTGGTGCTGTATTCGACTGGACTTTGTATGTCTTTTTCCTCTCATCAACCAGTGCTCAAATTTGGATGGGGGGACGCCTAAATCTTGATGGGGGATGCTCAATCTCGATGGGGGTTGCATCCCCCATCCCCCTACAATTTAAGTACTGCATATATCTGATATGAGATACAATTTTTGGTGCTGACTGCAGCCTCACTTGCAGCGAGATTCAACCAAATTAACACTGGTCAGTTGTTGAGCAGTAAGGCGTTTTTTCTTTAGTAATTGTAATTACATTTTATTCACCAAGTTGCCTTGGCCAAGAGACAGCGAAGGGACCTTTCGGTCTTCGAGTCAAGCTGCCACCTGCCCATCTGTCTACCACACACGATGGAGGCTTCACACTGTCCCTTTAATAGCGAACATCAAGCATGGAAGCTGTGAATACCAATTTTTATAGTCTTTGGTATGACCCGACCAGGAATCGAACCCGTGTCTACCGCTTCAGTAGCAGACGCTCTATCCACTCGACCACTGATCGGTAAACGACTACTGATCGTTTAGTGGGAGGTCTGAGGTTTAAATTTGGGACCTGTCAAATTGGACACATTGTTGCCAATAACTTGCCACTGCTGCAGCATTTTCTCAAAAAGTGCTGCGTTGCCTTGCCCTTCGCAATCGCGAGATTGCTGGTATGTTATATGCATTGGCTTAATACATTGAGTATAATAAAAAATTTGATTTGATGTACCAGTAGTCAAAAATTCACCAATGGAATACTATATAACATATAAATTGGCAAAAGAATTTCTTTGTTTTGCTGATTATTTTTTGCATTTCGCTAAACTTCTAATTTTGCTGAGTCGTGTTTTGAGTCTCATTATTGCAAGTGGGTCATTTCTACTTCTGTACTCGGTTGCTCGAGCAAGAAAATATTTTACATAAGGTATGCCTTTTTTTTTTAGCGTTTGCTGCTTTTATTTTTGTGTCATTGTTTTTAATATTTGCTGCTAATTTCTTTTAATCGTTTAGGAAAAATTTCTGGTTCTTCAAGGAGCATAATTCAATACCTTAGAAAGATCACCTACGCTGCTGCGACCACTCAGACTACTACCAGAATATTGCTAACTATGAAAGTGGAATTTCTCTGATTGGATTTTGAATGGAGGAATTTATTAACTACAAGACCAATGCATTCAGAAAGGTATAATTTAAAATGTAGAGGGTGTACCAATATGGTTGAGACTAGAAGCATTGCAGTGGTATGCCAGTATTTGCAAGTGTTGTAAACAATTACTTGCAAAGATGCTTCACATTGCTCTGTGTCCAATCTAAATGCACATTTGAGTTTCAAGGTTTCTGTAATAATTTTCTGTAATCTTTTGATTACTTATGGGTCATGTGCTTAAGCCAGTTAATCTAAATTGTTTTTTCTTTTTTTAAAGAGAGGTATTTTGTTGCAAAATTTGTTGAGTAATGTTGTGGTTTATCTGGTGATAAATTTTAGTCAATAATCATCTTAGTTAGACTACGAATTTGTTCGTTTTTTAGTCATTTATACTTTATTAGTCTATTTGAATCACTGCATGTATTTGCATTAATTGAAAATGCAAAATCAAAGAGTATATATACGTAGTTTCACAGTTTGCTTGTTTTTAGAAGTTTTGGACCATGGATTTCAGCAACAGAATGCACTGACTAATTCCCAACATTGGATCAACTGCTTTTGTGACTCTGCTTTATTTATATCGTTGACAGTGCATTTGTGAAAGACTAGCAAGTGTACATGCAGCGTTTTTATCTTTACAAAAAATCTTGAAATGTACTTATGTCATATAATGAATAAATTGTGGATTTCTAAAAAATGTGCAACAGCAGAACTACAGTAGAAATAACCCTATGTGGATAACAGTCATCAGAAGAACAAGAAGACTCTACGAGAAATATTCCTCCCTAAACTCAGATGGCACCAAATTTTCCTGAACTTGCATGCGATCTTTAAGACTTTTTGTTGAAATTTGCGATGAGTTGTGTATTATCGTTCGAAACATTCTTATTATATTTTTCATTTTGCAGACTGTCAAGCGCTTTTCAATTCAATTCAATTTATTATTAAACTGCAAAAAGACTATTGTAGTCATCAAAGTCAGCTGTCACAAAATCAATAATGCAGTAAAGATAGCATTTGCAACCCAACAACAAAACGAAATAAGCAAGTCTATTTACAGCACAAACATATCACTATCAAATTTGAGTATTTAGAGCAAAAATTTAATTTTTTGACCTTATAATTTACGACATTCAATTTCACTTTTACAAATAATTTTTGTCATGGTGTATTGGAAAAAAGCACCCCCCGTGTGCCAATTTGTTCAAAGTTTTGATATTATTTGAAAGCTCTTTTTTTTCTACTCTGATTTATCTTAACGATCTAATCATTCCAAGAATCACATGGTATAATCAGATATCATCATCCTTTCCTATTCATTTTTTAATTTGAAGTGTTTCATGTTTTTGACGTTTAGTGGTATTTGGTTCCATACTTTGGGCCCTATATATGTTAATGAATTTTGTGATTGTGTTGTTTTAACCCGAGGTATGAAATAATTTTTACTTTGTTTTCTTTTTGTATGGTATGAGTGGGTATCGTCCAGTAATTTGTTTGTATCTCTGTTTAAATTGCAAATGTTCAATGAATTGTTGTAAAGTCTGTACATTAATTTAGCTATTTCAAGTGTGTACAAATCATGCAGTTTTAGTATCTGTAACTTATGAAATAAGGGTTTGGTGTGAGCTTTGCTATGTGTTATGATTCTTACTGCTCGTTTTTGAGGTATATCTAATGGATTTAAAGTTGTTTTGGAAGCACTTTCCCAGCTGCTTATGCAGTAGCTTAAATAAGAATGAATTATGCTATATTATACCATTATTAAAGTATTGCAATCAACATATTTTTGTAGATGATATAGTGCCCAGCACCCACTGGCAAATTTGGAACACATTTTATGGATTTGGCTTTCCCATTTCATTGCGCTCATTTTTTTGTTTATTTTTTTCTGTTTATTTTCTTAGTCATTTGTTTCGTTTGTATTTTTTACGGAATTAGATTGGTTGTAAACTAGTTTTTAGTCTAATTATTGATTTTTCGGACCATAAGACCAGAAGTAAAGTACGTAGATTTTCTCAAAAGTACAACTTGCTCTTTATACGCTAGTGCATGTTATGTATGGATAAGGTTTGTACTTTATTTCTCTCCAGGATATGTTTCCTGGACAAAAAAGAACAGCTCATACAGCAAAAACAAGTGAAACCTCAATAGAATCTGCTTGTATCACAAAAAATGTTGGAACAGGCATGCGGAAACTTATAAGCTATCGCAAGTTAAGACATGGCGGCTTTTGAAGTGGCAAAAAAAGTGGTATCTACTGCAACTGCTACCTTAAAAAAAGCTAATTCAGCTATGCAGCAGCATCAGAAAGCTGGAAAACAAATTGCCGTAAAAACAAACTAGTCGATGGATGAACTGTTTCGAGTGTTAAAAACAGTGTTTGAAAACTGATTTTTGTGCCACCAAGAACTGACATTTTCCGCTATGATATCTATTTGTTTTGAAGATTTTCTGTATGTACGAGTACTTGCTGTTCTTAGATCATCTAGATTGAGTTGTGCTATCAAAATTGTTAGCAACTTTTGTGCATGCAGTTGTTTTTTGACAACAATACTCCAAATTGATTCTTGTTTTGATTAGAATATCTTAACTTGTTACTCATGTTTTATTCTTGTTTGTTACAAAGTTCTTTTTTTTTTCGAAAACGCCGTCTTTTTTTTGTTTGTGTTTTAAATGGCCGCTTGGCAGCCTGCATTTTGTTATTTTAATGAGTACTTTTCCGCGTAACAAATTCGTCTGTGATACGTCCTGACTATATACTTTATATTAGTAGACTGAAAACTGACAATTTAGTTTTTTTTTCTTCACATTTCTCTGGTTCGTCGAACATGTCGAATCAAATCAGTCGAATACGCGTGACCACAAAAAACCTTCGCAACAAGAGCAACCTTTTTTCCTTGAATCCTCTTCTCTTTTTCTCCGTGCGTCTGTTTCTAGTCTACTAAACAAAGAGTCTATGATTTGACCGCCAAACCGTATGAACGCCAATTTGTGCTTTTCGAGCTTAATTAACGCTTTTGTCTCTGACAATTAATTAGCTTTTACTGCAATTCTTTTAAAGAGATACTGGTCGAGATCGGTTTTATTGAAGAAATAAAAACTACTTGAGGTAATGAAGAGGTGCTGCTAACTTTTTCCACTATTCCCTTTATCTGCAAAAAGATTTAATGCATTTAACTACGTACCATTGACAATCCTTCGTTCTGAAATTTCGTAACATTAACAATGGATGACTTTAAAAAAATTTTGCGCAATAGGCAACGCGATGTTGGATTATTATTCCTGTAAACATTGTGTTCATGATTCCATAATTTTTTTGTGAGTCATCCGTTTATGATGTAATGAAATTTCGAAACGCAGGGTTGCCAATGGTACGGAGTCGAACAGGTTAAATTTATTTTTGTGGACAAAAGGAATAGTCGAACAAGGTTTGGGGCTCCTCTTTTTTCGTCTAGTAGTTCTCCTTTGTTCAATATAACCGATTTCAAGTAGTAACTCTTTCAACAAAATTGTTTGTCCGGCCGTTTAGTCTGGTGCAAAAGCATTTAGGTACGAAAATTCGCTCCGTAATTATTCCCGAAATGCATTAGCTTAGTACTAGTGTAAAATTGCTGGTAACAAAAGTAGGTTTAAGTACTAAGACGTTTGAAAAAGAATGCGAGTGAGCTGGTTTTGATTTTGTTAATGAATATTATGTCGAAAAAACAAAGTTTACTCTTCTAAATACGAAACAGTTACAGCTCGAGCTTTTGGTAACCCATTATACAAATCTGAAATTTGACAACTATAATTGAAGCACGAGAGTAAAAACTTAATTTATATCGTGCAATTTATGGTTTATAGCAACTGTAATAGTGTTTGATGTTTTGTTCAGCAAGTCTCCAACATGTTTGTGGTGGTGCATACTGCATAGGTTGATAAAAGATTGCCGAATTTGAGGATCAACCAAGCAGCAATGGTTTTTACTTGATTGGGCCCCTGTAAAATAGCGATACATCTAGATTTTATTCAAATATTTTTAAATAAGATCTACGGTAGTTACCGTAGCTTTGTTTTTCGCGCATGTATGAAATGTTTTTCAAGTTCTTGTAGTTCTCTTCAATTTATGATAATAAAATGTGATTGGTTGATATGCTTTTATTTAGTAAGAATCTTATCTATTTAATAACCGTCGTGTGTTGCTAGAAAGTTGCGATTACAAAAAATCTTTAAACGAAATAAAAGTAAGCTAAACCTACACAAACGCTCTTCTACAGTATCTTCGCTCTGTGCATAGATACTGCAAGATGTTACGCTCTGAGTGAATTATGATAGCTTTACTGAAAATATACACTCATGTAGAACTGCAAATAGGGCAAAGCACTTGGTGTTGGTAACCTTTTTAGTTTTTGCCGTGGTGTTATTTTTTAAGTATCACAATCATGGGTGTGAAAGCGTTGAAACCGAATGTTGAAAACAACTGCAGTGCATTGTTTGTTAAATCAGTATATGCAAAATATTTGTAACATTTTAGTTCACCTTGATTGACTGCCATGCAATTGTATTGCGTTGCAACTCTTCAAAACTCTCTGAGTGCTGGGTGTTCAATAGGGTTGTTCAAAAAAAACTTTTTTTTTCAAATTTAACCCATCAGCCCCGCAAATTGTTAGGTTGGTGATAGAAACCCCACATACCAAATTTCAGCTCATTCGGTTCACAGGGAGAGGAGGGCATGCATTTTGAAATATCGATTTTTTGTCAAAAAATATGGATTTTTCGTCCATTTTGGCATTAATTTTCCCAGTCAAAATGCCTGGTATGTTGGCTTTTTTAGATTCAATATTGCTCATATCACACAATAAAACCATTCTAAACCAGTTTGTAGTGTTTGTTCTTTGAATTTTAGTACAAAAAAAATCCTATCTTCTTACTATTTTTGGCTAAAATACGTGAAATTGCTAGTGCCATTTCGACTGCATTCTAATTCAATACCGTTCTACTAAACAATTCATGAACTAAGAAAGCGCTTGATTTTCATGAAGAAAAGTCATCTACGACCTTGTTCAAGTTTAGGCAAAGACACATTGACACAGAGCAAGTCATTGAAACCAGGACTGCAGGTTTTAGCACGTATAGCGGTTAAAGGGTTGCTCCAAACCAAAACAAAACTTTTAGATTTACCCCATTACCCCAACAAATTGTTAAGTTGGAGATAGAAACCCCAGCACCCCACATAACAAATTACAGCTCATTTGGTTCAGCGAGAGGACGTAGTCAGTACACTCAAAAGTATTTTGCAGTTTCACTGTTGGTCATTAATTATAGTCGTTCAAGCATGTGAAAGCTATGCTTTTGTTTTGGGTTTTGCTGAATTAAAAATGAACATTTTCAACTTTACTTCTCGGCCATAGTAACGTGAAGCACCGTACTTAACACAAAGTTATCCCGTATTATTTTTACAACATAACACTTGATGAAGTAGCCAGAGTTGATTTTTTGAAATCCGGCATAGTTTTGCGACTGTATTCTACACATTGCATTATCAGATTTCTTTCGTTGCTATCTTTAGTAAGAATATCTTTGTAATCTTCCAGTAACCGAACGCCTCTCTCAGCAGCATCGTTGACCACTTTCAATGACTTTACAGTTTTTTCAAGTAGCTGATAGCTAGAATACTGAGGCCACTGTGTGCATGCATACCGCAAAAACTGTACGTCATCAATAGTGAACTTCATCCTTCTGAACAATAATATTGACCTTTCACCAAGTAAAGTGAATAACTTGGTTTTCGAAAAAATTTCCGGAAACACTGGCTTTTGTGGTCCGATTTCTATGTTCATGTTTTGTCGATAGATTTGAAACAGCTTGACGGCACATCTCTCCTTCTCTTCTGGTTCAATTTGATGTGAAAAAAGGCAAAGTGGCAGCAGCTCCTCAGTTAAATACCATAGGTGGCGCTTGAGGGAAATGGTAACAGTAGTTGCGATGTCTTGCAGTGGTGAATTGCTGTTTTTACTATAGCACAGCATAACTTGGTACAAGGTTAGGTCTTGTACAGCAGCCTCAGAAGCCAAAGGAGCAGAAAACCAATTAGGGGCATAGAATCAAGCAACAAAATCACCAAACAGTTGCAGCTTTTTGATAACTTCTTCGTCGAGTTCTAGTTGGTCACGTAACAACAGCATTTTTAATGAATATATTGCCGAAGACATCCATCTTGCTCTGTGATGTGGGCCTGGGCGGCGAAACTCGAAGTTGGAAAAGGTAGTACTGTCAATGTAGTAAATAGACAACTGAAGCAGCTCCCTGTAATCATCTCTGGGAATGTAAGATTTCTGGTCGGACAATATATTAACCAATTTTGATTTAGCTTCCAAAGCATGTTCTTTCAAGACGTTGTCATTAAAAACCATGTGAGATGTTTTCTTGTGTAGATCAAGTTTCGTCCATTTGTGACTCAATATGTCAAAACATTCAATTTTGGGCCCAGTAGAAACTCCAAATATCAACTTCGCAACGTTGGATAGGACTACTTCCAATACATGATGTCTGCAAGCGGTCCATAGCAGTGGATGCCCCAGAAGAGCTTCCAACAGGATACACGCGCCATTGAACTTTCCGGTATTGGAAGAAGTAGTGTCGAAGCACATGGCCAAGCATAGTTCTTGAATGTTCCATTCGTCGAGGAAGCTTTTAATTGCATTCGCTTGATTAAAACCGCTCCCACTTTCTAAGCGAGTTGTTCCCAAGAGTTTAATGTCATCTCCATGGCTAGAAAGTATTGCAATGTGTTCTTTTGGTTGGTAGTCATTACCTTGTTTTAACAACTTCTCGTCCCAATGTATAGAAAAAAATTGATCACGTAAAGAAGTTGCAAACTTACTCTGAATTAGTTGAAACTCTTTACTGCGAGCGACCTTGCGAGATCTAAGAGTTGTGCTTGTGCTCAGAATAAAATCATTTACATCACCTCCACTATCTTTAATCAGAGCACTTAAAACATCGTTTAAAGCGTTGCTAGAAAGTTTATGTCTATCCGCAGCAGCGACAACTTGGGGCAAAGAAGTGATTTTCTTTGGCACATTTAGTGTGACAAATGACTTTTTGGCAGAAAAGGTGTCGCATTTAACTACATCATCACCAGACATAGAAGACTCGGAAGAGTTGGTAGTAACATCACTACTGCCAAGGTCTGCAGCTTCAGTTACTTCTACAGCAAAAGCTTTTTCTTTGTCGGAGTTTGATTTTCTAAGCAAGAATGACTCTTCTGCACTTCTTTTGCGAGAAATGCGTTTTTCTAAAACCCGATCTTTTCCACCAAAGGTAAACTTTCGTGGTCCTTGCTGATCTTGAAGAAAAACAAGATCTTCTTTACTCAAGTGCTCTTTAACATCAGGCTTTGAGATATCAAACAACTTATTCAATTTTTCATTGAATTCTCGTTCTTCTGTTATCGCTTTTTTGCTGCGTTGCCGATCTGGACGTAAACTTGTCTTAATTTTTTTGTACTGATTCCATAAATTTTGAAGTGCAGCTTTAGTTGAATTCGTACTTTTATAGCATTTATAATTTGTTGTGGAACCATCAGCTATTTTTTTCCACAAGCATATCACCTCATCACACGTTATATTTATTGCTTCATTTTGAGTTGTCTTAGTGACCTTTAGGTAGTAAATAAATCGCTGCAAAACCTCACGACTTGTAGGTAGTCTCGACTGCAAAAACGCTTCGGCTCTAGCTTTACCAATAACGGGTAAATCAACATCCTTTGAGCGGCAGGACATCATCATGATACGGTGTCCATTACACAAACATAATACAGTAGTTGGGTTAGCTGAATAGCTGGTGTAAACCACTAATAAATGTACTGGTTGTGCTACTGGTCTGAAAACATTTAGTCTTGTTACATGAACTTCTAACACTTTTGTTCTTAAGCTATATTTCTGCTGCAAACGTCTTTTGCTCTGTCTAAAACCTAAGTTCTGCATCTATAAACCTTTGCAGACAGCTCATATGCTGTAAGTGATTTTGTGTCTGAGTGACATTGAAAATAAAGACTCCATGTGAAGAAGTGATAACATGGGAGTCAAATGGCCTTTGATCATTAACAACTATTATGACATCACACTTCAAAATATATCGAAGAATCAAGCGAAGTTGTTTTCATTAGCGATGGTAAACTGTTTCAAAGACTTCACGGGCTAAAACCTGCAGTCCTGGTTTCAATGACTTGCTCTGTGTCAATGTGTCTTTGCCTAAACTTGAACAAGGTCGTAGATGACTTTTCTTCATGAAAATCAAGCGCTTTCTTAGTTCACGAATTGTTTAGTAGAACGGTATTGAATTAGAATGCAGTCGAAATGGCACAAGCAATTTCACGTATTTTAGCCAAAAATAGTAAGAAGATAGGATTTTTTTTGTACTAAAATTCAAAGAACAAACACTACAAACTGGTTTAGAATGGTTTTATTGTGTGATATGAGCAATATTGAATCTAAAAAAGCCAACATATCAGGCATTTTGACTGGGAAAATTAATGCCAAAATGGACGAAAAATCCATATTTTTTGACAAAAAATCGATATTTCAAAATGCATGCCCTCCTCTCCCTGTGAACCGAATGAGCTGAAATTTGGTATGTGGGGTTTCTATCACCAACCTAACAATTTGCGGGGCTGATGGGTTAAATTTGAAAAAAAAAGTTTTTTTTGAACAACCCTTGCCCCAGGACCCCAAGTAATTTCTCTTTGTAATTATAAGGTAAAAGTTATCATTCGATTAGACGTTTGAATCCTTCCAATCCACATTCCTGGTTTGGTCTATGCTAAAACTGTAGATCTCTGCAATGATAAACCCAATAACGCAATTTAATTCTTTTATGTCAGATGATGACAACGTAAACCATTTCGACGATTCCGTCATAAACTGCGTAAAAAAATACTTGCCAAAATAATTTTCAGAGAAAAATTCTACTTGAAAACTTCCTTATCAAGTTGCTGAAATGCAGAGTGGAAATGGAAACGATTGGCGCTTCCTCATCTGTGGCCGCTTGGGTTTTAGTGAAACGTAAGGGTTCGATTCTTGATAAAACTATACAATTTTGCTTTACTTTGCGCCAGTGTGTAATGAAATCGTAGTTTATTAAGCAGTAATCATCAAAAACAATGCAAGAGAGCAAACAAACAATCGACTTAATAATAATGATAAAAAAATGAGCGTGCGTCGAGCAGTTTTTGTTCGCAAACGCAGGTCTCCCACAAAATTTTAAATTATATTTTCTGACCTAAATTTTTTTGAAAATTAATCCAAAATATCAACCAAAAAAGGTATGCACTAATTACCGAGTGAAGTAAGTTACTGCCACATTTGCAAAAGCAGAAACGTGAATTACTGAAAAAAATTAAAGCTAATTGCAACCTCAGGCCCTCATCTTAACTTTTTATGAACGTAATGCAATAACCATTAACCAGCGCCGTATTTGCCATATGGCTAAGTGGCAGCGCCCCGCCCTCAGATGGTAAGACTTTTTTTGTTCTTCACTTATATTTGCCAGGAAGATGTTGCAAAAATCCCCTAAGTGCCAGGGGCCCCGCGCAATGTAAATCCGGCCCGGGAATAACATGTTTAGTAAGCATAACTATCTATTTTACCGACGATTCATCTCGCCAGTTTTTACGAACAAAATACTTTTAAAAAAATAGCTAGGGAAAATGCTCATTGAACAAATTATTGAAATTGAATTTAAGGGGTCCTGGGCTCCCTGGCCGTACATTTAATCCTGTAACTGGTTAACTTCATGACAAAACAAAAATCTCTAAGGAAAATCTTCGAGTGGATTATTATATACTGCTAAAATATTGCAGGAGGCAATGTGCCTTACTTGCCCCTACATGGACCAAATCACCCACAATTAAAATTTTACACTGTAATGCATGATTTTAAACGTGTTTTGGAATTTAATTGCACGTAAAAGGAGGATTGAACAATCAAAATTTTTCGATTGGCTTTTTAATGTTAAAAATCTAGTTCTTTCAAATGGCTGTGAACACGTGCGAAATGTGATCCAATGGGATTAAAATAGCTTTTTTTCCCAAAAACTTACAAAATTCGCCCAGCGGCTAGGGGCTCCGCCCCCAGATCCCCGTCTGTGGTACGTTTGAGTACACTAGCATACTCAACACGTTTTCTAAGTTAGGCATTTGCATAATTTCTAACGATTAGTTTTCGCCTCTCCCTTTATCAAAATCCTGGTTAAGTGCCAACAGACTACAGCTTCAGACCTTCCATTCTATGATATCTTTGTCCCACAAAAACTTTCTTTTTTGAAAATTTCTGATGACGTCATTGCATGTGGTTTGCTCCCCCCCAATCAAAAATCCTGGCTACGCCTATGGTTAATGATTATGATGTTATAACAATAAACGGAGGTGGCACGAGTAGCATTTTACCAAACGCACAGCGCTATGATTATCTAAATCACTTGAAGCAAAGCGCAATTTAAAGCTTTTGTCTCTGAAGCGTAGCGCAAATTCCGCAATTGCGGAACGAAATTCTCGTACCAAGTCAAAGCGCAACTCAACTTCCGCAATTAAAATTACACAACACGATGCAAATTCCGCATGTTTTACAATTTTAGTCGGAAAAAGAGTAAGCAATTTGCTAATGTCAAGACAAATTTATTTTATCGCTCAGTAACATCGCGACGTAGAAATCAATAATTAGCATTCGTTTAAGAAAGCGACAGAAAAGTTGCGAAAGACCTTACGATCATACAGTCAAGCAACCAACCTCTTGTCAGAGAGGCAATGCAAGTTTGACAACATTACGATTTAAAAAGGCCGACATTTGACAACAATACGATTAAAATGAAACAAAATGAAGTTTATCGAATAAAATTGCGCTACAAACCGAAAAAAATTTGAAAGCGTAGCGCAATTTATTTTAACAGTACATTTAATGTACTGTTAAAATTAATTGCGCTACGCTTCCAAATTTAGTCCGCAATGCAACTTCCACAACATCTCAAGATAAAAACATTAAAGTGCAACGCAACTTATGGAATCATAAAGGCTCAAAAGCTGCGCTTTGGCCACCTTTGATAATATATAATAACGCACTTTGATCCAGCTCCAATAAGTGCAAACCGCAAATTTGAATTTCAATCTCAACTTAAACGAAGATTGAAAGCAAAATCAATGGGGTTTCTAGAGTTAGGCCAAGAGTATTAGATTAAATGGGCGTTGACTTCATCGTTCTTGACCCAGCCGTTCCAGAGATATTCTACTTCAAAGACGACATAAGGGCCTCTCTAATCATACTTTTTATTGGCAACCCTGAGATTGATAACATGCGCGACGCCATCATAGTACTATTCTAAGGCAACGCCACAATTAGACTAAGCAACAGAAGCCTTTTAGCCTATATATAGCTAGGTTAATACAGACCTCAGTTTGCTACGATATTGCATTAAAACGTCAAGGTTGCCAATAAAAACTGTAATTTGGAGACCCCTAAGTCGTGTTTGAAGTAGAATATCTTGAAACGGCTGAGTAAAAAAGAATGAAGTCAACGCCAATCGAATCTAACTCGATTGGCCTAACTTTTGATACTCTAATTGATGCTGCCTTCAGTTCACGTTTAAATTTTACAAAATTGATACACTGCATTTTATTCAAGCTGAACTACCAACTATTCAAACAGTATGGTTGCATAAACGCTGCAAATCGAAGGTGTAAACAAAACGCAAAAGCACAATTTTTAGTTACAGATATTGTTTGACTTTGACGGTGCAACGCTGCATGCACAAATGCACTGCCAAAGATATAAATAATGCAGAGTCATGAAAGCAGTTGATTCAACGTTCCAAATTAGCCGGTGCATTCTGTGGCTGAAATCCATGGTCCAAGACTTCTAAAAACAAGCAAACTGTAAAACTATACACTTTGATTTTATTTTCGATTCATGCAAATACACACAGTCACGTAAATAAGGCTATGCATTTAAATTGGTGAGCAAAAATTGAATTGAGGGGGCCCGAGCCCCTGGTCATCAATATTATTGTTAATTACTGTTGTAAGCGTGTACTAGGGATACAACTTTTTTGGAACGCTATATCCTTGCATCATAATTTGATAACCTATTATGAAAGACCAAATAAAATCCAATTTTTAAGTTGATTTGATGTAAAAATCTCACGCACAAAATCATTTTAAGTAATTTAATTTTTAAGTTTTTGAACAGTTCTTGAGGTCATCCAAACCTTTTCCGGTTTTGAACAAAAACTACACAAGTCCCATATACAGCAGTATTGATGTTCAGAAAACAGACAATAAAGTAATTTGGTCAAAGATAAGATAAATCTACGCGAGAAGAGGGATCGTCCTTGTTTCTGCGGAACGCCTGCAACTCTTGCGTTACCTTTATCAAATCCTCACTGCATTGGTTTCATCAGGCAACGATGATGGGTGATTGCTTTTTAAGCATTGGAAACAGTGGCATAAGCAAGATTTTGTGGTGGTTGGGGGCAGGCAATCTTTTGAAATTGATGTAACGACCAATCAAAAAAGATAATAAATTCAAAAAAAGCGCAATTTTTACCAGATTTATGGTGAAGAGTAAAGCCAAAAAACAATAACAAGGTCTTCACTTCAAAGAAACTGCAATTTTCATCGGGTTTGCACCGTATCTAGATTCCATACTTTGGCACCTCATAAATTGTTTGCCTTTCTACTTCCAAAGGGATTAGGGGCATTGCTGACTTTTTGTAGCAAAATGTTTAAGGTTTGCACATATCAAAAGCCACGCCCCCCCCCCCACCATATCTACCCCACTGATTTCAGACCTTTTGGGTATCCAACCAGAGTTTATTAAAATCATCATCGTAGAAAAATTGGAGCTAAAATAATAATCATCCCATGGGTAAAAAATAAATAAACAGACTTTACGAAACTTGATTTAAGTTTTAGGCATTAGCAAGAGCAAGGAAGGCTAGGATGGCACTCGAGATCTAGCGTGCATTGCAAATGTTAGAAATCTGTTGAAGGTCACAAACACAACTTCCTATTTTGTTTCTCAATAAAGTGGACAAAAGAAATGTGTGAAGTGGTACAGAAATTTCATGTCGTCCCTCCAACCGCTTGTGTTCTTAAAGATCTGAGCTTTTCCACTGCTGAATGCTTTGTTCAGTTGATCAATTTTGCCTACCAATTCCTTCATAAAGAAATAATCAATGTTAGGAGATTTGGTTGCGCCAAACAGCTCATCATCCATAACTACGTAAAAAATACGATCAAATACATGGTCTGGGTTTCAAATTCTTTTCAATATGACGACCTTTGTTTTCTATCCAGTGAAGATATTTGTTGTCCACGAGACCTTGAATTCTTTTTTGCAATGGTCGCAGCTTCAACTGAAGCTTCATTTGAAGCTCAGTCAACTTGGTTTCCATTTAATGTTTTAAAACCACAACTTGATGTTTAATGCCTTATATTCATTTATTAACTAAATAAAAGCTCCGATTCTCGAGCGAAAATGTGCTAATCAAATGCTGATTCAATTCAGCTGCTTTCTTGAAGAGAGACTTATGGATTTTCTTTACTAACTAGGGCTTGTGTTTTAATGCATTAGCCGGAAAACTGACAACATAGCCTTGTCGTTTGCTAAATGAAAACTTGCAATAACATGGCCAATTTTTCGAAGTGATTTGTGCGTGACCCTTTTTGTTACCTTAACAGAATAAACATCATTCCGGGCAGTAATAAGCAAAAGTTCATCGATTGGTGCTACAGGAAAAGAGTTTAAAAAAAAAATCAAAAAGTTGTATCCCTAGCATGTACTGTATGCAAAAAACACTAAAGAAACTGAAACTGAAAAAACAATAGGCTTTATTGTCACATTTTCATCATTGGTGGCATTATAATTGGGGGGGACCCAGACCCTCCCTGGCTATGCCTATGACTCTAACTGGAAAAACTATTGACTAGTATTTATCACCAGATAAACCACAACATTACTTAAAACCAAATTTTGCCTCAAAATACCTCTTTTAAAAAAGAAAAAACAAATCAGATTAACTAGCTTGAGCCCATGATCCATAGTTAATTAAAAGATTACAAAAAAAATATTTAAAAAGCCTTGGAACTTAAACGTGCATTTAGATCAAACAAAGAGCAATGTGAAGCATCTCTGCAAGTGGTTGCTTACTATCAGTATAAAACACCTTGCACACTTTAAATTATACCTTTTTGAATGCTGTTGTCTTGTAGTTAATAAATTCCTCCATTCAAAATCCAATCAGAGAAATTCTACTTTCACAGTTTGCATTATTCTGGTAGTAGTTTGAGTGGTCGCAGCAGTGAAGGTTTTCTAAGGCAGTGAATTATGCTCCTTGAAGAACCAGAAATTTTTCCTAAACGATTAAAAGAAATTAGCAGCAAATACTAAAAACAATGACACAAAAATAAAAGCAGCAAACGCTAAAAAAAAAAGGCATACCTTATGTAAAATATTTTCTTGCTCGAGCAACCGAGTACAGAAGTAGAAATGACCCACTTGCAATAATGAGACTCAAAACACGACTCAGCAAAATTAGAAGTTTAGCGAAATGCAAAAAATAATCAGCAAAACAAAGAAATTCTTTTGCCAATTTATATGTTATATAGTATTCCATTGGTGAATTTTTGACTACTGGTACATCAAATCAAATTTTTTATTATACTCAATGTATTAAGCCAATGCATATAACATACCAGCAATCTCGCGATTGCGAAGGGCAAGGCAACGCAGCACTTTTTGAGAAAATGCTGCAGCAGTGGCAAGTTATTGGCAACAATGTGTCCAATTTGACAGGTCCCAAATTTAAACCTCAGACCTCCCACTAAACGATCAGTAGTCGTTTACCGATCAGTGGTCGAGTGGATAGAGCGTCTGCTACTGAAGCGGTAGACACGGGTTCGATTCCTGGTCGGGTCATACCAAAGACTATAAAAATTGGTATTCACAGCTTCCCTGCTTGATGTTCGCTATTAAAGGGACAGTGTGAAGCCTCCATCGTGTGTGGTAGACAGATGGGCAGGTGGCAGCTTGACTCGAAGACCGAAAGGTCCCTTCGCTGTCTCTTGGCCAAGGCAACTTGGTGAATAAAATGTAATTACAATTACTAAAGAAAAAACGCCTTACTGCTCAACAACTGACCAGTGTTAATTTGGTTGAATCTCGCTGCAAGTGAGGCTGCAGTCAGCACCAAAAATTGTATCTCATATCAGATATATGCAGTACTTAAATTGTAGGGGGATGGGGGATGCAACCCCCATCGAGATTGAGCATCCCCCATCAAGATTTAGGCGTCCCCCCATCCAAATTTGAGCACTGGTTGATGAGAGGAAAAAGACATACAAAGTCCAGTCGAATACAGCACCAAATTCCGCGGGAACAGTGATGTAGACAAAAAAGCACTTCAACCGGAGACCTTTCTTTTGGAGATCACCTGTCTTTGGCAGGAAAAAGCTGTTAAATTTTTGATTTCGGCCAGAAAAAGCCTTTGAATTTGGGCAAAGACCTTTTTTTTTGTGGATATCACCTAATTTTCACTGAAAAATCACCTCAATCCAATTCAAAACTAAAGAAAATTTGGGTAAAGTTGGTTTACGGTTGGATCAAACTTCCAACCAACCCCCCCCCCCCCCCCCCCTTGCAAAATCCTGGCTATGCGCCTGATCTTCACTAATCTAAGGTTCAGTCAAGTCAGCAAAAGCGTCCCCCCATGTAAAATTTTACAACTTAAGTCCTGGATTTATGTACCTACTAACTGTAACATTGCACACAAAACTGCCTACAAATGATTATTTGAATAACATACCCAGACACTACGTCATGCTTGTTACATTTTTTCCTCCAAAAAATCTTTTAAAACTTCTCGTTGCATTGCCAGAAAACCGTGGATTACCTTGCATGCATTACCCTGTGCATTGAAAATGTAATTCCTCATTCATCAAATCAGTCTTCCTGGGTAACACAATGGCTTAAAAGTTGGTATCAACCAATCAATGCCGTATACCGGTAGTCTGGACAATTATTCACTACAGCAGAAACTGTTTGTTTAAGCAACCATATCTAGCAACCAGATTTCAAGCTGGCTTTAGTAAGCTATCTTTTACGCCTGAAATGCAATTTTGTATTTTAAACAATTATAGAATCGATAGAGACTATTTCACCAAAAATTTGTATCTAGTTTTTTACTAATTCTAACCCAAATTCTAATCCTTACAATAAAACTAACCCCACATCTAACCCTCACCCAAACCCTAACTTAAACCCTAATCTAAACCCTTAAAAAATAGAAAGGCAAATGAAAGAAGCGTGGATAAATATCTTTCATTTTTGTCTTATTTTCATTAACTTGAAAAATTCCTGTGAAATAGTCACTGCATATAAAATATGTATCAACAATTTGCAATCACTGATAAGATAATCATCATCATCATCATCATATTTATTTACCAAGTGACGTCATATCACAAGAAAAAACTGCAACTTCCTCTAGGTCTATCACCAAAGCATCGAAATATATGATTCCTTTAAAACCAACACACAAACTTGCAGAGTCAAAGCGATATTTAGTCACTTGGTGAAAAGACAACGAAGGATCGAAAGGTCATCTAAGTCTACTGCCACCTCACCAAGTTAAGGTTAAAAAAGCAGCTTCTAGATTTTCTCAGTCTGCTACTTTCTCTGATAAAAAATTTTATGCAAAACTAAAACAAAGTGTTGCAAAGATATGTACATTTTGTACAGTGCATACACAAAACTCACAGTCAACATGTAAAGAAAATGCAAGGCAACATTAGAATTGTTCTAACTCTAAGCATACTAAAAAAAAATACTGTAACTACAGATTGGATAGAAAATAAAATCAATAAAGTTCATAATGCTTATATATGTTTTATAGATAGACCTAAGCAAATACACTGCCAGAACAGAGTATAATCTAACAGTTAAATAATCATATAAAACTTGCATTATGTCTCTAACTTTTATCTGTCAGTGTCAGATCTTTAAACCTTGTATGGTATCTGCTACTGTACAGTAGCCTACTGTGCATCGCTGCTAAGTCTCAAGGTTAGCAGCCTAAGTAAACATTTTCACAAGTTTTCATTTAAACTGTTTTAACAATCTATCAGTTTAATATCAAGTACACTTTTTTAAATTTCATTCACTATATGTATGAGCAGATGAGTGATAAAGTCAGTAAGTGTCTAATGGAATCTGTCTACAGGTCTAGTTTATTCTGAGACTAAAACTGAAACCACTCACAACTTTGGTTAAGATTAGTAAAATCGCTTTGACATTTCACTTTTCTCGATTTGCCATTTTATTTTTCCAAATTTACCAGTTTACATTTTAGATTTTACTCATTTACCAGTGCCTATAGCCAATTGCACTATCTCAGATATGCTAGTAGTACACTGGTACAGTAGTAGGCCTACCAATACCATGGTCAGATCTCAGATGGTGCTTTTGCAATATAGGCCTATACACATAGCCAACAGTAACTTGAATGAAACTGCATTAATTAATAATATATAAGACCTTAGGCTTCCCTCTGATATTCTATCTATAATGCAATAATTCCAAAAAACTCAGCAGCTCAACCCTAGAATTAAAAAAAGATTATTACTGTAGACTAGGTTATTTTGACTTGTTACAATGTTAGTATCAAAAATTTTGTCTTAATATTTTGACTTGATCATGAAACGTAAGCCTAAGCTTATTGACTAACTGCTTGTGCTTTGTGATATTCTTCCAAGCCTGTTCTACCACTGCCAAGGATATTTTACCACAACTCAAGAGTAGCCTAACTTTGCCCAGTACCATCGTACCAAGTTGCCTATGAATAGAGCGGATCAAGTCAAAATTGAGAGCGGAGTACGAAACTGAAGGTTGGGACACAGGATGTGACGTAATAAATCTGCAAAACCATGGTAGAAAAAAAAATTTCGCGCGCCGCGTACTTTAATTTTTTACATTTTTTTTACAATTACTGCTGGTGAACTATCTCTTCATGTACAGCATTGGTTAGTCATGATGCAACTATAATATGAATTGGAAGACAATAAGAACACCATATTGTGACAATACATAGGGTTAGGCTACTAAAACAGTTTAATGTGCCTTCGGTTCTAGTTAGTTTTTTCAGAAATCGAAGCATCCTAAAATGGGCTGTTTTGACCCTTTGCTTTGATCGGCTGAACATGTTTCTTGACACCAACAAAAAGATTTTGGTTTTGGTAGGCTGGACAAGGAAAAGTTTAGGATGTTTGGTGAGAAGATGAAACAAAATCAGACGAATGTAGATGAAACAGTTTGTGGGAAACAATCATCAGAGCAAAGGCACATAGCCTAGCCACATTCCCAGCCTGCATGCAATAAGCCTGTGGTATTGGTACCAGCACCAGGCTAAGTAACAGTTTCTACTACACATGCGCTTGCGTTTCAGAGTGATTGAGTTAGTTCAGTGTAGCCTATTTGTCAGCAGGTCATGGCATTCAAGTATTAGGCTTTCGGTCCTATGTCGGTAGCCTATCTGGTATGTGGTGGAGTAGGAAGACTGTAGGCTTCTCAAAGTTCCTAGCCTATGACAGAATAGCCTAAGTAGTAACAGATGATTGGACAGAGGGTCCACGGATAAGCAAACTAGTTTACTCATTATTGAATACCTACAAGTAGGCTTACATTGGGGGGAAGCAAAGTTGTTCATATCAAGTTAGACAGCTAAATACGAGTGTAGTAGCTTGTGACAACATGCAGATAACGTGATATTGGCCTATTTGGGCTACTGGCTTGGGATTAGTACAGCAGTTGCATGAAGTCATCAGGTAGACTGGTAGATTGCTTGTGATTGCCAAAACACGGAGCAGAAAAACTGATAAAAAACACATACAAGGCAGATCAAACCAGTATAATTAGAACGACCGACTTCGCGTAGCGTGTTTCTTTGTTTTTACTCAGCCATTTTCAAAGTTAACGAGTGCAAAGTTTCATACTTTTAATAACTCAAGAACAGTTAGGTCTACCTGCATGAAATTTTGACAGCAGTTTGGGATAAATAAGTTATATGTTTGTGCCAAATTTTGAGGCAATGAGTCACGTGGCTTTGATTTTAAGACCCGAAAACCACCTTGAAAGTTTGGTGTAAAAAGCGGCCTTATTCAAAAATGGCTTAAATACCGCAAAATTATTTCATATGGTTGTATGTCGTAAGATACCTTTTCATTCCTACCTACCAACTTTTGGCCGCATCGTGTTTTTTTTTCTTTGTTTTTTGCTTTCTAAATCTTGTGCGCTCTTCTTCTCAGTTGTTGAGCTGCAAACGTAATTTTGTCTCACGAAATGTTTTGAGGCCACTCCCCCAGAAACTCCCAAAAATATTGATTTTTTGATTGCTCAAGCTAGAGCGATAGTTTGTTTTTTTTATATCAGTAAATAATTAAGCGACAAATACTTTGACATAGTTTGGGGGTACCACTCCCCTCAGGAGCCCCCAAATGGACTCTCCAGAAAACAATTTTTTGAACGACTCAAGCGAGGGCATTAGTTTTCTTTTATATCAGCAGATGTTTAAAAGACAAATATTTTGACATGGTTTAAGAGGGCCACCATTCTTAAAACCCTCCAAAATAATATCCCAAAAATCAATTTTATTGTATATCGTAAGCTAAAGAGCTAATTTTTTTTCTGATGTTAGGGGAAATTTAAGCGATAGATAACTTGCGGTACGGTGTAGCGTGAATGCAGTTGTGTTTGGATGCGGTGCGGCGCAGCATGCGGACAAGGTTTGCGGACACAGCACAGCATGCGGATGAATTTTTTGTTGCTCGCGCAATCTCCAAACCTAAACCAACGATTGGCTACTGCATTGAATCGTTTCGCTATGCACTAATCAGTTTGATCTTATCCGCACAACAGATCTGGGGCGACACGACAGAACATGCTAGCGAGCTCGTAAAGGCCATTCTCACTCGCTAAAAAGCGCTAACGAGCAAAAAATCTTCCAAGACAAACTGCCATTTCTGAGCCGTCTCGCCCAACATACGTTAAAACTGTCTCGCCCAACACATGTTAAAAGGGCTCGCTCGAATTTCTTAGCGAGATGTTCGTAACTTGGGTTATTACGTAATAAATACTTCATTGTGACGTCAGATGCATTACTACTTCAAAATAATGCGTTCAAGCGTAATGCATGTACTGCATTGTTACGGAAAAAGATACTATAAGCTATGCGTTATTATTCTAAGCAAGCAAATTCCTCAACTGATAATACTGTGATTAGTAAATGAACGACAGAATTTAATTATATTTTTGGATCAATGGAAAAAGAACAACTTTTTTTAAATGACGTAAAGCGCCCTTGAAGTTGTTGGTGGGTAAACTCATATGTTAACAGTAACTTTAGGTCTTTAGGTTTCAAAATTTTTCAAAAGTGAGCAAGTCGAAGTACACTTCTGTTTTAGAACCGGTAAATCTTGAGTTTGGACTGGCTGTTTTTAATTTTTTGCCAATATTCAGTATTATTTGTTCTTGATTTGGTAAAAATTTTGATAGCATCGATGTCAATTTCAGTGGGCATGTTTGAAATGCTGTTTAATTCCTATAGCTCTGTCTGCTTCAGCGAAGGCTTTTTTTCTTGCTTTTGCAGCATCGTAAAATTGCAAAAGAGAAAAAGCAAGCTTTTTTGAACTTGAACAACTGCCGAAAAAATTTCTCAATTGCCTGCGCAGAGCAACCTAGCTTTATTATCTTGAATAGTTACAATTTTCCTTGCAAGCATAAGAAAATCACTAAAATTTTATCGGATTGAATCAGCAAGAATTTTAGTTTCTTTAATTAATTTGATTTTTTTTTTGTTTTGTTTTTGGTTTATTTTGCTGCCTGGGCTGGCAGTATTTTTAATTTGTTCTTAAATTTTGAGCAAAAATGAGCCTCGTGTTTTAGAAAATCGTTCTTATAAAAGGAGTGTGTTGCTATGTTTGTCAACTTGCACTACTCAACATTTCTTTATCAATCGAAACAGCAAATGGTTCTCAATGCAATTCGCATTTTTTAGCAGTCTAATAGCAAACATGGCGACGATTTTAATTAATTTTCAGCAAAAATTCGCATCAGTAAGAAGTTTTCAACATTTCGCCATTAAATTTCTGAACCAAAAAGATTCCTCGCACGCTTAAAGAGTGCTTCAAGATCCTCTTTAAGTTGGCGAGGAAAATATGACGTGTTTTTACTCGCACTGCTTTCCGCAATCGCTCAAGTATCTTAGCGAAAAAGAATGACGTAACGGATTTCGCAAGGCTTAACATACTCGTGCAAAAATGACCTCTTACGTTTAGCGAGTATTTCGTTCGGTAGCGCCTCTTAAAAAAAAACTCGTCAATTAAAGCGAACGAGGAAATTTCTGTCATGTGGGCTCTGGGCTGGTAAAGAGTAGACTGTTCGGTACCCTAGCGATTTTAGCAAAAACCAAGCTAGCAGATACATTTCAGTCCAAATCCTAGTCTAGTCTAGCAAGAAAATATTTATTACTAGGCTACACAGTACAAACTCATACTGATAATAAGACTACCATAGGCCTATTGTATTTGCTTACAGTATTTTTTGAGCCTAGAAGAAACTTTTCCATCTAAGTAGAAAACGATGGCGTACTAGCCTACTCTAATAATTCAACTAGCCATATTTTTGCTTGTCCTTAGACGTTTGTTACCGAGGATATCGTACAATCTATTTTTTTTTGCAGCTCGGTGCTATTCTGCGGACAAGATCAAACTGATTAATTCGCAGCGAAACAACCCAATACAGTAGCCTAATCGTTGTTTTAGAATAGAACTGGGGAGGCGTCTAATGCGTATCAAAGATCTTCCTGTAAATCTGTAACGATCTTCCAGATTTATGCACAGCAGCAACGATTTAATGCACAGCAGCAACGATTTAATGCACAGCAGCAACGATCTTCCAGTAAAGCTGTCTAATTATTTTACATTGTCAAAAAATATTTACTCAACTAAGTCTACCACCAACGAAAACTTACAGACACCGTTATTAAGACTGCAAAGAACCCAAAAATCCATTAAATTTACTGGTGCTAAAATCTGGAATTCTATCCCGAGTAATATACGAAAATCCTCATTTCGAAACTTTAAAAAAATGTTCAAAGCATATCTACTTCACTCATCTGATTACTGATTAGTAAAGTTCTGTCGTTTTACACTCAGTCAACCAATTGTATGGTTCATTTATCTTCTTGTATTTACTGAAACGTAGTGGATGCGCTTTTTGCATGGTTCCTGTGGCTTTCGCTGACGACGGGGATCTGTTGCTCTTCATACTGGTTGATTCATAGTAGCTAACATTAGCACCTTGGATTCTTTTATTGCCTGTTGTTTTTCCTCTTCTTACCCTCGACTATCTTAGAATTTAAAGTCATCTTTTTAAGATGAACAGAGATGGCTACTGTCTCGAAGACCTCACGGTCCCTACGTAGCTTCTCTGTCGCTGCTCTTGTCGATATTATTTTGTTGATATTTGTTTAGTTTAATTTTACTGTCAAAGTTGTTTTTTTTTGACTTGGGCAGTGCTATTTAATAAACTTGAAACTTGAACTTAAACTTGAAACAAAGACAGGATTGCCAATAAAAATTATTAAAATTTTTAGCATTAGAGGCACCAACGTCGTGTATGAAGTAGAATATCTCTTGAACGGATGGGTCAAAAAGGATAGAGTCAACGCTTATGTAGTCGTATGCGATTGGCCTAACTTTAGATGCCCCCGTTGATTTTGCCTTTAGTCTCAGTTTAGGCGCATCTAAGCCAATGTTTAAAACCAGCCAAAGAAACATAAGCGACATAACCCTTGAAATGTTTTAAATGTAAATTTTTTGAAATTTTATCCCTACACTCACTCCTTTTTATCCCTACTCTGAATCGAAGCCAATTATCTTGAAAACAGTAATAGCTAGAAACTTTATATTATGTCCCTTTTAAGTCATTCGCAGATGATAGCTGACGATGCTTTTTAATCACTAATTGGCGCAAACTTAATGGAAGAAAATTATCTGAATTAGATGCCAGTAAGTATATTATTGAGCTGAAGTATTTTAGCTTTTCACCAAAATAATGATTACTTTGAGTCGGCAATGTCATTCAATTACATAGATTTTTGGAGTTTTTATCGAATCTGACATTAACAGTACAACAAAAGCAAAGCAACAAGATCACACCAGTGCCGTCGCTACGGGGGAGGAGGTGGGGGCCTTTCGGTTTACTCGAAATAGTTTTTCGGAACATCACTTTACGTCAAAAAACTGATAATGATGCAAAACGGAAAAATAACGTTCATTATGACCCGAAACAATAAGCATTACGTGAAAACGGTTTAGTAGAGTGGGGGCCGAGAGAGAGGACATTTACCTATCGACCACAATGTGCAATAAGGAAAATATCACGTTTTCGCGCTTCAGAGGCAGTTTTTTGCAATGATATAAGATTAAAAGGGGTTCCCAGCCACTTTTCAAACATTCATTTAAGAGTGGTAGGGGACTAATATTTGTCAAAAATGAAGCTTGCAAATCAGTACAAACTTTAAAGCAATCAAATTTGATGGCTTTGTGCAAAACGCTTAACGTAGGCTTCATCAAAAAATTATAGTGTTCAGGGTACTATTCAAAATTTAATTCAGTTAATTACCAATCACTTGTCTCAAATCTCGTTCCATTAGCCCCTGCTGCTCCAAAATCATCTTTCTCTATTGAATGCAGACGAATATGGTTAATACTTGTGAGTTATAAGATTTCATGATTTATCGTCTTGTAATAAAGGACTGAAATAATTTTACCATTATCCATCTCGATTATTCATTGACGCAGCCAATTTAATAATGTTTGCCAATGGTATTTTCTCTGCTATGTTTTTAAAAGCAGAGGTGAAGTCCTCGAGGACGTCCTTGGCGTCGAGGACACATTTTAAAGTCCTTGGCCTCGAAGGTCAAGTCCTTGGCGTCGAAGCTTCAAGTCCTCTAAAATTGCCCTCCTCTGCTCGAGGACAGTACTATTTTTTTTGAACAGTTGAAATTTCGTAGGAAAACTCCTAAAACCTTGCGGAAAATTTGCGAACACCTTTTTTGTTTTCCTCATTTGCAGCAAAGGCGTAGCCAAAGGGAGGGCCACCAAAAACGCTAATTGTTGCTTCAATTTCTTTTTAGCATTTTTCGCTTACAACAGTAAGTAACAACAATAGTGAAGACCAGGGGCCTTGCCCCCCCTCCCCCCCCCTTAATTCAATTGTTGCCAGCCAATTTAAACGTATAACCCGAAAGAAATGAAGAGCTTTTTTCCTAAAAGTTGCTATCTCAGGCTTACATCTAGCTTTTTTATGAACGTAATGCATTAATCAGGGCCGGATTTACCGTAATATGGCGCAGTACCAGCTAGGGTATCCGCGCTGAAATCATAAGACTTTTTTGATCTTCACCTATATTTAGCAAAAAGATGTTGCAAAAATCTCCAAAGGGCCAGGGGCCCAGCGCGATGTAAATCCGGCCCGGAAATAACATGGTTAGAGGCGCAACCATCTATTGTACCATTTTTCAAGCACAATTTAGTAATTAACGTCCATCTCGCCGGTTTTTACCAACAAAATACTTTCAAAAAAAAATTAGCCATGGAAAATGCTGATTGAACAAATCATTGAACATCAGTTGAGGGGGCCTAGGCCTCCCGGCCAACATGTACTCCTATAACTGGTTATTTTCATGACAAAACAAAAATCTCGAAGGAAAATCTTCGAGTGGATTATTATTTACTGCTAAAATGTTGCAAGAGACAATGCACCTTATTTCCCCCTACCTGGACCAAATCACTTACAATTAAAATTTAACTCAAAAATGCAAGATGTTAAACGTGTTTTGGACTTAAATTGCAAGGAAAAGAAGGATTAAACAATTTAATTTTTTCAATTGCTTTCAAATGTCATTGCTCTGAGCACTTGCGAAATGTGATTCAATGGCATTAAAATAGCTTTTTTTACCAAAACATTACAAAAAATCGCCCAGCGGCTGGGGGCTTCGCCCCCAGACCCCCGTCTGTGATACCTTTGGGTTACACTAGCTTTCTCAACACCATTGTGTCCTTGGCTTTGGCATCGAGCCTTGTGTCCTCGACTCCACCTCTGTTTTAAAGCATTAAATTTGACAAAATAGGCCTAAATATTAAGCTATTTTTGCCAAAAAAGTGCAACATTTCCTAGCGGTGGAGCTCTACCCTCAGATCGCCTTGCCTCGCGCAGCTTGGGTTCTCCCCCAGTCCCCCGACACAGTCTCCCTGCATTGCAGATTTCTGGCTACGCGCTTGAAACGTTTTTTGTAAAAAAAACAACTGTTTTTTTTGTTGTTTTTTTAGAGCACACTAAAGTTTGTTTAGGTCGCAGTCGCTGCAGCAGATAGAGTTTTGAAGTAATCATGAGCTGCAAACAAAAAGAGCTAAAAAACGTTTTCGGCCTTATTTGTCCCTTCTTTTAAATATGAATAAAAAAGTTTTAAATCTGACCATAATTTGTTGCCGTGCAATTTTAAAGTGCAATTTTAAATCAGTTTTAAAGTGCAGAAGTGCAGTTTGGGTTAGTGCCCCTAACTTTCGGATAGTGCCCCCTCACTTCGTTTGCTCTGGCAACGGCAACGGTACAAACGACTCACGTAGTTCTTTCAAGTAACCAGGATTTTTGTGCTTAGATTCAGCATTTCCACGAGAATATTCAGCTAAAAAGCAATTCTAAGATGAACCAATTTTAAAAGCAACCAAAAACGCATTTTGTAACTAATTCAACGAGAAATGGTAGAAGGCAGCCCTTTGATGAGTAATATAATTTTTTTTTTTTAGTTCCGGGTAAACAGGTAATATTCTTGTATAGTTTGAGTTTCATAATATCAGGAAGTAATGTATGCGTACGACAACACGTTAAGCAAATACGAAAATTTCAAGCACTAAAAAAGTAAATAAGTAGCACACGTATTTATATACTAACAGAAGTGACTGTTGTTTTATCCTCTTCTAAATGGAGTGCTGCAAACAAGACCAATAAAAGTAGAACCATAGCTAAACGTTAATATAATCCTAATAAAAATTAATCAGCTTTTAAAGCAAAGCATGACTACGCATCGGCTGCAAGATCAAAAAGTGATCGTTGTTCTAATCTATAAAAAATAACTCAAGAATCCATTCCAAAATCCATAAATCAAACTCAGTGTACCGTACGCAACAAATTAGAAGACTGATAAAAACAAACTGCCTTGATTATGAATTTTAACGTGCAAAAAATCTCCTTTGCAAATTAAAGTAAGAAGATTTCTTACCTAGCTGGTCTGGAGTGACGCTGACAAAATCACCAGTAACTGCAACTAATAAAGAATGACATTTGAGAGAAAAGTTAAAATAGTTAATACAATAAAGTAATACTGATGCGTTTACAGTGCAAAATTTGCTCCTATAGAACAGATAACGTCTGCAAAATGACAAGCGGATCTGATATATGAAAGCACGAACTTTGTTAAAACGAGTTTCATACCAGTCACTCACTAATCTGAGTATTGTCTCCGTATATTGTTTTATTTTTGCTGCAATCAACAGGTCCATTGTAAAGGTCGCGAGATCCTCCAAATTGTGCATTGTCATCGCAAGTGATATTCGTCAGCTGACGAGAGATTGTTGAAAAATGATAGTCTGTGCTCACTAAAACAAGGAAAATAAAAATTAATCTACTAGCACTGTATGTGGCTGGTTTTGCTTTAAAGGATCCTATAGCAAGCTCGCTCGTAGCCAGAAGGGGCCAGGCGAGTTCAATCCCGTCCAGAAATGTTTAAGCCGTGCCAAAAAAACTTTTAATTTAGCTTAAATAGCAACAATGGATACGTTGAGCCCTTTCTAAACAATGCGCATATTGGATGCAGCTTGGATTACCAAATCAAATTGAGCTTTTACGAAACAAAAATTCAGCTTAAAATTTTCACAACTGTGAGGTAGCACTTCACTCGCATATATCTGCTTTTCCATTAAGCTAGTCGCTGGTTTTTTATCAGCATCTGGATTCACACATAGCCTATCATGGCACTCAACCCGAACCTTCAAACGCACATGAGGGCAATTTCTGCACTTGCCATTGTACCCTCTTCTCGAATTACTCTGATCAAAGTCTGAAAACAAGGTCACAAGAAAGAGGATTCTCGACCAGTACCACACTGGCACTGCACTACGTTCAACCGCATTGCACTAGCATCACTAAGCATGACACCATCATGAGCTAACAGATATTCCACTGCTAGAGAACACTAAAAAGAAAATGGTTTTAGGTGCAACATGTTGTCTAGAAATACAAACCTGAGCTTTGATCTTCTTGTGTGTTGATGCTGGTAGTGTGATTGGACGGTACACCACTGGGCAACGTTGAAGGATTTTGAGCACTGGATTGTTTTCTAATTCGTACTGGCAGAGGTATTCGAGAAGTTTTATCCGATATAGTGGGTTTTGAAATGATTTTAAGAGAAGAATTTGGAGTGCCGCAGCTATATTCCGATAAACATGCAGACCTGGCTTGTGCAGATGGAATTTTAGTTCTGTCGCTGAAAAATGGTTCTGTGCGGGGCCACATGAAGATTTTTTCCAAGAAGTATTTTATTGTGTTGGAGCAAACTTTGCACCGCGTATTGTTTCTTATGAATGCCGCCGTGAGTCGTATTTAGACAAACGTGAAGTTTGATTTTAACCTATTGATTGAAACTGCGAGAGGACCAAATAAAATTACAAGCTTTTCTCACACGTGTGAATGGGAAAGAAGCAATTATTAGCAATTGCTGTTTTTATGCTGATGAGCGACTACGACATTTCGCGCCATTTCTAAAGCCCGTTTCAAGTTACCAACATGAAATTACATACAGTAAGTACGACTAGTAGGGCTGCATTAGCGAATTCAACTGACTTACGTCACAATGTAATAACCTGAAAAGCAACGCCGTTTGCACAAAATAGAAACCAAAAATGACTGAACCACTCCATAAGTCGCACCAGATGTCTTTCATGAAAGTCTGCTTATGAAAATTTCAAAGATTTTAAGACTAAATTAATTTTACCAACGACATGGTAAAAGGGACTGTTATGCTTAAAAAGCAATGGGAACCGCGTTTTGTTTGAGCAAGAATAAGAGGTAACAATGGTTTGGGGAATTTAATTGTTCAAGAGTGAATCCTTTTAAGAAAAATGTGAAGCAAATTTTACGTACTGTTTGATGAGCTGCTTGCGTACTGGTTAGTCGAACCAGGTTAGAAAATTGGAACGCGATATGTCGTCGTAAATAAAAAACAGTCGAGGTCAAAATTTTTGCAAATATTACAAACAGTGCCCAGCCAAAATTTGCTAATTTTACTAAAAAAAGCAACAGCTTAATCAAAAGCCGTTTGTACTGATGCTTTATCAGCGAAGTCTACGAGCTGAAATATGAAACAAAGATCGCTGCACGTCCGCTGGAATGAAATCTTGGTATATGCATATATGCTTCCGGCTTCGTGCCACGAGAAGCCTTACCCACTGTCAATAATTTTTGGTGTCATGGTTTGTATTATCAGCTCAATTAAAATATTACTTTTTTAAAATATCGGTAAAGAAAGCTAAATCTTCAATTTTGTGATGATTTGTCTACTTTACGGGATAAAACACAAGGATAATCTTTAGCGCGCTACTAGAATTTGGCAAAGGAGGAAAAGGGCGTGAACCAAAGCTAAAATGTTTTACTTTAAAAAAGCATCAAACAGGCGGCATGTTGACCAAACGCTGGTCTATCTCAAGTTATAAAGGACTGCAGAATTGGGAGCAAAGCACCTAACTTGGATCAAAGCTAATTGGGAGCTTAGCACCAAAAATATTTCAAAAATTTGGTTTCGAGTTGATGACGTCATCATTGTGACGCACGATCATATTTTCGAAAATTGACGTAATTTTTTGATGACGTCACAGACTGTTCAAACTTTGCACATAAGTTTTTTTTTTTTAATTTAATCATACAATGTCTAAATTAAAGTAGTAACTTTACAAAACCATCTTACGTATTTATAACGTAATTTTAGTGTGAGATTGTTGATTTACCAGCTCACAAATGAGAAAAGGTAAGTCATTTAACTACACAAGTGCTGAGCTAACAAGCAACAAAATAATTAATAAGAGCGGCAAAAATTATCATTGAGTTTTTGATCGAGTCTAGAAAATCTCGACAAAACGCTTATCAAACACGAGCAACTATATGCTGTAGTTTGACACTGGTCAGTAAGCAAAAGTGGGTAAAGTCCAATCAGAAGCGCAACTTCTGCAACCTTCGCAATTGCGGAAGTTGCGTTGCGCTTTAATTTTTTTATTTAAAACATTGCAGAAGTTACGTTGCGGATGGAAGTCTTTAAAATTTGTTGCGCTTTATTTGAGCTGCGCTTTTAAAGTTTTTTTCAGTTAATAGCGCATTTCTATACATGGAACTTAATTTTGTTCCAATTCAATCGCAATATTGACGAATGTCGGCCTTCTTTAGCAAACTATTTGCTCTTTTTGTGTCTAAAATCGCAAAAATTGCTGTATTTGCGTTGTTTTGTGAAATTTCAATTGCAAAAGTTAGGTTGCGCTTTAACTTGGTACAAAAATGCCGTTCCGCAATTGCGGAACTGCATTGCGCTTCAATTGAATCAAAAAGTTCATTGCGAAAGTTGCGCTGCGCTTCAAAAAATAAAAAAACTAAATTGCGCATTTTGCGCTGCGCTTTTACGGGTTGAAAAGATCGTTTCGCTTTGTTGCGCTGTGCTTTTGATAAAATGTTATTTGTGCCCACCTCTGTCAATAAGGAATTGCGTGAAATGTTCTACAGTACAAAAGAATAAGCTCAACACTGATCATATAGCGGGAACTAAGCGTGCAAGGTGCAACACTGCGACAAAGAGAACAACGTGTGCTGCGTGCACTCTATCAGCAGCAAGAAATGACGTCATATTAAACGAAATTTGCAGAGTATGCACCAATGGCGGGGCACTTCAAGTCAATACCTTACGAACAATGTTTTAAGTTCTGTGTTAACTTGAATATCTTAGCTAACAAATTAACACCCGGCTTTGATTTTTAACATCTTTCTGCCAAATATAGGTGAAAACCAAAAAAAGTCTTACCATCTGAAGGTGGGTCTTTGGCACTGTACCATACGGTAAATCCGGCCCTGGTAATTGCTTTACGTTCGTAAAAAGGCTAGAGGGCCTGAGGTAGCAACTTTAAGGACAAAAATTCTTAATTTCACTCGGGTTATACGTTTAAATTGGTTGGCAAAAATTCTGATTGCGCCAGAGTAGTAAGTCGGGCCTATCTTTTCGGGTTGGGTTCGCGCCGGGTTCGGGCCTAAAGTTGACAAAAGTTTCGGGCTTAATTCGGGCCTGAGACGTACTTTTTGTCTTAAGTGAGCAAAAATATAATCAAAATAATTTGGCAGCATCGCTAAATTTTTCAAACCTAATTTAACTTTCGGGTTTTTTCAGGCATGATTTTGGCTTCAAATTAATTTTCGGGTTTGGGCCGGAACTAGTCGGCCCGTTTACAACTCTGGGTTGCGCGCTTACCCAGGCTCAACTTTTAATCTTCCATTCTACAATATCTTTTTTCCATAAAATCCCTCAGTCCGAAAATTTCTCATGACGTCATTGCATGTGATTTGCGGTTTGCCCCCCTAACTATAGCTATGCCTAAGTCCGATCCTAAGTTAAACTGCTTGATAATTAAAAAGCAGTATTTAAAATAAACTTTAGTTTTCTGTTCAATCTTTTATTTCTTTACTTATCGAGCATTTTCTTTTTTGCTAGCATATCATCAACTGAAAATCTCAAAATGAGCTTCTTTCTTTCGCATGAACCAGGGACTCTGCGTTTGTTCAGTCGACTGGAAACTGACAGTTTTTGTCTTTTTTTCTTCATGGGTCATTTGTTCTAAAATATGCCTATTCGCCCAATCGGCGTGATTTTTTCCTTTACAGTTCACTCGTTCTGCAAATATGTCCAATCAAATCCCTCGAATACGCGTAACTGCAAAAAAAACTTCACAACAATAAAAGCAAACTTTTTTTTAATGCTTTTATTTCTCCGCGCGTTTGTTTCTAGTCTACCAAATAAAGAGTTTAAGACGTAACCGCACCAACGCAGAGCACTTTTTTGGGTTCTGTTAGCACTGGCGTTGCTAAGGATGGTGGCAACTGGGACGGGATTTCGTAGAGGCACCCTTTTTCAGTCCAAAAGTAGGTGAAGACCAAAAAAAAACGTCTTCGCCGCAAAATCAATGGGTTTTTGGTCCAAATGAGGGTAGGAACCAAACCAAGTGAAAAAAGAAATAATGTACTCACCACAAATCGGTGGAGTTATCGTTTCACATCATAATATGATGTCACCCCAAAATGGCGACACCCGGGGTCGGCCGCCCTTCCTATCAACGCTACTGTCTGTTTGCAAGTCTTCGTCCGACTGAGCCACCACAACGGGTGGACTGCTTGGCCCCAATGGGAAATAAGCGTAAAGTGGCTTTCCCAAAGAGATAACAAAGCATTCCCAGTTCCTAAATCGAACCGCGGTCAGCAACGTTTCCATCACTAGCCTGACGCTCTACCACTGGGCTATCGCCGCCTCAAAATGAGCTGTAAGTGCATTAGCTGCTTGATTGCGTTTTGTTGTTCCGCAAGAAGCTGCTATACATTGTGGTTTTGCCGCAAGTTGGTAAATAATTTCAATAGTACGCTTTCAGATTTGCAGTATGCGGAGTACGTCAGAGTTTAGTGCAATTAAAAGATTCTACTACCATGCTCACACTAGAATATAATGTTCGTACTAAATCTTACTCAGCAGCTTAACTTTATTCAATAGATTTCAGGAAATATCGGTAGGAAAAGATTTATTACTGCTCATAGATGGAACTTCATAATGAATCAGTAATTTCCTTTTTGCTTCACAATTCATCAAAGTGGTGTGGTATTTATGCAGCAGTCAAAAGTTGGTTTCTCAAAGAACCACAAATAGTCGATCTTTTTTTGATTTTAGAGACTATCCAAAAAATTCAAAAATAATGACAATTAAATTAACTCTGTTATTGTAAATTTTGCGTTATATTGCAAGTTTTTTTAGGGTTAAGCTTCAGTGAATCCAAGATTTATAAAAGGAAGGCTTTATTTCACCGGAAATTTTTATCTACTTTTTTATCAATTCTGACTCAAGTCTAACCTAAACTCAAATGCTTACTCTAAAACTATCCCCAAATCCAATCCTAACCTTAACTTAAACCCTAATCTTAACCACAAAAACCCAATGAAAAAAGCGTGGATGAATGGTTCTCATTTTCGTTTTATTCTCTTTAACTTGAAAATTTTCGGTAAAATAGTCGCTACCTTTATAAAATGCCGTTTGGGCTCTTTTTCGGGTTGAATGAGTCAAGACAAAAAAGTCGTCCCTGATTGGGACCTACTTTCTTTGGGATCTTCCCTTTCTACGATATCTTTCCCCCCACAAAAAATTCTCTTTCGAAGTTTCTGGTGACGTCATTGCATGTGATTTGTGGTTTGGGCCCCCCAATCAAAAATTCTGGCTACGCCCATGGAGACCCCCCCATTTAATTTGCACAGGGGCCCCCCCTTTCCTAAAGCCACCACTGGTTAAAATGAACTAAGAGCGCAATGAGCAAAAGAAGTAGATGATTTTGGTAAACAGTTGTTTGGTTTTAAACATTATACCTAGTGTTCTGAAAAGCAGAGTTGAGTAAATTATTATAAGTTTGCAATGCTAGTCATCGTAAAGTTAGACTCTGTAATACCACTTATAAATTTATAAGATTTGAGTTTTTTTGTTTTTAAAATTTTGTTTGTGTACATATCTCTTTCCATGCTAATAAATCCATCGTTTTGTTAGTTTTTAGATTTTGAGAAAAAATTTGTCAAACTGTTCGTACAGGTGCTGGTATAAAATTCTTCTTAAAATATATTGCGGTGGGCTAGTTAGGGTGTAGTTTGATATTTACGATAGTGTGTCAAATTTCTGGTCAAAATAATCAAAAGTTTTTGTTCTGTGTTTTAATCGGAGCAAAAGGTTATTGTCGAAATATTTGTTTTAACAAGGGTTTTGTTTGTAACCGCAATTTTAAACAATTGCGCTGCTAGTCGAAAATTCAACTATCTCCTTAAAAGTTGAAACTAGATCTAATAGATATTTATGGATGCCTTTTCTAGACATTTAAATTTTGAAAGCCGTTAAACACAAACTTGACTAAGTTAATGGAACATTATGAAATTCGAAAGCAGAGTATTTCAGATATGAATATCGTTAGATACAATCACAAACCCGCTTAACACAATTGTGAAGTTCTTTAGTTCAGTGAAGTTAAATACTTTCGCGAAGTCCTCGGATATCGCTTGCGATGTCATATTCTAGTTGTATTTTGCTTTGATTTTACTTTGTATATCATCGAGTACTGTTTTCGAAAATATTAACAATTTTCTACTAATAAATAAATAAACTATCAATAATCTTCTAAATAAATTAATAAATAAATAATAAATAAATGGAAGTGAATTAATAAATAAATGCAATTCCGAGTAGGTTGGTGCTTTCAGAAAGTGCCCGATGATTTCTCAAAGATAGAAACTACGTAGAAACTCCAGGAAGAAACTTTTGATTAAAGGGCTTAACTGGCTTGGATTCGCAGAGCTGCTCTACTTATAAAGCCGCATTTACACGGGCGACTTGTTTGCAACGCGATTCAAAGATTTTTTATGCGTGAAAATCTTTCTCGCAGTGTGGTTATTCACACGAGGCGAGACTCGCTTGCCGCGCTTGCGTTTGGCAAGAATCGCTGCCGTGTAAGTAACACCTCCGATTTGCGATGCCGATTATATTTTGCCCGACTCGATGCAACAACCGCTTTCGCTCGAGATCACTTACACGAGGTCGATTTCAACGTCTCGAGAGTCCCAGGGCAACGTCGCGCTCGTGTAAACAGCAAATCGTAAACAATTTACGAGTCGCCCAGGCATAGCGCAATGCACAAATGCTTTGCGAGTCGCTGGCTGGGATTATCCTAAATTTACTTCATAAAATATTGTGTTTGTAGTACAAAATAATCTGTACTGCCTTTACCGTAATTAATTGTGATTTCGATATTAAATTTAATTCATAAGTTATTAGTTTGAAACGCAGAAGTAATAATTTTCTTGTTGATGCTGGCACCGGTCTACTGCAGATACGGCAGTTATGAGCTGATAACTGTGAAGCAAATCAAGCAGGACTTTAACCCTTTATAAAATGTATGATAAATTAACCACAGTTAACAGTACCTCAATTGTATTCTGCTTTTATAATACCGTAAGTACACTTTTTTTATATAAGAACCAGTAAATTCTGAGTAGAGGCTGGCTGCTCTTAATTTTTTGCGAATGTTGAGCCTCAATTGCTCTTAGTTGGTTCTTAAATTTTGAGATCATTGATGTCAATTATGGCGACCATATTCCTAATGATCTGTCTGCTTGTAAACGCCTTTTTAGCTGCTTTTGCAGCATCGTAAAATTGCGGAAAGCGAAAAAGCGAACATTAATTTCGTTTGAGCGAAAGCCAAAAAGTTTTTTTGTTATCTGCTCAGTGAGCAATAGCACTCTATAGTCTCTAAATTGTTGCAATTTTGCTCGTAAATACCAAAAAACCACTCAAGCTTTATTGTTTTGAATCAGTACAGAATTTATCTTTGTTTGATTTGGCGTTTATTCTTTTTCGGTTGTTCTGAATATTATTTTTTGTTGCTGAGACTGGTGTTGTTCGTAATTTGTTCTTAAATTTTGAGCAAAAATGAGCCTTGTGTTCTCACAAAATTTTTCCTGTATAAAAAAGTGTAATCAATTTTGTCGTTGCTAATATTCTGACATAGCAAATGCAAAAGTTTAAAATCTGAAATTCGTAGAATAGCTAAGACAATGACTTCACAGTAATGGCATTTGGACAATACATTTTGGAAATGGAGATGCTTGTTGCAGAAGCCCTCCGTAACACTGTTGACTGCAGGTGCTCCAGCAAAACTCTGGAGCCTTCACCGTGTCCGTCTGGGCAAGCCACAATTGAAATTCTCCAACTTAAACTGTATGGTTCTGACAAAATAAATAATATGGAACAGTATGGCATGGCAAAAAATAACTGAAATCTAACTTAAAAATAATGAACTGAAAGAGTGCCGTACGAGCGATCTTCAAAATAAAATACGTCCATTTGCCCATTGCTCGAATGAAAAGGAATGCCAGAACAGAGGTAGCAGTGTAGGCTCGCACCCTATACTCACTCGTTGGGTCTAGCACCTTGTATACAAGTACCATCCACTGGTTTTTGTCGGCTAAAAACGTGTTAGCGTTTGCTTTCGTTTCTGACCCGAGATTGCTAGCAGCCTACCGGCATCTCTTGCGCTTAAAATAACCACAGTTAAGTGGAGAAACATATCACCAACTGCACCGCATATTGTAATTAAACATTAATTTCATGAAAATGCTATTTCTAAGCAAATTATATTCTCAATATTTCGAGTGGTTTTATGGCACTTTTTCATTTGAATTACGCCAGGAGTGAGTTTTGACCTGAAGTCACTGACGTATTTTGAACTGTTCATAACAATAATTCATCCTCCACAGTATACTTACTGTAATTGCCTAGCGTTTAGCAAATGCATGCGCTGCTTATTTTATTTATGTGGATATTGGTGCTTTGTAACAGCTGTGGTTTAGTAGCTGCATAGCAAAATTACATGAAAACACAGATTATATAAATGCTATATGGATTTTTTGAATCTTGGTCTAATTAAAAAAGAGCCAGTACTTTTGTAGCGACGGAAAGCGCCTGGTATCACTGCAGAAGAACTCTAAAAGTAAACATATAAAAACAAAAATAAAATTTAACAATTAGCATTTCGTATAGTATGACAGCACAGATCTACTATAAAATACAAAATACTTGTGCACTATAATTAAGGAAATTAACAATACGAATTTGTCAGTCACACATACTTGGACAAAAGGTAATTCCAAAAGTGTTTTTAGAATTAACTGCACAAAAATGTTGATAAATTTTATTATTTTATATTACCAAATATTGTGCATAACCTAACAAGAAACACAGTCAAAGATGGGTTGCTGTAGAGAAAAACCAAGACCAAAAGGGTAAATGACAGAATTTATTATAAATTATGAGCATCAATGCCCGCTTGACTTTGATCTATCTCAGCCAACTCAGAATGATACAGAGGAAATACACTTTTTCGAGTACTTTTAAGCGTTTACGTATCACACATTCTGCAAGAGCAGCAACGCCGCCCTTGCTGCTTCATCTTTCACCTTGCATTTTCATTGCTGCTTAATTGTATTCTCTGTATTTCGTTTTACGCTTGCGTTGGCTTCATACAATTTTTTTTTTTTTCAAAATTCCGAAGCGTGATTGTTTCAAATGCAAAAGCTGATAAGCTGCTAGAGTGGAGCTTGGAGCCGGAGCCGGAGCGGAGTCGGAGCCGGATTTTGCATTTTTTAGCCGGAGAGGAGCCGGAGTGCCAATTTTAAGAAAATATTAGGAGTCAGAGTGGAGCTGGAGTCTGACTTTAAAGTAGTCTTTGACGTCGTAATGATTGTTGGTGGTAGAATGAGCCACTATTTTTGCTCTCCGGAAATGGAATATCAGGATATGTGATTACGCTTGGCTTATCTCAGGCTATTGAGCAATATGACAACTGCATCGAATTTTTCGTCGAAGCGTATTTTTGTTCGGAATATTTCGGAGCGGAGTGTTGTTGTAAAATTTCGGAGCCGGATTGGAGCCGGAGTCAGTTAAAAAAATTTTGGAGTGGAACCGGAGTGTAAAAATTAGCCACTCCGCTCCACTCTATAAGCTGCGCATTTGAAGTGCTTTTGCGGCAGTTGGCTTTTGCAAATTCAAAACCAGCAAGCTGCGCTTTGAAACTATCTCGCACCGTGTAAGTTAGGGCACACCAAAATTCCACTTTTTTTTCCAAACATGGACATCAGTTTTGCAATCCGTGAGGATGTCCGAAAAAACGCTTCTGTGAAAAAATCAGGGAGTTTCGTCAAGTATTCGCGCTGCAGCAGCACTTTTAAGTTTTGGAGGGGTATTTTCTTGAAATTCGGGGGTGCCAATACCTAAAAAGTGCTATATTTTTATTTTTACGCAAAAAATCGGTTTTACACGTGATTATATTTACGAGCCAAGGTTGACTTATCGATCTAAGCATGATTTGCCGATACTGCTGCTTAACAAGGACCTTTTGGGGGTAATTTTTCTCATTTTAGAGAAATTTTTGAACAAAATTTCAGGTATTTTTCTAAGTTTTAGCCATTTTTTGAGCATGAATGTACTGAACATGTTAATACTACACTTTGTGAGAAAGGCGATTTTGGGCAAACTTTGTTTTAAAGCCTGAACACCACGTCAAGGTGTTGCCCGTCGTTCAGGTTCCTCTGTTTTTTATCCCGGAGAGGCCCCTTTTCCTGCATGTCATAAAGGGAACGATCACGATTGGGAATGATAAGTTAAGTGTGTTTTGGCCAAAGTGCATTTACGAAAATCTGGGTAGAGCTTTCGTGTGTCTTCTACACAGTGTAGTAGCATCCTCCTTTGTTTCTCATCATCCGTCAAAACGTCCTTGAACTCCTCCATCAGTCTCACTCCTCTTTTCGCCACATCATTCACAACTTTGAGGTGACTAGTGAGAATAAGTTATGATGTTCAGTTAATAGTTGGGACTAAATGTGAATAGATTTGACCGCAATATGTTGACAGTGAGACCAAATATCTAACTGTGTGACGAAAAAATAATTCTACACTTCCTTTATATTAATTAATCTAAAAAATAATTTAGGTTATTGGATCACAATATTGAATTATGACGTTGCCATTTACCACCTGTAGTGTTGCAAAGCATTTTCATTAAAGCATCAGTGCAGTTGCAAAGCATTAGTATTAAGTTTGTTTAAGCTGGGGAACAAAAAGATGGTCTCAACAAGATCTGCAGATGTAGCATTTCCTCTTATTGGCAAGCCAATAGATAGGCTCTCCTCTTTGAAACTACCCACGAATTTGGAGGTGATGCAGAGATTTTTGTATCATTTTAAATGTGACAAATTAAGCAAACAGAAATCAATCAATCGGACTTGCGACGAAGTTGTTCTCTTGTGGCAAAAAGTTGCAGAGGGTTCTACTCCGGGATACACTTGCGATCTAAGTGTAAATTCTATCAAGACCAAAATGAATACGCTTTGGGAAGAATACAAGACAACGCAAGCTTGGGGAAAAAGGAGTTCTGAAGAACAATCTAAGGCTTCCAAAAATTTCAAGAAAAAGTTAGAATCTCTTTTTGATATTGCTAAGCCAAATATTGAGTTTAGACTGTGTGAAGACGATTGGAAATTTGTGCAGGATCAAAGAATGGAACGAAAGTCGACGTTTGGTTGCAGGGACACCAAATTATTGGCTCGTTTGGAGCGAAAGAAGATATGCGAAGAAAACCACAAGAGACGACAGGACCAGGCAAAAGAGGAGAAAGAGATGCTCACAACGGTTTTGGGGGGTAAAGAAAGCGATGGGTCAGTTGAGGAACAAACGGATGAAGATTTCTGTGAGCCACCTTCTAAGCAACGGAAGAATCCGGACCGGATTCTGCTGCACGTGCCACGGAATATTGCGTCAACGTCGCAGTTGGTGATGACTGCAGACCGACATAAGATTTTGAGTAATGCTCTGAATGACATCATCGCATCAATCATGAGAGAGTGTCAAGGATGCGTGGAAGATTTTGTGCTTAGCCAAATGAGTACTTTTAGAGGACGTAAGAAGCTCCGTTCCTTGAAGTTCGAGTCAGTAAAGGAAAATTTTTTGGCCGGGTTGGATGATCATTACTTCACAATTCACTGGGACGAAAAGTTATTGAAATGCGGAAAAGCCTATTCTCACAAGGAGCATCTAGCTGTTTTGGCCAGTTCTACAAACGGGAAACTGGTGAAGTTATTGGGCATTACAGATCTTGATAGCGGAACTGGTTCAAATCAAGCGAAGGCAGTCAAAAATATGCTGAAAGAATGAAGCATTGAGTAGCGGTGTGTTGCAATGTGTTTCGACACAACTGCATCCAACACCGGGAAATTCGCTGGAGCATGTATCCTATTGGAAGCTCTTATAGGCCACCCATTACTGTGGACATCATGCCGTCACCATATGCTGGAAGTCATTCTGGAAGATGTCTTCAAAGTAATTCTCGGTCCTTCCAGTAGCCCCAAAGTAGAATTTTTTGACATTTTCAAATCAAAATGGCCAACACTAAATTAATCTTCAATTGACCAGTCTGACCTTACCAATTTAGGATCACTGGACATTTTCAAACTCAAGGCACAAGAGAGTCTTCAACATCTGTGCTCTGACGAAAGCACCTAATTACCCAGAGATGAATTACTGAAGCTGAGTTTATTTTACCTGAACAGCAAAGTGTTACTAACTTTGCGTTTCGGCGCCCAGGAACACAACATCGTGTGCAGTGGATATCGACACCAATTTATGCATTTAAGATGTATCTTCTCCGCAGTCAACTGGATGTAGATGCTACTCTTGTCAATGGATTGAGGCGGTTCTGTAACTATGTGTCCATCTTCTATGCTCCATATTGGTTGCAGTGCCCTTATAGCTTCGGAAGCAGCTGTGAACGACTTGGAGTTCCATCGAGCCATGATGAACTACTCTAGCGTTGATGAAGATGTTGCTGAAGCTGCCAGACATGCCTTTTCGAGACATAGGGGGTATTTAACAGCTGAGTTAATACCACTTGCATTGTGCTCTCAGCAACTGCCCGACATCGAACACGAAAAGTTAGCTTTCAGCATTTATAAAAGCTATCAAAAACATGTATCTTGTGTCCAAAATCCAACTGCCCCTCTAATCTCGGAGAAGCCTCAATTTTCCAACTTATCCTTAGACACTTGTGTCTCTGACCTTGTGGGCGAGCGATCGTTGATCATTTTCCAGCGACTGAACCTCTCTTTGCAAGACATTCGCTTTCTAACGTATTCACTGGATAAATGGTGCGATTTTGATGAGTATAAGAAATTTAAAATTCTGATTAATGACCTCAAAGTTGTGAATGATGTGGCGAAAAGAGGAGTGAGACTGATGGAGGAGTTCAAGGACGTTTTGACGGATGATGAGAAACAAAGGAGGATGCTACTACACTGTGTAGAAGACACACGAAAGCTCTACCCAGATTTTCGTAAATGCACTTTGGCCAAAACACACTTAACTTATCATTCCCAATCGTGATCGTTCCCTTTATGACATGCAGGAAAAGGGGCCTCTCCGGGATAAAAAACAGAGGAACCTGAACGACGGGCAACACCTTGACGTGGTGTTCAGGCTTTAAAACAAAGTTTGCCCAAAATCGCCTTTCTCACAAAGTGTAGTATTAACATGTTCAGTACATTCATGCTCAAAAAATGGCTGAAACTTAGAAAAATACCTGAAATTTTGTTCAAAAATTTCTCTAAAATGAGAAAAATTACCCCCAAAAGGTCCTTGTTAAGCAGCAGTATCGGCAAATCATGCTTAGATCGATAAGTCAACCTTGGCTCGTAAATATAATCACGTGTAAAACCGATTTTTTGCGTAAAAATAAAAATATAGCACTTTTTAGATATTGGCACCCCCGAATTTCAAGAAAATACCCCTCTAAAACTTAAAAGTGCTGCTGCAGCGCGAATACTTGACGAAACTCCCTGATTTTTTCACAGAAGCGTTTTTTCGGACATCCTCACGGATTGCAAAACTGATGTCCATGTTTGGAAAAAAAGTGGAATTTTGGTGGGCCCTAGTGTAAGTGAACCAGTGCGATAGCGATTCGATTTTGCGAGAATCTCTGGCACACAGTCTCAACGTGTAAGTGACTTCTGTGGGTTGCAATCACAGGTGCCGAAACCGGGAGGAGGGGGGGATGGGGGGATAATAATTTGACTATGGTCTACATGGGCATCCCCCCCAATAATTTGACTCTGGTCAGCATCTGAGCGCTGGATGATGTTTGGACCTTTTTTGGTCTTCACGAGAGTCCGGGAAAAAACTCTTGAATTTGCGGAAGACCTTTTTTTTTGGTCTTCATTTGAATTCGGGGAAAAACGTCTTCAATTTTCGGTGAAGATCTTTTTTTTTCTTTTTTTTTGGTCTTCACTTAATTAGCTTACCTAAAAAAAATCGTGGTCAAGGTTCATCCCCCCCAATGTGGAAAATAGGGCAAAATTAGAGTAAAATTGTAAATTATCCCCCCCAATGCTCAACAAAGATCGGCACCCCTGATTGCAATCGTATGCGAGAATCGCGTTAAAATCTCTCCCGTGTGAATGACTGCTGCGATTTGATTTTTTTGGGGGCGTGTCTGGCGATATCGCGCAGACGAAATTTCACGTGAATCTTGCGCCATGTAAGTGACCTACGCGATTTGAGAAAGAAAAAAGGCAAAATGTCGATTCTCACAGGTAAACGTCGCCCGTGCAACTGCAGCTTAAGAGCTTTATTAACGTAATCAATCATTTACAGATCGCAAAATTTAAAATCAAATCACAGACCATTAAAATGATTCTTATTTTTAGATTTCTAATTTAATGGTCTGTGAATGATTTGTTCAATCTGTTAATGAATAAATAAACACATTGGCAGTTTCGCAAATTCAAAATCGTTAATTTTTTCGTGCTATCTGTTACGTACTGGTACTCTAAATGTTTGAGGTTAGCGGTGAAAACACTTATGTTCTGTTTTGTTGTGTACAGCAAAATACTTTTTTTTGCATAGCAAAATACTGAAAAATGCAAAACGCGAGACTGCAGCAGCTGACCTCGACTAAGTGAGACTACGCTATCATTTTCAGTCTTTTTTATAGCCTTCTCTGTAACTCCTTAAAATGCATTGCATTGGCAAATTATTAAGAAACCGACAAATTGCGGTTGATAACGCTGAAGTCAATCGCTTTCAAAGAAAACATAATGAACATTTGAAAAGAGACTCATAGTATAAATAGGTCTAATAAAAGAATTTATAAAAGTTGTTTTTGTTGCTGTTTTGTAGTGAGCAAATGATACGGTTCATCACATCTTTTCACCGATAATTTTTTTTTTGAAAGGCTGTGTTGGAAAATTCATCTCAAAAAGCTCACTGGCGAAAGTTTTTAGAAAAAAAACAAAAAAACTGCGCATCTTGAACTAAGCGTTTCGTGGTTTGAAAAATCGTTGCGCTTTAGGTAAAATGTTATTTGTGCCCACTCTCCACAGTTTATAAAAGTTACGTCATCGAAAGCTTATTTGTAGATATTGGTGCTTTATAACAGCAGTAGTTTAGTAGTTCCGTAGCAAAAGTAAAGGAAACAGACAGGCATATATGAAATGCAATGAAATCAAATTAAAAAGAGCCAATACTTCTGCTTCTACCTAATATGGGCTATGCTAATTGTTGCTTTTTTCAAACACACTGTTGTAGTCTTTCGATGTTGATAAACTCGCCTCGGTTACTCAGGTTTAGCAACACTATCTTAATAGCTTACGATCTCTGTTCCAAACTGCTGCTGCAGCTCTTTTGCTGCAGTTATTTGTGCGATCAAGCGCAACTGCCAAGCGAAAAATTTGTTGAGAAATAAGCGCGGTATTACAAGGATTAGGATATTGTACATTAATGATTATTTACTGAATCTCTACCACGCTCGAAAACAACAATTTAATTTTGATAAACATTCTGGTGATTTGATTCTATAACCGCTTATGAAAATAGCATTAGGCTCAGATTAGCTTAACTAAATAGCATCATACATTCTTGCCCGGCTATGCTAGTATAGCTAAGAGCATAAAATCTCATGCAGTATTTCCGCTGCTATTTCTTTTCAAAAGGTTATATTTACTTCACTCCTTAGTCATTAATTCAAATATGCCGGTAATGTTGTTTTATGACCCGTGCTGTGCTATAATCAACTTGAAACTTATCTTCCACACGTTTGAACCGATTAGCTTGTGGTCTACTTAACCGTATTAACATTCACATTTCGGAACAGCATACCACCAGAGGCGTCGCTAAGGATGGTGACACCCGGGGCGGGGAGTGCCTGGTGTCACCCCGTATGCATGACGCACCCTTCATGATGTCACCCCTCTGTTAGTGAAGACCAAAAAATAAAGGTCACACCGCCAAAAATCAGTGGGTTTTTGGTTCAAAAGTAAGTGAAAACGAAAAAAAAAAAAAAAAGGTCTTCGCCGAAAACTCTGTGGGTTTTCGCTGCGTATGTGGATTGAGACCCAATAAATTGAAACAAAAAGTCTTCATCGCAAACACATTATGAAATGGTGTCACCCCAAAATGGTGACACCCGGGGCGGGCCGCCCCTCCCCTAGCGACGCCACTGCATACCACTGTACACAGTATATGGTTCAGCGCTTAGTCTAATTAGAAATATTAAAGTCAAAATTATATGAAACATATTGAACTAGAAACGTTTATATCTTAAACAGGCGCGTCGATTCCCGGGGGGGTCGGAGGGTCCGGACCAAAGATATGCATTTGGGGGTCCAAAGAGTAAAGGACCCCCCCAAAAAAATAAACATGTTTGCTATTTATCATGGATGCTAACAAAATCAAATTTCTGTCTTGACTGATATTTCTTGCTCAAAATCTTGAAAACTGCATATCACAGAGCTAGACCTAGATTTTATAGCAATAATCACTATACGAGTATGTTTATCACCTTGCCAATATATTGCACAAGTTTTATTTGTGTACGTCACAAACTCATTATTGTGACTGTGTGTCTGTCAGTGAAGTCTAGATGAGGGAAAGTCCTCACTGTTACAGCAGGGCACTAAGGAGCGAGGGCATACTGATACTCGCAGCGTCAGAGCAAATCAACATAGTCACTCAAAATTACAATGGTGCCATCCGGGCAGGGAATTAATGGACGGTGCCATCACAGGCGAGCCAGGATTTTTGATTGAGGGGGCCCAAATCACATGCAATGACGTCTTCAAACATTTTTGAAATGAGGCACTTTTTATGGGACAACGATATCGTAAAATGGAAGATCAGAAGCCGTGGCCTGGTTTGGCATGCAACTAGGATTTTGCTGAAAGGGGGAGAGTTTGAAGTAAATGTTTAAAAGTTAAAATGTGTGATTTGGGAGACATGGTGAGTAATCTAGTGTAACTCAAACGTATCACAGACGGGGATGTGGGAGCGAAGCCCCTAATCGCAGGGCAACCTTTTGTAAATTTTTGTAAAAAATAGATATTTTAATGCCATTGAATCACATTTCGCGTGTTTTTAGAGTAATTCGAAAGAACCAGATCTTTAACATTTGGAACCATTGTTGTAAGTCGGACCGGGCTTTTCGGGTCGGGTTCGGGCCTAAAGTTGGCAAAAATTTTGGGCTTAATTCGGGCTTGAGTCGTGCTTTTTGTCTGAGATGTACCAAAATAAAATCAAAATATCAAGATTGCTAAATTTTTCAGACCTAACTAAACTTTCGTTTTTTTTCGGGCACGATTTGTGCTTCAAATTAGTTTTCGGATGCGGGCTTATATTTTTGGGTTCGGGCCTGAACTAGTCGGCCCGTTTACAACCCTGCTTAGAAAGTCAATTGAAACATTAAATTGTTCAATTCTCTTTTACCAACAATTCAAGTACAAAACACGTTTAAACTCTTGCAGTTTGGGGTTATATTTTGTATGTGATTTGGCCCAGGTAGGCGGAAGTAAGTTACATTGCCTTTTAAAATAATTAGCTGTAGATCTGAAAATAACCAATTGTCGGAGTACATCGTACATGTAATGACTTAGGGGTCCAGACCCCCTTAATTTAAATTCAATAATTTGTTCAATGCGCATTTTTGCTTGCTAATTCTTTTTTTTTTTCAAAAACATTTTGTCGCGTAAAAACTGGCGAGTTGAAGGTGAATTGTTATTGAAAGTTAATTGGTACAAAAGATGGTTATTGGTAAGGCCTATAACTAATCATGTTTTTGCCCTGGCTGGATTTACATTGCGCGGGGTCCCTTGCACTTTGGGGATTTTCGCTGCAATTTCCAGTCAATATAGGTGAGACAAAAAAACTCTTAGGCCCACCATTTAAACGCAGGACCCCCTGGCACTGCACTATTTGGTAAATCCGCTCGTGTTTATTGTATTACGTTCATAAAAAGGTTAGATAAGTGCCTGAGGTTGCAGTTTTTAAGACAAAACTCTTCAATTCTACCGGGCTATACGCTTAAATTGGTTGGCAAAATTTTGAGTTGGCGGGCTCGGGTTCCTTGGTGATCCATATTAATATCATTGCTAATTACAGTTGAACGCGTGCACTTTTGTACGTAGAAATGCTAAAAGAAACTGTAGACTCTGTTTTAATATTTTTGTCATTGAGGGCATTTTAATTTGAAGGGGGGGCTGTCGCCCCCTTGGCCACACCTATCCGTGTCATCCCTTAAAGTAGTATAGACAGGCTTGGCGGAACGATTTTCAAAGTTTTCAAAGTCGTAACTTTGGAATTAACGCCCAAAAAACGCCCCAAAAGTTTGACGTGAAAGAGGTCGCATTTAAAAAATACCGCAAAAATTTATTTCACACGGTTATATATCTCAAGATACCCTTTTATCTCTACCAACCCACTTTTGGCCGCGATGAGTTTTTTTTCTTTTTTCTTCGAAAATACCGTACGCTTATTTCCTAAACGGCTCAACACCCAAAAAAAACAAAACTGCATCAAATGTGCTATTGCGAAGTACGAACATTGCAAACAAAGTCTACGATGTATAAACATTAACAATGCAAACAAAATTCGCGAGATTTTGTCAAAAAAGTTCTGGTTATTAAGTTGGAACCCCCAAAGATTTCGACAAATCGACGCGCCTGATCTTAAACCATTATCTATTTTATTCAAATAGGAACCATTGTACTGTGAGATCTGATTATAATGCATTGTTAATGTGAAGCCAGCTAGTGTGTTGCACCCTCTATTAATTTGCCATGTTTTGTTCTGTTTACCTTCTTTCGGCCGACCTGCAGCTCTGTTGGCCGTGGCCTGGCTGTGTGCTACGACAGTCCACACGTTCATTTATCCTGAGCAAGAGCGGTGCTTGTCGCCTAGCCAGAGTTGTAAATGGGCCGACTATTTCAGGCCCGAACCCGGCCCGAACCCGAAAATTAATTTGAATCTCAAATCATGCCCGAAAAAACCCGAAAGTTAAATTAGGTCTGAAAAATTTAGCAAAGTTGCCAAGTTATTTTGATTATATTTTTGTGCATCTAAAACAAAAAGCACGTCTCAAGCCCGAAATTTTTGTCAACTTTAGGCCCGAACCCGACCCGAAAAGCCCGGCCCGACTTACAACTCTGCGCTTAGCTCACCTGGCCCGGTCGCGGCTTGAGTTTGCAGAGTGGAGTGTGAGCCTCAAGGGTTAGTTACCTTTGCACTGCTAGTTTTTTGTCTTCTATTTTAAGTTTTTCTGCATTTTAATATTTTAATGTTTAGATTTACTGTCATCCCCCTACTGAAGAGCCAAACGGCGTAAGAGCCTCTTAAAGGCACTATTTTGTGCGTATTTTTATTGATTTCAATCAAATCAAATCCTTCATTGTACTCGCTGTATTACGCCGAAGCGTGTAACCAGTTGGCGGGGCCCATCTCCGTGTCATTGCACCCGGGCAACACAGTTTCTTTCGAAGAAATGTCGCAGCGGTGGCGAGCCGTTGGCAACACTGTGTCCGATTTGACCGGCCAGAGATCTGAACCTCAGGCCTCTCGCTCCGGAGACGAACGCGTTACCGCTCGACCAACTGGCCGGTTTTTATTGATTTTAATGTCGAAATTCTATATTTTATAAATTCTTTTAATCCTATAAAGTTTATTTGAATAAGATTGATAGATATTTCAAGTAAACCAAAACGTTTCTAGATTCTAGTCCAGATATGTTTCAAGCAGGCGCGTCGCCAGGATTTCGCAAAAAAGGGGGGGGGGGCTTTTTTGGAAGCTGGAAACAACAGTAAACGAAGTTGACTCAAATTGTCATCAGTCTTGAATCAGATTGAGGCGGTTTTTCTCTCAAAATCAGGTGGTCTGCAACAAAAAAAAGATCACTTTTCTTTCTGACCAACTTTGGGTGAGTTCCAGAAAAAACAAAATCCATTTTTCTGGTCAAATAACAGCAAGTCTTTTACAACTTCTGTTCCCCAATCCCGTTGGGGGGGGGGCTGTTTTCATTTTTGGAGCAAAAGTTGGCCTCAAAAGCACTAAAAATACTATTTTGCGTACTTTTCAGGACAAGGGGGGGCTGTAGCCCCCCCGCCTCCTGGTAACGCTACTGGTTTCAATTAAGTTAAATTTGGCTCTAATGTTTTTGATCAAACTGTTGAAAGTTTTTGTTCGACTTGGTAGTTTGTTTGCTTCTTTAACGAGTAGAGGTTTGCTAACAACCTACAGTAGATAAGTGTAAATTCTCAAAATACAGAATTCCAAGTACGAAAAAATTCAGCCAAGTGTTTGCGTTTATTTAGATTTTTTTTACTCGTTTTAAACATTGCAACAATTATTTAGATTGTGCTCGTATTTTGAATATTGGTATCTTATAGGTCAACGATATTTGTGTGAAGTGATGGTGTGCACTGGCGGCGTAGCGCCGCATAAGTCAATAGTTTTTGAATACCATTTGGAGCTACAACGGTAATTTCGAGCAAATCAACCAACCTATGGACAAACTTCAACCTGTAGAGCCAGGGGTACCGAAACCCGGGGGGGATATATCCCCCCAAAAATTTGACTGTATCCCCCCCAATAATTTGAGTATGGTCTTCATCTGCATCCCCTCCAATAATTTGAATCTGGTGTGCATCTGAGCGCAGGTCTTCACCTGAATTCGGGGAAAAAAAGTGTTCCTTTTTTGATGAATACCTTTTTTTTTGTTGCTCTTCACTTAATTTACCAACCTGAAAAAAATCGTGGTCGTGGTTCATCCCCCCCAATGTTGAAAATGGGGCAAAATTGGGGTAAAATTGCAAATTATCCCCCCCAATGCTCAAAAAAGCTTTGCATCTCTGTGTAGAGTGCAAACTGCAGATCTAAGGAAAAATAAGGCACAAACGGCCAGGTTAATGTTGACAAGAAAGTCATGTGGAAAATAGATGACGTAAACCACTAAAAACCAAATCAGAACAGACGCACTGCGTCAAGCATATAAAATTTTTTTGCTGCTAGATGGAGCAATAGCATCTCTCAAATAAATTAATTTTTTAGACTACAACATTACTCTACAAGTTATGTGCTTCCCATTATGTATTCAGTCTGCAAAAGTTATTTTTGCTTGAAAACACTATCTTTTCATCTATGATATTTGGAGCACAGTACTGCAGCAGAAGTTTTGTTTGAATTCTTTCAATCTGATTTGATTTTTTTGCTTTTGTATTTTGTGAGTAAGTGGAGAATTGCTGGTAGTTGACAATTTGACATAATGCATTTGAAAGCCAAAAATACTAATTTATGTTTGTTACCGGCACGAGAACTTGTCAAGTTGGAATGGGTACAGATTATCAATTTCTAGAAAGGATTAATCATATATCCTTGTTTTCATCTTATTGCTAATGATAGAAAATGATCTTGATTCTCTAGCGGCTACTCATCATTTAAATGGTAAATATCACATGTATCTTTAACCAGTAACTGCTTTAACCGCAGTATTGCAAATTAAATATCTGTATTGTACTGTTAACGAATTTTGGATACTTGTCATTAAAAATGATAAGAATTATTTAGTAATGTTATTTGGTTTTTGGCGAGTTCATAATTTGATTTTTGGCGAGTTCATCATTGTTACTTATTTTGTTTTACTGCATGAATCTTACTGGCAAAGCCAGCTGGCTGTGCGAGCAAAAAGTAAAGCAAGCGCACTAAATTCTTTGCACTGGTCAATTAACTAATGTATACAGTAAGCCGCATTTACACGGGCGACTTTTTTGCAACGCGATTCGACGATTTTTTATGCGTGAAAATCTCTCTCGCAAAGCGGTTACTCACACGAGGCAAGACTCGCTTGCCGCGATCGCGTTTGGCAAGAATCGCTGCCGTGTAAGTAACACCTGCGATTTGCGATGCCGATTATATTTTTGCGCGACTCGATGCAACAATCGTTCTCGGCCATGATCACTTACACAAGGTCGATTTCAGCATCTCGAGAGTCACAAGACAAAGTCGCGCTCGTGTAAACAGCAAATCGTATGCAATTTACGAGTCGCCCAGGCATAGCGCAATGCACAAATGCTTTGCGAGTCGCTGGCTGCGATTATCTAAGTTTACTTCATAAAATATTGTGTTCATGGTACAAAATAGTCTGTAGTGCTTTTACCGTAATTAATTGTGATTAAATTTACTTCATATTAGTTTGAAACGAAGAAGAAATAATTTTCTTGTTGATGCTGTCACTGGTCTACTGCAGATACGGCAGTTTAGAATGTATGATAAATTAGCCTAAACACAGGAAACAGTACCTTAATTGTATTTTGTTTTTATAATACCGTAAGTACACTGTTTGCATCAGAGCCAGTAAATTTTGAGTTGAGGCTGACTGTTCTTAATTTTTTGCCAATGTTGAGCATCAGTTGCTCTTAATTGGTTCTTAAAGTTTGAGATCATTGATGTCAATTATAGCGACGATGTTTGTTAATACCTTATGGTCTGTCTGCTTGTAAACGCCTTTTTAGCTGCTTTTGCAGCATCGTAAAATTGCGGAAAGCAAAAAAGCAAGCTCTAATTTTCGTTTGAACGAGAGCCAAAAAGTTTTTTTGTTACCTGCCCAATGCGCAATAACACTCTATACTCCCGAAGTTATTCAAGCTCTTTTGTTTTGAATCAGTACAGAATTTAGTTTCTTTTTTGATTTGGCATTTCTTCTTTTTCGGTTGTTCTTAACCCTAGAATAGCTAAGACAATGAATTCACAGTAATAGCATTTGGACAATATATTTTGGAAATGGAGGTGCTTGTTACAGAAGCCCTCCGTTACAATATGGAGCCTTCACCGTGTCCGTCTGGGCAAACCACAACTGAAATTCTTCAACTTGAACTGCATTGTTCAGACAAAATGCATAATTTGGAACAGTAAGACATGGCAAAATATATCTGAAATTTAGCCTGAAAATAATGAACTTCAAGAGTGCCATACGAGCGGTCTTGAAAATGAAATACGTCTGTTTGCCAGTTGCTTGAATGAAAAGGAATGCCAGAACAGAGGTAACTCGGCCAAACACAAAGGCGTGCAGGAATTACCAAAAAGCGCGTAATTTTTAAAGCGTTGGCTGCAGGAACTAAAGTGAGGCGCACAAACTGAGCAAACTAAAAGGAAAAAGCAGCCGGATCAAAACTAGAGCGGGGCAACAAAAAAAAGGTCATTCGGTGCTGTGACAGTGCTGGCAGAGTAGGCTGATAGGCTCACATCTATGCTCACTCGTTGGGTCCAACACTTTGTATACAAGTACCATCCACTGGTTTTTGTCGGCGAAAAACGTGTTAGCGTTTGCTTTCTTTTCTGACCCGAGATTGCTAGAGCCTACCGGCAATTCTTACGGTTAAAATAACCACAGTTAAGTGAAGAAGCACAACACCTACTGCCCCGCATATTGTGATAAAACATTAATTTCATGAAAATGATGTTTATAATGAAATCATGTTCTCAATTTCGAGTGGTTTTATGGGGCTTTTTCATTTGAATAATGCCAGGAATGAGTTTTGACATGAAGTCACTGGCGTATTTTTGCTCAGTTCATAATAATTCATCCTCCGCACAATACTTACTGTAATTGCCTAGCGTTTAGCAAATGCATGCGCTGCTTGTTTTATTATTGTGGATATTGGTACTTTGTAACAGCTGTGGTTTAGTAGCTCCATAAAAAAATTACATGAAAACACGTATTATATGAATGCTATCGTGGATATTTTGAATGTTGGTTTAATTGAAAAAGAGCCAGTACTTCTGTAGTGACAAAAGGCGCCGGGTATCACTGCAGAAGAACTCAAAAAGTAAACTTCTAAAAACAAAAATAAAATTTAACCATTAGCATTTCGAATAGTATATGACAGCACAAATCTCCTATAAAATACTAAAATACTTGTGCACTATTAAGCAAATAAACAATATGAATTTGTCAGTTACACATGCTTGGAGAAAAAGTAATGTCAAAAGTGTTTTTAGAATTAACTGCACAAAAATATTGATAAATTTTATTGTTTTACCGAACATTATGCATAACCAAACAAGACACACAGTCAGAGATGGGTTGCGGTAGAGAAAAACCAATACCTAAAGGGTAAATGACAGAATTTTATAATAAATTATGAGCATTAATGCCCGCTTGACTTTGCTCCATACAAGCCAACTCAAAATAGCATTTACGTATCACACATTCGGCTCGAGCAGCACGCCGCCGTTGCTGCTTCATCTTTAACCTTGCATTTTTATTGCAAGTTTTTTTTTTCATATTTCGTTTTACGCTTGCGTTGGCTTCATTCATTTTCTTTTCAAAATTCCAAAGCGTGATTGCTTCAAATGCAAAAGCTGACAAGCGGCGCATTTGAAGTGCTTTTGCAGCAGTTCGCTTTTGCAAATTCAAAACCAGCAAGCAGCGCTTTGAAACTATCTCGCACCGTGTAAGTAAACCAGTGCGATAGCGACTCTTCCGCGACTCGATTTTGCGAGAATCACTGGCACGCAGTCTCAACGTGTAAGTGACTTCAGCGAGTTGCAATCGAATGCGAACGCCGCGGTAAAATCTCTCCCGTGTGAGTGACTGCTACGATTTGATTTTTCAGTGGGCGTGTCTGGCGATATCGCGCAGACAAAATCACACGTGAATCTTGCGCCGTGTAAGTGACCTACGCGATTTGAGAAAGAAAAAAGGCAAAATGTCGATTCTCGCAGCTAAAAGTTGCCCGTGTAAATGCGGCTGTAGACTGATTTCCCGATAAACGAATCCGATTACCGCGTCAGATAACGTCAGGGCCTAAACGAATTCTCTCACAGATTATTCTGACCGCAAACTCGCATTCTGAACAAAGCCAAAATTAATATACGCTATCAGAAAGGAAACGAAGGAATAGGAGTGCGATATCGCACCATTGCCCGACATCCAATATCGATACCGTGATCGAGAGACTAAAATTGGTTGACATAAACTAAAACATTGACTAAAACACGACAAAGCACACCAAAGTCGCCAAAGTTACCGTTGCTTGTATCATTGTGCAAGAGTACCAAACTGTGTGTGCAACTGGACATAAAATCGTGTAGGATTAATCCGTAACATAAACTCGAGTTTTGATATATTGTATTAAAGCGTTAAGTTATTTGTAAATCAGGATTTTCGATTAAAATATTTTTAAAACCTGGCTTTCTGATTGGTTAAATTTCTATTTCATCAAAATAACCTAAAATATTAAATTATCGGAGAAAACACTTTCGTTCTTGCAGGATTTTGTAATTTTGTAAAAAAAATGATCTTTTTGTTTGAATGTTATGGCTACTATTTTTCATAGAGCCAAGAAAAATAAAGCTGGCTCAAAACAAAATACTAGACATAGCAATCGGGGGGCAATAACAATGGTAAGGGCTATATTGCCTTGTCAACCAAAATGCAGAATAAGGAAAATACCACGTTTTTAGCTCCTCTGAAACATTCTTTTGCACTGGAATGGCCGTAAAAATGATTTAAAGCATTTTTTCAATGTGAATTTTGTTGTATCTATATATATCGGACAAATTTGTTTGTAATTAAGCTCAAAAAAACGGTGTTACAAAATAAATAATATTTTTACAAACGGCGCCCCAAAGAAAGTTCGTTTTTTCTATTGCTGGTATTTCGTCAATAAAATGCTTCCCAAACAGGCGAAGTATGCCTTCTTCTTTCTAGTTTACCCTCGATGGTTGAGCACACTTCAGAGTTCCTTCACTAAAAATCATTCCAGAAATAACCTTAAAGCCGCATTTACACGGACGACTTTTTTGCAACGCGATTCGACGATTTTTTAAGCGTGAAAATCTCTCTCGCATAGTGGTTACTCACACGAGGTGAGACTCGCTAGCCGCGATCGCGTTTAGCAAGAATCGCTGCCGTGTAAGTAACACCTGCGATTTGCGATGCCGATTATATTTTTGCGCGACTCGATGCAACAATCGTTCTCGCCCATGATCGCTTACACGAGGTCGATTTCAGCGTCTCGAGAGTCACAAGGCAAAGTCGCGCTCGTGTAAACAGCAAATCGTATGCAATTTACGAGTCGCCCAGGCATAGCGCAATGCACAAATGCTTTGCGAGTTGCTGGCTGCGATTATGTAAGTTTACTTCATAAAATATTGTGTTCATGGTACAAAATAGTCTGTAGTGCTTTTACCGTAATTAATTGTGATTGTGATACTAAATTTACTTATTCGTTTGAAACGCAGAAGAAATAATTTTTTTGTTGATGCTGTCACTGGTCTACTGCAGATACGGCAGTCATGAGCTGATTGCTGATAACTGTGAAGCCAATCAAGCAGGGCTTTAACCCTTAATAAAATGTATGATAAATTAACCACAGGAAACAGTACCTTAATTGTATTTTATTTACTTTTATAATACCGTAAGTACACTGTTTTCATAAGAACCGGTAGATTTTGAGTTGAGGCTGGCTGTTCTTAATTTTTTGCCAATGTTGAGCATCAGTTGCTCTTAAAGGTTCTTAAATTTTGAGATCATTGATGTCAATTATAGCGACGATGTTTGTTAATACCTAATGGTCTGTCTGCTTGTAAACGCCTTTTTAGCTGCTTTTGCAGCATCGTAAAATTGCGGAAAGCAAGAAAGCAAGCTCTAATTTTCGTTTGAACGAGAGCCAAAAAGTTCTTTTGTTACCTGCCCAATGCGCAATAGCACTCTATACTCTCGAAATTATTCAAACTCTTTTGTTTTGAATCAGTATAGAATTTAGTTTCTTTTTTGATTTGGCATTTCTTCTTTTTCGGTTGTTCTTAACCCTAGAATAGCTAAGACAATGAATTCACAGTAATGGCATTTGGACAATATATTTTGAAAGTGGAGGTGCTTGTTACAGAAGCCCTCCGTTACAATATGGAGCCTTCACCGTGTCCGTCTGGGCAAACCACAATTGAAATTCTTCAACTTGAACTGCATTGTTCAGACAAAATGCATAATTTGGAACAGTACGACATGGCAAAATATATCTGAAATTTAGCCTGAAAATAATGAACTTAAAGAGTGCCATACGAGCGGTCTAGAAAATGAAATACGTCTGTTTGCCAGTTGCTCGAATGAAAAGGAATGCCAGAACAGAGGTAACTCGGCCAAACACAAAGGCGTGCAGAAATTACCATAATGCGCAATTTTTAAAACATTGGCTGCAGGAAATAAAGTGAAGCGCACAAACTGAGCAAACTAAAAGGAAAAAGCGGCCGGATCAAAACTAGAGCGGGGCAACACAAAAAAGGTCAATCGGTGCTGTGACAGTGCTGGCAGAGTAGGCCGATAGGCTTACATCTATGCTCACTCGTTGGGTCTAGCACTGTGTATACAAGTACCATCCACTGGTTTTAGTCGGCTAAAAACGTGTAGCGTTTGCTTTCTTTTCTGACCCGAGATTGCTTGTAGCCTACCGGTATCTCTTGCGGTTAAAACAACCACAGTTAAGTGGAGAAGCACAACACCTACTGCCCCGCATATTGTGATTAAACATTAATTTCATGAAAATGATGTTTCTAATGAAATCATGTTCTCAATTTCGAATGGTTTTATGGGGCTTTTTCATTTGAATAACGCCAGGAATGAGTTTTGACATGAAGTCACTGACGTATTTTTGCACTGTTCATAATAATTCATCCTTCGCACTGTATTTACTGTAATTGCCTAGCGTTTTGCAAATGCATGCGCTGCTTGTTTTATTATTGTGGATATTGGTGCTTTGTAACAGCTGTGGTTTAGTAGCTCCATAAAAAAATTACATGAAAACACGTATTATATGAATGCTATGTGGATTTTTTGAATGTTGGTTTAATTGAAAAAGAGCCAGTACTTCTGTAGTGACAAAAGGCGCCGGGTATCACTGCAGAAGAACTCAAAAAGTAAACTTCTAAAAACAAAAATAAAATTTACCATTAGCATTTCGTATAGTATATGACAGCACAGATCTCCTATGAAATACTAAAATACTTGTGCACTATTAAGTAAACAAACAATATGAATTTGTCAGTTACACATGCTTGGAGAAAAAGTAATTTCAAAAGTGTTTTTAGAATTAACTGCTCAAAAATGTTGATAAATTTTATTGTTTTACCAAATATTATGCATAACCAAACAAGACACACAGTCAGAGATGGGTTGCGGTAGAGAAAAACCAATACCAAAAGGGTAAATGACAGAATTTTAAAATAAATTATGAGCATTAATGCCCGCTTGACTTTGCTCCATACAAGCCAACTCAAAATAGCATTTACGTATGACACATTCGGCACGAGCAGCACGACGCCGTTGCTGCTTCATCTTTCACCTTGCATTTTCATCGCAAGTTTTGACGACATTAGCTGCTTAATAGTATTCTTCGTATTTCGTTTTACGCTTGCGTTGGCTTCATTCATTTTCTTTTCAAAATTCCAAAGCGTGATTGCTTCAAATGCAAAAGCTGACAAGCGGGGCATTTGAAGTGCTTTTGCAGCAGTTCGCTTTTGCAAATTCAAAACCAGCAAGCCGCGCTGTGAAGCTATCTCGCACCGTGTAAGTAAACCAGTGCGATAGCGACTCTTCCGCCGACTCGATTTTGCGAGAATCACTGGCACGCAGTCTCATCGTGTAAGTGACTTCGGCGAGTTGCAATCGAATGCGAGCGCCGCGTTAAAATCTCTCCCGTGTGAGTGACTGCTACGATTTGATTTTTTTAGGGGCGTGTCTGGCGATATCGCGCAGACAAAATCACACGTGAATCTTGTGCCGTGTAAGTAACCCACGCGATTTGAGAAAGAAAGAAGGCAAAATGTCGATTCTCGCAGCTAAAAGTCGCCCGTGTAAATGCGGCTTAAAACACACAAAAATACAATAAATCATCAGCATCAGATGTGGCAAGCAAAAAATTGGCAAGCCTGTGGCAAGCAAAAAATTCAAAAGTCATGATGCAATAGCTACGTCCTTGGCACACTATAAATTAATGTTCATGACTTAATAGTTACGTCCTTGGCACTGAAAGGGCTAGATTAGACAGCTTTCGAATTGGAAAAGTTCATGCTGCGGTTCAAGCCCCTTTACATTACCAAAATCCTGGTTGTGTGCCTGACATTCTTTCGTATCAGCGTCACGTTCATTTTCAACCGCCTTTAAAACTGGCCTTAAATTGCTAACGAGTACAGTTTTACGCTATGGTTCAAGCCTCTTTTCCTTACCAAAATCCTGGTTGCAAGCCTGAAACTCTTTCGTATCAACGTCACGTTCATTTTTCATCGCCTTTAAAACTGGCCTTAAATTGCTAACGAGTACAAACAAACAAACAAACAAAAGGAGAAAAAACTCGAATTTAATAAAAATACAGCAACGTTAGAATTACAATAAAGCGGCTTTTGCCGAACGTCCGTATTTACGCATATGCGTAAAAAAATACGAATATGCGTATAAAAATACGCATATGCGCATAAAATTTTACTCTAGCTGGTTTATTTTATATTGCCGTTTACCGAACATGCGTATTTCAGCATGCGTATATTCGCATGCGTATTTTTTACGCTACGCAAAGAATAAATATGGACATGGACACGGTATGCAGGCATTTACGTATAACAAAATTTTTTTGCTGTTTGACGTCACAAGGTTGCTTAGTGTAGTGGTTATGTTGCTTGCCGTTGAAGCTTTTAATCTGCGTTCGGTTTTCACCAAAATCAAAACTTTTTCTTTTTACACAAACGCAATAAACTTCTTTTGCAATCAATTTTGGGATCGTTTGTTTGGAAATTTTTACAAAGTTTCTAAAACTAGGCCTAAAGTACTTGATTAATGGACGTTTTTCTTTAAGTGTTTAGTTCCTTTTCAAATCATATCTTTCGTTCTCGCTGTAATACGCCGAAGCGTGTAACGAGTTGGCTGGGCCCATCTGTTTGGCTATGAAAGGTTACTAGTAGCTTTAGTTGTTCAGAGAAACGCAAACAAATCTACCACAATTTAGAGCAAGAAAATATCCTTTGCTATTGCAAGCATTTAAAATATGCGATTGGGCAATGCCTGTATGCACTTTGAGTGGACAAGTGATAATTCACAAGGTGCATTGCTTACTTTTGTTCTGGTTTGCGTCTTTAGGTTCAAATACCATCGATGGCAGCTACTTTTTTACAATTAGTTACAAAATTTTTGAAAATAAAAGGTTGTTTTTTGAAAAGGTGTGTGAAATCGTAGGATGAAGCTACTTTAAGGAGAATTAATCAAGAAAAGTACCAACAGATATTCTATTGCTCGTTTCAGGTTTTGTCTTTGCAAGTTTAATTCCAAAGCTAGGAAAAGTTTGGCCCATTGCCTAACTTCGGGCCTAGCATAACCCTTAAAAATCAGAAGCTTAAAAGCAAAGTAATAATATACCTAGGCATTATTGTAGAGGGCTACAGGCTGCGAATTCGATTGAAGGTTTATGCTACGCTTTTATAACATGCAACGTTACTTACATTTGTCAGCTTTGAAGACCCCGATAGGCTCGAGCGCAGGCGCCAGACGCCCAACGAGGTTGCTAAGAAAAGGGTGGCTGGAATCCATAGCAGAACTTTCTAGTATGAAAACTGTTCCAATTGAGCAGGCTGTTCTACAAACTAACGCAACTAAAGTGCTTACTTACGGAGGCTTGAAGGAGGAACACCGCGCCGCTGAAGACTTGTGCCATTACAGCCAAGGCCTCACGGAGAAATTTTGTCAAGAAGTGCCGGTACGGAGACTGAAGATTACGATTGTGTTCCGCCGAAAATGAGAGCTATGATGAATGATCACGCTATAAGTACCACTAGTATTGATTGAGTGCGTAAACTTATACCGGTAAGATCTTCCGCCGCCCCCTAGACCCGGGTCGATGTGTTTTCTGAATCCCCTTTCGTAGGTCTTGATTACAGTTGCACCGGTATGCTATGTGTACAACGGTACAACTGTAACAAAACTTATTGTTTTGAAAATGTGATATGGTAAGTTTTCAAGTAGGCCTACAGTGATATCAATTAACTGCCCTGTATTTTTTTTTTTTTTGAAGTCACCGCAAGCACCCTTTTTTTTATGCAAAATAAATTATTGCATAAGCTTATAATTTTTTTTTTTTTATTTACTGTAATATACACGGTAAATAAAAGAACGCCAGCAAGATGCAGCTCTCGAGTGAGCAAACAACAGAGAAGTTGGTCGAAATGATCCGGCCTCATGTTTTCATTTGCTATGCCAAAAGCAATAAACACAGGGACGCACATAGTAGCGTAGCCAGGGGGAACGGGGAGGCCATAGTCCCCCCATTGGCATGTCGACCAAAATGCAGAATGGGAAAACCACTACGTTCTTAGCACTTTTGAGACTGTTTTATGCTCTGGAGTGGACTAAATAGTGATTTAAAACATCTTTTGAAACATATGTTCAGGGGGGGCTAATTTGTCATAAATAAAACCAACAAATAAATGAAAACTTTGAAAAATGGTAAAAAATAAGCAATCAGATTTGATCGCAAGTGTAAAAATGCTAAACATAGGTGTCATCAACAAATATACTATAAACTAAGTAACATGGGGGGGGGGCTATTCAGTATTAGTTAATTACCAATCATTTCTCTCAAATCTCTTTTCATTAGTCCCCCCCCAATTATTTTTCTCTATAAACTGTATACGAAATAGATTACACCGTATGAGTTTATTGAACTATTCGATTTGATAATTTACCAGCATCTAAACAAAAGAACTAACATTTTACCATTAGCCACCTCCCAAACAGCCCATTTATGCCACCAGTTTAATCATGTTTGCACTGCCAATTTTAATGCCACGTTTTGAAAGCATTATTTTTGAATCAAAATAGCCCTAAAATGAAGTTATTTTTGCAAAAAAATGCAAAAATTTTAAGCGCTGGGAGCTTTGCCCCCAAACCCCCAGCCTCTGGCGGCTGGGGGCTTTGCCCCCAAACCCCAGACCCCTATTGGCCTCCGGCGGCCTCGGGCTCTGCCCCCAGACCCCCCAAACAGCTCCCCCATTGCTAATTCCTGGCTACGCGCCTGGACGCACAACGGTTACAGAACGTTTGGGAAAGCATCAGCATGGAAATAATAAAAGGTAATAACAAACTCACAAGCCATTTATTTCTTGCTTTTGAGATACGCTAGCTGAAATACGTATACGCGTATTTTCGCATAAGCGTTTTTTATACGCGTATGCGTAAGTACGGACGTTCGGTAAAAGCGGCTTAATGCAACGAATTACCGAAAAATCAATGTAAGTTTATTACTTAAACACGGACAATCAGTTGCTTATTCCAGAGAATTAAAAATTAACAAAACAGCTAATACCGGTACTGCTATCACTAACAATTGGCGGGATAAGCTGTAAATGTACAAAATTGGTTTTAGAGGGTGGCAGCGTTGAGTCACTCCACCGTTAAAGGAAGATTGAAGGAAAAATCAATGGGGTTACCGATATCTAAAGTTAGGGTAATCGGATTAGATTAGATTGGTGTTAATTTCAACCTTCTTGACCCAGCCGTTAGATTTCTTGGCTACACTGTATAGTCTACTCTTTTTTCCAACTAGGATCTGTTCTGCCGACAAGACTAAACCGATTACGGCGCAGCGAAACGGCTCAATGCAGTATCGGTAGCGTAGCCAGGATTTTGCAAACGGGGGGGCTTTTGTGGAAGCTTGAAACAAAAGTAAACGAACTTGACCCAAATTTCATCAGTCTTGAATCAAAGTGAGGCGGTTTTTCTGTCAAAGTCGGGTGATCTTCTAAAAAAAAAAAAAAAGTAAGTTCTTCTCCAAAATTTAAACGGTTTTTCCGGCCAAAATTAGGTGATCTCAAAAAAAAAAGAAAAATTAAAAGGTCTTCACCAAACTTTAGTCACTCTTCCAAACCAACTTTGGGTGAGCTTCTGCCCCCCAATCCCGTTGGGGGGGCTGTTTCCATTTTTGGACCAAAAATCGGCCTCAAAAGCGTGCTATTTTGTATGCTTTTTAGGCCAATGGAGGAGGCTTCAGCCCGCTCTCTCTCCCCTTGGCTACGCTACTGCCGGTAACCTAATTGCGGCGTTGCCTTAGCATAGAATTGGGATCAGAATTGTTAGTCGGCCCGGGCTTTTCGGGTTCGGGCCTAAAGTTGACCAAAATTTTGGGCATAATCGGGCCTGAGAAGTGCTTTTTGTCTTAGGTGCACAAAAATATAATCAGAAAAACTTGGCAACATTGCTAAATTTTTCAGACCTAATTTAGCTTTCGGGTTTTTTCGGGCATGATTTGGGCTTTAAATTAGTTTTCGGGTTCGGGCTTATTCTTGTGGGTTGGGGCCGGGTTCGGGCCTGAACTAGTCGGCCGTTTACAACTCTGACTGCTGGGATGGCATAGTCAATGTTATCAACGTCAGGGTTGCCAATAAAAATTAAAAGCATGAAGGCCCTTACGTTGTGTTTGAAGTAGAGTATCTCTTGAACGGCTTGGTCAACAAGGATCGAGTCAACGCCTATCTAACCCACAGAGCTGGGCACCCGCTACTTGAAAAGTAGCGGCGCTGCCGCTATTTGGCAAAAAAAGCAGCGGCGCTGCCGCTTATCGCTACTCAAACAAAAAAGTAGCGGCCGCTGTCGCTACTTGCATGCAAAACAGCGGCCGCTGCCGCTACTTTAAAAAAATAAATAGTACAAAGAACGATGGCATTCAAATACAATATCTAATGGTGAAATTTCAACTTTATGTACAAAATTTAAGTATTCAAGCCTTTTAGATATTGGTTCAGGTTACAATCGGCATTAGCAGGCTTAAATGGTAGACAAGTAAGCAAATCACCATTCAATTAGGTGTTGGCATGCTCCTTTAAAAAAAAACAAGCATTTCAAAATGCTGATTGGTTAAACCAGCGCTTTAGAAATTACTTAGGAAGTTACCCTTGGAAGTTACACTAGGAAGTTAAATTCCTTATCGCATTTTCTACACCAACAAAAGGCAATAAGAAATATCGACTCAAATAAGTGAAGGTTTTGCCATTAAAGCACAATGACATACAGTATTCAGCTTCTACACAATTCTGTCCCGGCTCTTATAGCTCTGAAGTAGTCGATCTGTTTATCACACTCTCGGCCCTCAACCACTAAAATAATTCTTCTCGCAGAGATCCGAAAGGAAAATTTATCAATCGACCGAGTTCCAAAACATTTCTTGGAGTTTTGTAGAAATGTTAAGTGATTCACCCCCCTGCGATGATTTTGTCCAACTTTGACACAAAAGTAGATTGAGCGTTTAAGATATTGGTGTTTACGAAGTCGAAGGAGATACGTAGTAATGACGTACATGTTAAGGAAATGATGATGCTCAATGCGATTCATGTTACACTGAGTATTTTTTCTACGAGTATAACTCCATAACTAAGTTGTCTTTGAAGCTTATTTATTACCTGGTTCTATTTGTTCGTTCAATTCTCAGCGCACTATAAATTCAATTCTTGGTTTTACTGTTAACTGTTGTAGCAAAATTTATTTTACTACGCATTGCCGTAACTACTCAGGCCCGGCCCCACGGGGCATAGGCATAGCCATAGGGGGGGCCCAGGGGGGCGGGCCCCCTCCAATTGAAATGCTACCTATGAAAAAAATGTGACAAAAAAAACTGTTGTTTCGTCAGTTTTAGTTTCTTTTAGCATTTTTTGCCTACAACAGTAGTTAACAATAATATTGACGACCAAGAGACTCGGGCCCTCTAAATTCAATTTTGGCCAATCAATTAAAATGTATAACCCGGCTGAAATTATGGATTTTTATCATAAAAGTTGCTACCTCGGGCTCTCATCTAACCTTTTTAAAAACGTAATGCAATAACAGGGCGGGATTTACCATATGGCCCAGTGCCAGGAGCCCTGCGCCCAAATGGTAAGACTTTATTTTTAGTTTACACTTATGTTTGGCAGGAAGATGTTGCAGAGCTCTTTAAAGTGCCAGGGGCGCCGCGCGAGGTAAATCCAGTCCGGGCAATAACATGGTAATTAAGCGTAACCATCTATTTTACGGTTTTCAGTAACAATTCACCTCCATCCACGTCGCTAGTTTTTACGCTAAAAATGCGTTTAAAAAAAAAGAAATGCTCATTGAACAAACTATTGAATTTAAATTGAGGGGCCTGGGGCCTCTTAACCGTATATGTACTCCTACAACTGGTTATTTTTACGTCAAATCAAAAATCTCTAAGGAAAATCTTCGAGTGGATTATTTACTACTAAAATACTTATAAAAATTTAACCCCAAACTGTAAAATTACAAACGTATTTTCGACCAAATTATAAGTAAAAGGAGAATTGAAACAGTTTAATTTTTTTCAATTGGCTTTCAAATGTTAATAATCTACTTCTTTCAAATGGTTCTGAACACGTGCGAAATGTGATCCAATGGCATTAAAATAGCTTTTTTTTCCAAAAAATTTTAAAAATCGCCCAGCGACTGGGGGCTTCGTCCCCAGATCTCCGTCTGTGATACGTTGGAATAAACTAGTTTACTTACACAAGTCTCCCAATTTAGATATTTTCATTTTTAACTTTTGGTTTAAGCCCTCTCCCTTTAGAAAACTCTCGGTTAAGTACCAAACCAGGCAACGGCTTCTGATCTTCCATTCTACTATATCTTTGTCCAACAAAAATTCCTCTTTCGAAAATTTCTGATGACTTTATTGCATGTGATTTTTGGTTTGCCCCCCCAATCAAAAATCCTGGCTACGCCTATGCCGTGTCCCCCCAAATCACTGGTTGAGCTCCGCAAGCGAGAGTAAACTTTTGTAGTAGCACAACTAGCAAACTTTTGCCCAAAAACAGGTAACCACAAACGCTTTTTTCTATGAAACAGCAAGACAGATCAAGTGAATGTAATCAAGTAGCTTTAGATTTTGCGATGAAAACCTTTTTTTTATTTTTTTAGTCTTCACCTCCAAATTCGAGGGCAAAATTCATACCTAAGAAGGATAACACAGGATTTGGAGCAAAATATTCACCAGATCGCTGCCGCATTCCGAATTCGTCTGGTCTCGGCTGCGTAAGCGTCCCCCCGCCCAAGTTTTTGTGCCCCCTCCCCCAAACACACTACTCTGGCTCCGTGCCAGATGCTGTACTGTTCTATTCGCAGTGCACGATCTATACTGTGGTCTGTGACCAGGTGGTTAACAACAAATCTTCATTTGTTGTAATAAATGCTAGCATTTTGAGGAAATATCGCGGAAAACCGTCTTTGCGATTTGCAGGTTTTTAGCAATTTATCGAACTCTAATTATTGCATTTTCGTTAAAGAGATACTGCTCGAAACCGGCTTTATTGAAATCGGTTTTATCAGTTCAAATTGACCCGCTACTCGACCACATTATTCGTTCAACTTCGATTGAGAAAAAATCGGACCACGTGCGATAAAACTCGCCAATACACACAGTATAAGACCAACGACAAAACGTCACAAAGGTCTTGTATGTTCTACTGAACTGAAATAAAAAGGTAACAAGAGCAGAGTGAAAACAAGCGCAGTGTAAAGACTCCAAACGGTAACGTGTGAAAATGTGAATTGAAAAAGTCTTGGAAGGAGTTTATTAGCAGTAGCGGCAGCGGCAGAAAATTTGCTTAAAAACAGCGCTGAAGCGCTGTCGCTTTTTCGGCTAAGAAAACAGCGGCGCTGCCGCTGATCGCTGGTGATCTAGAAAAGCAGCGGCGCTACCGCTACCGAAAAAGTAGCGGCGCTAGTAGCGCCCGCTGGTGAACAGCGCCACTGTGCCCATCAGTGCTAACCCAATACGACTGCCCTAACTTTAAATACCCCTATAGATTTGGTCTTCAGTTCTCGTTCAAGGAGCTGGTGATAAAGACAATTTAGCTTTAAGCAGCCATTCAACTACCGCGTATTAAGTAAAATCAATTTTGTGCAATAGATTTAGAAAAAGGCTGTATCGCTGGAAATTGCTATCTATTTTTTGATTAACTTTGACCCAAATTTAAACCAAACTCAAATTCTTATTCTCTAAAACTATCCCCAAACCTAACTCTAATCCAATCCTAGTTCAGACCCTAATCTATCTTAACCCTTAAAAAACTAAAATTGTGCCGATGAATATTTCTTATTTGGGTTTTATTCTTTTTAACTTAAAAATTTCCAATGAAATAGTCATTCCCTTTTTTGTGCCACCAATGAATTCGTCAATACTCAATTTCAGCATCAGAACAAGTTGAAAAGCGTTTGTGCGGTAATAATGCACTTAGAAGTTTTTTGTTAAAATTTAAATGCATTTTTGGAGACGAGATCTCGGCTAAAACACCGCGCTTCGTTAAACAATGCTTGGAACAAATAAACTCAAAATAGCATATTACGCTAACAGTGGTGGGCAAATTACTGCACAAAAGTAATGAAATTACTTCACTAAACATTACTTTAAAATTAATGAAATTACCATATTTGTTACTTCTCAAAAAAAGTAATAATTGATTTGTCGTTACAAATTACTTTGAATGAAACATTCAGCCAAAATGACAGTGGTCTGCGTCACCTTTTTATAAGGCTGTAATAGAGAAAAAAGTTGGATCTCGTGAATGATTCAAGCACCATTATGACACGCATATGCAATGATAAGATGATGGATTTCATTATGCTGGCTCTTCGACGCGGTTCAGCGTTAAAGAATGTTATTTTAATTATTTAACCTGAGTGAGTGCAGAATTGTTTGAAAACTATAAGCAGGTTTGGAACTTTGGATTAGCCTATTTGTTTCCACTGTCAAAGATTATATCAGTGGTTCTCAACCGGGGTGCCGCGGCACCCTAGGGTGCCATTTGCGATTCGCTGGGGTGCCGCAAGCTTTTGCGCATTGTTTATTTATCTAGGAGAAAGGTTGAATGCGGTGATGTCATTTTAAGTTTAAGGTATAAACTTCAATTCTTTTTCATAGAAAAGTGACTTTCAAGTTCATGCTTAGGTGAAAATTTGAGATGGCTTCGCATAATTGCTTTATTGACGATGACGCCTTACCAACTTTTCAGTTCAATCAGTTACTATTCAAAATCATATTGTTCTTTTCAAATTTTGAACTACAAGAAGCCTCATAATGACGTTTCATACTATCTCATTCATACTCCCGCTTGTGTCGTGTACGGATGGCGCTCCATCTATGATTAATTCAATCAAAGGATTTGTGTCATAGTGAAATCATAACAACCCATTGTTTAATGGTTTTGCTTGCTTCTGGCGTAATGGCTACTAGCGCGGAAGCCTAGGGAAGAGCCACCAGAACGGCGATTACTTTTAACAAACAATGCGACGAAGTTGTCTTCTCACAGGATTCGAACCTGCAGCCTTTGGATTACCGGTCCACTGCTCTACCACCTGAGCTAGAGAAGACGTATCCTCGCATGCTTAATTTTGGCTATTTAAACCCAGCAATTTGCTTGGTCTATAATTTTAATCAAAGGTGGAATATTTTGAAGTCCTTGGCCTCAAAGCCTCAAGTTCTAAAAAATGCGCTGTCCTCGGCTTGAGGACAACACTATTTTTTGAACCGTTGAAATTTTGTTGGAAAACGCCAGAAACCACGCGAAAAATTTGCAAAGACCTTTTTTGTTTTTTTCAAGTGGAGATCACCTGAAAAAATTTTTTAAAGACCTTTTTTTTGAGAGATCGCCTGAAAAATTTTATTGAAGACCTTTTTTTTCAGAGAACACTTGCGCCTGTGCCCTTGGCCTCGAGAGGGTCTGTCCTTGGCCTCGGAATTTTTTTGTGTCCTTGGCATTGGCCTCGAGCCTTGTGTCTTCGACTCCACCTCTGATTTTAATAATAAGTCAACAATGATGTTTTTGACGTTTGTAGGCCAGATTTTTCATGTTTAATCGTTTTGCGTGCTTCTGGCCTTACGGCTGCCAGCGCGGAAGCCTAACGAAGAGCCACCAGAACGGCGACTACTTAAAACAAGTAATGCGAAAAAAGTTACCTTCCCACAGGATTGGAACCCACTGGTTTCTTCATCGTGAAGTCTTTATTGGAAAAACATTGAACTCGGACGTAACACAAGTGTTGAAAGAAGTTATAGAAATGGTAAACTACCTCAAAGCTAGACTACTTAAATCACGATTATTTACAAAGCTCTGCAAAGAAATAGAAGCAAATTATGAAAATCTTCTGTTACACACCGATGCAAGATGGCTTTCACGTGGAAAAGTATTGTCACGAGTATATGAGCTGAAAGAGGATATGTTAGCTTTTTTTAGTCTTGAAAGACAAGGAGAATTTTGTAATTTGCTTTGTGAGGACAGCTGGAAGTCCAAATTAGCATCTTTGACCACTTAAATAAGTGGTAGACATCTTTGACCACTTAAATAAGACAAATTCCAATATGCAAAGCAAGAATGAAAATCTCTTATCTTCAGCAAACAAAATGAGAGCTCTACAAGAAAAATTGAAAGTGTGTTCATTGCGAATACCGAAGGAAACTCTGACGTGTTTTTCGTATTTCGAAAACGAATAACAAAGAAATGGTTTCATCAGTTATTAAACATCTCAAATCTTTGCAAGACAACATTGAGAAATATTTTCCAACAGTGTCCACTGAAAACTATAAATAGGTAAGAAATCCATTTTTATCCCTGGATACCCATTATATTTTGAATTTGAAAGAAGTAGAACTTATTGACATACGTAACGACGGTAACACTAAGCTGTTGCATCGGGAGATGCCTCTGAATGAATTTGGATTAAAATTCAAAATAAATACCCTAACCTTGGAGAAAAGGCGTTGGTTATTTTACTTCAATTTTCGACAACGTGCCTATGCGAAACCGCATTTTCCGTTTTGACAAACCTAAAAACAAGAAAAAAAGAAAGGCTACTTGGAATGGAGGAAGAAATGCAAGTAGCGGTATCAAATGTGCGCTCCAACACTTAGAGAATTTGCGGTAAAAATCGAGCATAAATTTTGCACTGACTTTTAAAATAAATTAAGTCATTTTTATGACATTTTTAGTGTTCTGTTTAGCTGTTATTAATCAAAACTGTTTCAATTTTGTGTTTTGATGCAAACTTTACTCTTAAAATTGATTTTATTAGAATCGGAAGCTCTTAGGTTCAACCGGGTGCCGTAAAACCTTTTTGGTGGTTATAGGGTGCCAATAGCCAAAAAAGGTCTAGAACCACTGGATTATATCATAACTCTTCGGCTACTATGGCTTTTGATGCGCTAAAGCAAGGCCTTCAAAACCAACGTTATGAAGCAAAACAAAATCGAGCAATAAAAATCTAACAATTTTGGTTGATTCATAATTTTAAGTATTCTCTTCAACAGCAACTGCAGCATTACAACTCTCAGCAGTAGGTTTTGATCTCGAGTCTAGGCCTACTCGCCTCATAGACACGAACTGATCCATTTTTTTGTGATAATCTTAATAATAATATCACACTTTCGGTAATCCTCTCATCGTAATTTTTTTAAACTTATTTTAATAGTGATTACCAGTGACTTTTCGTTGCCAATACTATTATTAAAAATTTATAAAAAAAAAAGATGTCAGAAAGACGTAATACCAAGATACTAATCTTTTTCTACGTATTTATTTATCAGAAAAGCTGATTGGTGGTAAAGAGCTTGAGAATTGCTTTGATTAAAATTCGAAGATATGAACATTTTAATCGAAACAATATTTATCTGTTTTTTTTCTGATATTGTTTGAATTTTATTGCGCAAAAAGTGTTTCATTTTTTTGTTGTACGGTAGTTGGGTAGTTGTTAGGACAAGAACTTTACTTATTGCAGCGGAAACGAAACAATATACGAGTATTGCTATTCCGGGACTAACTTAATCTTTTAGCACGATTTTGGAATGCGGCACAACGCGGTCGTAGATAAATGCTAACTCGAAATACTCTAGGAACAGGCCTGCACAACTCGCTTACAGTACAAGGGCCATAACAACGCAGGCCTACTTGTCGCAGACCGAGTGCTTTCGCTGTTGTTGCTACCACGTTACGGCGATACGTCTCGTGATCATGGAAAAACAAAAAAAACAACCGTTACCTCTTTACCTGCATGTAAAACATTTAATTGTTGTATTTTGGTAACAGTAGCTACAGTAACTCTGGTAGCAGCATTATAGGCGTTGCCAGGATGTATGATTGGGGTGATGGGGGGGGGGGGGCAATTCACAAACTACATGCAATGTCGTCATCAGAAATTTTTGAAAAAGGAACTTTTTGTGGGACAAAGGTATCGTAGAATGGAAGACCAAATGCCGTGGTCTATTAAAATTAACGAGTAAAAATGTTTAAATCGAGAGACGTGTGTGAGTGAACTAGTGTAACTTAAACGTATCACAGACGGGGGTCTGGGGGCGGATACCAGCCACCGGAGGCTATGTGGGTCTGGGGGCGAAGCCCCAAGCCGCTGGGCAGGGGCGCAGAGAGCTGAACGTGAGCACCGGGCCAGCTCAAATATGATGGATTTCCGGTTTTGTGAACGCCAAAACAGACGGAGAAAATGCCGCAGTTTTGTCCGAATTATGATGTGATCTCCACGAAATTCTAACGGTTTTTGCGGTCGAAATTTGGTGCTCTCCAAAAAAAAAGAAGGTCTTCAGGCCTCACATGCTGATTTCTCACTGTCATTTCGATGGGCCCCTCTAGAGCTTATGGACCCGCTGAATCCAACGGCTTTCGTGAAGCCCATGGGCCCCGGGGTCATTGTACCCCCTGCCCCCCCTCTCGGTGGCCCTGCCGCTGGGCGATTTTTTCAAAAATAAGCCATTTTAAATGCCATTGAATTGCATTCCGCACGTGTTCAGCGCCATTTAAAAGAACTAAATTTTTAACATTTGAAAGTCAATTGAAAATATTAAATTGTTCAATTCTCTTTTTACTGACAATCTAAAACACGTTTAAAATCTTGCATTTTGAGATCAAATTTTGTAAGTGATTTGGCCCGTGTAAGGGGAAGTAAGGTACATTTCCTCCTGCAATATTTTAGTAGTAAATAACAAAATAATCCATTCGAAGATATTCCTTGGTGATTTTTGTTTGGTTATGAAAATAGTCAGTTGTAGGAGTATATGTACGGCCAGGGGGCTCAGGCTCACTCAATTCAAATCGATCATTGTTCAATGAGGATTTTTCCAAGCTGATTTTTTTTTCAAAAGTATATCGTCGCGTAAAAACTGGCAAGATGGAGGTAAATTGTTATAGAAAAATGGTACAATAGATGGTTACGCTTACTAACCATGTTATTGCCAGGGCCGGTTTTACATTGTGTGGGGCCCGTGATACTTTGAAAGTTTTTGCAAAATCTTTTTGCCAAACATAGGTAAAAACCATAGGTGTGCACAAGTCCGTTAATCGTTAATAACGAAGCTAACTTTTTCTTTAACTCGTTAATCCGTTAAAAAGTTTTTTCATGTTAACGGACTAAATTAACTTCCGTTAAGTTCTGTTAACGGACTAAATTAGCTTCCGTTAAGATCTGTTAACTTCCGTTAAGGTTTTTATCGTTAATATCTTGCACCATTTATTCATCGTACCGATACAAACCAGTTTGCACTGGTAGCACTTGTTGCCTATTAGCACGAGTTTTATAGAAGAAAGCGAAACAAGGTCTCTTTTTTTGTGACAAATAACAAGCTGCAGCCTCACAGGTCTGTTAATTATCGCTGTTCGCAATTTCCAAAGATTTTCCGATGGCAGCTTCGTTAGTGCATTTGAACTTATTTCTAGCTTGAAATTAGATTAAACTTCAAAATGTAACTTCCAAAACACAAAAAGATAACCATAGCAATAAATATTTCCTTACAATCTACTCAACAGCGTCAATACATGTTCTAGAGGCGAGTGAATAAAAAGAAATGTAAATTACAGGCAAAATATTTACGAATTAACGGACTTTATTAACTTCCGTTCATTAAAGCTGAAAATAACGGATTAACGTTAACGGAGGTGTGAAGCTTGTTAACGGACTAGTGGTTAACGAAGCTAACGTTTTGCATTAACTTGCCCACCTATGGTGAAAACCAAAAAAAGTCTTACCATCGGAGAGCGAGCTCCTAGCACTGTACCAAATGTTAAATCCGGCCTTGGTTATTGCATTACGTTCATAAAAAGATGAGATGAGGGCCTGAAATAGCGACTTTTAACCCTTAATTTCACCCGGGTTACGCATAGAAATTGGTTGGCTAAAATTGAATTGAAGGCCCCGGGCCCTCTGATCGTCAATATTATTCTTCATTACTGTTGTACGCGTGCATGTTATACGCGAAAAAAGCCAAAAGAAACTGAAAATGAAGAAACAAGAGGCTTTATTGCCACATTTTCATTACTACTTGTTTATTTCAGACACAAGCGGCATGCATAAACAGGATGAAGCAAGGTCCATAGTAAACACAAACACACACAACAAAAAAATGATAATAATCAGCATAAATAATAGCCAACAAGCATAACCTAAATGCAATCATTGAAAATTATGCAAAAGCAAACACCAAGTTGTTGTAATTGACATAAAAATTCGATTCATAAAAGCAGCCAGATTATTGGTGGTATTTCATTTTTGGTGATATTTCATTATCATTGGTGGCATTTCAATTGGGGGGCCGGGCCCCCTGTCCCTCCTGGCTACGCCTATGGGTAGCAGCAGTAGCACTTTTATTGTTCGATGGTTTAAAGTACTGTAGTTTTGTTCGAGCGAAGATTAGTACTAAACCTTTTGCTTTAAGTCTCTTTTCATTAGCATCTTGTTCAGCGAGAATCTGATGTTGGGTTTCAAAATGGCGTTTAAGATTACAGTATATTCTTCTGAAACTGAAACTAATATGTTTAGGCAAATTAAACACTGTACTTTTGAGTTTGCAACCTCAAACAAGGATTTGTTTGTCCATTTTGAGTTAAACACTCTGCCCTCTCTTTTAATATTTCTTTGCTTGTTTTCTGTCATTGTGGTATTAGGTATGCTACACAAGTAACACCACTAACTGCTTGCTGACAAATAGACAGAAAGTAAAATTGCTGGTCAAAAACGCACACGCCAAAGAATCCAGTTTTACGCACATACACACAATTGCATCAGCTATCACAATACGACAAACATTAGAGCTTGAAATCACATGAAATCATTTTGAGGATCGAAATAAATGGCTTCGCTGGGCCAATGGGCCATAATGTTGTGCAGGCCTGTTCTAGAAAGTCTAGATTATTTAAATCGTAAGATCGATACCCGTCATTAACATGGTTGACTTTTTTTTTATCTGCACTACTGTGCGTTTTACAGCACCTAATCTATCAGTATTGAATAAAAAAAAAACTTTTTGTAAATAAAACCTGTATGCTACTTCTTTATATTACACTTAAGCAAATCGACAACAAAATACAACTGCGGAACTAATAAACTTGACCGTAATTTTTCTAATGCTATTGCGCTTGTGCTGCTTACATTTCAATTAATCTTAAAACAGGTCCGGCGCCTGAATAGGAGTAGCGTGACTGGGGAGCAGAAAAAATATATGGGGGCCACGGATCAATTTTACCCTAAACTTCGGGAGGAAAGACCAAAAAAAGGTCTTCATCCTGGTCGTTTTCCTTTTTTTGGGGCACAAGTCTTGCTCAGGGGGCATGTTTATTTCCTGGCGGGGCGGGGCGGGGCGCGGCGGAATCTAATGGTGGGGATCTAGCTTTTTGCCCACAAATTTAAGGGTGAAGACCGAAAAAAGCAAATATCTTCGGCGCGATATCTTAGACTTAGTCTTGGCGTACACTCGTGTTTTTTGTCCAGCAACGAAACTTTATTCACGCTTGGAGGGGCACAAGCAGTATTTTGGGGGGCACAGGCCCCAAAATGCACTCCAGTGGCACCAAGCCTGTTCCATTAGTTCAGGGCACAATCCTCGCTTGGGGGGCACACTTCTCGCTTGAAGAGGGGCACAAAAAGGATTTGGGGGGGCACGGCCCCGAAATGCCCCTGTGGCGCTGGGCCTGTGTAACATCTATTCTGATTGGTTGGAAATCTACAGTGCTGTTCATAATTCAGGAGCCACCTTGCAAAAACACTCGTTTTTTGGGTTCCAGGTTTAATTTATACTATTTGCTATAATTATATATCTACATGTTATATATTTTTGTGAAGGGTTTGTTGCTGGTAATGTTTCGGTATAATTTTTTTTTTTTTGAAAATAATTTTAAAGCCAAACTGCCCCCCATTACGTGACGTCATGCCAAAAAACTCATTTCCTTACTAACAGCAAATATGCATTACAGTATTGGTGTCAAAAGCAATTAAAGGAATAAGGATAGTTTATCGGGTATTGTAACAAGTTTAGGTCATGTCATATTTACTTCATGATTTCATCGCGCGTCACTCATTATGACGTCATAATTTATGATATTTTCTTGGTTTTATTTAAAGCCTAAAAGCAGCATGACATTTTTTTGCTAAAATGTCAAGTTGATATCGTACCTGTAATAAAATTAGGAAAGATTACAAAATTGTCAAAATTATTAACACTCTTTTTACAGAATAGTGGCTCTGAAAAGAGCCGTTTGATTTGGCAAGGACTGATTTAGTATTTTGTTGGCCATCCATGGTTTTCGATCACCATTTTGCATCGTCGAGGAAGTGATTCAACAAGTTTGTTGAGTTCTTCGGGTGAAATCACTCGAAACCAAGCAGCAATGACTTGTTCGATAAGCTCTCTTTTCGTCTTTGGTTTATTCTTCCCAATTATGCAACTAACTCGGTACCACAAATTTTCAATCGGGTTTAAATCAGGAGATTGGGCTGGCCAATCCATTCGTTCAATTTTATGGGTCCTGTACCACTGTTGGACTTTTTTAGCACGGTGGCATGGAGCATTATCGTCTTGAAAAATCCAATCATCGTCGGAAAACAAAGAACGTGCACTGGGTAACATTTTATTTTCCAGCACATCAATATACTTTGTCCCGTTCATCATCCCAGACACCACTTTGAGCCTACCAATACCATTTGCAGCCATGCAACCCCATACCATAATTGACTGGGGATGCTTGATGGTCGGTGAAATACAATAAGGCCGGTACTCTTCCTCTGGTTATCTTCTCACAAAATTATTTCCAGCATGGTTGTTTACAGTAAAAGTCGACTCATCACTGAAAAGAACTTTCCTCCACTTCTCTATTGGCCACTTAACATGAGAGCGTGCCCAATCTAATCGGCGTTTTCTTTGTTTTTCGGTCAAGAGTGGTTTTTTTCGAGCTTTACATCCTCGAAGACCATTCTCCAGCAACCTTCTCCTCACTGTTGGAGCAGACAATTCAACGCCACTACTTTCCTTTAACACTCTGGCCAACTCTTTTGAATTCAGTCTCCTGTTTCCTAAAGAAATCCTGACCAAAGTTCTATCAGACCTCTTTGTTGATTTCCGCTTCCTTCCGGATCGAGGCTGACATTTCGCATCTCCTGTCTCGATCCACCTCTTTAACACTCCTTGCACTCCTTTACGAGATGTACCAGTCTTTTTTGCAATAAATCTCTGCGATTTTCCTTCATTGTAAAGATAAATAATCACTCCTCTCTGTTCTGCACTAATCGGTTTGAAGCCCATGATGACTGAAACTGAATAAAAAGGTTGAACATCCAGAAAGTCCTGAAATTGCTCCCATTATGACGTCATAGGGAGCAAATCGTGGTGTGATCATGATGTGACCCAAGATGTGACCTCAGGTCATCAGAATACACAATAATTACAAACATAATTTTTCGATTTCATTTTGCTAATTCGATCATTGCAACCATGTTACCAATATAAAAATGGCCCATCAAAGTGACGTCATGCTTAAGGGGTGCATTTTGGCCCCAAATAATTATCTCAAAAAAAAATTTTTTTTCAGTAAAATTCTCGTAGCAAACCCTTTACAAAAATATATAACTTGCCCATATACAATTAAAGCACATATCATAAATTCGACTTGGAACTTACAAAATGGGCAATTTTGCAGGGTGGCTCCTGAATTATGAACAGCACTGTAAATAAGCAGCCATTCAAGTGTTTCTCGGCGATTGTGCCAGAACGGCAACGTCATCATAAACACCTTGAGAACTGATACACAGTGCCTTGTTTCAACTGCAAATACTTTTTTGCGATCTGCACATTGTCTGTAAATAGAGTAACATTTAAAAAGTAATTTGTATTAGTAATTTTGATACCTCTAAAACGATAATAAAATTACCACAAAAATTACTTTTTTGAAAAAAAAAGTAATGTCATTACCGTAAAAATTACTAAAAAAGTAATTCGTTACTTTAGTAATCGTTTCTGCCCCCCACTGTACGCAAATCGATGAATTAACTTGATAGTTTTTAGACAACCTTTGGATTTAGTATTGGGTACCAAATGAAGGATAATTCTTTCACCCCCATGAAAAATTGAAGTTATATCAGGTTAATGCCTTTCAATTTTGTTATATTAGGTAGCAATGTGATAGTGAATAATATGAAAATTTACCTCACAAACTGGCCAAATAACACCCACTTGGAAAATTAGAAGGACAGAGGGTCTATAATCAGGAATTTTTTACTGAAAAAAAATTTTGAACGAAATTTTAATCCTAAAATTGCAATATGTTTTTACTTTTTTATTTATTTTGGATCAAAAAAGTACACTCAAAAGTAATGAAGTGGTTTTTGGACTAGTTGACTATAAATTAGGTTACTTCAATTTTACTTGAATTAACTCAGCAAAAGGCACTTTTTGTCAATTTTGGCAAGCACCGACTCTCCTGCAAAGGCTCCATGTATAGTGTTATTGTTTTTAACGTGCAATATTATGTTCTTAAATTATTAAGTACATCATAAGGAAGTAAAATCTGGAAAACAAGTTATTCAGAGGACATTCTTGTTTTGGTGCTGATTTCGCGACAGTAAAACTGACATTCGCGTTTGTATATTTTTATTGTCATGCATCTAAATAATGAATCATCAATCAAGTTTATTTGCTTATGCAACACTGCCACTATTAATACACAGTAAACAGAGGTGGAGACGAGAATACAAGGCTCGAGGCCAAGAACACAAAAAAATCCGAGGCCAAGGCCAAGGACAGTCCTTCCTAGGAAAGACCCTCTCGAGGCCAAGTACAGAAATGCTCCAGACCAAGGTCAAGGACCAAGTACACAACGCGCAAGTGTTCTCCAAAAAAAAAAAACAGTTTTTGCGCAAAAATTGTAAATTTTTAGACTAAGAAAAAAAGGTCATGACCAGAGGTGGTCAGTAACGAAGTAGTTCTACTTGAGTAGACTACTTAAGTAGTATTTTCGGTAACGAGCGACTTACTTAAGTATTTTTCATTTCTGATACTTCTACTTTTACTTCAAGTAAAATTCTCTCGAAGTAACGCTACTTGAGTAGTAATGACTTTTATGTAAAGTAGAAGTAAACACCTAGCCATTATTCCACCTCACAACGTGTACAATAACGAAGTAAACATTATTCCACCTCACAACGTGTACAATAAGTACGTATCGAGTTTGTTTTACTGTACAGTACTACGAAACTTATTGAATAGTTACGCTGATTCATTTACAGGTCATCTAGGGTAGTGTTTTTTTGCGTTGCATCAAATACCAGGTGTTAACTCAGTCTCACTAAAAAAAAAAACATACCGAACACTGATTAGCATGGTACAGTAGTCAAACTAGACATGCGCATTACTCCTGGTTCATACGAAAAAAATAGCGGTTAACGGCGTTGCGTTTGCTGCGGCCCGTCTGGGGTTTAATTCCCTAGCCGGTTAACGAACAGTGTTGCTAACGACTCGCCATCGCTGCGACATTTCTTCTCAAGCTGTGTTGTCCAGGCGCGGAGATGAGCCCAGAGTCCCTACTAAATCGTATTCGTAACAGGCTTCGGTGTAATTTCAAAATAATAAAACTTTGATTTTTTGATATGCTACCGTAAGTATGGCTTTGCTTGAACACAGATCGTAAGAGTCACAACAGCAAACCTTCGAAGAATAAACAAAACACGTGAAATTCGAAATTACTTTCTACTTTCATTACTTAAGTAGAATTAATTTTGACTAGTTTCCTACTTTTACTTAAGTGGAAATGCTTCACCATACTTCTACTTTTACTTGAAAGGCATTTTTGAGAAAGTAACAATACTTCTACTTAAGTAGATTTTTCGACTACTTTGTCCACCTCTGGTCATGACCTCGGCCATTTTTAACAAATCCATAAACAGTGCTGTCCTCGGCCGAGAACAGACAACTTTCGAGGACTTGGAGGTTTCGAGGAAAAGGCCAAGCACTTCAAAATGTGTCCTCGAGGACTCCACCTCTGCCAATAGCTATTAAACATAGATTGTAATGGTACAGTTATAAGCAACCAGCATGCAGTACAAACTGGACAGTGAAAGACCATTTCATGGTAATCTAAGCCAAACTGCCCATTACTTAGAAGTTTGGCTTATCTCGAATTGCTCAAAAACAAAAATAACACAAACCACATAATTAACAAGCCAAGATAAAAGCACAAGCTGTTATAGATATTACGAAAAAACTTATAATTGCTTATTTTGCTTTATGCGTTGTTTGCTGAAAGTATAAGTGGACAAAAGTTTCAAATTAGGCGAAATAATATTCCATACTTTTGCTCCAGTATATGAACATTAGACCTGTTCATATGTTAACTTTTTTGATTTTGATATGGCTTCGCAGCGTTTTTGAAGCAGATTGTCATACTGATCCCAAAACTAAAAAAAATTTTTGTTTGGTTGAACGGTTCTATGTTACGCGATGATTTCCGACCACCACTTTTGAAAAAAATGAGTTTTTTACACTAGAGGGCGCTGTTTTTAAAATATACTTACAACAGTAATTTAACTAAATGCCCCAATGCATTTTACATCTTTAAAAAAAAAACTAAGCGAATTGGACATCTGGTTCAGTAGTTATGACCATTTTAGTGATATTATTTGTAAAACTCCCTCTAGTGGCCAAAATGCAATTTCCTAATTTTTTTAATAATTTGTTCAAAAATTTGGGTCTACGTAGAGAAAGGGACTTCAATTTTGAAGTTGAAATTTTGTTGCAGTGCCACTAGAGGGAGTAATTTGCTGTTTACTTCAAAATTGCATATTGATTGCAGTTATATACGCCACTTAAGTTAACGCCTCTGCAAAATTTGAACAAATTATGACACGACCAGTGGTGGCCTTAGGATAGGGGGGGCCCCTGTGCAAATTAAATGGGGGGGGGCCTTTTCTTTATGCACTACTTTAACATGTTTTATCTGCACTTGCAATTAAGCGCAACAATGCACTTCATAAATAACAAGACCAGAAGACCAATGCAATTGCAGCCCTAAATAAATCAAATGTTTGTTCATAAGTTCCTCTCATTTAGATTATCAACTCAATTAATTGCAGTAAATTAACATAAACTTTCAGCAATTGCTTTCAGTATGCTTGTGTTATTACAGAATATGTTAGAGTACCTAGCAATAATGTTTGAATGCTTTATACTGCTTAGCATATGATATACTGCATACGTTAGTCAAAAACCTACTACTGCCAGTTGCTGAAAGCAGTTGAAAAAAACAAGTGGAAAAACGACTACCTGAGTCATAGGCGTAGCCAGAATTTTTGATTGGGGGGGCTAAAACCACAAATCACATGCAATAACGTCATCAGAAACTTCGAAAAAGGAATTTTTTGGTGGCGCAAAGATATCGTAGAATGGAAGATCAGAAGTCGTGGCCTTGTGTAGGCATGTAACTAGGAACTCGTTCAAGGAAAGAGCTTAAACCAATAGCCTAGTTAAAATGCGAAAATGTGTAAATTGGGAGTCGTGCTTAAGTAAAGAAGTGTACTGTAATTCAAATGTATCACAGACGGGGGTCTGGGGGCGAAGCCCCCAGCCGCTGGACGATCTTTCGTAATTTTTTGGAAAAAAAGTAGTTTTAATACCATTGGATCACATTTTGCACATTTTTAGAGCCATTTGAAAGTACTAGATTTTTAAAATTTTGAAAGTCAATTGAAAAAATTAAGTTGTTTAGTCCTCCTTTTGCTTGCAATTTAAGTCCAAAACACGTTTAAAATCTTGCATTTTGTGGTTAAATTTTATTAGTGATTTCGCCCAGGTAGGGGGAAGTAAAGTACATTCCCTCCTGCAATATTTTAGCAATAAATAACAATTCAGTCGATTATTTTCTTTATAGATTATTGTTTTGTCTAGAAAACAACCAGTTATAGGAGTACATTTACGGCCAGGGGCCCAGGCGCTCTCAATTCAAAAAATTGTTCAATGAGCATTCCCCTTACTGAAGCTAATTTTTTCAAAAGTATTTTGTTGCATAAAAGCTGGCGAGGTGGAGGTGAATTGTAATTGAAAAATGTACAATAGATAGTTATGCCTACAAACCATGTTATTGCCCGAGTCGGATTTACATTGAGTTGGGCCCCTGGCACTTTGAGATTTTTGCAATATTTTCGCGCCAAATACAGGTAAAGACCAAAAAAGTCTTATCTGAGTGCGGGGCCCCTGGCACTATGCCATGTGTTAAATCTGTCCGTGGTTATTGCATTACATTCATAAAAAGGTTAGATGAGAACCTCAGTTAGCAACTTTTAGGATAGAAATGCTTAATTTCACTTGGGTTATACGTTTAAATTGGTTGGCAACATTAAATTGAAGGAGCCATGGCCCCCTGAAACAGTATTATTGTTGGGGGCCCATATAAATTAGAGGGCCATATAAATATTCTTGTAGGGGGCCCCTTAAAAATGGTTGGCAAAAATTAAATTAAGAGGCCCTGGCCTCTGGATCAATATTGTTGTTGGGGGCCCTTTTAATTATTATTGTAGGGGGCTCATTTAAATTGGTTGGTAAAAATTAAATTGAGAGGGCCAGGGCCACCTGGCTCAATACAATTGTTAATTACTGCTGTACGGGTGTACTGTTGTATGCAAAGATGCTAAAAGAAACTGAAGCTGAAGAAACAACAGTCTTTTTTGTGACATTTTTATCATGGGTAGCATTTCAATTGGGGGGGCCCCTGGGCCCCCCCTGGTTACGCATATGACCTCAGTAGCTTAACAGTAGCAAGCAAAAAAAAGAGTAGTAAGTTGACTTTACCAGTAAATTTTTATTATCTGTTTACTAAATCTGACTCAAAAGTTAAAAGTAATATTGTCTTGGAAAGGGGGATATGTGTAATAACACTTGGAACAAGTGCATGTTGAGGGAGGGGTACATATGTAATGACACTTAAAACAAATGAATAATTTTTTTATCATAATTTGCTATAGTTTTTCATATTCAAATTTTTCTGCGCGCGATAGGTCAAATGGGGGGCCCCCCAGAAGTGGGGGGGCCCTGTGCATTTGCACACTTTGCACATTCCTAAGACCACTACTGGACACGGCGCGGCTTTTTACAGTTTGTTTTTAAATATCGACCTAGATCATGTGAAAATACTGTTTGCAGCATAAATGCACAGTAATTACAGTATTTACTTTGCGCTTGTTCAGTGCTGTAATGTTTTGACTTAATTTACAGTGACCACCCAGCAATTTCAATAAAGTTGAAAAGCTCCTTTGATTAACAAAGAATACAATTCAAACCAATATTTGCAAATTATTATATTAGAACAAAACAGAGTTACCAAACTTCGGCAAATTTCAAAAGTTTGTAAACTTATTAAAAACAAAAAATCAGATATTTTTTGAAAAGGTTTGTTTTGATGTGGCAAAAGTTTTTGCGTGTATGTTATACAACCTGAAGTATGCTTTGTCGTTGTTCTTAAAATTTCATTATAGTCACTGTCAAATTGAACTGAACGCCCAGCTGCATCATTGATAACTTCCAATCCTGAAACAATCTGGATGATTTGTTGAAAAGAAGAATCTTCTTTCCAACATACTACTGAATCCATTCTTGAAAACGTTGGTTCAATTCCAATTACTGGTTGATCAAATAATAGTCACGATTCATTATTATTGATGAATCCTTGCAGAGTGCTGTCTTCACATACTTTTGTAATTTCGGCTTACCTATTCAGAAATCGGTTTTGGGATATTTCAACACGGTAATAGCGGTTGCTTTCTTGATTTCATCATGAACTAAATTTGAAAATATTGCAAGTGGTATGTACCTTGGTGGCAGATACCAAGTATGCAAGTCGACTTTGCGATTACAAGCTGAACATAGAGCTTTATCTCTCACCGACCACTCATTCACAACTTTCTAAAGCATTAGTGTCAAATAAGCAGCATCAGTAGCAAATGGTGAGGCAAACCAATATCATATATCAATCACCAATGAGGCGCATACCATTTGCACTATCTTCAAATTTAATTAGTGATGAAATCAAGAAAGCCATTGCTACCATCTTGTTGAAATATCCCAAAGCAGATGTATATAAGCCAGAACCACCAAAGTACATGAAGACAGTACTATGCATGGGTTCATCAATAATGAATCATGAATATATAATTTTTTGATCTAATTGAATCCAACCGACGGTAAAGAGATACTGATCGAAATGGGTTTTATAGAAGAACCTAGAACTTCTTGAGCTAATAAATAGGTGCCCCAAATCTTTTTCCACAATTTCCTTTATTCACAAAAATACAATTTAACCCATTTGACTCCGCACCATTGCTAACCCTGCATTTTGCAGTTTTGTGACAATACAAAAGGCATAGTTTTGCAAAAATTAAGAAACGCAATTGCCAACTGGTAGCAGTGAGTATAGTTTTTAACCAAATCTGAAAACTTGGCTACTATTTCTGAAACATGTAGACCTGGATTACCAGTACTGCTCTACAGAATGTCTATAGTGATGCCACAAAATTGCAAAATGCAGGGTTGCTAATGGTCCAGAGTTAAACCGATTAAAACATTTTTTGCAAATAGGGGGAAATGCGGAAAAAAGGTTTAAGGCACCTTTTTGTTACCTCAAGTAGTTCTCATTTCTTGAATAAAACCGATTTCGAGCAGTTATCTGAAAAGAAGATTCTTCTTTTCAACAAATCATCCAGATTGTTTCAGGATTGGAAGTTATCAATGATACAGCTGGGCGTTCAGTTCAATATGACAGTGACTATAATGAAATTTTAAGAACAACGACAAAGCATACTTCAGGTTGTATAACATACACGCAAAAACTTTTGCCACATCAAAACAAACCTTTTCAAAAAATATCTGATTTTTTGTTTTTAATAAGTTTACAAACTTTTGAAATTTGTCGAAGTTTGGTAACTCTGTTTTGTTCTAATATAATAATTTGCAAATGTTGGTTTGAATTGTATTCTTTGCTAATTAAAGGAGCTTTTCAACTTTATTGAAATTGCTGGGCGGTCACTGTAAATTAAGTCAAAACATTACAGCACAGAACAAGCGCAAAGTAAATACTGTAATTACTGTGCATTTATGCTGCAAACAGTATTTTCACATGATCTAGGTCGATATTTAAAAACAAACTGTAAAAAGCCGCGCCATGTCATAATTTGTTCAAATTTTGCAGAGGCGTTAACTTAAGTGGCGTATATAACTGTAATCAATATGCAATTTTGAAGTAAACAGCAAATTACTCCCTCTAGTGGCACTGCAGCAAAATCTCAGCTGCAAAATCTCAGCTGCAAAATTAAAGTCCCTCTCACTACGTAGACACAAATTTTTGAACAAATTATTAAAAAAATTGGGAAATTACATTTTGGCCACTAGAGGGAGTTTTACAAATAATATCACTAAAATAGTCGTAACTACTGAACCAGATGTCCAATTCGCTTAGTTTTTTTTTTAAAGATGTAAAATGCATTGGGGCATTTAGTTAAATTACTGTTGTAAGTATATTTTAAAAACAGCGCCCTCTAGTGTAAAAAACTCATTTTTTTCAAAAGTGGTGGTCGGAAATCATCGCGTAACATGGAAACCGTTCAACCAAACAAAAATTTTTTTTAGTTTTGGGATCAGTATGACAATCTGCTTCAAAAACGCTGCGAAGCCATATCAAAATCAAAAAAGTTAACATATGAACAGGTCTAATGAACATGGAATTTGCCCATATGCATTCGTTCTTACAATGAAAAAATTCTGTTTGGCTTACTGATCTAGTACTATAATTATTATGATAGTTACTAACAAAAGAAAAATAGTAATCAAAATTTTCAAGAAAAGCTCGATGATGAAAAAGTAGCCTACATAAATTTGCCCCATTTCAAGATTAAATAGTGTATATCTTTTGCGAGCAAAATATTCAATTATTTGTAAAGATTATTTTTGATTTAAACATTATTGTTTAGGCACTTAAAGTGAAACCAAGTAGACTCCTGTGTCAGTAAACGTATATCAATATTTTTAAGAATATTTAAATTCTTGGGTGAAATACCTTTGTTTTGGTTGATTGTTTGTTTGTTAAGCCTTATAACAAGCGGGAGCTACTGTAGCTACGCTTGACGTTCAAACCGGCATTCATAACAGTGACAATCTTCCACATCATTATTGCTTCTGCAAATGGGTGAAGGGATTCTAAATGTTTACTTTGCACCCGTATGCCTGTCCTTGTTCAATCAGCTTGGCCTTCATGGCTGAGGAGATGTTGCATTTTTTTAACCAAAGTTTCTCTATCTTGTCGAGGCAATCTAGAAACATGGAGGCTCCTTCATCACCAATGTCCGAATTAAATCGGAGTTCGAGAATTTTTATCTGAAAATAAACAGATGAAAATGACTATTTTAAAATCAGCTGTGATCAGGAGTTTTATAATTTTTAGAAGACTTTAATGCTTAAAAATTTCCACGTACATGCTGCATGAAAATGATTTAGGGCCGTTTTATGAAGGAAAATCATCAAATTTGACTTATTTAAAATATTGCAGCGTGTAATGAAGATTTATTTTCGACCATCGTTAACTTTTTATTACGCTATTAAACCCTCACTCAAGTCGTGACTCTTTAGTAGCTGCTTGACTAGACGACCAGAAATATTGGTCACTTCGCAGTTTCCTGCCGAGATTGTTTGTGTCTGTCATTTTTGATGTTATGATTTATTTTACTCGGCCAATACATTCTGTCGGTCTGTCTGTCGTATATGAGCTCAGCCACAAATCGAAAGTTTGACTACCACGATTCTTAAAACTCTTTTTGTAACTTCAAAACTATTTGATATGAAAAAATGCTGTCGTGAACAGAATTAAAAAGCTGCTAAGTTCACTGCTTTTCATAGTTTACAGCATGAAAAAGAAAACAATAAAGAAGTACGCTTTACGCTGCATTTGCCACACAAGATTGAAACCTAAAACAAAAATCTGCTCCCGAATACATTCCTCTAGAACAAGCATTAGACTAAACCGTCAATGCAGCTTTACCATATGAACACGACCCTGTTTGCATATTGTTGCATGTACTTGGTCATACTCTTGAATATTTTCAGTTTCACTATCAGACTGTAGATCTGTTTTCTTGGGTTGTCTATTATTTGACAGCAATCATTAGTTTAGCTGTACAGTAAGCTATTTTGTAGCACGCTATTTCATGGCAAAGGCCGGTCGTCCATTACTTCAGAGCAATTTGTAAGGTTAATAGTTAAAAGCAAGCAGTCTTGATCGCATGGCATCATATCACAGCATTGTTCGAATAATTTATTTTTACCGGTTTTGTTCTCTTCTTTATTCTCTCTATTATTTGTTTAACAATTTGACTCGTAACCTCACAGGCTTGCAAACTCAGTTCTTCAAAGTTATCAACACATTTCGCCAAGACGAAGTGAAGAAGATCGCCTTGTACAGGAACATCACTGAGCCATAGCTGCTTCACCTAAACAAAAAATTTCAAAAGTATTTTTAGCCGCAATGCGGTGAAATTTTTTCAGGATACAGCAAATAAATCCAAAATTCTGAACATAATACATCGTAAGCTTACTCAATTACAGTTAAGTTCGCCGCTGGTTTTTGCAAAACAGACGACAGCTTTGTCAAAGTCAATGAAATCTGCAAAGCGTCCGCTATACAGTATACCATATGTATAACTTATGAAAGCTATGTGATATTGTAAGTATCAAGTACAGCCAGGGCCTACAAGAGGGGGGTTCAGGGATTACATTGTACCCAGGCCCGGGCCTAGGGGGCCCGGAAGAGTTCGGGTGTGCGCGTTAAGTTTTGGTGTCGCACCCAGTGGCGTATCTATGGGACTAAATTTGAGTAAAGACCTTTTTTTTTGCTTTTCACCTAATTTTGAGCAAAAAATCGGACTAAATTTCAGTGAAGACCTTTTTTTTTCTTGTTTTTTACCTGGTTTTGGGCAAGAAATCAGAATAAAAAATTTTGCGCAAGTTTGCTGCTCAAAGAGATTTGAGGCCCGGTGTCGACCTTCGTAGCCCCTGGAAAAATTTCTCTCTGAGGCCCTGAGTACAGCACAGAGGCATTAGACGCGAGATAATAGGTTTAATATGATATAGTCTGCATAGGAATCTAAATTTTTACCAGTCTGGATTTAGATGGAAAACGATATTTGGAACCGCAGATCTCTAGGTCTATTGGGACTAGAAGAGAGCGCCAAATACAGTGCATTAGATTGCTCAAAAAAAAAAAAGAGAAGCATGAGACTTCTTGGTTTAGAAATTGCAAAATTGCCCGATTCATTATGTCAATAGTTGACAGATGGCAAATCAGGACAAATGCACATTGAAATTCTACGCAGACATGCCAACGGACACTACACATTTTGAAGCTGCCCATTTGAATAAGCATAAAAGCTCATGTTATTCTCTTCGTAAGCTGTTTAATCAATGTAATTCTCTTGGTTAATGATTTATACGCTTCTACAGTAAAATGCTAAGTAGATCTTTGAGTATTGCTCTGTTACTATTTTAACGGTACTGAATGAATTTTTTAAGATGACAGGCCCCTAACCTTGCCAAAATTTGTGAGTGGTATATTCTTGAAGTCCAAAAATAAATGAACCAACCCATGAGTTAACTATATGTCTGGCATGATAGCCTACCGACATAAATAGAAGCTTAGTTTTTTAAAAAAAGCAAATATAGCTTGCTTGGCACGAAGTGTGCATAATTTTTTTTTCTGCTTTTAAAAACGATTTTTACGCTTTTTTAGCACGAATAAAGATGCGCATAAACCGAACGCAAAGCAACTACAAAATGACGTCATCGACAACACTTGGGAAAGGTTGCAACCAGACGCAAATTTTACTAGTGGTTGCTTAACTTTACTTGGACAAATTTGTTGATGAATGGCTGGTTTATTTTGCGCAATTGATGTAAGCAACCATTCACAAAGGTTGCCAACCTTCGCTTCGCGTTAATTCACGTCCTGGATAAACGCAACCTGCGGAAATATTGGAACCATAAACAGCGTTCACCGCTTATAAAGCATTTTTCAAACCAGCAAAGTTGCAGTACCAAAAAATGTCGTAAGTGACTATAAAAACTTCATAATGGTATTGATTTACTTGGATATTGACATTTTGGTTCATCGTGTCATGCAGTTCTTTGAAGAAATATTGGGTACAATTTCCAACAAATGCAGGATCATCCACGATTATAGCCAGCTTGCTACCACGCGCTTGAAGTATGTGAGCAATGTTTGGGATGTCACTGCAAACTATTTGAGTTTTCTCAAACATAATCTCATTTCTTAAACAATCTGCTGCTTGCTTAGTGAAGTCATTGTCTCCCATCTCGCGAAGCCATCCAGATATTGGAAGAATTGAATCCAGATAATCGATGTTTTTGGCGTCGCGATTGGTTTGAAGGGTTTTCATGGCGATTTGTTTAAGCATCTCTTGACATTCTTTGCGGTCAGTGTCAGTGTTTAGATCTTCTATATCAACACAATCTAGCAATTGGTTTAAAGTGTTGTTGTTGCAAAGACCAAAGAGAAACTTCATCACAACCTCAAATTTGTCACTTTCCAATTCGGAAAGAATACTTCGGAATTTCTCTTTGTTTGTGTAGAGTCTCAGTTTTATTGCAACAAAAAACTCTTGCCACATTAGATGAGCAAAGTATGTCATCGCTTTACCTTGAAGCAATTCAAATTTGATATTGTTGGTTAAAAAAGCAGAAGTGTTTTCGAAATTAATCTTAGCTGTCTTCAAATGAATTTCTCGAAAGTAAAACCGATCACACAAAAACCCTTCAAAGGCCAAAAATGAAATTTCTTTAGTTTGAAATCTCCCTTCTAGTTTTTTCAAAAACCATTCTTCTAACGCTGTAACAAGAATTGCAGTTAATGTGCTCATTGCGTTGTTTTCCAAGGAAACCAAGCTGAGGAAACTTATCATAACCATAATACATGTTATAGGTACATAGCATAAGCTTTTGAGATCTGGACGGCTGTTTATATGCTGAAAAATTCTTTCACGTCGATCTACGTCATTACCGCATACATCGCGACAGATCTGCCTTTGGCCCTCGTTACTTAAACCTAGCAGGTTGAGATACAGATTTGATGAGTATTCATCTGGAAGTTGCGCCAGCTTACGAGGCCTGGATGTAACTATTTTTTTGGAGAGTGGAAGCAGACGGCCTGAAAGTAAATTTTGAATAAATGTGGAGGCTGGCGCACTCGAAGTGAAATTGCGGTGGGGGCATTTGGCTTTAAGATCAAGAGTTGCTTCGTCCAAGCCGTCCATAACTATATAGACATTGTCGCTGGCTTCCAGGTGCTGAATAATCTTTTGTTTGTCTATAGCGTCAAGATCAGAAATGAAAGGAGCAGAGGTGGTAAGAAATTGCAAGAGGTCTAAGTCATTTTGGTAATCTAGATCTCGAAATCTTATGAAAAATACCAAATCTGCCTGATAAAGATGAAGTTCTGGGCTGAGCATTTGTTGAACCAAAACTTTGGACAGAGTTGTTTTCCCAATTCCTGCTTGGCCCCCAATAAAAACAAGGTTGCCGTACCTCAGAACATGCTTAGATTTCGCTTCTTTTGTGCAGCATCTAGAAGCACTACTCATTGCATGTTTCATAGCTTCTTCAAAAATCACTTCATGTTTGACGATGTCGAAAAAATTATCAGAAAAAATATTGACCACATCTTTCCTGTAATGAAAATGGCCTGTTTGATCTAACTCCTTTACATTCCGTGCTTGCTTACTGATTTGCAATGCAGCAACCTCAATCATATCTCCACGAAATCGATCCTCTTCTCCACAAATTTCCAGGATTTGCTTCACAATGTCTCGTTTAAAACTGTTCACTAAATTAAAAACGTAAGTAATTACAAGCTGAGAATAACGCTATAATTTTTTTTTGTTCTTTGAAGCAGAGAAAATTTACGAAGAGGCAGTAGCAGTGTTTAGTATAAGAGTTTTGTATGTCATGAAACTTATTGTGTCATGATATTTGTGTTTTTGTCGGTTTTACGTCTAAAATGCTTAGAATAATCTGAAAGCTATCCGTATGCTGCAAAGTTTGAGCTTGACGTTTACTGTTTTTCCCATTGTACATCACTAAGTGTTGCGAATTGAAAAAACAAAACAGAAGAAATTTAGGTTTTGTATTTTCTTAACTTTCTACTTGCAAAATATTTTGATGACTGCTTCGATGACCAATTACAAAGATGTGAGTTAATTACTTGGTATAACACCGCTTATGATTTCTTGGTTATGGTTTCAAACTTTGGCTTAGATGCATATAAGTTTTGCAGCATACAGTATTTGGCAATAAAGTTTTTCTCAAACTGTGTGATACTGGGTATTTTCACGTGATGCAGGCACCAGGCGCGTCGATTTCTCGAAATCTTGGAGAGTGGAAGCAGACTGCCAACTTATAATAGGGGCCCAACTTATAATCAGGTATATATTTATAAAAAGGGTCCAACTTATAATAACTAGAACTTTTTTGGTGAAATCTTGCGAATTTCGTTTGCGTTGTTTCTGCATCGCAAAAGCACATTTGACGCAGTTTTTTTGTTTTTTCGGTATTAAGCCGTTTAAGAAATGAGCGTACAGTATTTTGAAAGAAAAAGGAAAAAACAAAAACTCACGGAGGCCAAAAGTGGGTTGGTGGGGATGAAAGTGTATCTTGAGAAATATAATCGTGTGAAACAGTTGTGCTGGTCGGTACCTCCAGAAAGCAAAAATGACCCTCGGGTTTTTATGAATAATTATTGTTATAAAAAAATAGTGTAATTCGTCTTGTTTTCGCGACAAAAATTGAAACTGCCGCTGCAGTACGAAGCAGCCAAAATCTACATCAAAGGCTAAACCAGCAAAACAACACGCGCAAAATGTGATCGAATAGCATTAAAACAGCAATTTTTTTCAAAAAATTACAAAAAATCGCCCAGCGACTGGGGACTTCGCCCCAAGATCACCGTTTGTGATGCATTTTGAATTTTACACTAGTTTGCTCATTATGTCTCCCAATTAGACGTTTTCACTTTTCAACATTTAGTTCAAGTCCTCTCCCTTCAACAAAAATCCTGGTTGCGTGCCAAACTAGGCCACGGCTTCTTATCTTCCATTTTACGATAACTTTTGTCTCGTGAAAAGTTTCTCATTTACAAATTGTTTGATGGCGTCATTGCATGTGATTTTGTCCCCCTCCCCCCAACCAAAAATCCTGGCTCGCCAATGATGACACCGCCCATTAAGTTCCCGCCTGGATAGCACCATTTCTATCGACGCCACTGCAGTTCCGTAGTTGTTAGCTTTGTAACTTCCGCAACTGAACTAGATAATCAACGTGGCTAACAGGTACTAATCTTTTTCCACGCAAATATCGGTAGCCTATTTTTTCGTTAATGGCCCAATGGAGCATAAATTATTCTCGTCAATCAAAGAGCTACTTCGTTTTGGTACAACAGTTTTACTAAAAGCAAACGCAAGTATATAACGCAAAGAGCTTTAATGTCAGTTTATCATAGTTTGGTATATTCTCATCTCCAATATGCAATTAGTTGCAGTGGAAATTCTTTCAAAATCATTAAACGCAAACTACAAGTCAAACAAAATCGTATTATAAAAACATTATGCAACAAATTTGGTACAAAAACTAGATTAAAACCATTATATAAACAACTGCAAGTTCTAAATATCCATGGAATTTACAAATCAGAAGTTGCAAATTTATGGCCAAAGTCAAATTAAATATATTGCCTCTATTTTGTGGCAATCAATTAACGATTTTTAGAACTTTGTCCTCTATTCATACGTACTTGACCCAAAGTGCTTCTTCCAAAAATTTTTATAAGCAAATAACATCGTTGGTAAAAACTAAGCAATTGCTTGAAATTTCTGGGGTTAAAATTTGGAATAGTTTACCAAGACATACTAGAGGTAAAGACAAAACATCATCAAAGATATTAAAGCTTTACTTTTTGAGATTCCATGCCTGTTTATAAATGAAACCATTCTTTACTTGTCTGGATATAAAAATGCAAGCCTATCTGAGTGCGTGTGTTTTTTTCCTGATTTTCCTTTTTTTTTTACCAATTTTTTTCATTTTTTTCTAATTACCAAAATCAAAACAAAACTTTCCGTTGATGTCGAAATCCTACAGCCGAATTTTGTACTATTTCGAAGAGGAGGAGTAGGCTCGGCGACCGAGTCGCTTGATTAAGCGACGTTCTTTCCTTGGTCTGTTGCTCCTTCTCGTCGTGCTAAATCTTGTCTTTAAATGTTTGCTGAATTTGCGATTTATGTATTTGTTTTTGTTCGGCATTAAAAGATTGCTACTACTACTAACTTGTACTACGGGCAAAACAGCAACGAAAAAACGAGCTTTAGCCTAGTTTCCTTTGACGCTGCAAGTCTCAGTCAGCCCTCGCCCCACAGTGCCCTGCTTTAACAGTAGGGACTTTCCTCATCTAGACTTCACTGGCAAAACACACAGGTACAATAATGAGTTTGTGACGTACACAAATAAAAATTGTGCAAAATTTCGGCTAGATAATAGACATACTCGAGTTATTGTGAATATTATTATAAAATCTTGGCCTAGCGCAGTGATATACAGTTTTCAAGATTTTGAGCAAAAAAAATCTGTCAAGGCAGAAATGTTATTTTGTTAGTATTCATGACAAATAGCAAACACGTTCATTTTTATTGGGGGGTCCTTTACTCTTTGGACCCCCCAATGCATATCTTTGGGGATGTCAGGACCGATAAGTTTTCGATAAAAAGAAATACAGCGCAAACATAACACATAACCAGTTTTCAAATGATTGCACAAAACCTAATTTACATGTTGTCAAAGGCGCGATAAATTGCTTGATTGAATAAGTGCATCAACAGTCGATGCGCAGTATTACCATAAATTACATCGCTTGAGAAAAACTTTATCTCAAAATATGTACAAAAACTTAAACGAGGACTAAAGGCAAAATTAATGGGGATATCTAAAGTTAGGCGAATCGCATTAGACTAGATTGGCGTTGACTCCATTCTTCTTAACCCATCTGTTGCAGAGATATTCTACTTCAAACACGACGTCGGTGCCTCTAATGTTATAGATTCAAATAATTAATTTTTCTTGGCAACCCTGTCTTTCATAAGCATTAGCGTCTTAGTGACACCTTCTCAGTTCTAACCTAAAGCAACGATTGGCTACTGCATTAAGTCGTTTTGCTACGCACTAATCAGCTAGATCTTATTCGCACAAGAGATCTGAGCTGGTAAAAAGAGTAGACTGTTTGGTAGCGTAGCGATTTCAGTAAAAACCAAGCTGGCAGATACATATCAATCTAAATTCTAGCCTAGTCTAGCAATAAGGTTTTTATTTCTACGCTACACAGTACAAACTCATACTAATAATAAGACTACCATAGGCTTATTGTACTTGCTTACGGTATTTTGTGACCCAGAATTTAACTTTTCCATCTAAGTTCAAAACAATGGCCTACTACCTACTTTAATAACTCTACTAGCCTTATTTTTTCTTGTTCTTAGACGTTTGTTACCTAGGCTATCGTACAGTCTACTCTTTTTTCCAGCTCGGATCTATTCTGCTGGCAAGATCAAACTGATTAGTGCGCAGCGAAACGACCCATTACAATAGCCTAATCGTTGCTTTAGGATAGAACTTGGAAGGCGTCGCAGAGACCCTATTACGTATCAACGACAGGATTGCCAATAAAAATGATTAAAATTTATTACGTTAGAGGCACCAACGTAGCGTATGAAGTAGAATATCTCTAAAATGGCTGGGTCAAAGAGGATGGAGTCAACGCTAAACTAGTCTAATGCGATTGGCCTAACTTTAGACACCCCCATTGATTTTGCGTTTAGTCCTCGTTTAATTGCATGTAAGGCAATGTTTAAAACCAACCAAGAAAACATAAGCAACATTACCCTTGAAATGTTTTAAATGTAAATTTTTTGAAATTTTAAAGAAGACTCCTTTTTATCCCTACACTGAATCGACGCCAATTATCTTGAAAACCGTAATAAGTAGAAACTTCATGTTATGTCCCTTTAAGTCAGCCACACATGATACCTGATGCTGGCTTTTTAATCTCTAATTGGCGCAAACTTAAAGGCGGTGAATCATCCAGCCAATTCCGGTGGTTTACAATAGCTAAAATTGAACTATCATTTTGGATATTTTTTGTTTTAACTTTGGGGCTGCGGTTGCAAAAATATACAGCAAATACAAAAAGATGTCCCCCGTAAAAAGGATTTGGAAACTCTGAGTTTTTTTCTTCCCGCCAAAACCACAGTTCTCTAAACTATTAGGCCTACTGTAATCTTATTAAACTATTAGGCCTAACTATCTCTAAACTATTAGGCCTAATAGTTTAAAGATAGTTAGGCCTAAACTATTTAGAAATAAACTATTTAGAAATAAACAATCTCTAAACTATTAGGTCTACCACAGTTTTCTAAACTATTAGGCCTACTGTGGTTTTGGCGGGAAGAACAAAACTCAGAGTTTCCAAATACTTTTTTTCGGGAGACATCTTTTCGTATTTGTTGAATATCTTTGCAACCGCAGTCCCAAAATTAAAACAAAAAATATCAAACATTATAGTTCAATTTTAGCTATTGTAAACCACCGGAATTGGATGGATGATTCACCGCCTTTAATGAAAGAAAATGATCTGAATTACATGCCAATAAGTATATTATTAAGCTGAAGTATTTTTAGTTTTTCACCAAAATAATGATTACTATGAGTCGGCTATGTCATTCAATTATTAAGATTTTTTGAGTTTTTATCGAATCTTACATTAACAGTACAACAAAAGCATATAGCAAGTAGATCAAACCGGTGCCGTCGCTCCGGGGGAGGAGAGGGTAGAAGGCATTTTGGTTTACTCAAAATAGTTTTTCGGAGCATCACGTAAAGACAAAACAATTGACATTGACGCAAAACGGAAAAATAACGTTCATTAAGAACCGAAACAATAAACAATACGTGAAAACGGTTTAGTAAACTGGGGGCTGGGAGGGGGGACATTTACCTATCGACCACCATGCACAATAAAGAAAAAACCACGTTTTTCGCACTTCTGAGACAGTTTTTTTGCAATGATATGGGCTCAAAAAGTGGTTCCAAGCCATCTTTCAAACGTTTATTTAAGGTTGGGGAGGGGGCTTACATTTGTCAAAAATGCAGCTTGCAAATCAGTAAAAACTTTAAAGCAATCAAATTTGATCGTTTTGGGCAGAACGCTTAAGGTGGGCTTTATCAAAAAGTTATTGAGCTGAGGGTATTATTCAAAATTCAATTTAGTTAATTACCAATCACTTCTCTCAAATCTCGTTCAATTAGCCCCTGCTGCTCTAAAATTATCTTTCTCTAAGGAATGCAGATGATTATGTTTAGTACTTGTTAGCAGGGCATGCGAAGAGGGGGGTTCAGTGGGTACATTGTACCCGGGTCTGGGCCTAGGGGGGCCTGAGCTCAAGGGGCCCGGAAGAGTTCAGGCTTCCGCGTTAAGTTTTGGTATCGCACCATAACACCGTAATCAAACTTGCTTAGATCAAAAATATCAGTCAGCCTATTCAGTACTGGTAATTGGTCGCTATTTTTCCTACACAGCCTTTAGGGCAACCAATAGTGGCCGATTTGATTAAAAAAAGAGGAAAATGTATCAAAAACTATACACTTGCACCAAAATTAACGTTTAGTTACATTTCTCTGACTTGAGACCCCTAATTCTACAGTATAACAATGTACGAGGGCCCACATTTCCAGAGATCCAAAAGCAGTTCAACCTCAGAGAGCGGAGTCAAAGTTGATATCTGTATGAGTTTAATAGGTATTTAAGTTTGTGAAGTCTATGATTGCAGATGACTGCTTAAAACTTCTTTCAGTAAAGTCTTTGGATTTGCAATATTAAAGTCATTATATTGTAATTTTGTGTCAATGTCATCATCCCCCACTTCACATACTTTCTTTCATGTATATCACGTTTTCTGCTTGTCAATTTCAGCAAGTTTGGTGCTTGGACGTTGATCAAATGCTGTATTTTACCCTCGAGAAACATAAAAAGTGCTAAAGTTTCTGAGGCTCCGCCCCGGACCTCGCTGGGGGAGCTCACAGCGCTCCCCCAAACCCCTTAGCTGGATTTAAACCAATTTTATGTCTAGTTGTGTTTTTCATAGGTCCTATTGTTATCCCCTCGCTTTTAAATGACGATCTACACCCATCCGACAAAAAATGATTTAACGGCATAGGCCCCGATAAGGCTTGGAGGCCCCAATAAGACTTGGGGGCCCGTTATCAACCTTCGTACCCCCCTGGAAAATTTTCTCTCTGAGGCCGTGCTTGTGAGTTATAAGGTTTTATGATTTACCGTCTTCTAATAAAGGACTGAAATTTTTCCATGATCCACCTCGATTATCCATTGACGTAGCCAATTTAATTATGTTTTGCAATGCTATTTTCTCTGCTACGTTTCAAAACGATTAAATTTTAACAAAATAGGTCTAAATATTAAGTTACTTTTGCCAAAATTGCAAAATTTCCACGCAGTAGAGCTCTGCCCCCAGATCGCCTTGCCTCCGGTGGCAAGAGGTCTCCCTCAGTCCCCCCACACAGTCTCTCTACTTAGCAGATTTCTGGTTGCGCGCATGAAACCTTTTTTTGGTAAAAAAGAGCTGTTTTTTGTTTTTTAGAGTACACACAAGATTGTTTCGGTCGCGTTCATCGCTGCAGATAGAGGTTTGAAGAAATCATGAACTGCACACAAAAAGAGCTAAAAAACGTTATCAGCTTTATTATGTCTCTTTTTTAAACATGAATACAAAATTTTTAAATCTGCACATAATTTTAAACCACAAAGCGCATATAAGCAGAAACTTGATTCCCGATAGCATTTTTATTTCATCTGTAACGTTTTCGGCGCATTTTCTATATGGCCCTCTTCAGCAAATTAAAAAGCAGTTAACAGTAACTTTAAAATTTAGAAATGAAAGGTTATCAAAATATTATCGGCAAAACACAAATGTTACAATATAACAACCACTATAACTTCATACATTTGGTATTGTGACGTATACGTTATACCTTTTCCATAGTAAAATCAAGTCAGAAAAAATAAAAAAAATAAAAAATAAAGCAACACCATGAAATAACAATACTGTATTTGGTACAATGTAGACTATTAGACACACACACACGCATAAAAAAATGTTCAAAACACATTTAAAAGAAAAGAACAACCGTTGGCGTATAATTGTGAATTCAATCGTGGTGTTAGCTTTTTGATCAATAATGCCTCCTGTATTTTGGTTTCATATTCATTGTGACAGTTTCTAATTACTTTAAACGAACTAACATCCAAATTAGAATTTTGACAAGTTTGGCAGGAAGAAATGTGTTGGCTTATGGCACTTTTGGCAGAGGTCGAGTTAAGCTGCAAATGTTCTCTGGCTTGTGACTAGGGCCAGAGAACATTTGCAGCTTAACTCGACCTCTGCCAAAAGTGCCATAAGCCAACACATTTCTTCCTGCCAAACTTGTCAAAATTCTAATTTGGATGTTAGTTCGTTTAAAGTAATTAGAAACTGTCACAATGAATATGAAACCAAAATACAGGAGGCATTATTGATCAAAAAGCTAACACCACGACTGAATTCACAATTATACGCCAACGGTTGTTCTTTTCTTTTGAATGTGTTTTGAACATTTTTTTATGCGTGTGTGTGTGTGTCTAATAGTCTACATTGTACCAAATACAGTATTGTTATTTCATGGTGTTGCTTTATTTTTTATTTTTTTTATTTTTTCTGACTTGATTTTACTATGGAAAAGGTATAACGTATACGTCACAATACCAAATGTATGAAGTTATAGTGGTTGTTATATTGTAATATTTGTGCTTTGCCGATAATATTTTGATAACCTTTCATTTCTAAATTTTAAAGTTACTGTTAACTGCTTTTTAATTTGCTGAAGAGGGCCATATAGAAAATGCGCCGAAAACGTTACAGATGAAATAAAAATGCTATCGGGAATCAAGTTTCTGCTTATATGCGCTTTGTGGTTTAAAAGAATTTACACCTCTTTACCGAAATTTTATTATGCACATAATTTGTTGACGAACAAGATCAGTTAAAACGCAAAAGTGCACTCTGGGTTAGCGCCCCTCACTTTCAGCTAGTGCCCCCACACATCATTTGCTCTGGCGACGGCACTAGTACAAACGACTCACGTAATTCTTTCAAGTAACCAGGACTTTTGTGTTTAGATTCAGCATTTACACAAGAATATTTCGCTGAAAAGCAACCAAAAACGCATATTGTAACTAGTACGACGCGAAATGGTAAAATGCAGCTCTTTAATAAGTAATATAACTCTTTTTTTTTTTAGTTCCGGGTAAATAGGTAATAATCTTGTATAGTTTGGGTTTCATAATATCAGGAAGTGATGTATGCGTACGATTACACGGTAAGCAAATACGAAAATTTTAAGAACTAAAAAAGTAACTAAATAGCACTGGTATTTTTGTACTTAAAGAAGTGACTGTTTTTTTATCCTGTTTTAAATGGAGTGCAACAAACAAGACCAATAAAAGTAGAATCATAGCTAAATGTTAGCATAGCCCTCATAAAAATTAATCAGCTTTTAAAGCTACGCATCGGCTGCAAGATTTAAAAGTGATCGTTGTTCTAATCTGTAAAGAATAAATCAAGAATCTATTCCAAAATCGATACATCAAACTCAATGTAGCGTACGCAACGAATTAGAAGATTGATAATAACAAACTGCCTTGAATTTTAACGTGCAAAAAATCTCGTTTAAAAATTAAGCTAAGAAGATTTCTTACCTTGCTTGTCTGGAGTGGCGCTGGCAAAATCATTACGAACTGTAAGTAATAAAGAATGACATTTGAGAGAAAAGTTAAAATAATAAATTTAATAAAGTATATAATACCGATGTGTTTACAGTGCATAGTTAGCTCCTACAGAACAGATAATGTTTGCAAAATAACAAGCGGATCTGATGAATAAAAGCACGAACTTTGTCAAAAAGAGTTTCGTACAAGTCACTCACTAAATTGAATATTGTTTACGTATATTCTTTTATTTTTGCTGCAATCTACAGGTCCATTGTAATGGTCACGAGATCCTCCAAATTGAGCATCATCATTACAAGTGATATTCGTCAGCTGACGAGAGGTTGTTGAAGAATGATAGTCTGTGCTCACTAAAACAAGGAAATAAAAATTAATCTTTATCTGCTGACCAGGTGTATCGCCAGCGGGGGGGCATATGGGGGAATTCCCCCCCCCATTTTTATCTTTGCCCCCCCCCCCGATTTATTTCTTGCCCCCCCCCACTCTATTTTTTCTTAGAAGTGAGCATTGCCCTCACAGTTAAAATAGTGGTAATTTTAACTGTTCCATCCCCTATCCTGCCATCGATTCTATTTGATTGATTGCATTTAAATAAGCTGAAGATGGCCACTGGCCGAAAACGATTTTAGTGAAAGTTTTTGTTAATTTACGTTAGTCAAATATCACAGTAAACCACTACAATATTAAGACATTAAAAATTAAAACCTATAACCCATCAGTCTGTTTCACCCATAAATGGGATCATCAGGGGTAAAGCTAAACAGTTTAATATATTTTTTGGCTGATTCTTTGCTTCCTTTATGCAACTAAGTATCCTGACATCTATATTACAATCTTGGGTACGGTACGCAGCACAATCTCGTGTCTTGGGTCAGGTTCAACAACAACAACAACAACAACAAATCAATTCAGTACGGTATAATAATAATAAAGCTACCAGCAGTTTGTGTGTACTGTGTAGTAGGCGTGGCATCGTAGATTATGACGTCATATACAGCAGCACGTATAAGCGAGGCCTTATTACAAGTCAGGTGTTGTGACTGTTAAAGGTAATGTACAATAAGTTGGTGTAGGCTGTAAGTTGGTGATCAGTGGCAGTACTTAAATTGTAAAATTTTGCATGGGGGGACGCTTTTGCAGCGTTGACCAAACTTCAGTGGAGATTATGTAATTCCGTCCCCGCAACTCAATGAAGACTAAAAAAAAAAGGTCTTCGCCGAAAATTGAAGTGTTTTTTCTCCCGAAATCATGTGAAGACCAAAAAAAAGGTCTTCGCCGTAGTTCAAGACTATATTTGGCCGGAATTTAAAGGATTTATTTGTGCTGTCTGGCTCTTTTTTGTCTGATCATCCAGCGCTCAAATCTCGAAGGGTGGGCGTCTAAATCTCGATGGGGGGAAGCTAAACCTTGATTGGGGGACGCGTCCCCCCACAATTCAAGTACTGATCAGTGGTATACGCATAGTACAAACCATTCGCAATGTACCGTGCAATCAATAGTTACAGAAAGGAAAATAAACTAACGCCAATTGCCTCCGGAAAAAAAAGTTAGGAATTCGATCGGTCAGTTGCACTTCTAGCAGGGCCTACAAGAGGGGGGTTCAGGGGGTACATCGTACCCGGGCCTGGGCCTAAGGGGGCCCGGAAGAGTTCAGGTGTCCGCGTTAAGTTTTGATGTCGCACCCAGTGGCGTATCTATGGGACTAAATTTGAGTGAAGACCTTTTTTTTTGCTTTTCACCTAATTTTGGGCAGAAAATCGGACTAAAATTCAGTGAAGACCTTTGTTTTTTTTTGCTCTTCACCTAGTTTTGGGCAAAAAATCAGAATAAAATTTTACGCAAGTTTGGTCGACCTTCGTAGCCCCTGGAAAATTTTTTCTCTGAGGCCCTGCTTTTAGGCTATGTAGCAAAGGTAGGCTACGGGTAAGCAAACTTAGCAAAAGTGAGTTGAGTTGACAAGCCCATGTCTGGAAGTGAAAGGCCTTAGATTAGCAACTCAAACCATACTGTATTTTGATTGGGATCTTGTTCAGCAATATGAGTAATCGATCTGCAGAAACTCTGAGCTAACAGAGAAACAGACTGCATTCCTCCCCCAAATCGGAATCAATTCTTTGATAGCTAGACTACGGGAATTTTCTGACTTTCAGATTTGCAAAAAGTGTCCATTACCGTATAGTTCATTTAACTAGATCGATTAGTACCCGTAGCAAAACAAACTACGCAGTGTTCTCGGCACTAGTAACGCCATTGATATCTGCGATTTTGAGTAAACTTTAGTAGTCTGTAGTACCGTTTTGGCTGTTTGGTGCTGCTATTTGTAATGATTTTTTCAAAGCAGTAATACAGTCCTGGTGCATTACCGATTGAGTAATCAGTGGTGCCGATCCATATTGACCATTGGGGGATGATTTAAGGAGTTTGTCTACTTTTTGATAATTTTGAGCATTGGGAGGAGGGATGATACTCAAACTGGAGATTTTCGGAGCAAAGTTCAACGCTTATTTTCGCCAATACCAGCAAGGAAGTCCGCAGAAACGTTTATTAAGGTTTGGAAGGAGGGCTGGTGGCAATTAAGAATATTCAAACACAGAAGTTATGGTGGCACGGCTTTAAAGCCAGCTAGGGGATCTGGGGGAAGGGGCGCTGTGAGCTCCCCAGCGGGGTCCGAAATCTTTAACTTTTTCGACGTTTTTTCGAGGATAAAATGCATCGTTTAATAACTTTGCAAGTTGTAACACCAAAGTTACACACCGTACTGATGCGAACCATTGGGAGGGATGCAGCAGAAATTCTTACGGGGGATACCACCTCTTGGATCGGTACTTTCGTGTCTTAATGAAGTTATACGCAATGAAGAAACAGAACAGGCATTCAAGTATATATGCTACACTGTTCATTTTTCTACTTTGGCTTGTAATACACAATTTATATTATTAGCTACAGTATTCATCATAGAGGTACCGATATTGAAATTTGCTCATATTTTTTCTGGAATTTCCTGTCGTCTGTCGTTTCCAGCCGTTATGCTAGCTGTAATCATGTTTAGTTAAATGGAAAGATTTACGCTATTTTTTCAGCAATTGTTAAGTTAGCGGCTTTGCCAATATTTCAATATGTCAGAAACAGTCTGCTTTCTGCATTTATTCAAAAATCATTCAAGGTAGTTTTTCATGCGCAGTCATTAACTTTTCTTATTATTTAGATTAATTCTATATGTTTACCAACGCGATAGCAATAGAATATGCCAAAAATTTCTGTTGCAAGTTTGTGTCTTGCTTTAAACAATGTGGTGTAATAACCGATATGATCCCATGCTGTTCTTATGTACAAGACAAAGACAATCATGCACGTCAAATAGGCATTAAATAAACATACGGTTTAGTAATCGTTTCATTGCAACCTAAGTAATTAGTTTGTAAAAAAAGCTGAAAATGGTTCTATGAACTTAATCAACGCCAAATAGTTGTATTACTCAAAGGCGAAACGAAATTTACAACCCCACCACACACACAATCTACTTAACTCTTAAAATACTGCAATAATTTACCGTCAAAACTTTGCCCTCCCGGTTTTCAGCTTTGCCCCCCCCCCCCCCCCCCCCCCCCCGATCTCGCTAAGCTGGCGACGCCCCTGCTGATGACACTGTATGTGGCTGGTTTTGCTTTAAAGGGTCCTATTGCAAGCACGCCCGTAGCCAAAAGGAGGCAAGGCGGGTTCAGTCCCGTCTGGAAATGGTTAAGCTGTGCCCAAAAATTTTTAATCACGTTTAGCTCAAATGGCAGCAATGGATACGTTGAACCCTGCCTAAGCAATGCGTCTATTGGATGCAGTCCCGATTGCAAAATCAAACTTGACCTTTTACGAAACAAAACTTCAACTTAAATTTTTCACGAATGTGAGGTAGCACTTCACCCACATATCTGCTTTCCTACAAAGCTGGTCGCTAGTTTTTCATCAGCATCTGAACTCACACATAATCTATCCTGGTAGTCCAACCTGACCTTCAAACCACACACGAGGGCAATTTTTGCACTTGCCATCGTATCCTCTTCTAAATTAGTCTGATCAAAGTCTGAGAACAAGGTCCACTAGAAAGAGGATTCTCGACAAGTGTCACACTGGCACTGCACTTTGTTCAACCGCATTGCACTAGCATCACTAAACATGGACACCACCATGGCCCAGGAGGCCCGGGCCGCCCTCGATTAAAATGCCGCCAATGATAAAAATGTGACAAAAAAACCTATTGTTTCTTTAGTTTTTTTAGCATCTTCGCGTATAACAGTAATTAACAATAAAATTGACAACCAGGAAGCTCAGTGCCCCCTCAATTCAAGCTTTGCCAACCAATTTAAACGCATAACCCAGATGAAATCAAAAGTTTTTGTCGTGAAAGTTTCTACCTCACGCCCTCATCTAGCTTTTTTGTGAACGTAATGCAATAGCCTGGAACGGATTTACCATATGACACAGTGCCAGAGGCCCTGCACTCAGATGGTATGACCTTTTTTTGGTCTACACCTGTATTTGGCGGGAAGATGCTGCGAAAATCCTCAAAGTGTCTAGTATTCCGCCGAATGTAAATCAGACCCGGGCAATAACATGGTTAGGAGACATAACCATTAATTGTACCATTTCCATTTTTCAATACCAATTTACCTCCACCTCGCCAGTTTTTATGCCACAAAATATAGTTCTAAAAAAATTAGCGAGGGAAATGTCCATTAAACAAAATATTGCATTTCAATTGGGGGGCCTGGGCTCCGTGGCCGTACATGTACTGTACTCCTACAACTGGTTATTTTATGACAAAACAAAAATTTTTAAGGAAAATCTTCAAGTGGATTATTATTTACTGCTAATTGCAGGAGACCTGCCAGTTGGTCGAGCGGTAACGCGTTTGTTTCTGGACTGGAGGTCTGAGGTTCAAATCTCGGGCCGGTCAAATCGAACACAGTATTGCCAACGGCTCGCCACCGCTGCGACATTTCTTCGGAAGAAGCTGTGTTGCCCGGGCACAAAGACGCGGAGATTAGCCTCGCCGACTCGTTACACGCTTCGGCATAATACAGCGAGTGTAATAAAAGATTTAATTTTGATTTGATATTGCAGGAGACAATGTCCTTTGCTTCACCCTACTTGGGCCAAATCATTTACAAAATTTAGCTCCAAAATGCAAAGTTTTAAACATGTTTTCGACTTAAATTACAAGTTAAAAGAGGATTGAGCAATTTAAATTTTCGATTGCCTTTCAAATGTTAAAAATTTAGTTCTTCTACATGGCTCTGAACACGAGCAAAATGTAACCCAATGGCATTAAATTAGCTTTTTTTCCAAAAAATTACGAAAAGTCGCCCCGCGGCTAGGGGCTTCGCCCCCGGACACCCATAACCTTTAGCGACTGGGGGCTCCGCCCCCAGACCCCCGTCTGTGATACGTTTGAGGTGCACTAGTTTTAGGGTTACCATATTTTCATCACTAAATTTATTAACTTTCATCACTAAATTTAATGAAATTTATTAACAGCTAGTTGTTCTGCATCGCCTATACGGCAAAAAACAAACGAAAAGCAACAATTATTTTAGCTATAGGTCAATGTGTTGTTACATTTAATTTTTCGACTTAGCCCTCGAGTATTTGGCCGTTTCTTTAACTTTCTTAAGTAGTGTAGAACCAGCTTTAACAATGTTGTAAAACTGGTTGCACGTAACATCATTGAAATTGTACACCAACTTCAAGATGATTGCAACTGAATCAAAAAGAAATCGCTCTCTTTCTTTTGATCATTGTGGCTGAATCAAGGAAAAAATACGTTCTGGATTAGCGTTATGAGCTATAATGCTGAAGTAAAACTGTGCTATTTTTAACAGCTCGCTAAACAATTCAATAGTACTGCACGTGTTAAAATAGGCCAATTAACACTTAACTGGATCTGGATGTCTTTACAAAGGTTAGCTTACAGTAGAGTGGCTGCGACAATTGCATCATCATTCATTATCGAATGAGAAATTTATTACGTCATAACTCCCCCCCCCCCCTGACTGTCCATAGAGTAACCTGGTAAGACGTAAGCTATAGCGCGTGCGCGATATATAGGCCTATTTTTAATGGTTTAACTGGTGATATATTTATAGACTAAAAGGCTGCGTGAGTAAACATGTGTTTACCTGTTCAAAATGCCGAAAAGGAGAACATTTGGGCATTTTTTAACGTCCTCAAAGGACAAATTTTTTTTCCCTAAAAAGGAGGACATGCCTTCCAAAACGAGGACGTATGGTAACCCAAACTAGTTCACTCAACATGTCTCCCAATCAGGCGCGTAGCCAGAAATTCGCAATGGGGGGGCTAATTTGGGGGTTTGGGAGCTCAGCCCCCAGCCGCCGGAGGCACAGGGGTTTGGGGGCGGAGCCCCCAGTGCTCAAAAATTTTGCATTTTTTGCAAAACTAACTTAATTTTAGGGGTATTTTAATAAAAAATAATGTTATTGAAACGTGGCATAGAAATTGGCAGCGCAACATCATTCAATTGGTAGCATTAATGACTATGTGAGAGGTAGCTAATTATACCATTGTAGTTTTCTTGTTTACATGCTGGTAAACCTTGAAATCCTGTTATTTAATATTTTAAAACTCACACGGAGTAATCTACTTCGTCTATATTTTATAAAGAAAAATAATTGGGGGGGGGGCTAATGGAAGATATTTGGGAGAAGTGATTGGTAATTAACTAATACTAAATAGCCTTCCCTTTTCCTAGTAATATATTTGTTGATAAAACCTATTTTTGGCATTTTACATTAGCGATCAAATTTGATTGCTTATTTTGGGGCATTTTTCAAAGTTTTCATTGATTTGTGACTTTTATTTTTGACAAATTAGCCCCCCCCCCCCCTTGAATATATGTTTCATAAGATGCTTTAAATCACTTTTTAGTCTATTCCAGCACAAAAAACAGTTTCAGAAGAGCTAAAAACGTGTTTTTTTCTTATTCTGCATTTTGATTGAAAGGCCAATGGGGGGAACTACAGCACCCCCGCCGCCCCCCCCCTCCCTGGCTACGCTACTGCTCCCAATTTAGACAGTTTTACCGTTTAACTTTGGGTTTAAGCCATCTCCCTTCCGCAAAATCCTGGTTAAGTAAAAGCTAGGCCACGACTTCTGATCTTTCATTCTACGATTTCTTTGCCCCACAAAAAGTTTCTCCAAAATTTCTAATGACGTCATTGCAGGTGATTTGTGGTTTAGGCCTCCTCCCCCCAGTCAAAAATCCTGGCTATGCCTATGGCTAGAGAACACCAAGAAGAAAATGGTTTCAAGTCCAACATGTCGTCTAGAAGTACAAACCTGAGTTTTGATCTTCTTGCGGTTTGATGTTGGTAGTGTGATTGGACGGCACATCGCTAGGCATCGTTGAAGGATTTTGAGCATGGAGTGTTTTCTAATTCGTTCTGGCAGAGGTATTCGAGAAGTTGTAGCTGATACAGAGGATTTTGAAATAATTTTAGGAGAAGAATTTGGAGTACTGCAGCTACATTCGGATAAAGTCAAGTCAAGTTTATTTTACCAAACGCTAAAAGTACGCAGGAAGGAATCAGTGAAAAGACCATGCGGTCATCTTAGTCCACTGCACCTATAGCAATACTTAACTGTAATAGGCGTAAATTTAAACTTGGCAATAAATTATAATACAAAATAACGCAAAGTAGGTAAGCATTTGAACAACACTATCTATCCACCCACTTGCACATCCGACGCCACAGGCCGAACAACAAAACATAATAAATTTACAGTAGGTTAAAGTTACCCACCCAACCCTAAGTGCACCAATCTCAATCAAAAGCAGCCCAGTCCGAGGCGGGCCTGCGAAGTCAGACGTTGCTGTAGGCGGGAAAAAATTTACAACAAAGCGTCCGCCCACAACGATATTAAGCAATGTTGTTAACTGAACAACATTTACTTTAAAAAAATATTTACATTAAAAGTACTGGCAAGCTGCAAGTCGGTCTCATCAAGGAATCACCGACGGCGTAACGTTGAACACTGTTAATTTTAAGATCAAGCCCAAGGATCGGTTGCAATTATTCCTTAAAAATATGCAGATAAACATGCAGACATGGCATGTGTAGATGAAATTTTAGTTTTCTCGTTGCAAAGTGATTCTGTGCAGGGCCACATGAAGACTTTTGTCACGAAGTACCGTATTCTGTAGGAGCAAATTTTGTACAGCGTATTGTTGCTTATGAATGCCGCCGTGGCTCGTTTTCAGACAAACGTGAAGTTTGATTTTAAGCGATTGAAACTTTGAGAGGACCGAATAAAATTACAAGCTTTTCTTACACGGTGAATGGGAAGGATGCAATTATCAGCAGCAGCGGCTTTTATGCTAATGAACGACTTCGACATTTCGGGCCATTTCTAAAGCCCGTTTCAGGTTACCGAAACAAACTTACATACAGTAAGCATAGTACGACTAGTAGGTCTTTATTAGCGAATTCAACGGACTACGTCACAATGTAATAACCTAAAAAGCAACAGTTCAATGAGACAGAGTAATACCTGTTGGCACAAAATAGGAACCAAAAACGAATAAACCACTCCTTGAGTCGCACCAGATGTCTTTCATGAAAGTCTGCTCATGAAAATATCAAAGATTTTAGACTAAATTAACCCTACCAATGACATCGTTAAAGGGGCTGTTAAGCTTAAAAAAAAAATGGGAACTGCGTTTTGTTTGAGCTAGTATAAGAGGTCAGGTACCAATGGCTTGGGGAATTTAATAGTCTGAGCGTGAATCCTTTTAAGTAAAATGTGAAGTAATTAAATTTTAAGAACTGTTTGATGAGCTGCTTGCATACGACTTAGTCGAATAACAAGTTAAAAAATTGGAACGTGATATGTCGTTGTAAATAAATAACAGTCGAGGTCAAAATGTTTGTAAATAATACGAACAGGCCGAGCCAAAATTTGCTAATTTTACTAAAAAAAGCAAAAATTTAATCAAAAGCCCTATGTGCTGATACTTTATCAGCAAAGTCTACAAGCTGAAATATGAAACAAAGATCGCTGCACGTCCGCTGGAATGAAATCTTGGCGTATGTACATATGCTTCCGACTATATGCCACGACAAGCCTAACCCACTGTCACTAAGTTTTAGTGTCATGGTTTGTATTATCAGCGCAATTGAAATATTACTTTTTTAAAATATCGGTAAAGAAAGCTAAATTGTCAAATTTATGCTAATTTGTCTACTTTAGGGGACAAAACACAAGTATAATCTTCAGCGTGCAACTAGAATTTTGCTAAGAGAGAAGGGGGCTTGAACCAAAGCTACAATTTTTTAGGTCAAAAAAGCATCAAACAGGCGGCGTGTTGAACAAAAGTTGGTCTATCTCAAGTTATAAAGGACTCGGGAATTGGGAGCATAGCACCCAACTTGGATCAAAGCTAATTGGGAGCTAAGCACCAAAATATTTTTAAAAAATTGGTTTCGAGTTGATGACATCATCATTGTGACGCCACTATCATATTTTCGAAAAATGACGTAATTTTTTAATGACGTCAAGACGGTTCAAGTTTTGCGCATAAATTTGTTGTTTTAATATTTAATCATACAATGTCTAAATTAAAGTAGTTACTTTACAAAAACGTCTTACGTATTTATAACGTAATTTAAGTGTGAGATTGTTTATTTACCAGCTCACAAACGAGCATGGGCTCCGAGAGCCGAACGTGGGCCCGGGGACAGCTCAAATGTGACGGAATTGTGATCTTGTAAAGTCAAAAATGGCCGGAGAAAATGCTGTTGTTTGGTACGAAAAATGATGTGATCTCCAAAAAAAAAAGGTATTCTCCGAAATTTCAACGGTTTTTCCGGCCGAAATCAAGCTGTTCACTCGCGACTTCGATGGGCCTTTCACTTCTCAATGTCATTTGGATTCATGGGCCCCCTAAACACCATGGGCCGCGGGGTCATTGTCCCCCCTCTCGTAGGCCCTGCAAACGAGAAAAGGTAAGTTATTTAACTATACAAATGCAGAGCTAACAAACAACAAAATAATTCATAAGAACGGCAAAAATTATCACTGAGTTTTTGATCGAGTCTAGAAAATCTCGACAAAATGCTCATCTAACGCGAACAACTCTATGCCGTAGTTTGACATTGGTCAATAAGGAATTGCGTGAAATGTTCTAAAGTACATAAGAATAAGCTCAACACTGATCATAGCGGGAATTAAGCGTGCAACACTGCGACAAGTGAGGACAACCGGTGCTGCGTGTACTTTATCAGCAGCAAGAAATGACGTCATATTAAAAGAAAGTTGCTGAGTTTGCACCAATGGCGGCACTTCAAGTCAATACCTTACGAACAATGTTTTAAGCTCTGTGTTAAGTTTAATATCTTAGCTAGAAAATTAACACTCGGTTTTGATTTTTAACATCTTTCTGCCAAATATAGGTGAAGACCAAAAAAAGTCTTACCATCTGAGCGTGGGTCTCAGGCACTGAGCCATACAATAAATCCGGTCCTGGTAATTGCTTTACGTTCATAAAAAGACTAGATGAGGGCCTGAGGGAGCAACTTTTAGGGCGAAAATTCCTAATTTTACCCGGATTATACATTTAAATTGATTGGCGAAAATAGAATTGAGGGGGTCCTGGCCACCTGGTCGACAATATCAAAGTTAATTACAGTAGTACGCGAAAAATCTAAAAGAAACTTAAATTAAAGAAATGATAGGCTTTTATGTCACATTTTTATCATAGCTAGCATTTCAATTAGAAAGGGACGGGCCCCCTGTTCCCATCGCTACGCATATGGATAAGGTCAACACGCATATCTAGTCTAATACAATTCGCCTAATTTTAAATACCCCCATTGATTTTGCCTTTTGTCCTCGTTTGCTGCAAGTCCTTTTCGCACAATTCTGGTTGCGCCAGAGTTTTAAGTCGGGCCGGGCTTTTCGGGTGGGGTTGGGCCTAAAGTTGACAAAAGTTTCGGGCCTAATTCGGGTCTGAGACCTATTTTTGCCTTAGGTGCGCAAAAATATAATCAAAATAATTTGGCAACATTGCCAAATTTATCAGACCTAGTTTAACTTTCGGTTTTTTTCGGTCGTGATTAATTTGGGCTTCAAATTAGTTTTCGGGTCGGGGCCATATTCGGGCCTGAACTAGTCGGCCCGTGTACAACTCTGGGTAGCGCGCTTACCCAGGCTCAACTTTTGATCTTCCATTCCACAATATCTTTTTCCCATAAAAATCTCTCAGTTCGATAATTTCTCATGACGTCATTGCATGTGATTTGCGGTTTGCCTTCATAATCCTAGCTACGTCTAAGTCTGATCCTAAGTTAAACTGCTTGATAATTAAAAAGCAGTGTCTAAAATAAACTTTAATTTTCTATTCAATCTTATATTTATTTATTTATGGAGCATTTTCGTTTTTTGCAAGTATATGATCTACTGAAAATCTCAAAATGAGCCTCGCTTATTCGCATGAACCAAGCACTCTGCGTTTGTCTAGCCGTAGACTCTTTATTAGTAGACTGGAAACTGACAGTTTTTGTCTTTTTTTCTTCATGGGTTATTTGTTCTAAAATATGCCGATTCGCCCAATCAGCGTGATTTTTTCCTTTACAGTTTACTTGTTCTGCAAATATGTCCAATTATATCCCTTGAAAACGCGTGACTGCAAAAAAAACTTCGCAACAATAAGAGCAAATTTTTTTTAATGCTTTTTTTCTCCGCGCGTTTGTTTCTAATCTACCAAATAAAGAGTGTATGACCTAACCGCACCAACGTAGAACACTTTTTTGAGTTCTGTTTGAAGTGGCATCCGGGGCGGAAATCGGGATTTCGTGGTGGAACCCTTTTTCAGTCCAAAAGTAGGTGAAGACCAAAAAAAAAAAACGTCTTCGCCGCAAAACAATGGGTTTTCGGTCCAAATAAGGATAGGGATCAAGCCCAGTGAAAAAAGAAATAATTTACTCACCACAAATCGGTGAAGTTATTGTTTCACATCATAATATGGTGTCATCCTAATATAGTGACACCCGGGGCGGGCCGTTCCCAGCGACTCCAATGTCTGTTTGCAAGTCTTTCGTCCGACTGGGCCACTACAAGGGGTAGACTGCTTGGCCCCAACGGAAAATAGACGTAAAGTGGCTTTACCAAGAAAATAACAAAGCATTTCCAGTTCGGGAATCGAACCACGGTCGGCAACCTTTTCATCACTAGCCTGACGCTCTACAACTGAGTTATCGTCGCTTGAAAATGAGCTGTATTAGCTGCTTGATTGCCTAGGTTTTATTGTTTTGCAAGAAGTTGCTATATCGTAATTTTTGCCGCAAGTTGGTAAATGACTTCAATAGTACGCTTACAGATTTGCAGTATGCGGACTACGTTAGAGTTTAGTGCTATTAAAGCATTCTACTATCATGCTCCCACTAGAATATAATGTTCGTACTAGATCTTACTCAGCAGCTTAACTTTATTCAATAGATTTCAGGAAATATCGGTCGGATAAGATTTATTACTGCTCATAGATGGAACTTCATAATGAATCAGTAATTTCCTTTTTGCTTCACAATTCATCAAAGTGGTGTGGTATTCATGTAGCAATCAAAAGTTGGTTTCTCAAAGAACCAAAAATAGTCCACCTTTTTTTGATTTTAGAGACTATCCGAAAAATCCAAAATTAATGACCATTAAATCAACTCTGTTTTTTGCAAATTTTGCGTTATCGCAAGTTTTATTAGGTACAAGCTTCGGTGAATCCAAGATTTATAAAAGGAAGGCTTTACTTCACCAGAAATTTTTATCTACTTTTTTATTAATTCTGACTCAAGTCTAACCTAAACTCAAATGCTTACTCTAAAACTATCCCCAAATTGATACCTTACCCTAACTTAAACCCTAATCTTAACCCCTAAAAAAACAAATTAAAAAAGCCCGAATGAATATTTCTCATTTTCGTTTTATTCTCTTCAACTTGAAAATTTTTGGTGAAATAGTCACTATCTTTATAAAATGCCGTTTGGCCTTTTTTTCGGGTTGAATTGAGTTCAAGACAAAAAAACTCTTTCCTGATCGGGACCTACTTTCTTGGCTGATTGCGATGTAATACATAAAACGAAAACAGGAATTGGTGCTCGATGCCCCAAAAATTTGGGATAAACAAACTTTTTTATATCCTAGTTCTAGTACTTCCATCACAAATTATCTCAGGTTAGTGAAAATAAATTGGTAAACCATTGCAGTCTCCTGTGCTCTCTTCAACAGAGTCAATTGAAATTGTCAACGTTTGTACAAAGATTTAGTACAGGGTTGCTGAGATTGCGCCAGCATCTTTGGCGCTGTGCCCGGATATGGCAATCTACGAATCAATTAATTTTCTACGAGTCATTAGCGTTGTAGGTTTATCAAAATTTGTTATTTGACATGTAACTAAAAAAAAAGTAAAATGAATAGCTTAACTGAATAACAGTAGAAACTTAAATTAATGACCTTGGCTGTAGGAGTAGGGAAGTCCAAAGTTATAAACGGGCCGACAAGTTCAGGCCCGAACCCGAAACTATAAGCCCGAACCCGGCCCGAACCCGAAATTTAATTTGAAGCCCAAATCATGCCCGAAAAAACCCGAAAGTTAAGTTAGGTCTAAAAAATTTAGCAATTTTGCCAAGTAATTTTGATTATTTTTTTGCACACCTAAGACAAAAAAGTACGTCTCAGGCCCGAATTAACCCGACATTTTTGTCAACTTTAGGCCCGTACCCGGCCCGAAAAGCCCGGCCCGACTTACAACTCTGGGGAAGACTAATTTCGAAGTTCTCTGCAGACCTGCATACACGATTTAGCTTTGCAAACATCATTAAGCTGAATATCTGGGAAAACAAAATAACCACTACAGTTTTAATTGCCTGTAATCAGCGCAGAAAATAAAGGCTTAATTTAAAAGCTTAAGCAACGTGCAAACGAATGTTTTGCTATTTCTACAGTAGTTTTCTCTTTCTGATGAATATCTTCTGATAAATATCTCTCAGAAAACTGAATTATTTGCATAGACAGGACCGGATTTACCATATGGCACAAGAGCACAGGGGATACTAAAACCTTTTTTCTTTTTTTTTTTCTTTGGTCCCCACCTTTTTTCCAGCGAAAATACAAAGTGCCAGGTACCTCACAAAATCGCGAAGGGTAAATCCGGCCCTGTGCTTACACTACCAAAAATATAGCCTCTTTGGACAAATAGCTGCATTTCCAATTATATGAAGCGTCTTTGCAACTTTAGCTAAAACGCGCAGACCGCAGAGAGGCGAAAAATCAAACAGGATGCAATCAAATGTCAATGACCTTGTCAGGTTTAACTGCATTCATCAAATGCTGAAACCAGCGCAGAAGGTTCTATTGTTTCATGCGTCACCGGCGACATCAAAGGAAACATGATTCTTGCATTAATTACACCACAAAGCCGCAGAGTCAAATTTTTCTTCTCAGAAATTATGGAAATAAGGATGCTAATTCCTTGCAACAAAACAAAGTCAGCCCATGTAGCAAAACCAATCGATTACGTTTTCATGAAGAGACGATACGTTTTTTATTTTGCACTTTAACTTTATTCTTAAATTTTAGGTTTTGATTTTCGATCTTTTTTTTCTTTCGGCAAACACCCTTGGTAATCCCGATTACGGGTGAATCAGACTATAGGGCTCAAAAATTAAATTTTTACATGTGACATGTACACTATGATATGATTTTCGCTCTGACCACTGCGATCGAGCACTTTTCGGAACCAGTTGAATTCAAACTCGACCCACATAGACAAATAAAACGTCATAAGGGTTTTTGCCGCGACCCAGATAAGAGCTCGATGACGCTGGATCAAAGAAAATTAAAAAAATTACATTCAGTGAAACAACAACAAAAGTTATAAGGTAATGCCCCCAATGAGCTGGGGGTATTATTTGTAAATTTTATCGGTGCTTTACGGATATTAATAATTAAATAAATTAATACAACAATAAAATCACAGCAAAAGAGCTTATCAGTTGGTAGTGTAATGTGTAAAAGGAATTATAATAATAACGTCATAAACAATAACTAAAACGTTGAAATTCTCTGAGTAAGCAAAACTGCATGATATCCAACAACCTTCTAAGCTAAACTCTGCAGGTCGTAGTGTTATCGCGCTGAAATGCAACAATGATTAAAAATATCGGTTGAAAAAACAATGAAATTATGGTCGAATGTATTTCAGTTTGTATTTGTTTTTATGCCTGCATTTCTCCGTAAGCTCTGATCTTTTGTTGAGCGCAGTATGCTTGTCAGCTAAAAGAATTATAGCGAGTTTCTCAGACAGGCATAAATTGCAGCCATCGAACCCCGGGTTGGTAAGCAGTGGCTCGATCAAGTATAAACCATTTGATTACAGGCTAACGACCAAAGTCTTCAGCATTCCAAAATGGTTTTGAGAGTTCCGTCACATTTCTTTTTCTCTGGATATCTGAAGGAGTAGGTGCGATTGAAATAGCCAGTTTTAATTTCCCTTATTACAAGCACATAATACGCCCCGTTATTACAACCACATTTAAAACCAGTTAGTACAATCACTGTGCATTGAGTGCACTGAAACGGAATTTAAAATTAGTTATTACAATCACACCCATTCCTTTAGATATCGAGAGAAAAGCAATGCCACAGAACTCTCAAAACCATTTTGAAATGCTAAAGATTCTGGCCATGAGCCTGTATTGAAATGGTCTATTGCTGATCGAGCCACTGCTTACCTACCCGGGTTACGATGGCTGCAATTTATGCCTGACTGCGAAACTCGCAATTCTTTTAGCTGACAACCATACTGCGCATCAGAGCTTATGGAGAAATGCAGGCATAAAAACAAATACAAACTGCAATACATTCGACCATAGTTTCATTGTTTTTTTAACCGATATTTTTAATCATTGCTGCATTTCAGCGCGATAACACTACAACCTGCAGTCTGTAGCAGTGTTTAGCTTAGAAGGTTGTAGGATATCATACAGTTCTGGCCATAGGTGTAGCCAGGATTTTTGATTGGGGGGGGCCAAACCACAAATCACGTGCAATGACGTCATCAGAAATTTTCAAAAAAGGAACTTTTTGTGGGGCAAAGACATCGCAGAATAGAAGATCTGAAGCTGTAGTCTGTTGGCACTTAACCCGGATTTTGGTAAAGAGAGAGGGCTAAAACTATTCGTTAGAAAGTGCAAATGTCTAACTTAGGAGACGTGTTGAGTAAGCTAGTGTACTCAAACGTATCACAGACGGGGGTCTGGGAAGCCCCCAGCCGCTGGGCGATTTTTGTAAGTTTTTGGGAAAAAAAGCTTTTTTAATCCCATTGAATCACATTTTGCAGGTGTTTACAGCCATTTGAAAGAACTAGAATTTTAACATTTGAAAGCCAATCGAAATAATTTAACTGTTCAGTCCTCCTTTTACTTGCAAGTCCAAAACACGTTTAAAATTTTGCATTGCGGTGTAAAATTTTAATCGTAAGTCATTTGGTCCCATGTAGGAGTAAGCAAGGAACATTGCCTCCTGCAATATTTTAGCAGTAAATAGTTATCCACTCAAAGATTTTCCTTCAAGATTTTTGTTTTGTTATGAATTTAACCAGTTGTAGGAGTACATGTTCGGCCAGGGGCCCAGGCTCCCTCAATTGAAATTCAATAATTTGTTTAATGAGCATTTTCTCTAGCTATTTTTTTTTAAGTATTTTGTGCGTAAAAACTGGCGAGGTGGAGTTGAATCGTTACTGAAAAATGGTACAATAGATGGTTACGCTTACTAAAAATGTTATTCCTGGGCCGGATATACATTGCATGGGGCCCCTGGCACTTAGGGGATTTTTGCGACATCTTCCTGCTAAATATAAATGAAGACCAAAAAAATTCATGCCATCTAAGCTCTGGGCCCTGGCACTGTGCCATATGGCAAATACGGCGCTGGTTATTCCATTACGTTCATAAACAGCTTAGATAAAGGCCCGAGGTTGCAATTTTTAGGCCAAAAACCCTTGATTTTACTCAGGTTATACGTTTAAATTGGTTGGAAAAATTGAATTAAGGGGGTGCTCCGGGCCCCCAGGTCGTCAATTTTATTTATTGTTAATTACTGTTGTACGTGAGTACTGTTGTACGCAAAGATGCTAAAAGAAACTGAAAATAAAGAAACAAGGCTTTTTTGTCAAAATTTTGTCATTTATGGCATTTCGATTGAGGGGGCCCGGGCCCCCTGGGCCAACCCCTGGCTACGCCTATGATTTTGAGATAAGATCGCGCCCATAAGTTCTTTCATAAAAAAAACATTTAAAGCAAACTTAAAATAACTTTTTTTTCAAAACGTGGAGGACTCCAGTCAAGCTACTCGACAGTTTTTTGAAGCCTCCAAGAATTGCATGACATTATCATGACGTGGACACGTGATCGTCATCATTATTACTTGCTTTTGTATGCGTAAATCTTAAAATAAAAAAAACTGCTATTCTGGAAAAGGAAAACATACTGGCAATGCTCTCATTATATTTATCATTAGTAGTATTTCAGTAGGGGTTTGCGTTATCGCTTGTGTTATAGCATTAAGTTTATAATAACGTTAAACGGGGGCCGGAGATTGCAACTTTTAGCACAAAACTTTTAAATTTTTTACAGGTTTTACGTATATATTGTTAAAAATTTGAATTTCAGGGCCCCTGGCCCGGGACCCTTGGTCATTAGTTAGGGGCCCCCTGGTTGTGAATTAGGAACCCTAGAGGCCCTTGGTTGTCAATTAGGGGCCCCAGGGCCTCCTGTTTGTCAGTTAGAGGCCCCAGGGCCCCCGTTTATCAGTTAGAGACCCAGGGCTCTTTGGTGTCGGTTAGGGGCCCCTGGTCGTTATTTAGAAGGCCTGGGGTTTCCTGGTCGTTAGTTAGAGGCCCGAGGTCCCCTGGTTGTTGGTTAGGGGGGCCCTGGTCGTCAGTTAGGAGCCCTGGGCTCCCCTGGTTGTTAGTTAGGGGCCCTGGGGGCCCCTGGTTGTCAATTAGGGCCTCCGGGGTCTCCTGTTTGTCAGTTAGAGGCTCCATGGCACCCGTTTGTCAATTAGGGGCCCCCTGGTTGTTGGTTAGGAGCCCCGGTGTCCCCTGGTTGTTAGTTGGGACCCTGGGGCCCCCTGGTCATTAGTTAGGGGCGCCCTGGTTGTTGGTTAGGGGCCCCTTGGTTGTCAGTTAGGGGCCCCCTGCTGGTTAGTTAGGGCCCTTGGAGGCCCCTGGTTGTCAATTAGGGGCCCCTGTTTGCCAGTTAGAGGCCCCCGGTCTCCCGTTTTTTACTTAGGGGCCCCCGAAGCTCCCAGGTTATTGGTTAGGGGCTCTGGGGCTCCTTGGTTGTTAGTTAGAGCCCTGGGGCCCCCTGGTCGTTATTTAGGGGCCCCGGGGCTCCCTTGTCGTCCGTAACTGCAACTAACCCCCTGGGCCCCCCCTCTGGCTACGCCTATGGTTCTGGCTTATTCAGAAAATTTCAACGTTTTAGTTATTATTTACAATGTTATTATCATAATTTCTTTTACAGATAACAATAGTATCTGATGAGTTTTTACGACGAAAAAGGCTGTTGTGCTTTTAACCTTTTACAGAGATTTTTATAGTTCTTTGCTCTGATTTTACTTTTGCGTATCATCGAGCACTGTTTTAGACGATATCAACAATTTTCTAACAATAAACTAGATGGGAGCTTGCTGAGTGGCAACCCCTTTGAACGACTACTGCGAATATCTAAAGACTTCAAAAAAACAAGCGCCCAAGCTTAAGCCATTCAAAAAATTGATTTTTGGGGGCGTTCCCGCGGATAATACCCCCAAACTATGTCAAAATATTTGTCTGTTAAATTTCTGCTGATATATGTCAAAATATTCGTCTGCTAAATTTCTGCTAATATAAAAAAAACTGGCACCCTAGCTTATGCTGTTCAAAAAATTGATTTTCGTGGGGTCCATTTCGGGGGTCCCCAAGAGGGTGGCACGCTTAAACAAGGTCAAAATTATTTGTCTGTTAAATATTTGCATTAAAAAAAACTGGCACCTTAGCTCAAGCCGTTCAAAAACTTGATTTTTGGGGGGTTTCCAAGGGGGTGGCACCACCAATTATTTCAAAATATTTGACTGTTAAATACATAGATGGGCATAAATCCGTTAATCGTTAATCCGTTAATATCGAAGCTAACTTTTTCATTAACTCGTTAATTCGCTAAAAAGTTTTTTCATGTTTACGGACTAAATTAACTTCCGTTAAGTTCTGTTAACTTCCGTTAAGGTTTTTATTGTTAATACCTTGCACCATTCATTCATCGTACCGGTACAAACCAGTTTGCCCTGGTAAAACTTATTGTGTATTAGCACAAATTTTATGGAAGAAAGCGAAGAAAAGAGCTCTTTTTTGTTACAAATAATATGCTGTAGCCTCATAGGCATAGGTCTATTAATTGTCGCTGTTCGCAATTTCCAAAGATTTTCCGATCGCAGCTTCGTTAGTGCATTTGACGTATTTTTATCTTGAAATTAGATTAGACAGTAAAATGTAACTTCCAAAACACAAAACGACCATCATAGCAATCTTTATCTTAGTTTCCTTACAATCAGCTCAACCGCGCCAATACGTGTTCTAGAAGCAAGTGAATAACAAGAAATGCAAATTACACGCAAAATATTTACGAATTAGTGGACTTTATTAACTTCCGTTAATTAGAGCTGAAAATAACGAATTAACGTTAACAGAGGTGTGAAATTTGATAACGGATCAGTGGTAAACGAAGCTAACGTTTTGCATTAACTTGCCCACCAATGGTCAAATATCTACTTATATCAAAAAACACTGGCACTTTAGCTTAAGCTGTTCAAAAAAATTAATTTTGGGGGTTTGTTTGGGGATAGCACCGCCAAACTCTGTCAAAATATTAGTCTGTTAATTATCTACTGATATCAAAAAAACTGGCACTTTAACTTGAGCCGTTCAAACAATTGATTTTTGGAGAGTACATTTTTGAGGGGACTTTGGGGGGTGGCTCTTCCAAACTACGTCAAAATGTTTGTCTGTTAAATATCTACCAATATCAAAAAACACTGGCACCCAAAGTAAAGCTGTTCAAAAAATAATTTTTAGGTGTCCATTTTGGAGAGTGCCCGGTGGGTGGCACCCCCAAACCAAGGTTGGAAAAATCGATTAATAATCAATAATCGATACTGCATTCTTTGCTTTTCTCTTATCGATTATCGCAGATGCTTTGCTTTCAAATTTTTCAATCGATTATTGCCTTTTCTATGGTTTTTGCTCACATGTTTTCCATTGGTAAAATCTTTATACTTTACTTTTGTTCTTTTTGAATCTGCCTAAGCTTACATCGTTTCGTTTCTCTTATGCTATATTGCTCTTTTAGAATTATCGTAAAAGTGCATTTTTTTATGTCCTTTACAGTACAGTAATGCTAGTTTTTCCTCTGACAAGTTTCATTTAAAGGTCAATACAGCAAATATTTTAGTGCATCCTAGTGAAAAATGGAATAAAAATTTTTGTTCGCATTTCGACATCGATTACTAGTCTTTGCTTTTTGTTTTTGATATCTTTGCTTTTTGTTTCTTTTATAGTATTTGCTTTTTGTTTCTCATATTGACTATCGACAATTCTTGCTTTTTGTGTGAATTATTGGGACTTCCGCGACGCTTTGCGTCGGAAGTCGTTATGTTTTTTCCGTCATATTTTACGAATTCGTGAACAAAAATTACAAACGCTATAACTTTGAAACGGCTGAAGCTAGAAACTTAAAATTTACATCTTAGCTGCGGCACATACGAGTCATTCTTAGTGCATATTTTGGGGGCAATCGGTTGAGCCATACGGGTTTCCGAGCTAAAAAATGAAATGCCAATTTTAGGTTTAAAAAGCTCTAGCTCGAAAACGAATGGCACTAGGGAAATAAAACTTTCGAATTTAGAAGCGTCTGGGCATGCCCTTTCAGCTCTCAAAAATAAACCATGACGATTCCGACACTTTTTTTCTCTTTATTTATTTATTTATTTATTTATTCAGCAAATCACTTGGTGGTCACAAAAACTCCGAAACCACCAAAGCTAGAAACTTGAAATTTGGATAGATGATAGGTCCTTATATGGGCTTGTACACTTGCAATTTTGGAGGCGCTACGTCACGTGGTTTGGGGCATATGCACCGTAAACTTGTGACAGAGATGTTTATTAAGTGATTTTACTCAGTAAGGCGCGCGTGCTGTAATGGACAAATGGTTTAAGGCGCCAGTACTTGACACCTAAGACTTGGATTCAACACTCTGGTTGATCAATCAAACCAACATTATATTGAATCTAGCATACTATTTTTTTTTTCCATTACGACGAAATCGTTTATGATATTGTTTGTTTTACACTATATACTGTATGATCAGAGGGTATCAGGTTTCATTCTCTGTGAAGACGTCCCACAAATCAGCTTCTAAAGACCTCAAGCTAGCGCGCTAGCTTTTTTTTGCTATCACTAGAAAATTTTTACGACAATAATATTTTTAAGTACTTTGGAGGTAGTGACCTACGCTCGTGTGCTGCCGCGGCCGAATGATTAAATGCGCCAGTGCTTAAACCTAAGACCTGGGTTCAATTATCTACTGGGTCATAGTTTTTATCAGACTAAGATTAAATTGAATCTAGCATATTAATTTTTTTTTGATTACGACAAAATCGCTTTGAGTATTTTTTTTTGACAATAGGTTTGAAGAGAGGGTATCAGGTTTCATTCTCTGTAAAGACGCCCCAAAAAGCACTTTCTTAACACCATGAGCAAGCGCGCTACTTTTTTTGGGTTTCCGAAGAAGTTTTTAGGACAACACTATTTTGACAAAATTTGGGGGGACCAACTTTGTCACGTTCGCGGGCGTGCTGATTGGCCGAATGGTTTAAGGCGCCAATGCTTGCATCCTAATACCTGGGTTCAATACTCTGGTTGGTCATCGCTTTTATCAAACCAACATTATATTGAATCTAGCATACTAATTTTTTTTTTGATTACGACAAAATCGTTTGTAAGATTTTTTGTATGACACTACAGATGATCAGAGGGTATCAGGTTTCATTCTCTGTGAAGACGCCCCAAGAAGCACTTTCTTAACACCATGAGCAAGCGCGCTACTTTTTTTGGGTGTCTGAAGAAATTTTTAGGACAACACTATTTCGACATAATTTGGGGGTACCAACCCCCCAAAACCCCAAATGGACCCGAACAAACATCAGCTTTTTTGACGGCTTAAGCTAGGGTGCTACATCTTTGACATCCAGAGACAATTCGGAGACAAACACCGTGACGGGAGAATGATGGTGCAATGGAACCGGCGGAAGCCAGTGCTTGAAACCTCAGACCTGGGTTCAATTATGTACTTGGCCATCGCTTTTATCAAACCAAGATTATAACGAATCTAGCATATTAATTTTTTTTCGATTACGACAAAACTGCTTTGAATATTTTCTGTTCGACACTACGTCTAATCAGAGGGTATCAGGTTTCATTCTCTGCGAAGACGTTCCAAAAATCAGCTTTTTAAGACCTCAAGCTGGCGCGCTAGTTTTTTTTGCTACCACTAAAAATTTTCAAGACTAGCATAATTTAACTTACTTTGGACGTAATCACCTACGCGCGCGTGCTGCCATGGCCGAATGGTTTTAGGCGCCAGTGCTTGAAAGATAAGACCTGGGTTCAATTATCTATTCAGCCATCGCTTTTATCAAACCAAGATTATATCGAATATAGCATATTAATTTTTTTTTCGATTACGACAAAATCGTTTATGATATTTTTTGTTTGACACTAGATATGATCAGAGGGTATCACGTTTCATTCTCTGTGAAGACGTCCCAAAAATCAGCTTTTTACGACCTCAAGCTATCGAGCTAGTTTTTTTTTGGTACCACTAGAAGTTTTCAAGACTAGTATATTTTGACGTACTTTGGACGTAGTCACCTACGCGCGCGTGCTGCCATGGCCGAATGGTTCAAGGTTTCAGTGCTTGAAACATAAGACATGGGTTCAATTATCTACTTCGCCATCACTTCTATCAAACCAAGATTATATCGAATCTAGCATATATATTTTTTTTTTTGGAGACGACCAAATCGCTTTGAATATTTTTTTTTACACTGGATATGATCAGAGGGTATCAGGTTTTATTCTCTGTGAAGACGCCCCCAAAAAAACACTTTCTAAACACCATAAGCAAGTGCGCTAGATTTTTTGGGTGTCAGAAGAACTTTTTTGGACAAAACAATTTTGACATAATTTGGGGAGACCAACCCCCCAAAACCCCCAAATGGACCCAAACAAAAGTCAGTTTTTTTGACGGCTTCAGCTAGGTTGCTACTACTTTGATATCAAAACACAACAAAGAAACAAATATCTTGACATACGTTTGGGGTACCACCCTCCCGGGGACCCCCCCAAGTGGCCAGCCCAAACATCAATTTTTTGAACTGCTTAACATAGGGGACCAATGTTTTTGCTATCAGTCGATGTTTAAGAGGAAAATATTTTGACGGGGTTTGGAGGTACCGCCCCCCTCTCCCTTGGGGAACCAAAATTGACCCCCAAAAATCAATTTTTTGAACGACTTAATTTAACGTGCCAGTGTTTTTTGATAACAGTAGATATTTAAGAGACAAATTCTTTGACGTGGTTTTGTGGTACCATCCCCCTCAGGAACCCCCAAAAATCAATTCTTAATTGGCTCGAGCTGGGGTAGTATTTTTTTTTTGATATCAGCACATTTCTAAGACAAGAAGATTTTGACATCGTTTGGGGTATTACCCCCGCGGACCAACCAAAAACTAATTTTTTGATTGGCTCAAACTAAGGTGCCAGTTTTTTTTAATTTAAATCCCACATTTATTTCTTTCATGAAACTAAATTAGTTTGTTTGCATTGCATACAATTGAGTTTTACAAAAATATCGGTAACCTTCAAAGTATGAAGGGGAGAATGATTGTAAAATGGAACTGGCGGAAGCCCCATATTATTTTCCCGCGGGAAAATGAACATCTAGTTGATATCGATTCGTCTTTGCTTTTAAACAGCATTAACTTTCAACCCTGCCCCAAACTATGTCAAAATATTTGTCTGCTAAACATCTACTGATATCAAAACAAACTGGCATCCTAGCTTGAGCTGTTAAAAAATTGATTTTTGGGGGGTTTATTTTGGGAAATTCCTGGAAGGGTGTTAACCTTAAAGTATGTCAAAATATTTGTCTCTAAAATATCTGCTAATATCAAAGCAAAATGGCACCCTAAGTTAAGCTGTTCAAAAAATTTGATTTTTGAGGGTCCATTTTGATGAGTCCCAGGGAGGGTGGCACCCCCAAATTATGTCAAAATATCTGTCTGTTAAATATCTGCTAATATCAAAAAAAACACTGGTACCTAGCTTAAGCTATTAAAAAATTGATTTTTGGGGGGTCCATTTGGGGGGTTTTTGGGGTGGCAGTAGTACCCCCAAGCTATGTCAAAATGTTTTTCGGTTGAATATCTACTGACATCAAAACAAACTGGCAACCGACGTTAAGCCGTTCAAAAAATTGATTTTCGGAGGGGGACATTTTTGGGGGGTCCCCGGGGGAGTGGAACCCCTAAAATATGTCAAAACATTTTTCTGTTATGTACCTGCTGATATCAAAAACAAGCGCCCTAGCTTGAGCGGTTCAAAAACCTAATTATTTGGAGCCCCATTTCGGGGAAGTTTCCAGGAAAGCTGCCCCAAAAAATTTCGGGAGACAAAATTGCGTTTGCAGCCAACTTTACTCAAAATTAGCTTTCGATGCTTTGTGGTTTAGGAGAAAAAGAGCGCACAAGATTTTGGAAAAAAAAAAAGAAAAAAAGAAAAAATCCTCATTGCAGCCAAAAGTTGGTGTGTTGGAATGAAAGGGTATTTTAAGACATATAATCGTGTGAAATATTTTTTGCCGCACTTAAGCCGTTTTTTTGAATGAGACAGCTTTTTACGCCAAACTTTCGGAGCGGTTTTTGGGTCCTAAAACCAAAGTCACGTGACCAATTACCTCCAAATTCGGTAAAACATGCAAATCAATAATCTCAAGCTGCTGTCAAAATTTCATGCTGCTAGACCTAACTGTTCTTGAGTTATAAGTAAAATCTGAAATTTCGCACTCATTAGTTTCAAAATAGCCGAGTAAAAAAGCAAAGGAACACGTACGCGACACGAGCATCGGTCGTTCAAATAAATTAACTATTAACAATTTTCTAAATAAGTTAATAAATAGATGCAATTCAATGTGGGTCGGTGCTTTGAAAAAGTGCCCGATGATTTCTCCAAAGATAGAAACTACGTAGAAACTCAAGAAAGGAACTTCTGATCTAAAGGTGAATTTACACAGTAACCGTTTTTCGTACGTTTTCGTCCGTTTTTTTACGTTTTCGCTTCTTCTTGAAAAAGTATGCGCTTTTTCATCCGCATTTTTATAAGTCCATATCCGCACGAAGTAGACTGTTATATACAGATAAAAATTTTGTTCAAAAATTTTGTGTATGAACGATAAGAGCGATATTTCGAAATAAAGCTGTACCCCTTTACAAAAAAATTTTTTCGGAAAACTTTTGTCCAGTGTGTGACTGTCTGGTTAGTGCGGATATGGACACATAAAAATGCGGATGAAAAAGCGCATACTTTGTCAAGGAGAGGCAAATACGTAAAAAAACGGACGAAAACATACGAAAAACGGACACTGTGTAAATTCACCTTAAAGGCGGTGAATCATCCAGCCAATTCCAGTGGTTTACAATAGCTAAAATTGAACTATAATGTTTGATATTTTTTGCTTTGATTTTGGGGCTGCGTTTGCAAAGATATTCAACAAATACAAAAAGATGTCCCCCCAAAAAAAGTTTTTGGCAACTCTGAGTTTTGATCTTCCCGCCAAAACCACAGTTCTCTAAACTATTAGGCCTACTCTAATCTTATTAAACTATTAGGCCTAACTATCTCTAAACTATTAGGCCAAATAGTTTAGAGATAGTTAGGCCTAATTAGGCCTAAACTAATAAACTATCTCTAAACTAGTAGGCCTACCACAGTTCTCTAAACCATTAGGCCTACTGTGGTTTTGGCGGGAAGAACAAAACTCAGAGTTTCCAAAAACTTTTTTCGGGAGGACATCTTTTTGTATTTGTTGAATATCTTTGCAACCGCAGTCCCAAAATTAAAACAAAAAATATCAAAAATTAGAGTTCAATTTTAGCTATTGTAAACCACTGGAATCGGCTGGATGATTCACCGCCTTTAAGTGCTCAACTGGCTCGAATTCTCAAAGCTGCTCTTCCTCAGAGCCATATTAATGTAATCAATCATTCACAGATCACAAAAGTTTAAATCAAATCACAGACCATTAAAATGATTCTTATTTTTTAATTTTTAATTTTATAGTCTGTGCATGATTGGTTCAATTGTGAATGAATAAATAAACAAATTAGCAGTTACGCAAATTCAAAATCGTTTAGTTTTTCTTGCTATCTATTACGTACTGGTACTCTAAATGTTTGAGGTTAGCAGTAAATAAACTCTGTTCTGTTTTGTTGTGTACAGCAAAATACTTTTTTTTGTAGAGCAAAATACTGAAAAATGCAAAACGCGCGACTGCAGCAGCTGACCTCGACTAGTGAGACTACGCTATCATTTTCAGTCTTTTTTATAGCCTTCTTTGTGACTCCTTAAAATGCATTGCATTGGCAAACCCAAATTATTAAGAAACCGACAAATTGCGGTTGATAACGGTAAAGTCAATCGCTTTCAAAGAAAACATAATGAACATTTGAAAAGAGACTCATAGTATAAATAGGCCATATAAAAGATTTTATAAAAGTTGTTTTTTATTGCTGTTTTGTGGTGAGCAAATAATACTGTTTATCCCACAGGGTTCAGTTCTTGGACCACTACTATTTACAGTGTACATTAATGACATCAGTAGCAGTGCAACTAACAGTCCGATATTATTTGCTGACGATACTTGCCTAAAACTACAAGACAATGATTTAAACACCCTTCACAAAAAAGGAACTGCTGAAATTTCGTTGTCAGCAATTGGATGGCAGCTTACAAACTAACAAAATCCAATGTAATTGAGGTTGAACCGAATAGTCGTAACAACAAGCAAAAACTAACTCTTCCAAACAGTTATTCCAGGCTTAACCACTGTTAAATGCAGTAAATATTTAGGGAGTTTACTAGACAGTTAATTGTCTTTCAAAGCGCACATTGACATGTTAACTAAAAAATTATCCCGGGCATTTGGCATTCTTTCCAAACTCTAATCATTTCTAAATAAGACAACATTACTTAACTTACCTTGTGCTCTGTTTCACTCTCACATTCAGTATAGTTTAGTAGCATGGAGTGCTACTTACGAGTCACAAGTTATTATAAAAAAATCAGCATCCTACAAAATAAAGCGGTTAAAATCATGGGTGGTGGAAAGTAGAATGACAAGGCAACTCCCTCTCTATATGCAAATTAATATTCTTAAACTCTCTGATTTAGTCCAACTTCATAAAGCAAATTTTGTATGTAATTTCAAATCCAACAAACTTTCGAGCACCTCGAAGAATTATTTTAAAGCTGTGTGTAATATCCACGAAAAAAAACGTTCCAGTCTTGATAACTTTTTCTTAGCTTATTACCGAACTGACAAATTGCAAAAATCAATTAAATTTCAAGGTCCAAAGGTATGGAACTCCATAGAGACTTCCATAAAACAGTGTAAATCACCAAAAATTTTCAAAAAAACTCAAAAATGGTTTTTGATGAAATCATACTCGAACTGCACGGTTACAAATTAACCTACAGTCCAATTCATTTCAGTTTTATTTCATTACCTGTTGTTAAATAGGAGGATGGTGTATATTACAGTATGGGGTTGCTGGTTACACGAATTAGAAATGAATATTTGTTTATGGGTGAAAGTGGTAAAACTATAGCATTGCGTAGAAGTTTGTTTTACTTGTCTTTAACATTCCATTTTTTTTTGTTTTTTTTTTTTATTTATTTTATTTTTTGTTAACAATGTCATTCAAATCTGGCTTACTTAAATTGCAAATAATGTTTTTTTAAAGTTTGTTTTGTTTGTGTCCTTCTGATCAACTCTCTCTGGGTGGCAGCAGACTCGAAGATCCAAGCATCACTGCGCTGCCTCCCAGCTACCAATTTGTCGCTGGACATTTTGTGTTTTTTTTAAGATTACAGTATACTGTAACTGTTGATATATGTTTAACTGTTTCTCGGTATAATTGATTACAAATAACAATAATATCACATCTTTTTACCGATATTTTTTTTTGAAATGCTGTATTGGAAGATTCATCTCTAAAAGTTCGTTGGCGAAAGTTTTTAGAACAAAAAAAAAACAAATTGCGAATCTTGATCTAAGCGTTTTGTGATTTAAAAAACTGTAAAATCTTATTCGTGTCCACTTAAAAGCTTACTATCTCTGATTCTCTGTTCCTGCAACGCAATCTTAATAGCTTACTCTCTGTTCCAAGCTGCTGCTGCTGCAGCTCTTTTGCTGCAATAATCTGTGCGTTCAAGCGCAACTGCCAAGTGAAAAATTGGTTGTGAAAATAGCGCGGTATTACAGGGATTACGATATTGTACTTCAATGATTATATACTAAATCTCAACAACGCTTGAAAACAACAATATTTAATTTTGATAAACATCCTGGTAATTTGATTCTATAACCGCTTATGAAAACAGAATTAGACTCGGATTAGCTTAACTAAATAGCATCATATATTCTTGCCCAGCTATGAATCTCATGCAGTATTTCCGCTGCTATTTCTTTTCAAAATATTTTATTTACTTCAACCCGAAATCATTAATTCAAATATGCCGGTAATGTTGTTTTATGACCCTTGCAGTGTTATAATCAACTTGAAACTTATCTTCCACTCGTTTGAACCTGTTGGTTTGCGGTTTACTTAGTGCATTAACATTTACATTTCGGAACAGCATACCACTGCACACAGTATATGGTTCAGGGCTTAGTATAATCAGAAATACTAGAGCCGAAATTATATGAAACATATTGAACTAGAAACGTTTATATCTTAAACCATTATCTATTTTATTTAAATAAAAACCAATCATCGTACTGTTAGATCTGATTTTATTGCAATGTTAATGTGAAGCCAGCTAGTGTGTTGCACCCTCTATTAATATGCCATGTTTTGTTCTGCTTACCTTCTTTCCGACCTGCAGTTCTGTTGTCCGTGGCCTGGCAGCGCGCTACGACAGTCCGCACATTCATTTATTCCGAGCAAGAGCGGTGCTTGTCGCTGTGGTTCGCCTGGCCCGGCCGCAGCTTTGGGGGTAGAGTGGAGTGTGAGCCTCAACGGTTGGTTACCTCTCTACTGCTGGTTTTTTGTCTTTTATTTTAGGTTTTATTGTATTTTAATATTTTAATGTTTAGATTTACTGTCACCCCCTCTTGAAGAGCCAAACGTCGTAAGAGCCTGTTAGGGGCACTATTTTATGTGTGTTTTTATTGATTTTAATTTTGAAATTCTATATTCCATAAATTCTTTTAATTCTACTATTCTAGAAACTGCATTTGAATAAGATTGATAAATATTTTAAATAAACCAAAACGTTTCTAGATTTTAGTACAAATGTGTTTCGTGTATGTTAATTTTGGCTCTTATATTTTTGACCAAGCTTTTTCATGTTGCTGTTCAAATAAATTGGTGGTTTGTTTGCTTCTTTAACGAGTAGAAGTCTGCAGCTGCTGTTTCAAAAAACAACTAACGATAGACAAGTGTAAAATCTCAAAATACAGAATTCCAAGTATGAAAAAATTGAGCCAAGTGCTTGCGTTGATTTTTTTTTTACTCTTTTCGAACATTGCAAAAATTATTTAGATTGTACTCGAATTTTGAATATTGGTTATCTTATAGTGCGAAGTGATGGTGTACACTGGCTGCGTAAAGCCGCATAAGTCAATAGTTTTTGAATACCATTTGGAGCTACAACGGTAATTTCGAGCAAATTAACCAACCTATGGACAAACTTCAACCTGTAGAGCACAAACGGCAAATCTACGGAAAAATATAGTACAAACGGCCAGGAGTCCAGGTTAATGACGTTAACAAGAAAGTCATGTGATAAATAGATAGCGTAAACCACTATTAACGAAATCGGAACTGGCGCACTGCGCAAGCATATAAAATTTTTATGTTTTTGCTGCTAGATGCAGCAATAACGTCTCTCAATTAACTTAATTTTTCAGACTACAACATTACTCTACTAGTAGTGTACATCCCATTCTGTATTTAGTCTGCACAGGTATATTTTTGCTTGAAAACAGTATCCTTTTATCTATGATTTTTATTGCTCAATATTGGAGCAGAAGTCTTGTCTGAATTCTTTCCATCTGATTTGATTTTTTTTTACTTTTGTATTATGCGAACAAGCGAAGAATTGTTGGTAGTAGACAGTTTGACATTAATGCATTTTGAAAGCCAAAAAAACTAATTTATGTTTGTTACCGACAAACATTGTCAACTTGATATGGGTCCAGACTACCAATGTCTATAAAGGATTAATATATCCTAGTTTTCATCTTATTGCATATGACAGAAAATGATGTTGATTCTTTTATGGCTACTTATCATTTAAATGATGAATATCATGTGTATCTTTGGCTAGTAACTGGTAACCGCTCTATTGTAAACTTAATACTGTACCGTAAACAAATTTTTTGTCACTTGTCATTTAAAATGATAAGAATTATTTGGTAATGTTATTTGGTTTTTGGCAAGTTCATGAATGAGTCTCAATATTGTTACTGATTTTATTTTACTGCATGAATTCTACAGGCAAAGCCAGCAGGCTGTGCGAGAAAAAGTAAAGTAAGAGCACTAAATTTCTATACACTGGTCAATTAACTAATGTATACTGTAGACTGATTTCCCAATAAGCGAATCCGATTACCGCGTCAGTTGTCGTCACGGCGTAAACGAATTTTTTCACACATTATTCTGACCACAAACTCGCATTCTGAACAGAGCCAGAATTAATATACGCTATCAGAAAGGCAACGAAGGAATAGGCAGTGGTGGGCAAGTTACTTTCTAAAAGTAACTAGTTACAAGTTACAGTTTTTTCGCAATAAAAGTAACTAAGTTACAGTTACAAATTTGAAAAGTAACTAGTTACAGTAACAAGTTACAGTTACAAATCTGAAAAGTAACTAGTTACAGTAACAAGTTACAATTACTTTTAGTGATTAAAAATTTGGACTAAAAACATACCTGTCGGCACTTGCCAGATTACGTCTGTTTGTCTTAAAAGTATATTAAGACCAAACCAAGGATGTTTCTTTGTCACAAAATTTAGTTCTGTCAAAGCGTTAAATTTCATGCATCAACTTTCAAAGTCGCATTTGTGTAAGAATGCAAAGAAAAAAGGACTAGCTAGATCTAAAAATATGCACTGATAGTTACAAAAATTTTGAAAACAGAAATTAGCTAATTGCTTTTCAAAAAGGCTAATATTTCAAAGTGTTCGTCATTGAGCCCACAGCGTTTTGGTTTTAAGATATCTTTATCCAAACTAAATAGTCTCTCCACTGCTGCACTAGATGATAGGGTAGTATTATATTGAAATTGCAAACTAACACTGATTGCTAGTACACGTACAGCTGTGCAGTAGGCCTACTCAGCACTGAATCCCTAAACGGTTTCAATCACCTAAAAGCGAAGTTGGAAAACTATCACTGCCTTTACTTTAACCAGTAGTCCAGTGAACACAGTCAAGAAAATATGGATAAAAGGTTATGGTTGATCAGACATGCGACTGTGCGTCCTGTGTTGCCAGTATAATACAATTATTTTGAATGGAATTCATAAAAATCTGTAATTTGCTTCAAAGCATGTTGTACAAAAAGTATCTGTAACTTTTTTTAGGGCTCTAAACTGGTAACTAGTTTCAAATATCGTTACATCTGAAAAAAAGTAACGAAGTTACAGTTGCAGTTACTAAAAAAGTAACTAGTTACAGTAACTAGTTACAATTGTAACTAGTTACTGCCTACCACTGGGAATAGAAGTGAGATATCGCACAGTTGCTCGACATCCAATATCCATACCGTGATCGAGAGAACAAAATTGGTTGGCATAAACTAAAACATGGACTAAACATGACAAAGCACACCAGATTCGCCACAATTTAACGTTGCGTGTATCATTGTGCAAGTATACCAAACTGCATGTACAACTGGATATGAAATTAATCCGCAACATAAACTCGAGTTTTGATAAATTGTATTAAAACGTTAAGTTATTTCAGTTACAGGATTTTTGATTAGAATATTTTTAAAACCTGGCTTTCTGATTGGTTAAATTTTGTACCGTCCAAATGACCTAAATTACTAAATTATCTGAGAAAACACTTCCGTTCTCGCAGGATTTTGTAATTTTGCAAAAAATGATCTTTTAATTTGATTATTATGGCTAGCATTTTTTATAGAACTAAGAAAAATAAAGCTGGCTCAATATAAAATACGACATATAGCAATCGGGGGGCGATAACAAGGGCAAGGGCAATAGCCCCTATTGCCTTGTCAACCAAAATGAAGAACATGGAAAATACCACGTTTTTAGCACCTCTGAGACATTCTTTTGCACTGCAATGGCCTTTAAAATGATTTAAAGCATTTTTTCAAACATTTATTTACGGTAGGCTAATTGGTCAAAAATAAAACTCACAAATCAGTAAAAACTTTGAAAATGGCCATAATAAGCAATCAAATTTGATCGCTTGCTGAAAAGGCTCAACACATGCTTCATCAAAAAAATTTCAAGCTCAGAAATAGAGATGCTATTCATTATACGTTAATCACTTCCCTAATCTCGTTTCATTAGCTCCCCACCCCCTGTAATTATTTTACTCTATAAATTGTAGACGAATTAGATTACTCTTTGTAAGTTTTTTTTTAATATGGAGTTTTATTATTAACCAGCTTGGAAATAAGAATGAAATTTTACCATTAGCCACCTCCTTCATAGCCCATTTATGCAACAAGCTTAATCATTATTTTCGCCCAAAAATGACAAAATGTTAGAGCGCTCGGAGCTCCGTCCCCAGGCATCCGAGACAGCTCCCCCCATTGCAGATTTCTGGCTCGTACTGCTGTTTGCAATAGCTTTTCGTTGCTGTTTCATAGTCTGAGTGCTTGCGAATTCGCAAGCAGCGTAGAAGATTTCACCTTCTAATGCTTATTTCCCTCCTTTCTGCGGGCAATTTCCAGTTAAAAGCGGTGTCTTGTTTCAAGTGTAATGGGAGCTTTTGTGCTTGCATTACGACCATTGAAGGCAACCACAACATGCCAATCAAAGCGCAGTTTCATCAGCTCAGTGATAGAATTAAACAGAGGAAGCCGTTAGAGCCTCTGCGGTTTCTAATGTATTCTAGCCTGCATTAAGAGTTAAAAGAGGTGAAAAATCTTTGAAAAGGTAAGAGTGGAAACATAGTCACTAAGGTGGAAACAAACAAAGATTCAAAGAAAAAAGAGACAAAAAGAAAAATATGTAATACTTTACGGAGAAAAATAAGCGAAACATAGACTATGTTTTTGAATGTTCATTTATAGCTGTTTTAGAAATCTATGATTAGTTGCAATAAAGTGATTTGTTCCTATGCCGTGCCAGGGCAATTCTTAGGGCTTGTTCTAGTTCTAAGTCGGCACCTCTGCTTCTCCACTCCCCTTTTGTCAGTAAGTCCTCAGCCTGCAGTAGTAGAAAAAATTTTAAGCTCGTACCACGCTTCCTTGGTGCAAAATTGTTCGAAAATAAAACAGAGCAGACAGGCGCGTAGCCAAGAATTTGCAGTGGGGGGGCTGTTTTGGGGGCTGGAAACAAAAAAAGGTCTTCGCTGAAATCGAGACGGTTTTTCTCTCCAAATTTAAGTGATATCCAAAAAAAAAAAAGGTCTTCAGCCTGGCTGCAACCCAGTTTTTCCGGTCCAAATCCCACTAGGTCACTGACCAATTCTCATCGCCAATACCAGGGGGGGGCTATTTTCGTTTTTAGACAAAACTCGGCCTCAAAAATTCTAAAAACAGCGTATTTTGCATACTCTTCAGGCCAATGGGGAGAGCTATAGCCCCCCTCCCGCTCCCCTGGCTGCGCTACTGAGAGCAGAAATTTAAAGCTCAGCTTAGTAGGCCATGGCTCAACAAAATATTTTTAAAGCAAGACATGAAATGAAAAGAAATTTATATATTACGTTAGCATGCTTGAAACCAGTGTTATTCGCTGGTTGTTACAGGCATGGGTTCGACTACCATTTGCGGTCATTTTTTCTGACAACCGAAGGCAGATCCAGCTTGTAACTTTATAGTATGTCTTCAATTTTTTTGAAGCTAAAAATCAACGCAACAGCGTAGCATTTGTTTACCTTTAACTACTTACCAGCGTGGAGTTTGTGACTGGTAAAACCGAACAAAGAAAACGCCTGTTAGCTCTTGAGTTTTCTCCATTGGTAGACACTGGGTCTAATCAAACCAAATCACTCATTACTTAACCGTTATACTTGACCGAAGTGTGTAACGAGTTGGGGGGGCCCATCTCCGCGTCATTACGCCTGCGGGCATTGTTGCTTCTTTTGATGAAATGTTGCAGCAGTGGCAAGCTATTGGCTACGCTGTGCCTGATTTGACCATCCCGAGATTTGAACCTCAGACCTACGGTCCCAGAGACATTGTATTACCGCTTAACCAACTGACCGATTAGATTGAGTCTAATTCGTAAAATAAAAAATAAAAATGTTGTAGGGCAGAAAGATACTTATTGATTCTAAATAAAATTTACTTTAGCTTGAATAAAAATATTTCATTATAAAGCGCGGCAATGAGGAACCACTGCTGGGCTTCGATTGAGTTGAGAAGTTTCAAAGCAACAAAATTACAAAAAATGAAAGTTGAGTTTTCTAGATGTGAAGCTTTTCGCTAGGCGATTGTTAGCAGTAATTTCAAGTACTGTGGAAAATAAGATTTAATAAACAAGCCATCAGCCAAATTTGAAATAAAAGCAAATAAAAATAAATCGATGTTGGTGCGGAATAAAGCAATCATCAGTCTTTTTCATATGATGATGGCTTTATTCGGTGCGTGTTTCGATTTCTTTTTATTTGCGTTTATGGTAATTTTCGCTGATTGTAAATCTTAATTTCAATGAGGAAAAGAACTCAAAAAAATTTCTAAAAATCAAAAACTCATTCTTGAAACTCCTGACTGTAAACAAAAATGGTAGCGTAGTATACAAACAGGTAGTCGCATGTTATGCTGTAAATGCAATATCCGGCAATTAAGATGCTGATGCTATTGCGCCAGCATACCTGCATAAACTAAGGAAACTATAAGCCTACCTGTATAAACTAAGAAAATGCTTAAACTGTTTTATTAGTTTGAAATGGTCATGAATGTGAGGGACTGAGGGTAAATCGAGAATTTTCCCAGTAACCGTTTATTTTGTAGTATCATTTCCCGAGAAAAATATCTAGACTTGACGAATTTTTGAGTTTAGGATTAACTTATACAGCATCATGAGTACATGAAATATGCTTCTGCGCCAGTGCCGTCGCCAGAGCAAACGTAGTGAGGGGGCACTAGCTGAAAGTGGGGGGCACTAAAATAAACTGAACTTTTGCATAAAAAAACTGATCTTCAAGCAGATCTTGTACGGCTACCAGTATGCGCAATTTTAACAATTCTGCATTCATGCCTAAAAAAAGAGAGACCTATTTGGCCGGCAGCGTTTCTTAGGTTATTTTGTCTGCGACCCACAACCGCCTGAAAAATCTATCTACAGCAGTGAATGCTACCAGTCACGCAGCCAGGATTTTGCTAAGAGGAATGAACGAAAAAAAAAATTTATGTCCAAAATATGTCTGATTTAGGCTTCGTGCTAAACTGACTGATGCAACTCAAGCGCATCACATATGGGGTCATAATCATTAAATATATAGTGACTATAGACGGGGGCAATTTTTGTGATTTTACAGCAAAAAAGAAGCAATTTTTACGTCATTTAAATCGCACTTTGCACGTTTTAAAGCCATACAAATCACTAAATTGCTAAAATTCAGAAGTTCTTTCAAAGAAGAATTAAATATCTTAGCCCCTTTAGCTCCCCCTTACTTCAAGATCAAGTCTAAAATATGTTTAAACACTCGCATTTTGAGATTAAATTTCTAAGTGACTTGGTTTAGGGAGCCCTTCACCCTGGTAGCGCCACAGACCGCGACCTCAAAATCTTGAATGTACTTTAAAAATCAAAACAGTTGGTCTTTGAAAAAAATGTTTTCTCGTATTATTCATGTCATGATCACTTACGAAGAACCGGTAGCAATTCTGCAGGCTTACTTCTCTCTTCCGCGATACATGCGTAAAGGTATGTTAATAAGATGAATTATTACGTCAGATTTATGCACTGCAGTTGATTGTCAGCAATTTCGCAAGCAGTCAAGAAAACTTCAAACGAGAATTATGTTTGAACGTAATTACTCTTTGTACCATGTTGTCACGCAGTTTCGTGATGGTCCACAAACAGTAATTTGAGTAGACCAAAATGGGGGGCACAAGCAATTGTTAGGGGGGCACGGCCCCCTGGCCACCCTCCCCCCCCCCGGAACGACGGTACTGTTCTGCGCCTGTCTAACTATAGTAGCTACTATATATCTTCGTAGAGTTCCATCTTTTTAGTTTTGTTTGCATGGGCACTTTTCTAGTTAAAAAAACTTCAAATTTTTTTAAATTAGTTATCCAAGGTAGATGATAATACTTTAATCTTGTGCAAAGGTTTACAGGTTTGCTTTGGCTCATCAAAGTTGCTATGAAAGTTTTAAACGGGCTTTATATTTCAGAGTTGGATGTAACTAGAGTACTAGGTTTACGAGCATTAGTGGCGTAAAAAAGATTTTGCAAAAAAGGGGGATCGTTTTTGGTCATAATTTAGGTGAAGACCAAACAAAGGTCTTCGCTTTTCGGAAGTCATCTTTTGGGAGAATACAACTTTTCGGTTGGTAGGAGCAAAGTAAAATGAGCGAAGTCAGGTGCTGGCAGTAGAAACGGGAGACTTTTCTAGAATTTATTTGTGGTCTGTACAAAATACGGGGTGGGTGCAGACAAAAGGGGGACTGCTTCCCCTTTAAAAACTCTGCTACGAAAACAAACAGTTTGACCTCATTCCTGTCAGAAACTGAAAACAAGTAAATTTTTAAGACATCTGTCTAAGTATAGTATCTTTTTTTTTCGAAGTTAGACTGGCCAAAATACAATTTATTTATTTTTATTTCCGTGATTTATTTATTTATTTTGATTTGCGCTACTTCTGAGCATTATGTGAAAAAAAAGAAGTATACCATGAAGAAAACGATAGCACCAACAGAAGCAGCAAAACGCCAAACGTTATGGTACGCCAAAATCACCAGTAACTAATTAAATCAAAAATCTGTTTTAGACTTAGTTAAGTGTCGCTGCAACACTTATTGAATAGTTTATGTTGCTAAAAATAATTAATTTTTTAGAAGTCTAAGTTGTGCTGTCTTGCATTGATGATTACTGAATAGGCTTAATTTGTTGAAATCGAAATGCCGTAGTATTCAAGTGTCTTTTTGAGGTTGGACGACATATCATTCTCTTCTACTATTCTATGCGAGCTATGCGGGAAAATCAAATAATATGCAAATTTTTTTTCACATTTATAGCAATTTATTTATTATTTCTTCGCGTGACATCATCGCGTAACATAGCGACCAAGCACGTGACATATTTGCGGAGTCCAGTTTCATTCCCTTCACAATTTGGCTATTCCATTGTTGCACAACAAAAAAAAGAAGTACTCATGTGAGTAGTTGAAAGGATTATTGTGTTCATCAATATACCTTTATTCAATTATAAATCCATCTTTATTCACCAATTTGTATTCCGGCTTCGAGTCAACCTTTCACCTTCCTACCTATAGTGCCGTCACCAGAGCAGACAAAGTGAGGAGCACTAAATAGACCAAACTTTTGCACACCGAATCAAAATTTTTATTATACTCGCTGTATTACGCCGAAGCGTGTAACGAGTTAGCTGGGCACATTTCCGCGTCACTGCTCCCGGCAACACAGCTTCTTTTGAAGAAATGTCGCAACGGTGGCGAGCCGTTGGTAACACTGTGTCTTATTTGACTGGTCCGAGATTTGAACCTCAGACCTCCTGCTCCAGAGAGAAACGCGTTATCTCGACCACCTTACCGGTAAAACATTTGCACATAAAACCTGATTTTGTACGGCTAGAAATTATTCGCTATTTTTAAATTTTGGTATTCATGTCTGAAAAACGAGGCACATAAAGCCGACATAGGCTATAAGGCTTGTTTCGTCTGCGGCCCATATAATCGCTTAAAAAATCTATCTGTAACAGTGATTGCAGCCAGAAGGGCAATCGAGATTTCAAGAGGGAAGGGACTTAAACAAAAGTTGTTTTATTTTTTTCGCTCGAAACTTGTCTAAGTTAGGTCCTGTGCTGAACAAACTGATGCAACTCAAACGCGTCACAGGCGGGGGTCTCGACAATTTTTGTGATTTTGCGGCAAAAAAATAGCAATTTTAATGCCATTTTAAGCACGTTTTTTACGTTTTGGAAGCTGTACAATTAACTTACAGTAAATTGCTGAAATTCGGCAGTCATCGAAAAAACTAAATCACTTAGCCCCTTCAGCTCCCCTTACTTCAGGGCATGTCCAATTCACATTCAAACGCTTGTAATTTGGGGTTAAATTCTCTAAATGACGAGGTTAAGGAAGCTAAAGCCCCTTTCCGTTTGGTTGCGCAACTGACTGCGACCTAAAAAGTCTTGAGTGTGCTTTAAAAAAAACTGCTGGTCTTTAAAAAAGATGTTTTCACATATTGTTTTAGGTCATAATCACTTACAAAGTACCGGTAACGATTCCATACGCTTACATCCCTATTCCGAAGCACATCCGTAAAGGCATGGATTAATGAAACGGGTTAATGCGTTACGTTTATGTACAGCTAATATTGGCCAGCAATTTTGCTAAGAATCGAGAAAACGTCAAACGAGAATTATGCTTTACTTACTTTTTCCATTATTGTCTGTTGTCTTATCGTTACGTGATGTTTCAAAAAAGTATTTTCAGTAAACCGAAATGGAGGGGGAGCTCAAGCAGTTGTTAGGGGTGGCACAAGCAGTCGTTAGGTGGGCGAAGTTTTCTGGCCAGCCTGTACCGACGGGACTGCTTACCTGTTTACTGCACACGGCGTAGGCTTGTCACTGTTCCTTTTAATGGAGATTGTCCAGAAGAGGTGTAAGGCACATGCTGTGGCAAAGCCCACAACAAGCGTTATTACAGATATCCAAAAATTATCAAATTAGCAAGATTATTTTTCAAGTTACAGCATAATAATTCAAAGTCCAACACCTGCCTTGCCGTCAGTGCTGATAAGTGTGCAGTGCTGCCAAAACTTTTTTCAGTCTGCGCCGGAGGGTTGTGTTGTCTCAGAATCCTGTTCAGAAATTACCCAAGCCACAAGTTTGAATTAACAGCTGCTTGATGATACGTTAGCTGTATAATTTATTAACATCAGCTGTACGTACCAATGCCCATTTACATTTATTCTAACAATGTTTGTTTTGTTATTTTCACTTTTCAGCCTCTGAAAAGCTATAAAATTAATATCAAATATCTCTCCGTAGAATACTAATTTAAACATGAGCTGCTTTCCGCAAGCTTCACAATTCAAAAAGCATAAGTTAAAATTTAGTACTGAGATAAAGTGTTTGTTGTATGATGTGACACTGTTTCCGATATACCTTATAATGGATGCAAGAAAGCTTTAGGGGAAATTTCAACTCGATAATAACTGCAAAGCAGATGTACTCTACACAACAGTTAATTTTTTTTTTTTTTTAAATTGGGTTTTTATCAAATGCTATTAAGTATAGATGACGTTATTTTTATTTTCGCAGCTTATGGGTTGGTGCGCCAAAATATTCTGTTGAAACGCAGCAGTCTCCATCAACCGTGAAAGAAGGAGCTGTTTTCAAGTGTAGAATTGGAGTCAATCAGCACCAGGAAGATTTCCAGTGCTTACCTTTGGACTTCAAAGCAATCGAAAGCGGTTCCGAAGGTAGGGAATCTCCTGTTGCAATAAATCACTGAAAAGCTATTTACTGTACTACGTCAATTGCCACACAATTGGAATGATGTTTGAATAGACGTTATGCGGTTTACTTTTTATTTTAGCAAACAAAAGATACATTTTCGATATTCATTTTTTCCCTAAATTAAAAATTGAACTGAATACATCTATTAAGCATCATTCTTCGTTAGAAAAAAATAAACACGAAAGCAACAAACAGTATATGAACATAATAGTGTACAAATCTGAAAATGCAAACTAAATCTCGTTTTGGGGATAATTGTGGATGGTACAATGTCGCAGACTCTGACTCATATTTTAGGAATACGCAGTTTCAATTTCAATTGCTGTTTTTGCGAGGTCATGTACACCGCTAATTTTGTCCTAATTTTATAGTAGTATTTCTCAATATTGCATGTTATTCGGTAAGCTTAACAAATTTTTTTTTCTGAAAAAAAAAAGTCCAAGAATATATCAACCACCAATGCTTTAAGTAAAAAAAGATTGCTTAGGAGTGAGGAGCAAAAAATTTTTCAAGGATTATAATCAGCATTTAAACTGTAAAATATTGCATGGGGGACGCTTTCGCAGCCGTGACCAGACGCAATCGGAGGGCGGCAGCAGTCTGATGAAAGTTTTCCTCGCATCCGGGTGAGAACCAAAAAAAAGGTCTTCCTCGCAAACTGATACTGTCTTCGGGCGGAGTTTTGGGATATTTGCCCCCAAATTCGGGTAATGACCAAAAAAAAGGGTCTCCACAGCAAATTGGTTCTAACTTCGGCGGGAATTTCGGATTCATTGAAATTACCGGCCACTTTTTTGTCTAAATGTCCAGGAAGCTCTCTTTTAGTGTCTGTCCCTTGCGTCCCCCCTACGATTTAAGTACTCGATATAATACAGCATTGTAAAAGATTAAGATTTGTTTGCAAGTAATTTTGCTCCAATTGCAACGAACGTATGTGATCCATATCTCTATATATTGTTTAGTGAGTAACACACTAATGCGAATAATTCGTAAAAAAGAATATTGTAAAATGCATAATGATTAATCTTCAAACGATTTTAGTAGAGCTATTGCTCTATCATAAGGAAAGAACTTGGCTCACAGCGCTTCCCCAGCCGAGTCCGGGGCAGGAGCGAAAGGCGTTGGCCCGGAATCTCAAGAATGATAATTGTCTAAAAAAACTCGAAACACTGTGCAACTATTTCGGAGCCAAATGATTTCGACAAATTTTTCATAATTCTTTCTCTTGGATTTTAGATAAAGTAACTCAAAGTGACTTACCAAGAATAGCTTTAAGCTTGAACAATTGCACCCTACACAATTTGTGTGGCTTAACCTTGACCAAAAAATCGTCGTTTCCATGGAAATACGCAGACCGAAACAGGTAAACGGACGGTGCTTTGCGTGCTAATTCTCAGCCGTATGTTTGACGGTTATTTTTATTATTATTTATTAGGCCTGGAAAAAAATTGTATAACAAGCACAATGTTTTGAATGATTGTGCGAGTTGAAACATTTTATTTTTATATTGATGCAACATAAAATCCCAATAGTAATACACTGTTTGAAGCCAAACAAATTGCTAAAACACCGCTTATTCGATAGCAGAACAAATAAAGGAGAAACACAATGGTGTCAGTTACGAAGAATATGTAGTTCCAGTCAGTAGCGTAGCCAGAGGGGGGCGGGGGGGGCTCGAGCCCTCCCCATTTGCTTGTGAAGTATGCAAAATCGCACCTTTTAGGTGGTTTTAAAGTCGATTTTTAGTGAAAAATTGAAAATAGCCCCCCCCCATAGGAAAACAGTCCCCCTCAAACCTTTGAATTTGAGATATCGGCCGAAAATTCCGTCTCAAAATCGGTGAAGACCTTTTTTTTTTTTTTTTTTTGAAGACCACCTGATTTTGGGCGGAAAAAACCTTTGCATTTTTGAGGTTTCCGAGATATTTCGTCTCAATTTTCGTGCAAACCGTGTGAAACTGATACAAGAGCAATGAGAATTCGGATCAAGGTCGTTTGCACACTTCTCACTCTTTCAAAATAGCCCCCCCCTTTCCAAATCCTGGCTACGCGCCTGGTTCCAGTGCCCTGTTGTATTTGGCTCTAGTTATATTGTAAACTTTTTTGTAATGACGGTTCAGTTTTTTTGTGCCAATTTTTTTCGGATAAGATGAGTTTGAATAATGAAAAAAGAACCTGGTGTTTGAGTCAAAATGCGTTCGCTTCTGGATCAAGAGGTGTGAGGTTCAAATCTTTGCCCGGTCAATTCGGACACAGTATTGCCATCAGCTCCTTACCGTTGTAACATTTCTGCGAAAGGAGCTGTGTTGCCCGGGCGCAATATGACTTAGATATTGGACCCACGAACCGGTTACACACTTTGGCGCAATTTAACGAGTCAGCGAGTATAATGAAAGACTTGATGTCTAATGTTTGAGTAACAGAGCGTGTTTACTCAGCGGTGAGCCATGTACACGGCAATTCTATTACGTTTAGTTGTAAACCGCATCAGCCAGTACACATTTTATTTAAAAAACATACAACATATATTTTTTCAGCAAAGCAAGGCTAGTGCTTATTCAGTTATATTTTATAAGTTGCCGCGGTAATAATACTTGCACTGGGTCAAGATTCTTGTTTGGAAAAAAGAAAGCATAGTACTGAAAAGTAAAACACGTCGGGGTCACCAACAGTGGCGGATTTAGGGGGGGGGATGCATCCCCCCCACCAACCTAAAACTAACGATTTCGGCCAAAAAATCAGTCTCCATTTTGATAAATCAGAGTCCATTTCGGGGTGCATCCCCCCCCACCAGCCTGAACCTAACGATTTCGGCCGAAAAATCAGTCTCCATTTCGGTGAAGACCTTTTTTTTTTTTTTTTTTTTTGAGACCACCTGATTTTGGGCGGAAAAAACATTCGAATTTCCGATTTTGGCCGAAAAATCAGTCTCCATTTCAATGAAGATATCCGAATTTTTGAGGTTTTGTGCTCAAAATTCTTAAAATCCCCCCCACCAAAATTTTCTGGATCCGCCACTGGTCTCCAATAAAGCTGCTATGCTAAGCTGCTTTTGATAAAATCATGCTACTTGTCTTTCGTCTTATTATTGAGAATGAGATGCTCGAAAGTAAGATAAAACTCAACAGGCGCGCAAAAGGTGACGTCACAAGAGAACAAAAAATGTGCGCTTTGACAAACAAAACCGGCTAGTTCAAAACGGAGAAGTCGCCACAACTTCTTATTTTCTTAAAACATTGCGTAGGCTTAACTCTTCTCTTTTTAATTTAATTTATTCTGCATGTTAGATTAAAGAAAATGATTAATTTATGTTAGCATTAGACAAGGAAAATTGATTAACAAATATTACTATTAGGTTGGGAAAATTGATTGACAACAGTTAGTTAGCACTTAACTAGGAAAACTAATTGATGAATCTTGCATTGGGCTAGAAAAATTGATTGAAACTGTTAGCACTTGACCTGGAAAAATGATTGATAAATGATAGCAGTAGATTATGAAAATTAATTGATGAATGTAAGCATTGGTATAGGAAGGTTGATTATTGGATGTTGGCATTAGGCTGGGAAAATTGATTGACAAATGTTAGCATTTGGCTAAGAATATTGGTTGATAAATATTTGCGATAGGCTAAGCAAATTCATTTACAAATGTTAGTATTAGGATAGAAAATTCAATGATAAATGTTAGCATTAAACTTGGAAAGTAGGTTGATGAATGTCAGCTTTGTTATACAGTGAAACCTCGTTTATCGAACGCTTCTGTTCCCGACCAAATCGGTTTTCGACCAAAAAATTGCGTCTCAGATTTCGAACATAAATTTGGGTCACGACCAAACCAAAAGAAGCCGAGCGAACATGAACGCGCCATGATGCTGCATATGTCGGCTTTTTTCACACAATTTTTGTTGTAACTGAGCTGTGGTATTTTTTTTTACTGTTTTATTAGTAATTTCTGCAAATTTTTTCAAAATTTTTCGTATTGTACTACATCTTAACCTTTAATGTTTTCGATGTTTTAAAAATAAAACATAAGAAATGTTTACTTTTTTTTTTTTCATCATCTTGGATAGGAAATTCTTTATTAAATCAAAACACAATCTACTTCTACCCATTTTTATTTATGGTATTGCAGTACACAGTACAGTTTATAGTGTAAAACTTGTTTTCTAGAGTTGGAACGGATTAAAATTATTTGCATTAATTTTAATGGGAAAAATTGTTTCGGATTTCGAACAAATCACTATTCGAACAGCCTTCTGGAACGGATTATGTTCGAAAACCGAGGTTTGACTGTATTATTATTTATTTGGCACCAATTATATCGAAAAACAATAATACATATACCAACGTTATAGTATAAGCTTTGGAAAATGTCTTACGACAAATTGATAGTTGGTAGCAGCGAAGTAATACTTGGATCTTTCAGTCTGCTGCAGCTCAAGAGAGTGTTTTACATATAAGAAGCACACAAACAAAACTAACACTAGAAAACATTATTTACAATTTAAGTAGCCGGATTTGAATGACATTGCTAACAAAAAATAAAATAAATAAATAAAAAGGGAATGTTAAAGGCAAGAAAAACTTCAGCAAAATACTGTAGTTTGATCATTTCAACCGTAAACAACTACTCATTTCTAGTACGTGTAACCAGCAACCATATACTGTAGCAGTGGCGTACGCAGGATTTTGCAATGGGGGGGGGTTCAAAGGTGACATCAAAAATTTGTTCGCGATCTATACTTTGGCGAATAAACAACTTAGTGCAATGTAACAAGATGGAATCAAAGTCACACAGTGCGTAACGTAAATAAAACTTTTCAAACAAAAAACAATTAAGCAAACATCTATAGTTAACATCATAAGGTTTGCAACTGAAGGATCAAGAAAAAATTGTTCAGAACAAAAGCAAAAAAAAACCATGTGATTATAAACAGTGCAAAGTGTGGCAGGCGCTTAGCCAGAAATTCGCAATTGAGGGGCTGTTTTGAGGGTCTGAAGACGGAGCCCCCAGCGCTTGAAAATTTTGCATTTTTTTTCAAAAATAACTTAATTTTAGGGCTATATTGATAAAAAATAATCCTTTTAAAACATGGCATAGAAATTGGTAATGCAAACCTGATTAAACTGTTTGCATAAATGGGCTATGAGGAAGGTGGCTAATGGTAAAAGTTTAGCTCTTGTTTACATGCTGGTAAATCATAAAATCGTAATGTTCAAGAAAACTCAAATAGAGTAATCTATTTCGTCTATATTTTATACAGAAAAATAATTGGGGGGGGCTAACGAAAAAATTTTGAGACAACTGATTGGTAATTAACTAATACTAAGTAGCCTCCACCCCCTCCTATTCCTAAGTTTATAATATGTTTGTTGATGAAACCTACGTTTAGCATTTTTACGCTAGCGATCAAATTTGATTGCTTGTTTTTGGCCATTTTTTGAAGATTTATTGAATTGTAAGTTTTAGTTTTGACAAATTAGCCCCCCCTCCATAAATTTATGTTTCGAAAGGTGTTTTAAATCACTTTTTAGTCCATTCTAGTGGAAAAAATAGTCTCAGAAGTGCTTAAAAAACATGATATTTGTCTTTTTCTGCGTTTTGGTTGACAGGCCAATGGGGGGGGGGGGCTATAACCCCCCTCCCCCACCTACGCTATTGAAAGTTACTCTGATTCGTAACACGACATTTCAGATTTTCAGTATAGCACTTAGTCGCTTACAACGTAGCATTAAATAACAAAAAAATATTTACTATAATTAAATATTTCGTATTAATATGAGAGTTAAGAAGGAGCTTGTTTGTTTTGCGCAATAAGACGATATTTCGAATGATATACGTCGGATCAATAGGGAGGATGGTTTAAACCCCCACCCCCCTGTGTACGCCTTTGCGCATAAGTGAGCTATGTGGGCGGTGGCTAATGGTGACATTTCAGTCCTCTAATTTACAAGCCGGTAAATCATAAAATCACAATTTGAAAAAACTCACAAGCATTTATGTTCTGTAGTTTATAGAGTGAGACAGTTGGGAAAGGGGAGGTGGAGGGGGGCGAATGGAGCGAGATTTGAGTGGATTAAAAATTAACTAATATTGAAATCCCCTCTCCATATTTTTGATGAAGCCAATGTTGAGCATTTTTAGCGCTTAAATTTGCTAATTTTTGAAATTTTTTGAAGTTGTTACTGATTTATAAGTTATATCTTTGACAAATTAACCCCCCACCCCTAAGAAACTCTAAATGCTTTAAAAGTTGCTTTAAATCATGTTGGAGTCCATGTCATTGCAAAAAAAACAGGCTCAGAAGTGCTAAAAACGTGATATTTTCTTTATTGTACATTTTAGTCGACAGACCAATGGGGGGGGGGGGTTTGAACCCCCAACCCCCCTGCGTACGCCTTTGCACTATAGCATACATCTTCTTCCCATTTAACAACAGGTAATGAAGTAACAGTGAAATGAATTGGATTGTTGATTAATTTGCAACTGATCAGTTCGAGTATGTTTTCATTGAAAAACTTTTTTTTAGATTTTTAGTGATTTGCACTGTTCTATTGATTTACACTGCTTCAAAATTACACTGCTTCAATATTTTAGTGATTTATACTACTTTAAAATAATTTTTGAAGGTGCTTGGAAGTTTGTTGAATTTGAAATTAAATAAAAAGTTACTTTAAAAAGTTGGACTAAATAGTGAGTTTAAGAATATTTAAATTCGCATAGAAAGGAGTTGTGTCACGAATAATAATTTTGAATGCCTGAGATATAATTATTTGCTGTGTTTTAACGCGTACGTGACTGATTTACTACTTTTGCCACCTTTTTTTGATTTAGAATATTCGAGATAATTCCTTTCTAGTAAATTCTGCTATTTCTGCAGTTATCGATTGTTTGGGTTGTTTACCATTTTAATTGCTATATTTAGACTTGAAGTCTGTGACATCATAATTACGTCAAAATTTGTTTATGGTAAGCTTGTATAGTTTTTCTATTGTGACGTAACAAGGATTGTTCGGGGATATTCGATAGTTTTTGCCGTAGTATAAATAGGCGGGACGTTTTTTATTCTAATATTCTAAAAGTGGGTGATTTTAGGTATTAGTTTCGTAGGCAGTTTTGCCGAGTTTGTGTATCTGTGGTTGGCTTGTGTAGCCGTATAGTGGGCGACCTGAACCTGGTCGGTCGTGGTTAAGTCTTTACGATCTGAATTGGTCGGTCGTAAGAAGTTTTAGTGGAGCGATTTTGCTCAATGAGAGTGGTTTTGTGTTTCAATCTTAAATAGAAGTTTTAATTTAAGATTGGTGTGCTGCTTTCTGAGATTCAGGAAGTTAATAGAACTATCAACTGCCATTTTTGATTCGTCAATCAACATCTCAGTCGTTCTTTAGTTTTAGTCAACGTGGACGATTCTAGAGATTAAAGGTTGTACTCTAGCCAAGTATCAACGATCGCGACATCTGGGGGCTCGTCGCTCCACTTTCCCCCACCGTCCATTTTAACTGCTTTATTTTGTAGGGTGCTTTTTTTTTATAATATGACTTGTAAGTTGCACTCCAAGCTAATAAACTATACTGAATGTGAGAGTGAAACAAAGCATAATATAAGTTACAGAAAGTAATGTTGTCGTATTTAAAAATATTGGAGTTTGCAAACAATGTCAACTGCCCTGGATAATTTTTTAGTTAACATGTCAATGAGGACATTGAAAGACAATTGATTGTGAAATATAATCATTAAACATTTGTAGCATTTAACGGTGATCAGGCCTGGAATAAATGAGTGACTGGAAGAGTTAGTTTTTGTTTACTGTTTCAACTATTCGCTTCAACCACAATTACGTTGAATTTTGTTAAGTTTAAAGTTAGTTTGTTAGCTGCCATTCAATTTCTGACAGGCGAAATTTTAGCAATTACTTTTTTGTGAAGGGTGTTAAAATCTTTGTCGTGTAGTATTAGGCATGCATCGTCAGCAAACAATCTTGGACTATTAGTTGCACTGCTACTGATGTCATCAGGCGCATAGCCAGATATTCGCAATGGGGGGGCTGTTTTGGGGGCTTGGGGGCTTTGCCGCCAGCCACCGGAGACTGGGGGTTTGGGGGCGGAGTCCTCAGCGCTCGAAAATTTGGCATTTTTTTGCAAAAATAACCACTTTAGAGCTATTTTGATTAAAAAATAATGCTTTTAAAACGTGGCTTAGAAATTGGCAGTGCAAACAAGATTAAACTAGTTGCATAAATGGGCTATTTGGGATGTGGCTAATGGTAAAATGTTAGTTCTCTTATTTAGATGCTGGTAAATTATCAAATCGAATAGTTCAATAAAACTCACACGGAGTAATCTATTTTGTATACAGTTTATAGAGAAAAACAATTGGGGGGGCTAATGAAAAGAGATTTGAGAAAAATGATTGGTAGTTAACTACTAATACTGAATAGCCCCCCCTTATTCCTAAGTTTACTGTATATTTGTTGATGACACCTATGTTTAGCATTTTTACACTTGCGATCAAATTTGATTGCTTATTTCTTACCATTTTTCAAAGTTTTCATTTATTTCTTAGTTTTATTTTTGACAAATTAACCCCCCCCCTGAAATATGCTTCAAAAGATGTTTTAAATCACTATTTAGTCCACTGCGGTGCATAAAACAGTCTCAAAAGTGCTAAAAACGCAGTGTTTTTCCCATTCTGCATTTTGGTCGACATACCACCCCGCCCCCCTCCCCGACTACGCTGCTAGATGTCATTAATGTACATAATAAATAGTAGTGGTTCAAGAACTAAACCCTGTGGGACCCCACAATCGCATTTTTTGAAAGATGATAGTTCATTTTCTACACTTACATGTTGAAGTCTTTTGAACAGATGGAAAAAAAAAGATCATGAGCTATTCCTACTATACCATAACATTCCAGGTTGTGTTATAGAATATCATGATTTACAGTGTTGAAAGTTTTTTTAAGATCTAAGAATACTAATGTTTAGTTGTTATCATTTATATTGTCGAGATGAAGTTATAACATCCAATAGTGCATGTGTGATTGAATGATTGGCTCGAAATCCGTATTGGGTCTGTAAAATAATGAAGTGTTTCTCAAAAAAAGCTATTGTCCTTGAGAAAATCAGTTTTTCCAAAAGTTTATAGATAGTAGAAAGAATAGAAATTGGACAGTAATTGCAAATTTCAGATTTTTCTCCAGATTTATAAATCGGTAAGACTTTAGCGATCTTTAAACAATCAGGAAAAATGCCTAACTGGAAGGAGCAGTTATGTAAAAAAGAAAGAGGAGTAGCAAGCACATTAGCAGCAATACGAAGAAAATAAGAAAAGATATTATTATATCCACAAGATTTAGTGTCTTTTAAAGAGCGAATAAGATTGAAGATCTTATTCGAAGTAATCGGGTTAAGAAACAAAGAAGAAGATAACCTTTCAGGGAGGTAATTGATAAGAGCGTTTTTATTTAGATTATTGATCTTGTCAGTAAGGAACTTACCAATTTTGCTAAAGTATTTGATAAATTCTTTCGCCATTGTGGCATGATTTGTCGTAACAATGTTCTTCAGTTTTAATTTATTAGGAGTAGGCTACTCAATTTTCTAGTGGATATTTATGATTTGTGTTCCGTGTTTTGTATTCATTATTTTTGGGGGATTCAAATTTATTATGATTGAACAGCTTTTTTAGGAGCAAACTTTAATTTGGTTAAAACATGTGAATACTTTTTTCTATGGAATTGTTTTTAGATCTCATTACCCTTATTAAAGTGGTTACAATATAATTTTCGTTTATGTTTAATTGATTTGAGGATACCATGAGTTATCCAAGGTTTCAGTTTTAATCTTTGCTGAGCTCGAAAGATTTTTATCAGTAAAGCATGCTCATTGATTGCATTATTAATTATTTTCACAAATTCAGAGAATACACTGTTAAAGTTTTCGGAAATGATGGCGCGTTTGTTTGAAAAGAAGGAAGAAACATGATTATGCAAGCTTTCACAGAATTTTTCCCATTTAAATTTTGTAAAATTACGCTGATATATTGCTTTATACTTCAAAACCTTTTTGTTTACAAGGTTGGAAACAATATAAAATGTGGGATAGTGCTCACTTAAATCCGATTTTATTTCCCCTGGAAAAATTATGATGTTGATGATCATTTGTAATGATGTGGTCAATAATTGTAACTGAATTTTCTGTTACAGGTTTTGGAATGTTGAAAAAGGAAGGTGAATTGTTGGATGATGGCATTAGGCTAGGAAAATTGATTAATAATTGTAAGCATTGGGCAAGAAAAAATTGATTGCTAAATGTTGGCGTTAGGCTAGAAAAATTGATTGATAAATGTTAGCATTAGACTAAAGCAAGTATAGACAAGTTGAGTTTTTTACATATGTAATGAAGTGGGCAGGCTATCATGCACAGAGGTGACAAGATTCCGACCTGACCCTTGAGACTAGCTTCCGGAATATCTAAGCTGCTACAGTGAAATGGTGCATCTTATTTTTCACTTCACTTCCAATCCGAAATTTCACGCTGTGACTAAGGATCCAATTCAATTTCGAAACCTTAGGATAACACTCCACACACCGATATCCAAAGAATACTGATCCAGATCCAGCCAAAAAATGCAAAATCCGACTCTGCCCCGACTCCACTCTATGAGCAACAAGGCTGGTTGGTGGAGTGGATTTGTTCTCCCTGCGTAAATGAATTACGATTTTATTTATGGTAGGCACGATATAGCATACAGTAGGCTTAGTATGGCGCAGTAGGCATCGTATGGCTTTGTAGGCATAGTTTGGCATTTAGTGGTCATTAGGATGGTCCTTATTTCAAAGGTTTGGAAAACTATGCGGGAACCGGGTTAAATTTGTTTGTTTTCGATAAAAACCTGTATATGCAATATATCTAAGAAAAATTAAAGTTTACAGGTTGCACATGAACAGCTAAAATTTGAGATAATTCATATGCTACATGATATACAGTTATACATCACGAGACGAACACGGCCCAATCAGAACGGCTCTAACAGATGTAACCTTTGTTTAGCAGAAAAAAATTGCGATATTACAAGCAAATCCGGTTAACACTCTCAACCAAAGAACCGAACTTGTATCAAAATGTCGACACAAAGCCAGTATAAACCAAAAATCATCATTATAATGAAACCATATTTAACACAAATCGGTTGATCACTGAACCGTAAAATGCCGCTTTGTATCTAAGACAGTGTTTAAAATTTTAACAGTGTTTTTAACTTTGTTTGGCAGACGCGCATCAGTGCATCAGCAGTGTTTAATCAAGATGCTCAACCTCCACAGTTAATGGTAACAGTGTTTTGTACCAGCTGCGCTCCGCACCATCGAGCCTGATTGCGGCCCGTGGTTGGTGCGTATTACAGTTAACCCTAGCGGGGTAGTTTGGGCTCGCGCCAGACACAGGGCTTCCGGTGCGAGGAGGGGGAGACGTAGCTGGTGTATTGAGCAGAGGTGGAGTCCTCGAGGACGTCCTCGAGGACACATTTTGAAGTCCTTGGCTTCGGCCTCGAGGCCTCAAGTCCTCGAAAATTGGCCTGTCCTCGGCTCGAGGACAGCAGTATTTTTTGAATTGTTAAATTATTGTGGAGCGCTTGAAAAATTTTTTGGAAAACGTTTTTTTGTGGAGATTGCCTGAAAAATTTTTGTGAAGACCTTTTTTTTTTTGGAGAGCACTTGTGTCCTTGGTTCTTGGCCTCGAGCATTCCTGTCCTTGGCCTCGAGAGTGTTCGTCCTCGGGAAGGCTGTCCTTGGCCTTGGCCTTGGCCTCGAGCCTTGTGTCCTCGACTCCACCTCTGGTATTGAGGTCTTTTGCCGTTTTTGTTTTTGTTTAGTTTCTGTCCACCTGACAAATCCTTTAAGGGGAAGCAGACTGTAGTGGAGTTTTTTAATTTTTAACTGAACGTTCTGTACTGTTTACTGGGAGCCCATGTCCACTGAGCAGTTTGGAAACTGGGAGGACAGAGTACAAGTTAATTATACATCGTATATTGTTTGTATTCGTTCTTCTGTAGTTAGAAGTTGTTTGTCTCAATAAGTTGGACTGGGATCATTTAAGTTGCTAAGTATTATTTTCTGGATAAATTTCAAACCTCATACACTACAAAACAATATTGTGTTACTCGGATTCTTGGATAATTATTAAATTTGTTAAAATACTTCGCCAATCTTCGAGGCTACCACAAGTAACAAAAAAGATGAACTGAAAGATTTCTTTAGTGTGGACAGCACAATTGCTCTGATCTATAGACTATCATGACAAAGGTACCAAAATTTTCTTATTGCTCGAAAGGAATGTTAGAGAATAGAATCGATAAGAACAGTGGAAAGAGAAGTGGCAACTGGCAAGTCCAAAATAATAAACTGAGCAAGGAATTTGAAAAATTATCTCAAGAAATTTTAAAAAAATAACAGCCCGTAATATTCTGAGCATAACCTACTTTTTTAAAAAAGTTTCGATTAGTAAATTGAACCACTTTTTAATCTTATTCAAATTTATTTTTACAAGTCGATCACCTACCTATCATCCCCTCTGGTATCTGCATAAAACATCTGTCAAGATTGCCCGAATTCCTAAGGAAGCCAGCTAGTCTCAAGTAAATGACATCGTTTAAGCATTAGAAGAATGGGGATTGGCTGAGAAAGTTTTTGCTTCAGGGTAATATGTTTTTTGACACGAATGTCTCAAACACTAAAAATAAGAATATGTTGCTTGCATCTCCATTAAAGCAAAACTTGAACAAAATCAGAATTTGGTTAGGGGCGCCAGAACTGATTATGGCGCCCCTAACTATGCTGGCCATCATCAGTTCATCATACCCTAGAACTGCATGGTAAACTGATTATGGCAAGCATAGACCACAGCTTCATTTCTTGTATCTGCACTAAACTTGCCAAAATGTAGACAATATCTTGGACTTGCAAAAAATGTGGCAAAATCACATTGACAAAAGAATTGGGGCAACCGTAATGAAAAAAATTCTAGGTTCGGCTTTGGTGCACGTCTAAAAAATTGTAGTGACTTAAATGTTTTTGAACCAGAAGTGCATGGTGACATGAAATGACGAATATTTGCAGCCAGGACTTAAATTGTAAAATTTTGCATGGGGGTACGCTTTTGCAGCCTTGACCAACCTTCAATGGGAATTATGTAATTCCGTCCCCGCAATTGATTAAAGACCAAACAAAACAAAAACGGTCTTCACCGCAATTTGGTACTACATTCGGCTGGAATTTGTAGGATTTATTCGTGTTGGCTGGCTCTTGATCGTTTCATCATCCAGCGCTCAAATCTCGATGGGTGGACGTCTAAATCTCGAGGGGGGACGCTAACTCTCGAATGGGGAACGCATCCCCCCTACAATTTAAGTACTGGTTACAGCTCTTTACGAAGATGAAAACTTTACCAAGCGTGTCATTAAGAAACAACAATTGGAAAAACTGGTTTGCTGATTAAACGCAATTAATTGGCTTTTTCCAAATGAACCGGGATCAAAAATTTTTATCAACTGACTTTGATTTTTGTAGTGAATCATCACCCTCACTGATGGCAGTCAGAAAGTTGGTTCAAAGTCCCAAACGCAACTATATAGGTATACGTCTGGCTAATTGAAAAATGCGATGAAGATTAGCTTTAGTTTCACATGCATTTTGCCACAAAGCATACCATAGGCATAGTTTTTGCTAAGAGAGAAGAAAGACAGTACACTACTTACTTGGCAACATGCTGTAAGTTGAGTTACACCCATAATATTACAGTTTTTGAACAGCTATCACTCTGCAAAGATCTAAGTCCTTATCTTTGCAAAATTGGATATTTATGAAAAACTTTTCTGCCTTTGCGCAACCTCTAGATGTTTTTTCTCTCCTGGGAGATTTTTCATACACAATGGTTTTAGGCTTTTAGCCTAAAAGGAATACATTTACTTCGGTTCTCATAATAACTTTTATAGCTTAATTTTTGCTTTGCATGTAAAGGCCACCTAATTTCCGCAAAGCAACGCCCTTAAAACGTAATAAAAACATATTACTCAGCGAATGCTGAAAACCCCGTTTAGCTACACGTTCTCAGTTTCAAGAAAATGAATAGCCATTATTTCCTCAGGATCATCTTTCGCATTTTTAAAAAATGGCATGACGTCATCAGATCCTGAAGTTTGGTGCCTTTTACTAGTTTATCATTGCAGAGAACGGGCGATTTTGGAAAGACATGTAATAGCAGCTTGGTAGTCAAAAAGTGTTGCGCAAAAAAAACGTAATTAGCTCGAAGTAATTAGTGGATAGATCTAAAAATTCATCAAGAAAAGATGGGATCAGCCACAAAATAGGGGATCACAAACATCAATTCCGTCGAAAAGACCTGGGTGGCAGTAATCTGCTCAGTCGCATTACTGCTAACCGAGGATCACTATTAAGCCATCATAATTACAAGATTCGCATAGGCTAGGAAAAACTTTTGGTGGATAATCGGTACCGGCAAAGTCCAAAGCATAACAATTTTGTTAAGTCATAGAGCTCAGTCAATTTCTTGACCGAACTACCACCAAGCAAAACAGTCGTGCGAAAAAAAAAATCTTCTCTGTAGCAAAAAGAAATTTGAGAGTAAAATAACCCTCCATGCAATGCTCAGGATAGCGCTATTTCGGTCAATACCAAATCTCGTCAGCTGAGCTTGCATAAATCGAAATGAGTAAAAAACAAAAATTTTTCTCACTTTTTATAGAACTATTTCGATGCATATTATAGATTCATTTATAGATTCATTTATCGATTCATTTATAGAACTATTTTCTCACTATTTATAGAACTATACTCACTATTTCGATTTATGCCAGCTCAGTTGACGAGGTTTGGTATTGACCGAAATAGCGCTATCCTGAGCATTGCATGGAGGATTATTTTACTCTCAAATTTCTTTTTGCTACAGAGATTTTTTTTTCGCACGACTGTTTTGCTTGGTGGTAGTTCGGTCAAGAAATTGACTGAGCTCTATGACTTAACAAAATTGTTATGCTTTGGACTTTGCCGGTACCGATTATCCACCAAAAGTTTTTCCTAGCCTATGCGAATCTTGTAATTAGCTCGAAGTAGTTTCATTGCTAAGTTCAGCAGTGAATTACCCGTAGCAATCAGCCTGTACTGCCAATATTGAACAGCAGTTTTAGCACCAATAATAACTCTATCTCTCCCAAACTCCAACAGTACAAAAGTTTTCGTATTCTATCTGGCACATCCGTACCCAATACCGGTAGGCTATCGAAGTGTAACAAAAAGATTTTAGACACAACAAGAAACTATTGAAAGCTTATAATTATGCGTAAATATTTTACCCTTCTAATACCAGTAGGCTACTGTAGTTTACTGCATCGGATGAGAAATATACCGATACCATACAATACAAAAAGTACACGTACCAGTATCAGATCAGTAGCTTAGTTTGGTTTATGTTTCAGTGCTTGATCTTGTAGAACAACCAAAAAACGATGACCTAGTCAGATTGCTGAATGCTTGGGCAGCAAGTTACAGATAGATGGGTAGATTTAGTATAGAGAAAGTGTAGATGGGAGTATTGGTACGATAGGCTAATAATGATAAAAAAGTGAGTAGGCTACCGTCTGTACCTGTATGTTACATTGGTACGATATAGGCAAAAATGTTATCATTACAGGCAGCATTTTTGTTATTTCAAATTCAATTTCATATTCACAATACTGGTATTTGTAATAAGTTACCTGCATTCACTGGTAGTTGTCTGGCCTTGCAGATCTGAGATATCAGTACACCGATCTGATACCGGTAGTCTAGTTCAGTACCGCTAAACTACGATACCCTAGCAGATTTGTCCAGCCTAATCCATTGCCAGGAGTAAAACATTAACTGAAACACAAATCAGGCTACCAGTACTGATTTGATACTGGTACCATTTCTGCTGCACAGTATCCGTACCAGTATATTTCTCATCCGATGCAGTAAACTACAGTAGCCTTCTGGTATTAGAAGGGTAAAATATTTATGCATAATTATAAGCTTTCATTAGTTTCTTGTTGTGTCTAAAATCTTTTTGCTACACTTCGGTAGCCTACCGGTATTGGGTACGGATATGCCAGATAGAATACGAAAACTTTTGTACTGTTGGAGTTTTAGAGTGATAGAGTTAATACTGGTACTAAAACTGCTGTTCAATATTGGCAGTAAAGGCTGATTGCTATGGGTAATTCACTGCTGAACTTAGCAATGAAACTACTTCGAGCTAATTACGTTTTTTTGAGCAACACTTTTTGACTACCAAGCTGCTATTACATGTCTTTCCAAAATTGCCCGTTCTCTGCAATGATGAACTAGTAAAAGGCACCAAACTTCTGGGTCTGATGACGTCATGCCATTTTTTAAAAATGCGAAAGATGATCCTGAGGAAATAATGGCTATTCATTTTCTTGAAACTGAGAACGTGTATCTAAACGGGGTTTTCAGCATTCGCTGAGTAATATGTTTTTATTACGTTTTAAGGGCGTTGCTTTGCGGACACTAGATTGCCTTTAAGCCAACTGTTATAAATCTAAAATGAAAGTCGAGACTAAATTTTACTAAAAAAGAAACTAGACTTATAAAGAAACTTTTGCGGCAAACAATACGCCAATCAAAGTTTTCAAACCTATTTAATTTTGTTCGTAATCTCATCGAAACATAGCAAACTCTTGAACTGTCAAATGCAATTTAACAATGAATTAAACGAGACTATTTATTGCTACTTTGACCAATGACATAAAACTAGATGATACGCAACTCTTTTTCCCACTCTTTTTCCTCTTTCTTTCTTTATTGTTCGGAATTTTGCTCTGTCTTTGCCCGCGCTAAACTGCTGACAGTGACTGTACTGTACAGCTTTAGCCTTGCTTAACTAACAATAGGTAGCAATTATTACTAATATCGTTGTCTCTGGAAGTTGTGGCTCTGCGTAATTTACGTAAAGTTTGGTCAATTACTAAATTACCTCCTAAAATCCAATTTTCGAGTTAGTGCTGCGTAAAATACATAATTATTAACGAGCTATTGCAACTTAATGTTACGACATCACTGAACTGTAAACTGAACTATAAATGTTACGACATCACTGAGCTTTGACCTAAAGCTAATGCCTGTCACCGAGGCAACTTAGCTTGCATGTACTGTACTTGTTTAAATTATTATTCTTTTTGGCTGAATGACTTGGCATGCAAAGCAAGCATGGAGAATTTGCCCCTGATTTTCTTTATCTGTGTTGTTGTTATTTTGTATGTAACTTGCTGGAAATTTGGCAAATAAATTTTGTTGTGAGTAGCAAGGCCGGCGTAGTATGATATAATATGTCATTGTAGGCGTGGTATGGCCTTGTATGGCATATAGTAGGCTTATTATGGCACAGTAGGCATAGTATAACACAGTTCGGCATATCAGGCGTGTTATGGCATAGCTTTTCCATGAGCTATCACCTTAACGAGGAGGAAATGTCTATGTGCCTCAATGTCCTACAGAGATGTACTGGCTGGAGATTCAATTCTCCTGATAGGGTTACCCATGCCAGATAGGTCTGACGGTAGAAGCGAGATGAAGTATAGATTAAATCCAACAAGTTGGAAAGCTTTAAACCTGAGTTGGTTATGCCCATCATCTGTCGTAAGCATACAACCTCGGAGATGGACAATTCTGATATAAATCCTCTCCGCAATTAGATTAAACTGCAAAAATATCATGATGAATGCATTTAATGGAAAGTACGTGAACGACGTTAATGGGTCCACCTTTACAAGTAGAACCTCGTCCGGCATGGGAGCGCCTAGAGACTTGCAGGTCGTCATTCAGCAAAACACCTACAACGTTCCATCTTAGGCAGAAGAGCTCGTTCCTAAAATAAGCGACGATCTCGACCAGCCAGCCCTATTGGCAGCTCCACCAATGTTCCTACTAGACGTTTTGAGAGGCGAATGGAGGAAACGCAGTGTATTCATACTCGAGATAATGTCGCACACTCATGGTCCAACCATCACCAACTGCTGCTGGGCAATTGGAATACTTTCACCCTCACAGGAGAATACTTAGAATTGCTTGACGAAGCAAAGCGGTTATCATCTCCATATTATCGGAGTTTTTTCAACCAAAAGGAGTGGCTCTGGAACTGTGGATCTGGATGGCGAATGGAAACTCTTCTAATCTGAAAACTCTTCTGAAAACATCCTACTTGAAGATATTTAGGAGAAAGTCCTTTCGTAACTATTCGAATTCCCCACATTAATTATTCAGCCATTAACATTTAAAATTGTTAGTTTACAATCATTTATGTACCAAACTGTTTTGCCAAAACGACTGCACCGGTGACGGAAAGAAAAAGTATCAGGGTGAGGACAGCTGCCGATAGGGTTGCCAACTTTGCGTTTAACCTTTCCTGGACACCTTCATGCTTAGAATTTGAAAACTGATGCAACAGAAGCTTACGACACACGAATGACATCAAAAGCAACAGCGCGTGCGGCGCGTCATAGAGTGATGATCGAGCAGCATTATTAACCAACTCCCAGCCTCTAAATAATTTTATCATAATCAATGAAACGTGTGAAATAGTGAATCTTTGAAGAATAAATGCAAAAAACACTAAAACAGAAAAAATGTATGACATTTGTTCTAACTCTAACAAAAAATAAGGGGCGGTATGCTGCTCAACTTTGGTTGTACAATGTACATGTCATTGGTTGCACTTAACGCAATGCGTTAACTTTGTTTATTATCTCTACGATGCGTAGAGCCGCTAGAAAGCTCCAAAAAAATTGAGCAGTATGCCGCCCAACAATTTGCAAGAACTCTAACAAAAAATCAGTCCTGGCATTTAAATTTGTATTTTTTTGTGATTTCGCCGCTTTTACGATCTTTTGTCTTTCAACAGTGAATTAAGAGTGATTTTCATAACTAGATTTTCATTTAAATTTTCTGCCAAAAGTTTATGTTAAAAATCGCAGCCTAATCTTTACGGAAATATAATAATCAATGAACTCTCGCTTAGACTTAGACAAAGAGTTGTCAGCAAGGCGTCCTATTAGAAGGCCATGTAAGCCTGAAAACCGACTGAATAATGAAAACCTGCTCATAAAAAAGCCTCACACTAACAGAGCAATAAAGGTCTATAAATTAAATAGGCCTATTAACTAACTTTATACCAACTAATCAATCTAGTCATATCTTCACCTTTACTTTTCAACTGCTTTCTTTACTTGCCTTTTGCGCTTTCAGCTACAAAACCGTTTTAAAATGTACATGCGTTTTTTTCAATTGATAAACGAAGTCGAATGATCGTCTCAAATTAAGGGGACTGGTGATTTATCCTCCATTTTACGATTGTTTAACTTATTTGATTGTTATATCATCAGGACGTCACCGTTGACGAAACATCTTGTCCACAACATTACTTTCAACTCATTTTTATATGATTGACGCATACAAATGATGTAAACTGCTTTTATTTACAAAAAAATTCGCGTGAATTACATCCGTTTCCAGTTTTGAACGAAGCCGTCATGCTTACATGGCTTATAAGTTAGAACGCCTTGGTTGTCAGTAAATTCTGGGACAGACGTGGCCCAGTCCGGGACACGGGACGCCAGACGTCAATTCCGGGACTGTCCCGGGCATTACGGGACGGTTGGCATCAGTGCAGTACGGTATTGCGGTAACGTCGTACTTCGGTCTACAATTTATATTTCAAGCGTAAATTTAAGCGCAAGTGATAAACTACAGTACAATTAATCAATTAGAGGCATTAAGTAAAAACATAATTAGTGAGAGGTGCAAACTAGAGCAATTGCATTCAGGACGTGGGCTATCAAAGTTTACGTAGTTTAACAATTAATATCTCAATATCATTAAAAGTGAAAGCACAACATGAGTTTATCCAAAATGCAGGAAAGAAGCAGCTAGAGCTAAAGTTTTACTATTCCAAACAAGATTACGGTTGTTAGCAATAATAATTTTAACCATTAAAATTATCGTAATCATAATGAAAACGTACCTTGAATACTTTCTAATATTGCAGTTTCAAATTCAGCAACTTGCTCAGTTTATCAATTTAAAACAAACAAAAATAATCGACGTTACGTCGGTAACACTTAACTGCTAATTGATTTGACTTGAACACATAAACGTTACAAAGAGGATGTGCAACAAACGCAAAACAGAAATTTAGGTTAGTCTGAGCGGCTCTTCGCCTCTTAATACAGTAGATGCGAGAAAAACTGATTTGCATACTGTAATACGTTCAAAATCTTCTATAAACCAATTCTAAGGGTTCGAATCTCTTCGCGGCAAAGTAGAAATTTACGGAAGAGGCGTGCAATATTTTACACTGCCTACCTGTCTACCACACACGGTGGAGGCTTCATACTGTCCCTTTGATTGCTGAACGTCAAGCAGGGAAGCCGTGAATACCTTTTTTTATAGTCTTCGATTTGACCCGACCGGGAATCGAACCCTAGTCTACCGTTTCAAAAGTAGACGCTCTATCCACTCGACTACTGATCAGTAAAGAAATCCAAGGACAAGTCATAAAGAGAGTTTGGTCATCGGTTGGATTCCAAAAATTTTTCGGCAAACAAAGTAGTTTGGCAGACCATTTGCCGTTTACGTGGCAAAAGATCGAGTGTCACGTACTTCATCAAGGATTTTGCTGATTCTTCTGGTAACATTCGAACGGATGAGAATGAAATCCTTCCACGATGGAGGGAATACTTTGAAGATCTTTTGAATCCTGTAAAGGCATTGACTCATTACACGCAGGAAGTGATACATTTGAGGAAGAGGAAGTTTTCACTGAGGCAGAAGTGGCAATGGCAATTAAAGGAATAAAATGTGGAAAAGCTGCTGGTGAAGATGAAATCAGATCAGAGATGTCGAAAGCGCTGACTGGAAAAGGAATTCTCTGGTTAACGCGAGTGTGTCAAGTTGCGTGGAAGTATGGCAAAACTCTCACAGATTGGCAAGCAGGTGTGATTATTCCGATATTCAAGAAAGGAGATTACAAGCAATGTATGAACTACAGATGGATATCACTCCTTAGCTTGCCAGGAAAAGGTTATGCCAAATGCATTGAAAAAAATGCCGAGAAATAGTGGAATCAAAACTGGAGGATGGCCATTGGCCAATGCGGTTTCTGTCCGCATCGCAGCACCACCGGCCAGATCTTAACTTTGAAGTAAATCTACGAGAAATCTTGGGAGTATGGCAAAGATCTCTTTGCATACTTTGTCGATCTTGCAAAAGCATATGACCGAGTTCTTCGGAATAAACTTTGAAAGGTTTTGCGGGAGTATGGCGTTGATGGTCAGTTGTTACGCGCCATTAAGTCATTCTACTGCCGACCGGAGATTTGTGTTCGGGTAAATGGCTAGCAATCAAAGCCGTTCCATGTGGGCGTTGGACTCCGACAAGGTTGCGCTTTGTCACCTTTCCGTTTGATTGTTTATATGAATTGGATCAACAAATACTGCCAAGTAGATGAGTGAGCTACGATTAAAAAGTGCAAAATTAGTCGTCTGCTATTCGCTGACGATTTATTTGATTCTATTTTTTTTCATAGCATCTGGCCTCCATGGCGCGTGAAATAGCTTTGCAGATGCATGCGACACCGCCGGAATGAAAATAAGCACGACCAAAACTGAGGTACTTCACCTTTCAAGAAACCCTGATCAGTACGTATTGCAAGCTAATGGAGCGACATTGAATTAAGCAGGTAAAGAAATTCATGTATCTTGTGGTTTCATTCAAGAGTGATGGAAGGCAAGTCGAAGAACTGGATACCCGAATTAGCAAAGCTAGTGCAAAAATGCTAGTTTTGCACTTTTCAGTTGTCATGGAACGAAAACTGTAGAAAAAGGCAAAGCCCTCCATTTTTAAAGCAATTTTTGTCCACATTCTTACCTATGGTCATTAATGTTGGGTAATGACCGAAAGAGTGCGATTGCGAGTGCAAGCGTCCGAAATGAAGTTTTTACGAAAAATCGAAAAAGTTGCGCTATTTAACAAGGTGCATAGCTTTGAGATTCGAAAATCTTTTATCGTCGAGTTGCTGTTTATCCGAGCTGAAAAATCTCAGCTTTGATGGTTTGGCCGTGTAAGCAGAACGTCTCAGAAAAGACTACCCAAACAAGCTTTACATGCCAAACCAAATGGGAGAAGAGAAATTGGACAACCTACAACTAGATGGACTCATTACATTGAGCATGTAATTGTAATTGTAATTACATTTTATTCACCAAGTTGCTGTGGCCAGGAGACAGCGAAGGGACCTTTCGGTCTTCGAGTCAAGCTGCCACCTGCCCACCTGCCTACCACACACGGCGGAGGCTTCATACTCTCCCTTTAATTGCTGAACTTCAAGCAGGGAAGCTTGTGAATACTAATTTTTATAGTCTTTGGTTTGACCCGACCGGGAATCGAACCCGAGTTTACGTTTCAGTAGCAGACGCTCTATCCACTCGACCACTGATCGGTTAGGATGGAAACGCTTGGGATTCCACTCAAGAAAAATGATGGATGTGATGGAAGGCCGTGAAGTGTGGCGGCTTAATCTCAGCTGCCCCCGCACCCTCACGGAAAAGTGGGCAATGAAGAAAAAGAATGAAACACTCTTTTAACAACATTCCTAGTTGTGTAACTCCCTACCTTCAACAACATCACATTCAGATTCTTGTATTATTTTTAAAACACTCATCATCTATTATTTCCAGATCTCCTAAAAAGTTTTCGACAAGAGATATTCAAAAGTGTGTCAACGAACAGTTCAACCCAATTGCAGGAAAGAACAAACAGTATCTCATCACAGGACCACCGACGTTTACTATCAATGGTAATTTGTGTTGTTTCAAGTACTAATTCACGTAACATTGTGATAACGTAGTAAAGAAAGCTTGCGTTTCAACTGGTCGCAAAACAAAGCAACTCGTGAAACAACGCTAGCGTAATAAAAAAAAACGTCGTTCACATTCTTGCTTAGGAGATTATAAAATTGCGCTTGGAACGTGGGAACTAATAAAGAGTCTATGGTGCGAATGAAGAGAATAATAAAATAAAAGTGTAAACAAAAAAAGGATTGAAAGTAACTCAATTCAACATTTATTGCGTCCAGCGTTTGATACACTGACACAGCGTTTAAATAATACGAGACACATGATCATATTAATGTGCACAATTAGCAAATGACATTAGGGAAGGACAGGCGGACTGCCAAGGGACCGTTAGATCTTTGATTCAAGCAGCCACCTTATATCTTAATAGGCAATTTGCCTGTTTATTCGCATGAAAACTAATAGTTTTTAGATGTCACTAACAATTGAAAAAAAAACAACTTGTTGAAGTAAACCAAGCATCATCAAAGCATATCTTCATTAATCACATTTTCGAAATAAAATTGTGGTTGTTGAGTTTACACAGCCAATGGCTAATCTTCTACCATTCGGAAACTCGTGACAACAAAAATTACAGTTACAACTTCATGACAAAAATTGTCTTATATACTTTGCCTTGCCAAATGCCAACCTCAATTTTACGTTTGACTGACATTGCAGAGCCGTACCTCCACGCATCTTCAGAATATACGTCGGGAAAGAAAAAGATTCAAAAAAGTGTTCTCGAATCCCCTTTAATAGAAACAAGACACGGACACGTTCAGTGCTTGCGGTTTTGCTTCAACGCTTTCACACGCTCAAAAACTGCTAGAAGATCACTCGATGTGTGGATGCAGTACATGGATAACAGCACGAAAAAGATGGAAAATACGAAACACATGCTTTTTAATTTCTCCTCATTGAATGAAGAATGGGGTTTGTATTGGAACCACACCGAGGTTAACATCAGAGGAAATTATAACAAGTACTACAAGGTATGCTTTGCATTGGGACCTGTAAAAACTTTTTATTTGTTTTTTATCGACACAGTAGCTGTGATTAATGCTGTGTTAAATTTATATTTGTTTCTTAAGTATTTTTCTGGAATTTTTGAAATTATCCTTAAAAAAAAAAACAATTTCCTGCTGTATGTGTGTAATAAACTTAAGAAAAGTTCAATTCTAACTTAAAAATGACATACAATCAATTAACTTAGGTACGAGATTTCCTATTAATAGTCCAATGGCAAAATTTCCATGTAAATGAAGTAAATTGCGACTTTCTGTTAGAGCCAAATAATTTTCTATTTCCGACTTACATTAACCCAATTCAGTGCCTAAAACGATTGTATTTGTCCAAGGCAATCGTTTTCTGTGTGTGTAAATTGAAAAACTAGGTCCTTCAAAAATAAAGCATTTACTGCTAAGTTTTTCTGCAGCTAAGCGGTATTCTACTTACCCATCTGTTCGTTGCATTCTGGTTACACTAACTTTGCTCACAATTATTGTAAATGTAATAGTATTTATCCTTCTGAGAACCTCTTATTGTTTATTAGGGTGTATCGTTTTTGACTTTTTTTTTAAATCTAGATGACTAGCGATAAAAAGTGGCACATGCATGAAAAAATGACGTGTGCAAAATTTTATCAAAATTGGGGGAGCTTTTGAGGTTCCGCCGAGGGGGGTAAAATTCAAATTTTGGCAAAAAAGGAGCAATTTAAGTAATGTATGTAATGAAAATAAAAATATTTTAACCTGGCTAGAACCAAAATTGCAGTTCTAGGTCTGCAAAACATTATTCTAAAACTTGTTTTGTATTGGTATAAAGATTTCAGGTCCCGCTTTGGCAGTAGATAAACCCTAAGTTTGCTAAAATTTAGGAAATTTGTATTTTTTAATAGGCAGTTACATTCAAATTAAGTGAGTGTCACATAGAAAGTTTGTGAACTGCCAGTTAATTTTCCAATTTTGTTCAGCGCTGCTTCTTTGATATTACAACAATGTGGCGTTGGTATCGAGTTTTGCCATTTATATGAACATCAGATAGCTAGTTTTATACCCTTTTCTACTGATAGCAGATAACGAAATTCTCAGATCTGCCTGAAATTTAATCAGTGGTGGCAAGTTATTTTTTAAAAGTAATACATTGGTCAAAAAAATGAAAAGATATAAATATTATCACCAGCTACCTATCTTTGAATTGGTCAAAAAAGCGACTCAGTTGCAGTCTAGAAAGTTGCAGTTATTACAGTTACAAACCCTGCTTGTGGGCGAAAGTTTGGACCGAGAGGCAAAATTTTGAACTAGTTACAGTAACTAGTTACTGCCCACCGCTTGGTTTATAGTAATTAGTTTGTTAAAGCAGTTTAGAAGGCACTGGTTAGTGCAATGTTAATAATTACGCTCATTTTTTTCAGGAAGTTTATTTAAAAGTACTAAGCGTTTCATCTTTAGTAACTTTTTTATTTTTCTATATTGTCAATTGACGTCATGAGTAGTGGTCCTAGACGCAAAGATGTGGAAGCAGTCAAATTTTTAATGCTTCCGCTTCCAGCTCCTCTTGAAGTTTTAAGCTTCCGAGTTCGCTTCCGCTTCCTCACTTTTGGATTTTTTTGCTTCCGCTTCCGGCTCCGGATAGAATTATTCGCTTCCGAGTTCGCTTTCGCTTCCAGTCTCTTTCATCAAACTGCTTCCGCTTCCACAAAAATTTAACCGCTTCCGCTTCCACATCCCTGCTCAGTAAGAAACAGCTAATTGGGACTTTGTGTGAGCGCGTAGTTTTTTTATTTTTGCTCGCAAATTCGGTAGATGTGGATTGATTTGCTCATAACTAGCAACAGTAAAACCTAGAAAGTTGAAATTTGGACTCAACATGAAAATTAATGAATGCGTTTTGTGTGCCAGTTTTGGGGATCCTAGATCACGTGATCGTGAATTGACACTCAAAAGAACATAAAAAATGCGATTTTTGGCTTGAAAGTTTATTAATTTGCCTATAACTCAAAAACTACTTGGCGTGCAAAGCTGAAATTTGTAAACAATCTGGTGCTTAATAATAGTTCATGCAAACCGAGTTTGAAACCGCCCTGTCACGTGACCAAAATGTTACCGGCCGAATATGGGCAGAAAGTGGACATTTTTTGAATCGATATATTTGGGTAGATACCGATTTTGATGGAAAATGATTTGTGTTTTTTGAGCACACTATCAACCGCCTTTCTTTTTGGTATGTTCGTTACCCCAACCTGAATACTATTTTTCTTCTTTTTTTTCTTTTTTTTTTCTCAAGCTATCTACTTTTAAACCGCTAAACGCACAATATTTAAAGTTTGAGCGATTAGATATATCAAGGAGGACTAGTGCGGGAATGAAATCGGGATATCCAGGTTGGGGGGATCCCCCTCAAACAGGCCCTCCAAAACTTGAATACGTCAAAATTTCGGAGTAGGTAGACGTTAAAAATAAACTAAACCTTACGAAAATTGGGGGTGCCACATTGGAGGTTTTCCCCAAACAGGTCCTCCGAAATTCAAACTTTTTAACTATTAAAGCTAAGCCAACAAAATTTTTAAGGTAAGTAAACATAAAGGAAAGATAAAATTTGATTAAATTTGGAGGTACCGGTACCAAAATGGTGGTCCTCCCCAAACGAGGCCGCCAAAATTCAAAACTTTTTAAACATACACGTTAGAGAAATGGAATTTTCAAAATAGATAAATATAAGTTAAAGATAAAATATAACAAAATTTGGGGAAACCAAATGAGGATGTTCCTCTCAAAGGGGGCCACCAAAAGTCAAACTTTTTAACCACTCATACTAGACATATGAAATTTTCAGGATAGGCAAGTACAAAAAAAAGTTAAGATTTGACAAAATTTGGGAGTACCAGAATGAAGAGATTTTTCTCAAACAAGAACATTAAAATTCAATTTTAACCACTTACACTAAACAGGTTAAATTTTCAGAATAGGTAAATATGAAGAAAAGATAAAATTTGACAAAATTTGTGGGTACCACAATGGGGGTTCCCCTCAAACGAGGATTCCAAAATTCAAACTTTTTAATTGTTTAAGCTAGACACAGCAAATTTACCATGCTATTCTCATCGACCTGTGACAACTTGTGAGTGAAGCACTAAGTGGGAAAAAAAATTTTGATTCCCCTCTTTTTTTGGAATTTGTCAAATTATATCATTCAAGAATGAAGTTTTTGTGGTAAAAACATAAACGATTTAATAAAAACTTACATAAATGCCTGTTTTAAATTTGCGTAATTTTAGCACTTTTTATTTTAGTTTATGCTGTTGAGAAGGGAGCTTTAATTTCGAAACAACCGGCATACCAATACTCAGTACTTAACTTGTAGGGGGGACGCGTACCCCCATCGAGAGTTAGCGTCCCCCCATCGAGATTTAGGTGTCCTCCCATAGAGAGTTGAGCGCTGGATGACCAGAGGAAAAATAGCCATCCAGGACTAAAAGATCCTACAAATTTCCTGCCGAAAATGGTCGCAACCTGCGGCCAAGACCTTTTTTTTTGGTCTGCACCTGATTTCGGGGAAAAATAACTTCGATTTCCGGCGAAGACCTTTTTCTTGTTTTTGGTCTTCATTCAATTTCGGCGGCGGAAATACATCATTTCCACTAAACTTTCTGTAAAGTTGGTCAAGGCTGCAAATGCGTCCCCCCATGCAAAATTTTACAATTTAAGTACTGCCAATACTACAATATGTTGGATTGCGATGCGAAAGAGCGTTTTCAAAATCATACATGGCTGCAAGTTTGGTTAATCTTACGAAATTTGCTTGTGAGTCGCTGAAATTTTAAAGACCGCTTTACGTTGCTTCAAATGGAGTGAAAAACTGTTAAGAACTCGTAAAAAGTGCTGAGATTTGACGCTATATTGTAAACTGTTATGCGATGACGTTTCTCGATTATTTTTGATAACTTCGAGAGATAAATTTTGAACTCGAAAAATGACAAAACGATTTAAGTTAGTAAAACAAAATTTGAAAGGGCGCATTTAAATTATTGATCTAACTATGAACGACTACATTTTATACAAATTTATTCAAAGCAATCAGATCACTATTTTAAAGCTTTATAAAGTTCAGTAAAGGTGGGATAACGCCGCAAAGTCCCCAGCCATCGCTTGCGATGTCACGATGTTTTGCAGACCTAGTACTGTAGTTTTGCTTCTAGCCAGGTTAAAAACATTTTTATTTTCAATACATACATTGACTTTAAAATTGCCCCTTTTTTGCCAAAATTTGGATTTTTACCCCCCTCGGCAGAACCTCAAAAGCTCCCCCAATTTCGATAAAATTTTGCACACGTCATTTTTTCATGGGTGTGCCACTTTTTATCACTGGCCATCTAGATTTTGGAAAAAAAATTCAAAAATGATACACCCTACTGTTTAATCTCCGATGTGATATTATCGCCGACATTTCGAAACAGTTAAAAAATGAGACCAGAAAATTGAGATAGTGGCTAAAATAATTCCGCACTTTAGCAGCGGAACGTTATATTACTTTCGCATTTAGCTGGTTAATATTCATCCGAAGATTATGTTACGTAGAATAAGTTAATCGGGATTTAATCGCTAAAATTTTATTACGTCGAGCAGCTCTACTTCAAAGCAACTTTATACCAGCACACATTCCTAAAGTCAAAATGTGCCCGAAATTTTAACGTATCTGCTGACATTTCACTTGCTGACATCACAGTCACTAACCTACCCTGTGAAGGTGAGTGTGGTTTGCTGAGGCTCTAGATTTGGCCGGTATGGTTGTTATGTAATTACATGTTTGTTTATCAAGTTGTCTTGGCCATGAACCTGCGAAGCGCAATTTGATTTTTAAAACTATAATCAATGTCATTTTTACCTGTCTGTTACCAGTGCTGGGCATTTCCACAAATCCAAAATTGCGGACTCGAGGTTTTGACTTGCGGATTTGCGAACCGCTTTCTTACCGTAAACATTTGCGGATTTGCGGCGAAAAATTGAAATGTACTGCAAAGCAACAACATCGCTGGGATTGTTTCTTTGCAATTTCCAGAAAAGTATGTTTTTACGATTCAATGTATTGGGAGATTTGGGTAGATGTATTTTCAACAGTGTTGGGCAAGTTAATGAGAAACCTTAACTTTGTTAAGAGTTAATTCGCTAAAAATTTTCTAGCAATTTTTTAACTCAGCTAAAGTTAAGTAGTTAACTGACAAACAAAAGTAACGCAAGTTAAAGTTAAAAGTTAATTTTTTTATAAGAATTCATTGTTAACCTGCAGTTGATGCCCAATAAAATGTAATCTTTATAAAATACTTTATGCGTAATGGTAATCACTTTACAGAGTAAAATTATTACGGCACTATACTCGATTGCAAACAATTATTATTTTTATGGCATTAGGGCGCGTAGTGTAGCCTGGAAATTTAACGGATTAACGTAAACATTAAAGTAGTTTAACAAAAGTTGTAAATAATAAGTTAACTCGCAGAAGCTTTTTAACTCGTTAATGAAAAACTTAACTTCCTTTTTACAAATTAACGAGTTGTTGCTTACCGCTGTTTATAAAGTAGTACACCCCCTTACCAAGCTCCTCTGCTATGGAACGGTAATTTTCCATGGGTGCTGCTATTCTTGAAGTGAAATGTGTCAGCTTAACGTTAAAAAACTTCCAGCGGCTTGTTTTTCTGAAGCGAAACTTAGACTTTTTGAAGTGGTAAGGGTTGCACAATACGACTTTGATGACATGGCCAGCGCGTCTAGAAAATAAATAGGCTGCAAACCATCTAACATTTTCAATCTTAGTGTATCTTTTTAGATTTTTTGTTTTTAGTTTGGTTAATTCTGTTTTTGGAATGCATACTTTTGATTACATGCCTAGCCGCTCAAGAACTTTTCCAAGATTTTTGGAAATTAATATTACTGCAGGCTTTGGAACCCTAGAGAAAATTTCTGTATCCTGGATAATCTTGTGATATTTGATGATGCATAAATAATACAACACTAAGCATTTTTAATTTTCCAAATTTTGTGTATTATGCAAACACTGCGTCAAAATGTTTAACCTATTTTTTATTCAAGAAATGGCATAAATTTCTGAGCAGTTAGCGGCGTTACTGCCCCAAATTTTTCTAAAATTCACGAGCTAAGTTGGTCAAATTGACAAACTTTTCGGCAGGTAAATTACTACGGCACATTGATCTTGTAGATTTTTGACACCACCAGCAAACTGGCTACTGTCGAAACAAATTTCTGATTTAACAGTGACCAATGCTTAAACCTGCGTTGCATACCGAAAAGCAAGACTTAAAACCTAAATTTTCTATTTTTGCAACCACCTGTAGGTTCTGACTGCTCAGCGCCAAACATAAACATAGAATTTAAAATAAAAGCGAATTTTTAATTAAAATTCAATATCTGCACCGTTATTATATTGCATGCAATTTGAAAGCTTTTAAAGCACCATTCTTATCTAAAGTTCGACTAGAAGTTCAAGCAATAAAATTTCACGCAATCATTTATCAGGACTGTGCAGTATTGCAATTGAAATAAAATATACAAAGAAACCGAACTTTTGGCTTGTTCTTCTTACACCTAGCACATTTTCGTCTTTGCAAAAGTTTGCCTGTATATGAGCACCTTGAAAAACAATTTAAAATCTTTTTGCACTAGCACGGTAGCAAAAAGAAAAACAAACAAAACAAAAAACGTTAACTGCAATTATCAAGTTTGAACTAAGTTATTTTGATTGGGATTCGCAATTTGCCATGCGTGATGAAATAGCAGGAAGGGACAAGTGGCGGATTTAGAGGGGGGGATGCATCCCCCCCACCAGCCTAAACATAACGTGCATATGCATAATGTTAAAGATTTAAAAAAAAGCAATCAGTGAATACTCGATAGGCCGGGTGACTGCGATATAATTTCTTAAGCCATTGGGGGGGTGGGGTAGGGCGGGGGGAGGAAAAAGCTATTTTTACAGCAAACTTTTTACAAAGCAGAAATTTGTTTTTTACAGGTCCGATTGATTTGAAAGCGCCAAACTAGCAAAATTCACAACTCGCACTTTTCAAGGATAAAGGCATAACACAACAGGAGTTCAATTATGGCGCATTTTTGCTCAAACCACACGCAATACCAGTAGCGTAGCCAGGGGCGGGGGGGGGGGCTATAGCCCCCCTATTGATATGTCGACCAAAATGCAGAATGGGAAAAACACTACGTTTTTAGCACTTTGGAGACTGTTTTATGCACCGCAGTGGACTAAATAGTGATTTAAAACATCTTTTGAAACATATGTTTAGGGGGAAGGGAAATAATTTGTCAAAAATAAAACCAACAAATAAATGAAAACTTTGGAAAATGGTAAAAAATAAGCAATCAAATTTGATCGCTAGTGTAAAAATGCTAAACATAGGTGTCATCAACAAATATACTATAAACTAAGGAATAGGGGGAGGGGCTATTCAGTATTAGTTCATTACCAATCATTTTTCTCAAATCTCTTTTCATTAGCCCCCCCAATTATTTTTCCCCCATAAACTGTATACGAAATAGATTACTCCGTGATAGCTTTATTGAACTATTCGATTTTATAATTTAGCAGCATCTAAACAAGAAAACTAACTTTTTACCAATAGCCATCTCCCAAATAGCCCATTTATGCCACTAGTTTAATCATGTTTGCACTGCCAATTTCTAAGCCACGTTTTAAAAGCATTAGTTTTTAATCAAAATAACCCTAAAATGAAGTTATTTCTGCATAAAAATGCAAATTTTTCGAGCGCTGAGGGCTCCGGCGGCTGTGGGCTTTGCCCCCAAACCCCCATTGGCCTCCGGCGGCTGGATGCTCCACCACCCCCTAACACAGCCCCACTCAATTGCGAATTTCTGGCTACGCGCCTGCGCAATACAGTAGTGCGGTTTCGCACAAAAAGGGTGTCGATTTGATAGAACATCACGTAAAATGTCTTCTGGAATGTAGTTTTATTACATTGTTAGTTACGGTATGCTGAATGAACACTTGAACAAAATAGACTTTTTGACAATAGAAATATCAAAGTTCGATGCAGGTAGTTTTTACTCATTCTGTGTGAGTAGCGCAGACGAGGGAGGGCCGGGGGGCTTTTGCCTCTCCCCCACCCATTGGCCTGTCGACCAAAATGCAGAATAAGAAAAATACCACGTTTTTAGCACTTCTGAGACTGGTTTTCGGACTAAAATGAACTAAAACGTGATTTAAAGCATCTTTTGAACCATATATTCAGGGGGGCTAATTTGTCAAAAATAAAACTCACAAATCAATAAAAACTTTGAAAAATGGCCAAAAATAAGCAATCAAATTTAATATAGCTCAATGTAAATGCTTAACATAGTTTTTATCAACAAAAATATTATAAACTCACGAACAGGGGGGATCTATTCAGTATTGGTTAATTACTGATCACCTCTCTCAAATATCTTTCCATGAGCCCCCCTCCAATTATTTTTCTCTATAAAATAAAGTCGAAATAGATTACTCCGTGTGAGTTTTATTAAACTATAGGATTTTATGATCTACCAGCATGTAAACAAGAAAAAATTTTACAACTAGCCACTTCTCACATAGCCCATTTATGCAACCGGTTTAATCATGTTTGCACTGCCAATTGCTATGCCACGTTTTAAAAGCATTATTTTTTATCAAAATAGCCCTAAAATTTAGTTATTTTTGCAAAAAGATGTAAAATTTTCGATCGCTGGGGGCTCCGCCCCCAGACCCCCAAAGCAGCTCCCTCATTGCGAATTTCTGGCAACGCGCCTGTTCTGTGTAGATGCAGACGGTTATGCATGCGAAAGTTTAATGAATACGATTTTTGACGCAGGAAAGACAAAAAGAGCGTTTTATGTTATTAATTTGAATTGAATTGGTTAAATCAACGACATGAAACTAGTTTTATGTCATTGGTTAAATTTTAAAAAATATTTTATATACTTGTAACGTTTTTGGAATGGGACGGATCAAAAATATCCCCAACAAGTTTGCGCGAGGTCAAGAACATTAATCACAAACGTGCAAAATTTTGAGATTATACACAATTTGTGCTCATAAATTTTATCATCCCCCCCACCAAAGATTTCTAGATCCGCCACTGGAAGGGACATTGACAACGAACTGCCCTCCATTTCATCACTTAAGCATTAAATAGTAGTTTATAAGCTTGTAAATTATCTTTTTCAAGAACGCAAAAGCGCATATTCGAGCAATTAGAACTTTTACGTACCGTGACTCAATGAAGATTTGTGCTTCTCCGTTTATCCTATACAAGTACAAGTATGTACATTGTACAGTAAATCTACTAAGGATTTTCAACTCAACAAGTGTATTGTAATTAGAAGTTAGCTAGAACGAGCGACAAAAGTGACTACAGGTGAGGTCGCGCTCTTCCAAGTTTCCACTCCAGCTACCAGAGTCGCAGCCATAGGCGTAGCCAAAAGGGGCGCAGGAGGCCCGCCCCCCCCCCCAATTAATATTCCTCCAATGACAACAATGTGACAAAAAATAATATTATTTCTTCAGTTTCAGTTTCTTTCATCATTTTTCGCCTACAACAGTAATCAACGACAATATTGACGACCAGGGGCCCCGGGCCTCTCAATTCAATTTTTTTGAACCAATTTAAATGTATAACGTGGGAGTAATTGAGAATTTTCGTCCTAAAGTTGCTATTTCAGACCCTCATTTAACCTTTTTATGAACATAGTGCAATAGCTAGGACCGGATTTACCATAATATGGCACAATACCAGCTATGGGCCCTGCGCTCAGATGGTGAGGCTTAATTTTTTTCTTCACCTATATTTGGCAGAAAGATGTTGCAAAAATCTCCAAAGTGTCAAGGACACCAAGTGGTGTAAATGCGGCCCTGCAATAACACGGTTAGTAGGCGCAACCATCCATTGTACCATTTTTAAAAACAACAATCCTCTTCTACCTCTCCAGCTTTTAGACGACAAAATACTTTTTAAAAAAATTAGTTGCAGAGGAAATGCTCATAGAACAAATTTTTTAATTTGAATTGAGGAGGGCTGGGCCCCCTGGTCGGAGGCTTACAACATGTTCTCCTACAACTGGTTATTTTTATGACAAAACAAAAATCTCTGAGGAAAATCTTCGATAATAAATTATTATTTACAGCTAAAATATTTCACGAGGAAATGTACCTTGCTTTCCCTTACCTGGGCCAAATCATTTACAAAATTTAACCACAAAATGCAAGATTTTAAACGTGTTTTGGACTTAAATTGTAAGTAAAAGAAGGAATGAACAATTTAATTGTTTCAATTGGCTTTCAAATGTTAAAAATCTAGTTCTTTCTAATGGCTCTAAACACGTACGAACTGTGACCCAATGGCATTAAATGTTCTAGTTTTTCCAAAAAGTACAAACAATCGTCTTGCGGCTGGGGGCTTCGCCCCCAGTCCCCATTTCCTCCGGCGACTGGAAGCTCCGCTCCCAGACCCTCGTCTGTGATACGATCAAGTTACACTGGTTTTTTGCTCAATACGTCTCCCAGTTTACACTTTTTACTTTTGGTTTAATCCCTCTCCCTACAGCAAAATTCTGGTATGTACCAAACACTGGCCACGGCTTCTGATCTTCCGATCTACAATATCTTTGTCCGACAAAAAGTTTGTTTTTCAAAAAAATTTGATGACGTCATTGCATGTAAATTGTGATTTACACTTTTACCAGTTGATTTACATTTACGTCATTGCATGTTAATTGTGATTTACATTTTGCGTTTTTACCAGCACGACCCAAACCTCATCATAATCTAGTCCAGTGGGTTCAACCCAACACCCTGGTTGCGTTATTGCCTTTTTAAATAAGACGCTTTACAATGATTTTCTCTGGTTGGTGACTTCAAACAAATAGCAAATTTACTTTTAAGTCAAACGTTAAACGGAAAACTCGATAATGGCCTACTTCTAAGCTGGTGTAGAATCGCCCAAAGAATTATTTCTCGCGACAGGAGAATGAAGTTTTATCAATTATTCAAGCATTCAATTCAGTAGAAAACTGATGCATCTTTTCCATTTCGCTGGCATTGTGATGGCGGTATTCCATATTTGTGTAGGGTGGGAGGTTTGCAAACTTTCCTCTCATAGCTCTAACTTTGTCTCCTGTTTATTGTATGCAAGGGGTTGAACATGATTGCGAAAAAATTTTCCCTCCGTATAAGTGGTGATTTGGATGCAAGCTAACTTCTTTTCTTTTCGCCTTGCTGTTGTTCTTCTCACATCAGGTGGTGCAATTCCACCGAGAAGATATAGATTGCTTATATTGGTAAGCTTCGAACATCCTATGATGTTGCGACAGACACTGTTCAAATTAATTCAACATTCATTGCGTCCAACTCACAAGCACTTGAATTAAACAAAACACATTAGTCGCATTGATATATATACTTTGCAAGGGAAGGACAGGGGGCTGCAAAGGGACCGTTTAGATCAGTGGTTCCCAACCGGGGGCCACGGGACGTTAAGCAGGGGACACGGGACCTTGGACAAAAAAATACCTGTTTTGGTCGAATATATCTATCAGAACAAAAATGCTGAAAAATCCCTCAAGAAAAATTCCGCTAAAAATACCTTCGGTTTGAGCAGTAGCGTACGCAAGATTTTGAAAAGGGGGGGCCAGGAACTTCAGAAAATTTGAGGAGAACAAAGATCAGAATAAGAAATTGTTCCACCCAAAATCAGTCCGATTTTTTGCTCAAAATTAGGTGAAGAGCAAAAAAAAAAGGTCTTCACTCAAATTTAGTCCCATTTTTTGCCCAAAATTAGATGAAGAGCATAAAAAAAAGGTCTTCACTCAAATTTAATCCGATTATTTGCCCAAAGTTGGGTGCAGGCCTAACACAAACGCATAAAACATACCCTTTTGTGTGATCAAAGCTTCTGCCCAACTTGCAAGGAGGGGGGATGCATACAACATACCCTTTGTGCATAAAACATACCATGGTCCAATGCCCCCCATAAATACGCCCCTGGTTTTGAGATAAGACCTTTTTTTTGGTCTTCAACGAAAATTCGGGAAAAATATTTTTAATTTGAGATGAAGACTTTTTTTTTTGGTCTTCAACAAAAATTCTGGAAAAACTACCTTTAAGTTTGGTCTTCAATCGGTTTAATATTGCGACTGCCAATTTTCTAGCTGCGCAGGGGGCCACTGGTGCTAAGGGACTCTAGAAGGGGGCCACTGGTGCTAAGAGACTCTAGAAAGGGGCCACAGACCATCAGAGGTTGGGAACCACTGGTTTAGATCTTCCAGTCCAGCAACCACCCTATTTTGGAAAACAATTTGCCAGTTAATTTAAATGATAGCTAATAGCATTTATATGTCGCTGTTAAGAGCAGTGTTAAGTTTTTGGCATGAGTTGATTTCGCCCAAACCGAGCAACCATTTTCAAATAAGCTGTGAGACAAATGTAACAAAGTGGGGGTACTTGCTACTTGCCCCACTGCTTGCGAACGTGATCTAGAATTCCAAAGCATTGAGCATCTCTTGCAATATATCGTCAAGGAATTGCGCTACCAAAAAGATCTGACAGACTACAACTCCATTGTTCAAGACTGTGTCAGACGGTGAAAAAACAAAATTTGATAAAACGTTAGAAGAAGTCGAAAACTTTCTATCTGCTAGACCACCAATCGGCTAATGCAAGTGACTTATTTGTACTTACAGTAATTCAGTGATGGATGTAGGAGTCTCGGCGACCGGGACAAATTTCCATGTCAAGACCCTTAATCCTACCAAAGTCTGTTACTCCGACCAGGCCGGATTTGCCTAATAACACAATGGCACAGCGCCAGGGGCGCAGAGCTTGTTTTTTTGCTTTTGATCCTCACAGAAAAATGCAGCGAAACCCTGCAAGAACCTTTATTTTGTTGTATTCATCTTCATTTGGCAGGAAAATGCAGCAAAAATACCAAAAGTGCTTATGGCCCCGCACAATTTAAGCCGGCTTTCTCGGGACCCTTATTTAGGGCCAAATTGTAACAACGAAAAGTTGTTGCTGCTGAGGTCCGATGCATGTACCTCTCTTTCCTCCGCCCGCTTCACTGCTGAAGCAGATCCTAAGGCATTTTTGACGACTTTCTAACTCTTAGAATTGCTAATTTAGGCGCATCATTTTTAAAATAGATCGATCTAATTTTTTCGCATCGCTGAAGGTTTTTTGATGTTTTTTTTTTGATTGCCAACAAAAATTTGAGTTGTTTTTAAGACCTGATCAAAGCTTTTAACTACAAAACTGAATTTTTTTCCAACATGATTTTCCAACCGTGGACACCATATCAAACTTAACTTCTTGTAAATTCTGTCGGTACGATCATTTTTGTATCTGCAGAAGAGGAATCAAATGTTGACGAAATTCGAGGCGAGCAATCTATTGGAATCAATCTGGAATCTAAACACGAAAAAGGAAATCTTCTTTCTTTGGCCGTAAGTTGAATAAGTGGGGTTTATAAAACTTTGCTATAAAGCAAATAATTATTGCCAGTACAGTTGCAAACTGGAACAATGATCAAGATGAAATGAACTATGAGTATCAGCGTTTACAGGCAACTGCTAGGTACAAGCTTTCGAAAGTTTGACACTTGCTTTAAATAAAATTTCTAATAAAACGCTCCTGTAAATTTTAAATGATTTTGGAATTAATGCTGACTCATTATACTTCTTTTATTATTGATAGCTCGAATTCTGGTAATTTTTTTGTTTCTTCTCTGATCTATATCTCTGGCACTTAGCAGTCTACTGAAGAGTTGAACTACCATTACAGAGTTGTGAGTCGGGCCGCGCTTTTTGAGTCGGGCATGCTCAAAATAATTTTGCAACACACAATAACACTTGATTTGAACATCACTACCATTATTATCACACAAAGTGGTTATTATTTCATCACAATTTATCAATAAGAAGTTTTATTTAGTCATACAAAACAAAAGTTATTCAAAGGAAAAGTGCAATAATTAATTGTATACTTTTTTAAACCTACAATGTAGCTTTCGAGTTTTTCGTGCTTGGTTCGGGCTTCAAGTTCTTTGCAAGTTCTTTCAAGTCGTGCTCATATTTGCGGGTTTGGAACCGGTTTGGGCGTGGACTAGTCGCCCGTTTACAACTCTAAAGCACTGAAGGAACTTGGCTGGCACGGCTAAATACCACTTCCGTTTTGGTCAAATGGACTTGAAGTCACCGCATTTCTAAAATTTTAATAGTGAGGAATGAAGTACAGTTTTCAAATTCGAATTCTCGAAAAAAACGTGCTTTTTTGCTTTAGAGCTGTGCTCCGCTTTGGCAACAAAACTGCGGTTATGCGCGAGAAGCAAATGGAATCTGTTACAAATTATTGGTCAACGGGTCACAAGTGGAAAATCTAAAAACCTTAAAGCCTTTGACCAGAAGTAAGTGGAAGTTGGAGCACAATGATACGAAATTGATCGGTTTCTGTAAAACATGCTTCAACTACGGTAAAGAGTAGGCAACTCAGAATTTTCTGTTTAAATTAAGTGCAATCGGTAAGGGATTGGCCTGCAAAACCTTCAAATTTATGGTGTTAAGCTTATTTTGGGGATCTGAGACCTATAATTTATACATATATAAGCTACTTCCAAACCTCAACCAATAACTGAAAAGAAGAGTAGGATGCCTGGACAGGAAGCTACTGGTAATGATGGTTTGCATTTTGCACATTATAGAAGAAGCTAGGTTTTTGCCTCTTTTTTTGGTTGGGTATTTTGATGTATATAACTCCTAGAACTATGCAGTAATTCATGTTGAATATTCAGCCGCTAAACGGAGTTTTTTTATGTCTTTTGTTCAAGCTTTGAATTGTGAAAACATACAAATTTTTGGTCCAATATCTAGCAAAATTAAGTTTTAAAATCAAAAAAGGGCTCTAATAATGAGCAATACAACACAATTAATCAGTCGGCACTTAATTGCCAATTGATAGCATCTTCACGCTTCAGAATTGTGACTTCAAAGTAATACCTTGAAATGTATAATACCTTGAAAAACTGTAATATCTTCAAAACGGGAAGACCTAGAAAAGTTCAAATTTAGTGAGAATGCATTTTTAGGCTTTTTCCAACATTTTTGTCAACAGTGAAAAACTTGTCTTGAATGCACTTTTAAGTTCTACTAAAACTGTGCTTCAGTAACCAGACGCAAACAATCGAACAAACATATTTGCAATAAATTTTAGCTATTAATTCATGACCAAATAAAGTTCAACGTGATGAAACGCGATGTTGCACATGCATTATAATCAAACCGTAGGCTAATAATAGTTTGAGATTATCCCGAAACGTCTAAAGAAGGTTTCCTAACGTCTTGGCTTTAACGTCCCATCTCAATCCAAACAGTTGCTAATACCGTTCTACACTTTGGCAGAGTGCGTGCGAGGAAAGATTGACATCGTGCTGGTGGTCGACCAATCAGGAAGCGTAAACGACTGCAATTTCCAGAAGGTGAAACGCTGGCTCAGGAACATCGTGCGGAGTTTTAACATCGGAGAGAATGAGCAAGATGTCGGAGTGGTTGTCTACAGCTCAAAACGTAACAAAGTTTAGGTCGACTTATGGGTGTTTGATTTTTGTAGGCTTCAAAAAGCATTCAAATGCCTGGAATAACTCACTTTAACCTTTTGTTATTTATTTTGGGAGTGACTATTTCACCGAAAATTTTTTAGGCTAACGAGAATAAAACGAAAATTAGAAATATTCATCCGCACATTTTTCTTTTTTTTTTAGGGTCTAGATTAGGGATTGGGTTAGGTCTGAGGTTAGTTTTAGAGTAAGAATTTAAGTTTGGTTAATACACTTGGGTCTGAATTAATAAAAAAGTATATAACTATAGCTTTAAATAAAACCGGATTCATCTTTTATTGATTGGGTAGCCTTGAAAAAGGCTGTTTTAAGGTTTAAACGCTTTCGTCTAGCTCTCTTCAGAAACCATCGCTAGAAAAAGTTAGAATGAAAAAAACAATGCGGATTCATTTATAAAAGCAGAGAAAATCGCTGATTGGTCAAATAATCACCAAACCCGACAAAGGAAGTGGCGTGGTTATTTTGGACAAATCAGATTACGTTTTGAAAATAAGCAAAATTCTCGATGATAACAAGAAGTTTCAACGTATTGGTCCCTGTGACGCAAACGACAACACAGCAAAAATTGAAAGCAAACTCCAAAGACGATTACTACCACTATACAACAACGATGAATTACCGGAATCCGTCTACAAGGCTATTCGTCCCACTGGCGCGCAAAGACCGAGGCTCTATGGACTACCAAAAACTCACAAACCGAACTTTCCTCTTCGACCTATTTTATCCATGATTAACTCTGCTCAACACGAGCTGGCTAAATTTCTTACTGCATTACTCCAACCGGTTCTTAACTTTTATTCTAATTACTGTATTTTAGATTCTTTTACTTTTGCTGAAGAAATTCAAAAACTTCCCATTTCAACTGAAAATTCTTATTTATGTTCTTTTGATATTTCAAGTCTCTTCACTAATGTTCCTTTGACCGAAACTATTCAAATTTGTGCCAATAAATTATATGAAAATGAGCAAAATTCTCCCCCCTTTTCTAAAGATATTTTTATTGAATTAATGAACATGGCTACCAGCTCAGTGGAATTTAGCTTCAATAACATTATGTACAAACAGATAGATGGAATTTCTATGGGAAGCCCTCTGGGACCTGCACTTGCCAATATCTTTGTTGGATTTTATGAACAGCAACTCTTCCAAACCACAAACAAGCCTACGGTTTATTACCGATATGTCGATGATACTTTTGCCCTTTTCAAATTGGAATCAGACTGCGATAAATTTCTCTCCAGTTTAAACTCTTTACATCCAGCATTACACTTCACTTTTGAAAAAGAAGCGAATCAATCTTTGCCATTTCTAGATGTTTTTATTGAAAAGAGTGGTAACAATTTTTTAACTTCTATTTACAGGAAATCAACTTTCACCGGACAATATTTACGCTGGGATTCTTTTGGACCGACGAAACGGAAAACTAACTTAATTGGCACTCTCGTACATCGAGCTTTAAAAATCTGTTTTAAATCAAAACTTCAACAAGAGCTTGATCAAATTCGTGCTATTCTGCTCAATAATGGTTATCCTGAATACATAATCAACACCAGCATTTCAAAGAAAATCTCTAAATTTAATTCAGCAAAGAAAGAAGGACCTCAAAAATGCCCCGTCTACCTTCGGCTCCCATGGATTGGCAAAGTGTCTCAAAAATTTGAAAAGCTTTCCAAATCAGCAGTTAATCAATGTTATGGAGCAGTAGATCCACGCGTCATTTTTTCTACTAAGAAGATTCTTCCTGCTGTCCATAAGGATGTCCTGCCCACCACACAACAAAGTATGATCGTGTATCAATACGTGTGCCGCTGCGATTGTCGGTACGTGGGCCGTACAACCCAAAGACTGCAGGATAGAATCAATCAACATATCCCTAAAAGTATTAGAACCGGACACCAACAACAGAAATTCCAACCACAACGAAATTGCAAAAAGACTTCAACAGAAATTAACTGTGATTCGGCCATCGGACAACATCTTCTGCAAAACAAAACCTGTGCCCACAACTTCAACACCAACCAGTTTTCAATTCTGGCTAAAGCAAGAACGCAATTTCACCTATCTACACTGGAAGCAACATTCATTCGGATTCTAAAACCAGAATTGTGCAGGCAAAAGGAATTTGTTTAATCCTTCAATTAATTCATTGATAATACGAAACTTAACAATTTAACAAATCAAAATCTGTTTTAGGTTTTATTTTAGATTCATCACAAGGTCATCTATTTTTCTTACGCAAACGAAACACAACGATTTGATCCAATCAGCATCTATCTTGATGAAAGTTTGTTTTTCTTCTCGACACACAAGCGCTACTTCCGTACGCAAACGAAACGACACAAATCAACCAATCAGCGATGATTATTTGACCAATCAGCGATTTTCTCTGCTTTTATAAATGAATCCGCATTGTTTTTTTTTTCATTCTAACTTTTTCTGGCGATGGTTTCTGAAGAGAGCTAGACGAAAGCGTTTAAACCTTAAAACAGCCTTTTTCAAGGCTACCCAATCAATAAAAGATGAATCCGGTTTTATTTAAAGCTATAGTTAAATTCTGTACCACCAATCAAAAAAAGTGTATAAAAGTTTCCAGTGAAATAATATCTTTCTTTGAGTATTTTATATCCTACTCATTTGATTGATGTAGTATTTACAGTATAATATAGTTGCAAGTTTCCCATTTTCATGTTTTTTAATGGCTTCATTGATGGGATATACTGTAACTGTTGATAAGTTTAGTGCTGAATGAATAAAACTTAGGTACTAAAGCTATATTCCTGAAATGCTTTTTGTAATTAATTTTTTTCGACATCGCTTTTAAATTTTACTGCCGACTTAAAACCAATAAATTAACTTCAGACTATTAAAAATGTTGAACAGACTCAATTTATTAACTTATTCTCAGATTTATTTTTTATTTAAATGAGATTAAAATGAATTAACTAAATCGAAACGCTTTGTGAAATGTAGTGAAAAATAATGAGTCACAATTTTTTGGATCCTTTTTGTTGGCGATTCACTAAAGATTTATGTTCTCCATCGAGTATTCTTGAAACCCTTTAAAGATTATTGTATTGAATAATGCTGTATTATTTTCAGATTTATGTTCTTAATATTTAGTAATTTCGATTCAATTGCAGCGTATGTTTTAATTCCATTGGGTTTCGACTCCAACAGCGATAAGAAAGCTAACACCATCAAAATCTTGAGAGATCTCTCGTATGCAGCCGGAGGAACCTTCACAGGTAATGCAATAAAAAACGACTGTACTCCTGCTGGCTGCAGACTCGTCCTAAGCGTTTGTGGAGCGGACTGCGACTTTTAGTCGCGAACGTTTATGCTAGGAACGTTTAGGCGCCGCCGATTACGCGACGGGATTTTATACGCCAAGACTTTTAGGCACCAAAACGTTATGAGCGATTTGCTTTGCCCTGACTCCGAATCGAAACCGGGTCCATCGCTTTAACTGCAAACGCTCAATTCCTTAATTGGATTCACAATTTTTTGTTTCAAATAGGTTGGGCGCTGAAGTTAGCAAACGAAGAGCTCGATAAAGCGAGAAATGACTCCAAGAAAATGATTATCTTACTTACTGATGGGGAAACCACAAAAGTTAATAGACCACAATTACGGTAAGTACCCCTTAGTTCTTTAAATTTGGACATGTAAGCTGATTGCCCCTAGGAAAGACTTCCCAAGCAAATGGAAAAAGACCACTTAGACGACCTAAAACTAGATGGATCACTTATTACATTGAATATCTTGGATGGAATTGCTTATTGGCACTTTATCCAAGCGAAATGATGGTGGTGATGAATACTGTGAAGTGTGGCGGCTTAGTCTCAAGATGCTGCCCCTGCAACCTTCACAAAAACAGTGTTGACCAGGAAAAGTAAAATACATACAAAAATAAACACTACATTATTGTCTTTTTTTTTTATTAAAAAAACAAAATTTTTCTGCTTTGTTAATTTTTGTTTGGTTGTCTTCTTTCTGAGTAACGTTAATATCGTTTCGATGTTTTGGAATCTTTAATTGAACCAAATTTGCAGTTGCGCTTCAATTCTCAGGAAGTTACCGTATTATAGCAATAGGCCATTCTATAAAACTGTTTCCAAGTCGGAAGTCCTTCTTGACGGACAGACCGACGCATTCTATGGTAAGCATGATCACTGGGCAGATTATAGTTCAGGCAACTAGAGCAGTGCTATAAATTTAAATATTGATCATGTATGGAATCTTAAATGCTTTTAAAAAGTTGTTTCTGTCAATGTGACTAAAATGCATGGCCGAGAGGGTAAAGGCGTTGTTTTTGCGACAACCTTGATTGTATGATCTGGGTTCAACCTGCAATCTGGTCACGTTGTTGCGTTCTTGGATAAGACGCTTTACGTTAATTATCTCTATTTGGTGGCTTCAAACGAGCAGCAAATTACGTGGACAAGAATTTGAAGAAACCCACAGCAACATTGAATCTCTGGAAACTTCTGACCAGGTGCAGTTTCCGCCAAACACGAAGTTTACTAATATCGCAATGAAAAGTTAGCTTCTGACGCTGTTCCGTGACAGGGCGATAAATATGCAAGTGCAACAGGTACAATAGTGTGTACAAAGTACACTTAACGTAATTCTTAAGGCGGAATGGATGACTCGTTTTAGCCAATAACTTCCGGTTCGCCAATATTATAATAGCTTTTACTTAAATGCAACCCCTTAAATCAATTAGAGATCAAAAATATTTTTAAACTGGTGTTACATGAGGAAATTACCATGCATGACGTGTTTTTCACTATGCACAGAATATATCACAAGTTTGCTGTTTTGTTTGCATGACTTTTCAACCTTTGCATTCGCTCAAATTCCTTTCAAAATGCCAATTTAATTTTGACTTAATTAAGACTTTAATCAACTGTAAGGTGGGCGTATTTGACAAATCTACCACTGTTATGTCAAAAACAGCTTCGCCAATGTTATCACCGTCCGAGTTGCCAATAAAATATATTATTAGAGACGCCTTTCCGTCGTGTTTGAAGTATTCTCTAATACGGCTGGGTCAAGAAAGATGGAGTCAACGCCAATCGAATGTAATAGAATTGCTCTAACTTTAAATAACCCCATTGATTTTGCCTTCAGTCTTTGTTTAAGATTGGGCCGTGTTTTTTTCGCAGCCTCTCAACGGACACAACCGCAACCGTGACGTAGTCCTATTTGCCTTATTGTATAGTATAGTATTGGGTATCTTTCTAAACTAAAATACATTTTCCGATTATTCAGTTTCAGTTATCTTGCCTTCAGTTACCGATTAAAGATTCAGCCGAGCACACTCATAATTGAAACTGAAATTAAGTAAAGCTTATCCAAAATTATGACTAAACCAAAAGTGATAATTATTGCAATAGTGCATTTTGAATTATTTTGTAACCACTCTCAATCTTATTCAAATGGAAAAGCTTTCCATAAAATTCAAATTGATTTTATCGAAATTAACTGAAACGTTTGATATTTTACCAAAAACTGGAATGCTACTTTTTGAGTTTTAAGTCGTGCATTCAAGCTCTGACAAAGTTGATTGTTGTGCTCTTTCATTTTTTTATTTTCTTTTTTAATTTTTTGAGCTTTGAGGTTTAAAAAGATTCAAAACAAACTTAAAATACAGTACATATGCGTAGGAATGAAAGCAAAATCGCAAGAGACAGAAACACGACAATACTGGCGATCGGAGTCGGCGGATTCAACGAATCAGAGCTGATTCAAATCACTGGAAACCATAAAAACGTCTTCTCCGTGCGAAAGTTTTCGGAGTTGGAGAAAGTCTACGATAAACTGAAGAGCATCATCAAGTTCGAAACGCTAGAAAGTAAGATTCTATGTACGAAGATCATTTTCAATCTTTCCAAATGCATTCTTCTGTTTGGTTTTCCAATAATTTTCTTTTCTTCCTTAATTTTACATTGAATCTTTATACACAAAAAAGATCGAGTTTACACTAACCTTAAACAGAAACGAAAAGCCAATGTCATTTTTTGCATTAAAAAACGTGTCATTTTTGTCTTGGTCTTAGATTTTTTAATTGTATCTTGTCTAGCCATGGTTAACATCTACAAAAAGTTTGAAAATTTTTGAATAATAAGATCACGATTTTGCCAAAAAAATTAGGATATTTCTTCAAAAGATTTTTATGAGTTGTTCAGTGTAACCCATTATCATAATTATAGGTGGGAGCAAACATAGAAATAGTTCGGAGGGCAACAAAGAACAATGCCAAATGGGATTTTCAGTTCATTATTTACAAGTAAGCTTCCCGCATTTTGTTGTAAAAATGAGCGGAAAAGCAAAATTTTAAGATTGCTTTGCGTTTCTAGAACTTTTAAAGCAAGCGCTGTTGATGTCATTCTACTTATTAATAAAGAACAAGCTTGCGAAAGCACTGGACTTTTCATCAAGTGTATTTTTTAAATAGAAACTATTTAAATGAAACGCCTTGCTGCTTGAATGAAACAGAATCCAGTCAGAACAAGTCTCATTAAATAGCGAAATATCAAAATAAATGATATTGAGTGCGACAGATATGTTAAGCTCAAAGCAATACTCGATTTAAATACAGCAGTAGAACTATTTAATAAAAAAATTGCAGTGCTTTTGAAAGGTCACGCTTAGAAAATAAATATGGAAAACTTATATCTAAAGCGTTGTGTGGTTAAATTAATATCGGAAGGCTAACAAGGTCAAAAATCATTGCTGTATTGAGCATATTTTTGGCAAAGCTAATTCTAGCTGAATGTAACAGTTGTGCGATTAACATATCTTATAAATTTATTGTAAATCTTTTACCAGTTGAGTTATATATTCATTTTGTGTAAACTCAGTATCAAATACATCAGATACACCAGGCGTGTAGCCAGAAATTCGCAATGGGGGGCTGTTTTGGGGGTCTGGGGGCGGAGCCCCCAGCGTTCGAAAATTTTGCATTTTTTTGCAAAAATAACTTAATTTTAGGGCTATTTTGTAAAAAAATAATGCTTTTAAAACGTGGCTTAGAAATTGGCAGTGCAAACATGATTAAACTGGTTGCACAAATGTGCTATTTGGGAGGTGGCTTATGGTAAAATTTTAGTTCTCTTATTTAGATGCTGGTAAATTATCAAATCGAATAGTTCAATAAAGCTCACACGGAGTAATCTATTTCGTATACAGTTTATGGGGGAAAAATAATTGGAGGGGGGCTAATGAAAAGAAATTTGAGAGAAATTGGTAATTAACAATACTAAGTAGCCCCGCGCCCCCCCCCCTCCCCCTATTCCTTAGTTTATAGTATATTTGTTGATGACACCTATGTTTAGCATTTTTACACTTGCAATCAAATTTGGTGGCGTATTTTTGATCATTTTTTAAAGTTTTGTTTATTTGTTAGTTTTATTTTCAACAAATTAGTCCTCCCCTCCTAAATATATGTTTCAAACGATGTTTTAAATCACTATTTAGTTCACTCTAGTACATTTAGCGATCTCAAAAGTGCTAAAAACGTAGTGTTTTTCTCATTCTGCATTTTGGTCGAAATGCCAATTGAATTAAGTCGAATTTAATTATGTCGAATTTAAGTCGAAATAGCCCCCCCCCCCCGCCCCCCCCTTGCTACGCTACTGAGATACAATGTTTTATGACATGGGAACAATCATGACTTTTGTTTTCACGTGCATGTCTTACTAGATGGTCATAATAGAAATCGGCATTTATCATGCTACGAGGATAAATTTACAAAGCGTTTTATCATAAATATATAGCTATAGGCTACTGCAAAAATAATTGCAAAAAAAGTTAATATATTACCAGCAGCTTATATTTCCATTCATAGAATGATCTCCTCATGGGCTCGCCCGGGTGCTATGGAATGAGCGGAAACGTCATCAAGTACCAACAACATAAGAACTTAACTTACCCTTACGTAAGTTATAACACTCTAATGTTATAATACTCTAATGACAGAGCATGTCAAAGCTGTTTCAAGCTTTCAGCTCTCAGCATACCCAGAGTTTAACATTGTGTTAAACTCCAGACAATTAAAATCTTAAATGGCTTACACACTTCTGACTACACTTTTAATTTGTTCTGTCTACTTTTTGCTTCTTCAATGGTAGATTTGATTGATATTGTAGTGAACCAGCCGGAAATAGAAATGTTATAGTTTTGTTGCAAAGATACTTGAAACAGTCTTAAAAATATTTATTTCTTGTTATAGACAACAAATTTGCATAACCTTTTTGATATTTTCTATGCCTATTTTTGTCAACGTCGGCCATTCTTCATGTTAATTACTCGAAATGTTATTCGTACTTTATCATTACCTCCTTTTGGTTCTGCCAAGCAAAAATGAAAAGTGGTGCAGAACAAGTAAAAAAAACATTTAAGAAATTTGCCACGAAAACAATGTTTGCGACAAAAAAATGACTGAAAAACATAAAACAAGGAAAGAATACTCGTATTACAGCCTAAACGCGTTTTTGAAACATCGACTTAGCCAAACCCAATTAGTCAAATGGATGACAACTTTGCAAATAGTTATCTTTTTCACTCTCTCACCACGGCTTTTCATTACCGTGGTGCAAGTGTTCACATCAGCTTCAAGTTGCAACTCATCTATTTTTAGGAAAACTCGTCAAGTGACCAAATATCTTATGAGGCCAGCGGACTAGAAGAAAAAACGACTGTCAGATCAGCATTACGTAAATTTTTAACATTACAAAAATAAAAAAGGAGTTGCTTGTGTCTTAGATTCAAAAGCAGGATTGCACTAAGTAAATGCTTATCTCTGCTTCTTCATGACCGTGTACATTTAAAGCTGTAAATATTTAACTCAATGCGTCATTCAACACTAATGTTCATATTCTGAAAGAATGAAAGATCAAATTTTCTATTTTTTGGCTACGGTTTATATGGTGCTTCTATTTTCTAGGTGAAACTTTTTTAACATGAGCTAAAGAGCGACTATTGGTTTTATGTAAATACCATTATGAATCATGTGGCTCTTTAAATCTCTGTAAAAAAAAGCAACTAATCAACTGCATAAGTGTCAAAATTTCATATCTAATGCAAATGAATTCACTTATTATCGTCAAAAATTTAATGTGCTTCATAACTGTATTAACATGAAACCATGTAATCGCACATTAAGCTCATGTTAAAAGAATAATAGGGTATCAAGTCGGAAGTTTTTTTGCTCGGTTTTCAGTCAAAACATTTTGACAGATCTGTAGACCAACTTCCCGAAATTTGAGCTTTCTATGACCTTCTGTTTCTGAGATATGACTGCTTAAATTTCCCCCTAAAAATTTTTCCATAGTTTCCAATTAGAAACAAAACTTACCAAGTGTACCTAATTCTCAATAAGTGTTTTGCGGCAGAGGTGTTGTCAAGACATAGTAAAGGTTCAGAGCTGTAAATTAGCTGCTTTTCAAGTAAATATCAGCCAGCTTTCTCAAAATTAATCTTCTGTCACAATAGTGGCAAAATGGCAACACTGAAAGTAAGCAGAAAAAGAAAAAACAACGTCGGTTAACAAGTATGTTAATGATCACAACGTTACAGGAATTACGCAGGTGAGCATCCGCACGTAAGAGGAAAATTGTTAACTTTGAACCTTAAAAACGGCATGATGTAGAAAGTTCAAATTTGGTGAGAACCGTTTTTAGGCTTTTCCCAAGATTTTGATCAACAGTGAAAAACTTCACTTGAATGCCCTTTTGAATAGTTTCACCTACAGCAGACATTTGCATCGAGCTCTGTTTGTAGGTGCAGTGAAAACCCTTTACTCCAGTGTTTCTATCTTCTTCTCGATTAAAATTATTTTAGTAGCAATATAGTTATACTCACATAAAACAACAAAATTAGCAGTGAAAAAAGTACAATTTTATTTGCAACACGCAATGGCGTTCAACCAGTTCGGGATTCGAATTCAACAATTAGTTTGATTATTATTCGGCCTTGCAGCCGAAAAGTAAACGAATCGTTCTAAAACGATTCTGATCACATGATCTAGGTTTAACCCGCACCCTGGTCACGTTGTTGCGTCCTTGGATTATACTCTTTACGATCATTATGCTTGGTAGCTTCGAACAAGCAGCAAATTTAATAGACAATAATTCCAAGAAATCCTCAAAACATGTTGAATCATCGGAAACTTCCAAGCAGGTGCTGCTGGTCAGACTGAATATATTACAAGTATTACAATTTTAAGCGAACAACTTTATTATTACAATTTTAATCAATATTACATTATTACAAGGATGTTTTTATTATTACTCTCTCTTTATTTAGAAACTACTCAAAGCAACAATGCAAATGCCGTTGAGAACAACGGCAAAACCTCAACCAGTGAAGGCAATTTTGTGATTCCATCTCTTGTGGAGCTACAGAGCGCATTTTCCTATAGTTTAGATGACAGCTATTTAGGTGAAAGGACAGTAGGATTATTCAAATTGACAAAGCTGCCAACTATCCAAGTATAAATGAAACCTTAAATTTTACCATGTCACAGCAAGCTCTTTTATCTGGATGCTGAGGGTTGAAAAACAGAATTTTGATTGTAACAAAGTTATAAATAAAAAATAAATTCATAATTAACATTATTGGCTAGAATAGTAAAAATTGATCGTAACTAATACTTGTATTTCAAGTTTTCAGTATACCAAAGTTGAATTTGCTCATGCAGTTTTGAAATCATTTCTCTGTTGCGCAGGCTATGCAGTAACTAGCGGGAACTATTTTGGATCTGAGTATCGTCCTCTTGTAGCATCCAGCGCCCCGAAATACCGAGGCAGAGGAGCTGTTTTGATATATCATTCACTCCAAGATCCATCAGGAGTCCTTCATCGCATTGTTGGACATCAGGTGCATGCAATGAAATATTCTAATGAAATATAGTTACTCAACATTAACCAAAGCACATTGTTCAAAAAAAAATACCGTAGAACAATGGGCACTTGCATAAAATGATTCGAAGGATTATAACTAAAATTTAAGCCAAAATTAAATCCTTACTTCCAAACTAAACCCAAATTTAACCAAAACCGAACTCACTCTTAAACAAGCAAATAAAAAATACCTCGAAGAGCATTTCTCATTTCCCTTTTTTTTACTTAAAATTTTTCGGTGAAGTAGTCACTTCCAAAATAATTTGAGGTTGTAAAAAGTAAAAGTAAGCACTAAACCAGGGGTTCCCAAACTGGGTGTCACGACCCCCGAAGGGGTCGCGTATGGACCTTCAGAGGGTCGCAAACAGTAAACCAATTTTTACAAGGAAGTGTAAAATAGGTATACTCTCAGCAACACTTGATAGTCGTTAAAAACTCGTGCATTCTGCAAAATGTCATTCTTAACTTAACTGTAGATTCTATTTAAATGAACGCTATTAAATAATGGAACTTTGTTGTACAATGTATTATATAAGAAGACAGCCAATACACTTTTCCGCAATGGGGAGGGGCTATACCCCACTATTGGCCTGCCGAACAAAAATGCAGAATAAAGAAAATTCAACGTTTTAGCACTTCTGAGACTGTCTTTGGCAATCGAATAGGCTGAAAAAAAGACTTTAACATTTTTTGAAACGTTTATTTAGGGGAGAGGGAGAAAATCTGTGAAAAATTAAACTCTTAAATCACAAAAAAACTTTGAAATATAGCCAAAAATTGGTATTCAACTTTGATCGCTTATTGAAAACTGGCTAACACACGTTTCATCAAAAAATATATAAGATCAGAAATAGGAGGGGAAGGGGGGGCTATTTAGTATTAGTTAGTTGCCAATCACTTCTTTCAAATTCCCTTTCATTAGCCCTCCTAATTATACCTTTCTCTATAAAACATAAGCAAAATAGATTATTATTGAATTACTGGTATAAAATTTTATGATCTCCCAGTGTGTAAAAAGAGAACTGAAATTCTAGCAATAGTTACCTTTCTCATAGCCCATTTATGGAACTAGTTTATTCATGTTTTTGCACAGTTAATTTTTATGCCACGTTCTAATACCATTAATTTTTATCAAAATAGGCCTAAAATTAGGTTAATTTTGCTAAAAACGCACAAAAATTTCGAGTGTTGAGGGCTCCACCCCCAGACCCCCCTAACAGACCCTCATTGCAGAATTCTGGTTACGCGCCTACCTGTAGTAGTACCGGTAGTTTAGTACATGAGTAGTAGCGTAATATACAGGATGGCTCATAAGTAGGTATACGGCAATCACAATCTAAATTCTTTAAATTCTTTGTACGTTCTATGTAGCACATTTAAAAGCGCTTCACATTAAATGCTAAGTACCAGGAACTAAAATATGACTTGAAATGAAGTATATACCACCAATAAAAAAGAATCTCGGGACACTTTCAAGCGATAACTGTATACCTATTTATAGGCAACCCTGTATATATAGTTGAGTAGAGGAATAACTACCATACTACTACAACTGATTAGATTCTAATCAGTGGATATATAGCTGCTTAAAAAAGTCACACGATAACGATAAGCGTACTGCAGATGATGTTGAAGCAGTGGTAAAGACAAATGCTTACAGGGTGTTTGCAAATGTGTTTGCGTTTTGTACGCATTGGATACCAGTGCCTTGTTATTATTTTTTTTGTTTGAATAATTACCACAACCCGCAGTGTTTATTATTTCAACCGTGAAGGGTCGCGGAAATTTTTAGAAGAACAAACGGTGTCGCGACCAAAAAAGTTCGGAAAGCCCTGCACTATACAATTGTGATCAATAAAAGAAAATAAAGTAAATAAACAATCATTAGTACGAACCTGTATCTTAGCAGCGCTACAGAAGATAAAAATTTGCTACTTTCTACCCGTATTCTAACGCTGCAATTTCAAGAATTCCACAATCAATTACTTGAGACCGTTGTACTTTCATTTGCAGTTTGGTGAATACTTTGGAGCTGTTTTGTGCTCCGAAGACTTGGACCAGGACGGATTTACTGACTTATTGGTTGGAGCACCGTTGCATAATGGAAAGCAATCCGATGAGGGAAGAGTTTACATTTACATGGGTTCCAGAAACATGGTATAATGGAGTCTACTATTGTATTTTTGAATTGATATCTGTTTTATAGTTGTTTTATAAAAGAATAAATCCTACTAAATTTTGAAAGACTTGAGTTTCTATTCAGCGAAGGCATTTACGTAGACGGCCAATCACTAAAAATCTTTGGTATATTAGATAGCCTAAATCTAAGTACACTCTATGCTCTATTTAGTTTAATGTTTGAAAAAAGAAACTTTATTGATATGATCAAACTGAGAAGAAGCTAAAACAAAACAAAAAATGATTTTTTTTGCAGGAAAACTACTAAAATTTTGATTTTCTCAGCTGCTTTTTCGATATCATAAATTTCCAAAACATGTTTTCAGAATTAGATCGAACATTTCATCGCGAGAACATTGCAAACCTAATCCTTGAACAAGTAATTGAACATACCGAATGCTGAAGCTTTCCCTTTTTTTTGCGTAATGCATAGAGCTTACTGGGAAGCCATGCTAAAGTATCTGCAGAACAGCGCCCTCATTATAGCTTTTTCCGTGAGCTCTGCAGGTTCATTTTGCACTTATCAAAACAACACTGGTATAAGTTTGACGTCTATTTTTTTTAACAACAACGGTAGAGTGCGAAAATTGAAAAATATACAGTAGCATTAAAAGCATAGGTGGGCAAGTTAACACAAAACGTTAGCTTCGTTAACCACTAGTCCGTTAACAAACTTCACACCTCCGTTAACGTTAATCCGTTATTTTCTGCTTTAATTAACGGAAGTTAATAAAGTCCGTTAATCCGTTAACATTTTGCGTGTAATTTACATTTCGTTTTATTCACTCGCTTCTAGAACACGTATTGACGCAGTCGAGCTAATGGTAAGGAAATATTTATTGCTATGGTGGCCTTTTTGTGTTTTGAAAGTTACATTTTACAGTCTAGTCTAATTTCAAGATAAAAACAAGTTCAAATGTACAACGAAGCTGCAAGATATTAACGATAAAAACCTTAACGGAAGTTAACAGAACTTAACGGAAGTTAATTTAGTCCGTTAACAGCACTTAAAGGAAGTTAATTTAGTCCGTTAACATGAAAAAACTTTTTAACGGATTAACGAGTTAATGAAAAAGTTAGCTTCGTTATTAACGATTAACGGACTTGTGCCCACCTATGATTAAAAGGAACGGTGTGAAGCCGCCAGTGAGTGTGGCAGACAGGAGGAAGCTTGGCTCAAAGACTAATAGGTTCCTTCATCGTCTCCTGGCCAAGTAAGTGACCAAGGCAATTAAATGAAAATAAACTTAGTGAATAAAAGATGTAATTGCAATTACAACGTTATTATCTTGTTGTTCTTAAAACTACTAAAGTATATTTTCTATAAAACCGCATTTTTTTTCTAGAGTAGCGTTCCAAACTTTACTTTAAGAGGAGATCAGTCGGCGTTTGCTCGATTTGGAAGCTACATAGCTGCAGTGGGAGATTTAAACAGGGATGGTTATCAAGGTTTGTGTTAGTTTATGCACCTGTTTTACCTCAGAATCAATAAGGTCAAGTGGATGAGGATTTTTTTTATGGATTTTTGATTCATAATATCAAAGTAGTGTTATATTAGTACACTATATTGTTATAACTGGTGGTAGTGCTAATGACAAAAAAAATAGTAGAAATCGCAACTTCTAAATAAAATGCAATCCAATGCAACCAGCCGGCCCCCCAACCAACTGTCCATGGGGCATGGCAATTTTAATTCCAACAGGCTAATCGAATTAAAATAGTTTTTTTTCAAAGCTCTTCAGCAGGGCTGATATACCAAACATTGATAAATTACGATTTTCAATTTTTGAACTAAAAAAATTTGACTGAAGTAAATTCACTACACTGTTGATTTCGATGACAAAGAATAACATCAAATCAATTTGCAGATGTGGCCGTATCAGCTCCTTTGGAAGACAATGGAGTAATTTACATATTTTACGGAAGTGTTGACGTATTAATCCAGCAATATGCTCAGCGGATCAATGCAAAACAATTGAAACCAGTCCCAGAATTTCATTTGCACAAATTTGGACCAACTGTGGTAGGAAATATTGATTTTGATCACAACGGCTATCCAGGTATCTTGATTATTTTTTCACTAACATACTTGCTCATTATCTTATTTGTTGTACTTGTTATTTCCATCCATTGATATACTGTAATATTTTTCCAAGTTGTGAACTACCTTTTTCTAAAACCGACATAATCCCAGTCTTGTTTGATTGATTATTGTGTTGTAATCAGCTTTTTGCCTTGTCAATTTTTAAATATGTATTACAAACTGAAGATGATTTCACCCGATTACATTTTGTTTCAGATCTTATTGTTGGTATCCCGAGTGATGATACTCTTGTTGTGCTTTTATCCCGACCGGTTGTACACGTCGACGCTCAAATCGACCCTCAAACGCGAGAAATCGATGCAAGAAGTCCATCGTGCAGAAACATAAAAAACCTCGATAAGTCTTGTTTTTATTGCTCAATTTGCTTTTCATACAACGGATTATCAGTTAATACGTCTCTAGGTATGAACTAACTTGAAAAAATGTGGTTTTAGTAAATGCACTTTATAATAGAAGACTTTCTATTAATTTTGCTGCTTTTTTCAATAAATTGGTTGTGTAAAAGTATACAGTTTGTATTTTAGCTCAGTGGTAGAGCGTCGGGCCAGTGATCGAAAGGTCACGGATCCCTGGTTCGATTCTCGAACTGGCAATGCGTCGTTATGTCCTTGGGAAAGACACTTTACTGTTATTTTTCATTGAGGTCAAGCAGTCTACCCGATGTGGTGGTGCAGCCTAACACAAGGCTTGCAAACAGAACCTAGAAAAGTGCTCCGTCTTGGTGTGGTTATACAGACGCAGAGTGCCGTGGTTTATATGAACGAACGAACGTATATTTGAATCATAGGTGTCGGCAGAAAAATATTCAAGGCGGGGCCAATAAGAATAGAGCCAGTATTAACTACTAAAAATGAAAGAATTTTTGAAATTTAGGAGGTTTAAGAGAGTGTATGTGAAAATCAAGGGGGGGCCACGGCCCCCCATGCCCCCCGTTGCCGACTCCCATGATTTGAATACCTGTGTATATTTTTCCTTCGTAATCAATTTAGCTTACGTGCATAATCAATCTGAAAAACTGCTTTTACTGCACTGTCGTTTCAATATATTGCTTCTCCTTTGTGGTTGCTCCTTCTCCTTAGCATACTACACTCATTAAGCATTTGTTTTTTGGTGGTTTTTATTGCTAATTACCCGAGAGTGCGTCACTAAAAAAATCACTTTTAAGCATGGCGACTGGGGAGTAATTGTTATAGCAATACGATGTGTTCCAAAGTATCCATTCAAGGATATAGATTTTATAATTTCTAATGCAGAAGGATTAGCAATATTACATTGAGCAAATGCAGTTCGGAGCATTATAAACTATCCATTACATTCACATTAGTATAGCCCTTCATTCGATATATACATGCATTATCTTGCGTAGATTGCTTTACATTTCCATGGTAAAAGATATAGACTAAAAGTTACCTGGCCGAAGCAACTTTCTGCCGTTTACTAATTAGTTAGCTAGTTGTGAATAGCTGTTACAAAAATAAATATTAACCCTATTTTACTCGGGATATTTGACAAACGCATTTACTCGAGGGGGCAAAAATGCTCACTTATCTAACTTCTAAAACAAAAATTATGGGAACACCAAATTTGGTATGCGGGCTGGTGTTCACCATAATTTTTTAGAGGATTTGGTTTTGAAGTAATAATGTCATCACAGTAACGTCACGGCCATATTTTTGAAAAATGACGTCTTTTTTGCAATGACGTCACAAGCTGTTCAAATTTTAAGCGTAGTTTTTTATTCTAAATTATAAATGCCTAAGTCAAATTATTTATGTCACAAAAACATCTTATGACGTCATTTAGGTTAAGTATTGACCAAAAAATGCTTAAATTTCAGAAAGTGACTTCCGCAAACCTCAAATATCGGGAAACTTTCGGTTAGCTTAGCAATTTCAAATTTTCAGCAGTTATTTGTAATGAAATTTGATCAAAGTCAAGTTGATTCGAAATAAAGATCTTCTTTTTCCGAAGGGATTTATCACAAAAAAATCCGGGAGGTGGACAAAATGCCCTCTTCTTCCCGTGTAAAATGGGTTAATTAGAGATTATTTCTACTAACTTACCTTGTTGTTACCGAGGTTACACTATATTTACTTTTTAAGGGGTGGATTTTACCATTCAAGTTGATGCCGATCAAATGCAACCACGATTTGGATTTTTTAACACTTCTCTATCTTCCATAAATTCTAACGTTGTAATGCCTCATGCAAATGCGTCAATGTGCAAAAACTTTTCTTTCACCTTGAAGGTACCGGACTAAGACTGGAAAGCACTGCAGTACTCCAAGTTTGTCGAGACAATAACAACTCAGTGGCTTAGTTAATACTGAAAGTGATCAATCGTTTTTTGTGATAAGTTGGTCAGCGAAACATATTAGGCTTGGCTAAATAGAGACCATACTGCTCCATATGACAGCTGCACCAGAACATGAATCTCTTTGAGACTGACTTGGTAATCATGCCCAAGTTGTGAACAGTACTAAGTTAGTGCTGTACTGTGGTACGCTGTAGCGGTAATGTAGTACAGTACAGAGTTGTGAACGGGCAAACTAGCACAAATCCAAACCCGACAACTTAAGCCTGAGCTTGGCCGGAACCCGAAAAGTGATTTCAAGCTAAAGCCAGGCCTGAAAAAAAACGAGAGATAATTCATGTCTAAAAAATGTGTACGGTTATTGACCGTAGGCGAATATAATAAAACTATTTACTGCTGATCAATTGTGACGTAATAATGATTATTGTGTGATAATAATATGCTTTGCAAAGTCGTCATTCAGGGTTGCTAAATTATTTTAATATCGCTTTTGTAGCACCAAAAAGGCTAAAACAGATCCCGAGTCGATCTCAAGCCCGAACCGGTCCGACTTATAACTCTGGTACCGTACACTGTCGAGTGTATACTGTATATTGCACCGCAATGCATTTGTTATCTTTCAAAAAAAAATTGTTTGTGTCTGAGCACTTACCACCGTTGAATCTCGTCAATCTCTGGCTCATATACGTCAAAAACATCATAATTGAAATAAATGTTGCATTACTAAACACATTGTTACAGTTGATAAAGCTAGTGAATCACATATAATTTGAGATTCAACCATTTTACACCTTATAGTTACTAAGTTTTTTGTTTGCTGTTGTTCGGAATGAACAATATTGTGCATTCAGGCAAAAACTCGCGATTTGATGAGCTCAGTTGCAATCTCTCTCGAGTACGAGTTGTCCTCAAACCATGGCTATATAATGCAAAACGATTCAATTGAAGACAAACAAACGGAGTCAAGCGGTGATTTCAACGCTTACTTTCCGAATGTCATGTACTATAACAACCGGACGATATATCTAGACGATGATGATGAACCTCGCAAAAGCGATCAGCTGGATCCTATAATGGACAAGTAGATAGCTAAAACTTCAATAGCCAGTTACTATATTGCTCTGATTATTTCAGACTTGTTCACGGTTATTTTCACTTTAAGTTTCTAATAGTTCAAGCTGCGCAAAATGCTAAATTCCCAGTGCGTGAAATGCAATCCAATATCAGAGTATTTGGAAAATGTTTAAATGACAGTAAAAACTATATTTTACCACCAAAAGTTCAAAAAAGTTTTTGGAGATTCTATGATTACAATGAAATAGAATTTATTTGAATTTTTTTAAACGTCTTAGCAAAAGATTGAAATGAGAAATATTAGGCCTAGTCTCAGCAAGAAGCAAAGATCCAACACTACTGGCATACGTTCTATTTTTATTGCTGATGTTTCGAGAATTAACTTATTGCATTGCCAAAGTTGATCTAAATCAGTTGAAAGAGAGCTTGAACAAAGAGAAATCAATTTTAATTTCGTCATAAAATGGTCATATGTATTCAGGCTTGTCCATGGGAATAGGATTCCCATGGAAATCCCATGGGAAATGTCCTCTTCTGAGCTTTAAATGACCTCTTCTGAACTTTAAAGTTAACAAAGTCAATAAATTTTGTCCTTTTGGATCTCTCTTTCTACGTGTAGTCCTATCTAGTAAACATTTTACTTAAATTTTTATAAATTTATTAACTTTTATTGAATTACATTTTGATGGGAATCCCATGCGATGGGATGGGACAGGCATGAACTGCTATGAAATGGAATGGGACAGAAAAAGATGTCCATGGACAAGCGTGTAGATATTAGAATGTAAAAACACAGAAAAAATTGGTGCTCTAAACTTCGCATTTTTATGGTTTTTCCGATCGACAATTTGGAACCCAGAAAACTATTAAATTTCTAAAAATCTTTTGTTTGGATTCGTGCAATGGTTGTTTTGGTTGGATGTTCGATTTTACGTTGTACATTCTCACTCACACGAGTGTTCTAAAATCTAAAGGCGGAAAACTTTGGCAGAGAAAACATGAATTTGAATGCAATAAACGAAATTACCACGAATTAGTCAGACATAGATTTCCTGGCAAAGTTTCTTTCAAACCTAAAAATGTTTTGACCAGAATTGGATGACGGAGAGATTAGTTCTGTTTCCTTTGATTCAAGATTCTATTTTGATCGTTCCACATTAATTTGACTATGAGTGCATGTTCTATAAAATTATCTTCCTTCCCCTTTTTAAAAAAATTGACACTAAATTTGCAGCCAAGAAGATTTTCGCGTCAGTGAGTGTTCGCAGTTGAGACCCTGATTATAAATTTTCGATGTGGTTTGCAAGCGAAGGCGGTGTCCTGGATGTTGTTGCCAAAAAATTAAATATTTGGAAAAGATTTCTGATGCAGCTTACCAAACTCTGTGGCCTGCTATCAATTCGTTGTTGATCAAACGAATGCTATCGGGCATGATTTTTTCCCAAAGAGTCACATAGAAACCAGGCCTCAAAGCAACCTCTATTGATAATTTACTGTAATGCACCCCATTAAGTACATAAGAGCCTAAAAAAAAAATTAAGCAGCTGATGGGTCTTTTTTTGTTAACAATATAATCTTGATTAATCAAGTTTTTTCAACTAAGTAGCTATTTTAACTTTTTTCTGGCATTTTGGATGCAAGAGTATAATTAATTAGTCTAGTCAAAAAACGCGTTTACGGACCCCGGAAAGATATATTTTTTACCTATACAGCAATGCTCAGTATAGTCTGAAGTTTCCGGCTAGGGTTGTCCCCACCCCACTTTTCTTGCCCATTTACGTCATAATGACGTCATTTCCGCAAAAGTTGGCTAATTTTTTTAGCTTCGTTGACTTTTACTTTTCTCATTCTCACTTCTCTTATGGTTGAAGCTGAATTTTCAAACTTGGGTCACTCAACAAGTGGGACATGGGCAATCTTCAAATGCATTTATGACGTCATACGATTATTAAGTCACAATGCAGCAACAAAAATGTTACCAAAATTATACAAAATTACCTTTTTGAGTGGTTGTCAACTCCTGTAACTTTTGTTATATTTGATGTAGAGCCTTGATATTACTCTTGAAGAAAGTGCATGCATATTAAAAAATACTGTATGAATTTGGTTTACTTTAATCAACATTTTTATACAGTAAATTACATTGAAAATATGACACCCAGTTTGCAATATTTATCGTATTTCAGCGTTTTCCGAGGCTGAGTTTATTTCAATAATAATACTTGCTTCTATAATTGACTTTTTTCAAAATTAGAAAAATTTTAAAGTATTCTGAAGGTAAAAGAGTTATGACGTCATATTGATGACGTCATACGTTGGTAAATATTCACAAAAACGGCCCTAAGTTTGTGTTGGTGTTATAAATAAGATGACATCAAGTTTTTCACGGACCGCACTAACGAGAGCCAAAAAAGTGATGACGTCATCATTTATAACGTCATATTTTTGAAAATATTTCTTTTTGCAATTATTGCTGTAATTGATGAAGAAAAGTTTCTTCCAAAAATTTAAACAATGTACTATACAATTTATTTAATTTATGGAATTTTGATGTTGCAAGTGATGATGTCGCATTTAAATAAAGCATTTTATAAGTTTTGTAAGTTACGAATAGCCTAATCTTAATAATTTAATTTTTTTATTGCAAAGACAAACACCTTGACCATCAGTCTGTTGGGAAATCAGTATCCTCCTTCTCCTCAATACAATCATTGAAATCTTCTAATCCAGTGAACACTTCCTGCTCGCGTACTTGCTCTACGCTATCTACCAGAGTTGGGAGTCCTCTAGGACGTCCTTGGCCTCGAGGACGTCCCTTCTTGGCCTGAGCCTCGAAGCCTACAAGTCCTCGAAAATGGTCTTTTCTCGGCTCGAGGACAGCATCATTTTTTGATTGGTTAAATAGAAAAATAATCAAACAAAAGACAACATAAACTTTTTGTCTGTCAATTCGTTTCCTTTCCTTATTTGAAAAATAATATAAAGTAATAGACAACTATGCCAAGTCATACTGAAACATATTTTAAATGGCATTGTGTGAAACCTCTAATCGGAAAATGTGGGTGCAAAAACCCTTGTAAAAACCACGACGCTGCTGGGATCCTCAGGTTATTTGTTTGAAATTAAATATCTTATGTTAAATTTAACAAAGTGTCTTTTGGCGGCCTAAACGTTCACGATTGTTTATTGATAGACATTAGTTATGAGAAAAACATCGCATACAATGAAATGTACAGAAAAGATTGGTTTATAATTATAGTTGGAAAAATGTGGGAAAACTAAACTTTTTCTAATTTACAGTAGCATTTGCGGTATTTTCTTTCCAAAATTGCTTTGAAAATCTAAATGTGTAATCTTTTTTAAACTCACAAAAATTGCTGTTTTCTCCGAAAAAAAAAATCCCTAATGTTATTCAACATGGGACACGAGGACTTTGCCCTCGCCCCCAGAGCCCCCTTTTTTAATGTCAAAACCTTGAGTTTATAAGTATACCCGGTTAGGTACCTCAATCATGTTAAAAAACTAAATTTACTGCATTTTTTGACTAGACTAATTAATTATAGTGTTGTAGACAAAACCAATTTTTAACAAGTGGGCTTCTCGAGCGTAAAAACTCGACGCTGAAATGTCATTGTTCCTAAAATGTTTCTAGAATCCGATTAGAACGATATTGGTGCCACTTAAACTGCGGTATTTCTTTTTCAGCAACAAGCACGTAGCCCAATGTTAGTTCTTTTCCAAATTAGACAGTTCATCTTCGATTTCATCTTGTGCAATTGCTGCACTTGCCAGTCAAAAAATTGATAATCAAAAAATATCTTTTTATGTGTAAATACTTGGCTGGTTGAAATCAATTTGCAACGCTTCCGTGGATATCACCGTAGATCAACTGTTGATGTATATCATACAGATCAATAACTGTTGCGTGTTTGTTTAGAAATGATGTGAGATCTTTAACAACAAGAATACCCTTCAAAACTTATTGCAATGCCATTGACCGATGCAAGGCTGATATTTCCCTCACGTCAAATATCCGTGATCGAGTAACCGGGTAAGGCTGTGCTATAAATCTAACAAACAGTCTATCCTGGCCCGGCCCCAGAGTCGCGTGCCTAGGGGGGGGGGCACAAAAACTTTTTCCCTCGAATTAAAGAGTGAAGACCATAAAAAAAAGGTCTTAATTGCGAAATCTGCGAAAAAACGATTCTTGCCAAAGAATACTGGGTTGACCAGTATTTTGGGGGTCTCAGGCCCCGAGCTGCCCTTTAGTGGCACCGAGCCTGTTACTTTCTTTGGAGGCACTATCCTTGCTTGGGGGTCACATTTCTCGTTTGGGGGGCACAAGCAGTGATTTGGGGAGAGCTCGGCTTCGAAGTGCCCCCCGGGGCGCCGGGCCTGAGTCTATCAAAAGCTAGTTGGTTACCACCTTGGTTTGGTTTTTGTGGTCAATTTAGAAGCACTAAATTATAGCCCGATTTAGAATAATTTGTCCAGCCATATCAGTAAATCAAGACGAATCAGCAAATCAAGCTGAAATTGAAACTCTAAATAAATCAGTTTGATTTGTTAAATCACTTGCAGCATTAATCTATGAAAGATAGCAAGAATCTTCAAATCTAACGTTGGTGATTCATTGCGATCAAAATATTCTCATATAATGAAAACCTTTGCTTTACATTACTTCAAATTAAGAGTTTTCTTTAAAGGGAAAAACTTAATGAAACATGGATCGAAACCGTGGGAAAGACAAACTTAAATTTACGAATCCACTTATCAAACCAAGGACCTGAAGACGCTTATGATGTCAAAACTGTCATTGAATTTTCGCATTCTTTGTTTGTTAGTACAATCAAAAAAGTTCCTTCAAAGAATCAAGATCAAAATGTAAGTGCTTGCGATTTATTTGCAGAATTGATTTATTAAACGAAAACAACAAAAATGTCAGTTAAAAGAACGAAAAAACGTGGCCTCTTAGAAAAGGCTATTACACACCCGACAATAGTGTTTATTAACGGATATTGCAATATTATTATACAGTGTATGTGAAATATCATAAGTAAGCTAGAACAAGTTTCAAATTATACTCAAAATGACTTTTCTTGAACAATTTTTTTGTTTATTTTTGCTTTATTAAAGTTTTTTGTTCATTTTATAATTCATAAAAAAATTGGTTTTCTCAAAATGATTGCAAGTGTATAGTATTTGATCTTTGGTTGCATACCTCATGCGTGAAACTTCAAAATTAATGAGTACTGACTGTATTTGCAGCTGCTTCCAGTTAAATACAAAGAGCTGTAAAGTTAATAAATTACAGTATATAGCAGTGTTCAGTACCAAGATCCTGATGCAAAATTTAAATTAATCAAATTATTAGTGCATTAGGCGACTTTTATCGATCATGCGTATTTGCGAGCAGAGATGCGCGTATCGTTTGACTGCATGCATTTTGCTTTTTTTCTTATTTTGCATTTACATTAAAAAAGATATCACTCTTTTTTCCGCTCATAAATACGCGTGATCGGTGAAACGTGCCTTAGTAAACCTCATATCTTAATGTCAAAGAATTTTTGCGTTTAACAAAGGTAAGGATGCTGGAATACAAATTTTGGCCGTAACCGCTACTTGCATTAAAACGTATCTGTGCTACCGCAACTCGCCACCGATCGCTTGGGCTTCAAATCATCTTGCACTAAACGTTTAATTGTTGCGTTTAATTTTTTTGGAATGCGTTCTTATGACGTAACAGATTTATAATAGCTTGTCAAAAGTTAACATTCTGGTTCCTGGATTTGGGTTGCAGGCAAGGGCGTCAGTCGGAAAGTTTGGTCAAGACGTGTTGAACTCAACATCAATCCGAAATTCGAACGATTAGTTCTTTGTTTATTGAAACCACAGTAATTGTAGGCAGTTGCACTAAATGCTATTTAGCAGAGGTGGAGTCGAGGACACAAGGCTCGAGGCCAAGGCCAAGGCCAAGGACACAAAAAAAATCCGAGGCCAAGGCCAAGGCCAAGGACAGCCTTTCCGAGGACAGAACCTCTCGAGGCCAAGGACAGGAATGCTCGAGGCCAAGGCCAAGGACCAAGGACACAGCCGCAAGTGTTCTCCAAAAAAAAGGTCTTCAAAAAAGTTTTCCAGGCAATCTCCAATTTAAAGGCGTAGCCAGAATTTTTGATTGGGGAGACCTAAACCACAAATCACATGCAATGACGTCATCAAAAATTTGCCTGCTTTTCACTTAACCAGGATTTTGCAAAGGGAGAGAGCCTCAACTAATATAGTTGAAAAGTAAAAATACGTAACTTTGGAGACGTTTTGAGAAAGCCAGTGTAACTCAAACGTATCACAGACGGGGGTCTGGGGGCGAAGCCCCCAGCTGTTGGGCGATTTTTTGTAATTTTTTGGTAAAAAAGCTATTTTAATGCCATTGAATCACACTTTGCACATGTTTAGAATCATTTTAAAGCACTAGGTTTTTGACATTTGAAAGCCAATTAGAAAAATTAAATTGTTTAATCCTCCTTCTAGTTGCAATTTAAGTTCAAAACACGTTTAACATCTTGCATTTTGGAGTTAAAGTTTAATTGTACGTGATTTGCTCCAGGTAGGGGGAAGTAAGGTGCATTGACTCGTGCAACATTTTAGCAGTAAATGAAAACCCACTCGAAGATTTTCCTTAGCGATTTTTGTTTTGTCATGAAAATAGCCAGTTATAGAAGTGCATGTTAGGCCAGGCGGCCCAGGCTCCCTTTACTGAAGTTCAACGATTTGTTCAATCAGCATTTTCCATGGCTAATTTTTTTAAAAAGTATTTTGTGCGTAAAAACTGGCGAAGTGGAAGTGAATATATGAATTGTTATTGAAAAATAGTGCAATAGATGGGTAGTTTCGCTTACTAACCATGTGTCAGGCGCGCAGCCAGAAATTCGCAATGGGGGGGGGGCTGTTTTGGGGTCTGGGAGCAAAGCCCCCAGCCGCCGGAGGCACGGGGGTTTGGGGGCGGAGCCCCAAGCGCTCGCAAATTTTGCATTTTTTTGCAAATATAACTTAATTTTAGAGCTATTTTAATAAAAAATAATGCTTTTAAAACGTAGCATAGAAATTGCCAGCGCAACATGATTCAACTGGTTGCATTATCGCGCTATGAGGGAAGTGGCTAATGATAACATTGCAGTTCTCTTGTTTACATGCAGGTAAATCATAAAATCCTATTATTAAACAAAACTCACACGAAGTAATCTATTTCGTCTGTATTTTATGAAGAAAAATAATCGGGGGGGGGGGGCTAATGGAAAGATATTTGAGAGAAGTGATTGGCAATTAACTAACACTGAGTAGCCACCCCCCATCTTTATTCCTGTTATAATATATATAATATATAAGAGTTTATAATATATTTGTTGATAAAACCTATGTTTGGCGTTTTTACACTAGCGATCAAATTTGATTGCTTATTTTTGGATATTTTCTAAAGTTTTCATTGATTGGTGACTTTAATTTTTGACAAATTAGCCCCCCCCCCCCTCTGAATGTATGTTTCAAAAAATGCCTTAAATCACTTTTTAGTCAATTCCAGCGCGAAAGACAGTCTCATAAGAGCTAAAAACGTGGTGTTTTTCTTATTCTGCATTTTGGTTAACAGGCCAATGGGGGGGATATAGCCCCCCCCCCCCCCCGCCCCCGGCTACGCTACTGGCCATGTTATTGCCGATCCGGATTTCCATCGCGCTGGGCCCCTGGCACTTTGGAGATTTTCGCAACATCTTTCTGCCAAATGTAGGTGAAGACCATAAAAAGTCTTAAGATTTGAGCGCAGAGCCCTTAGCTGGTACAGCGCCATAATGTGGTAAATCCGGCCTTGGTTAATGCATTACGTTCATAAAAAGGCTAGATGTGATCCTGAGATAGCAACTTTTAGGATGAAAACTATCCATTTCTTCCAGATTTACTTTTAAAATGGCTGGCAAAAATTGATTTTAGGGGGTCTCGGGGCCCTTGGTCTTCAGTATTGTTGTTTGCTACTGGTGTAAACGAAAAACGCTAAAAAGAAACTGAAACTGAAGAAACAATAGGCTTTTTTGTCACATTTTTGTCATTGATGAAATTTCAATTGGGGGGGAGGCCCGCTTGGCTAAGCCTACGCTCCAATTGCGCAAAATAAAAAAGGTATTTACAAATTTTCTGTGAGGTTTCTGGCGTTTTCAACAAAATTTCAACGGTTCAAAAATAGTGCTGTCCTCGAGCCGAGGACAGGGCAATTTTCGAGGACCTAAGGCTTCGAGGCCAAGGCCAAGGCCAAGGACTTGAGGCTTCGAGGCCAAGGCCAAGGCCAAGGACTTCAAAATGTGTCCTCGAGGACGTCCTCGAGGCCAAGGACGTCCTCGAGGACTCCACCTCTGCTATTTAGCTCTGAAAGAATGATGTGCGAAATGATTTAATACTGGTAGATAGCAGTTAGAGCCATCATGCTGGTCACTGCACGCTCGCTATTATCATTCGGTGCGAGTGAGAATATTTTTTGTCAGTCAACTCAGTGTATCCAAAGTCACGTGGTACTACATGGCTTAACAGCAAAAGGCTAATTTGCTTTGTTTTGCTAGGCTAGTTAGCAGGCTAGGTCTCGGTACAACCCTATTTTCATGGAGAAGATCAAACGTTCTGAGAGAGAATTAAAGAAAAATATAGGTTATGGTAGTCAGGTTTATTTCATAACCAAACCAAATACTGGTCACCTAAGTTTACTGCAATATAAAGCAGCAAATAACTTTACCGTTATGTTATGAAAGTAAACGTGCAGAAAAACAAAAGAGAGATTTTCGATATATGACTAGTTGATTACTTATACCAGGGTTGTAAACAACACATAGGCAGATGAACTTCGTCAGTTATTTTACCGAATATTGATATATTGTTACTTGAGTTTAGCTCCTAATCAACCAAGCATGCAGCCAAATATGCCATTCATGTCTCAATCTCTGCGCGGTAGAATTCCTTGCCAACCAATATGTGGCGATCCTTCTGAACGCTTTGTGCCATTGCAAGGTGTGCGTGGTATGGCATCTGTTCAGCGAGTTGTTCCACGGATTCCATCGTTACGCAATGCTGTTGATCCCCTATCTTTCCGTTCCCCTGATTCAGTGCCACCAATAACGGCAGTTTGTTCAACCACATCTACTTTTCCTGCGACGAAGAAAAGACATTCAAGCACGTCAAGTTTAGATAAAGGAGTTTGTGATTGTTTGAATCATCCATCTGCTCGGATCTGTTTGAGCATTTTTGTTGGTAGCATACTTGGCTGCGCTTTAGGCTACGGCATCTACAGTTTGGCAGTTTCATACCAATCGCAGTTTGGATATTTCTTTTCTAACTCCAGCATTTCTGGTACCAATACTAATCCAAGGGAACTAGCTCAACAAAAAAACAAAAATTTTCCTTTTTTGGTGGATCAGATGTCTGTTTCTGGCCGAGGTAAGAACCTATTCTAAAGTAGATTTTTCAGAAACTAAAACAATTAATTCCATTGTCAAACATGATAATTCTGCTACAGTTTCGGCGCAGAGGCGAGCAAAGCACAACTTCCGAAACCTCCATATTTGTGAAAGCTATGCTATGCGCATTAAAATTTGTTATAAAAATCAGCATCATTTGGAAAATTATTAAAGAACTTAAAACAAATATTTTATTTTTTTAGTCTTTGGCGTGCATTGAAAGCCAAGCAGTTTGTCGAATGATAACGCATTCGTCTTGGGAACGAGAGATCTGTGGTTCAATTCTACGGACGGCCAAAAATGACAGTGTTTCAAACGGCTTGCTACTGCTGCTGCATTCTTTGAAAGATCATATATTGTTTGAAGGCGAAATGACGCGAAGATTCGCCCCGTCAACTCGTCACGCACTTCGGCGAGTATAAAGATTTACTTATTTTTTTAATAGTGACAAATAATTTATTTTTTTTAACTTTCGATTTGGATAGGATGGAAGAAAAGTCTAAAGTCGACAAAAGTATAATTTTAGCTGGTAGCAGTAGTAGTTATTCTCTAAATTATATCCGTAAAACTAGTTTTGTTTTAAATTTTAATTCAAGTGCTTTAATATTATATTCAAACCTGTGTTAGGTAAGCCCCAGGAGCAAGCATCCTGTCATACCAGTTAGTGCATTGAAGATATTCCGCGTAGAAGAAAAAGAAAGCAATTGCTGTTGCAACTTTTCATGATAGTGCTGACTCGAAAAGCCGACTTTTTCCGAATGCCTTTATTATGTAGTTGGAATAAATGCTGAAAATTGTGGACGGCTTTATAAATCATTATCTCGACGTTCTGCAAATGAAGCCGAAAAGTCATCTAACAAAACTGACAAAATAATGGGAGGAAATCCTACAAAAATCACAAAACACCCTTGGCAGGTAAGTTGATTGATTGCTCCACATCTATCAGACAGATATGCAATTTACTTACGAATGGCAGAAATCAATTTAAACGATTCGCACCCGCGATTAGAATGTTTTGGAGCAGTACGATTTTCGCGATTCTTTGACTTCTCACGGTACAATTCTTGTTTGAAAGCACCAAGCACAGGCAATTAATCATTAAGCGCCTTATGTCAAAGTCATGTTAACCGGTAATGCTTTTGTTGCACGAGATCAGACGCGTCGCCAGCGGGGGGGCATAGGGGGCATTGCCCCCCCCCGATTTTTATTTTTGCCCCACCGATTTATTTCTTGCCCTCCCACTGTATTTTTTCTTAAAAGTGAGCATCGCCCTCACAGTTAAAATAGTGGTATTTTTAACTGTTCCATCCCCTATCCTGACATCGATTCTATTTGATTGATTGTATTTGAATAAGCTGATCATGGCCACTGGCCAAAATCAATTTTAGTGAAAGTTTTTGTTATTATACGTTAGTTAAATATATTTATTGGCTGATTCTTTATTTCCTTCATGCAACTAAGTATCCTGACATCTATATTACAATCTAGGGTACGGTGAGCAGCGCAATCTTGTGTCTTGGGTCAGGTTCAACAACAATAACAAATCAATTCAGTACGGTATAATAATAATACAGGTACCAGCAGTTTGTGTATACTGTGTAGAAGGCGTGGCATCGTAGATTATGATGTCATATACAGCAGCACTTATAGGCGAGGCCGTATTACAAGTCAGGTGTTGTGACTGTTGAAGGTAATGTACAGTAAGTTGGTGTAGGCTGGAAGTTGATGATCAGTGGTATACGCATAGGCAGAGGTGGAGTCGAGGACACAAGGCTCGAGGCCAAGGACACAAAAAAATCCGAGGCCAAGGCCAAGGACAGCCTTTCCGAGGACAGACACTCTTGAGGCCAAGGACAGCCTTTCCGAGGACAGACACTCTTGAGGCCAAGGACAGGAATGCTCGAGACCAAGGACACAAACGCAAGTGCTCTCCAAAAAAAAAAAGTTCTTCACAAAATTTTTTCAGGCGATCTCCAAAAAAAAAAAAAAAAAAAAAGGTCTTCACAAAAATTTTTCAAGCGATCTCCACAAAATTTTAACAATTTAAAAAATAGTGCTGTCCTCGAGCCGAGGACAGGCCAATTTTCGAGGACTTGAGGCCTCGAGGCCAAGGCCAAGGACTTCAAAATGTGTCCTCGAGGACTTCACCTCTGCGCATAGGACAAATCATCTGCGATGTACCGTGCAATCAATAGTTACAGAAAGAACAATAGACTATCGCCAAATGCCTCCGGAAAAAAAGATAAGAATTCGATCGGTCAGTTGCACTTCTAGGCTATGTAGCAAACGTAGGCTACAGGTAAGCAAACTTTGCAAAAGTGAGTTGAGTTTACAAGCCTATGTCTGGAAGTGGAAGGCCTTAGCTTAGCAACTCAAACCATACTGTATTTTGATTGGGATCTTGTTCAGCAGTATAAGTAATCGATTTGCAGAAACTCTGAGCTAACAGAGAAACAGACTGCATTTCTCCCCCAAATCGAAATCCATGGACCAATTCTTTGATAGCTAGACTACGAGAATTTTTTGACTTTCAGATTTCCAAGAAGTGTCCATTACCGTATAGTTTATTTAACTAGATCGATTAGTATCGGTAGCAAAACAAACTAAGCAGTGTTCTCGGCACTAGTAACACCATTGATATCTGGGATTTTGAGTAAACTTTAGTAGCCTATAGTACCGTTTTGGCTGTTTGGTGCTGCTATTTGTGATGATTTTTTAGAGCAGTAATACCGTCCTGGTGCATTACCTATACAGTAATCAGTGGTGCCGATCCATATTGACCATTGGGGGATAATTTAAGGAATTTGTCTATTTTTTGATAATTTTAAATATTGGGAGGAGAGATGATGCTCAAACTGGAGATTTTCGGAGCAAAGTTCAACGCTCATTTTTGCCAATACTAGTAAGGTAGTCCGCAGAAACGTTTACTAAGGTTTGGAAGGAGTGCTGGTGGCAATTAAGAATTTTCAAACACAAAAAACGCCAGTAAGACGGCCTTAAAGCCAGCTAGGGGGTCTGGGGGAGCGCTGTGAGCTCCCCAGCGAGGTCCGGAATCTTTAGCTCGACGTTTTTCGAGGATAAAATGCATCGTTTAATAACGTTGCAAGTTGTAACACCTAAGTTACGCACCGCTCCGATGCGAACTATTGGGAGTGATGCAGCAGAAATTTTGGGGGGGATGCACCCCCTGGATCGGCTTTTACTATCTTAATGAAGTTATAGGCAATACAGAAACAGAATAGGCATTCAAGTATAAATGCTAAACTGTTCATTTTTCTACTTTAGCTTGTAATACGCAATTGTATATTATTAGCTACAGTATGCATCATAGAGGTACCGATATTAAATTTTGCTCGTATTTTTTCTGGAGTTTCCTGTCGTCGGTCGTTTCCAGCCGTTATGGTAGCTGTAATCATGTTTAGTTAAATGAGAAGATTTACGTTATTTTTTTCAGCAATTGTTGAGTTAGCGGCTGTGTCAATATTTTAATATGTCAGAGACAGTCTACTTTCTGCATTTATTCAAAAGTCATTCAATGTAGTTTTTCATGCGCAGTTCTTAACTTTTCTTATTATTTAGATTAATTCTATATATTTACCAACACGATAGCCATAGAATATGTCTAAAATTTTTGTTGCAAGTTTGTGTCTTGCTTTAAACGATGTGGCATAATAACCGATATGATCCCATGCTGTTCTTATGTAAAAGACAAAGACGATCATGCACGTCAGATAGGCATTAAATAAATATACAATTTACAAATCGTTTCATTGCAAGTTGCAACCTAAGTAATTAGTTTGTAAAATAAAGCTGAAAATGGTTCTATGAACTTAATCAACGCCAAATAGCTGTATTACTCAAAGGCGAAACGAAATTTACAACCCCGCCACACGAACAATCTACTTAACTCTTAAAATACTGCAATAATTTACCGACAAAACTTTGCTCCCCCGGTTTTCAGCTTTGCCCCCTGATCTCGCTAAGCTGGCGACGCCCCTGCACGATATAGTTTGATATTGTCATAGCTTTCGTTATGTTCTAGTTCAATAATTATAACCAATTAAGAGTAGAACTACGAACAGGATGGTCTGATAGGACCAGATCGACACAACATATCAAACATAAGATCTCACAGTGCTATTCTTTACAAATGTGTAGATTTGAAATGAACTTGTACGATAACTATAACTGCACTAAGCGCTCTACAGTATTGTCTACCGTATCGCACAGAGTTCTATTTTTTTGAATGCAAAAATTCTAGAAAGTCCATTGTGTGGCTGCGCATGATTCTATTACAGCATAGTCATAGACGTTTGTTTATAACCAACTGAAGTTCGCTGGCATCAGTGGTGCAACCAGGAGGGACTAAATGGGCTGAAGCTCCCTCCTCTTTTAGTCAAGTTATTTAGAAAATTTAATTTAAAGATGCTGGCTTTTAAACATGTTTTGGACTTGATTAGTAATTAAGGGGATTGGGATAGGAAAGGGCTGAAATGTATTTCTTTTAAAAGACTTTCAAATTTTAGCAATTTAGTTTTTTTCAAATGATTTTGAAAACATACGAAATTTTATTCGAATGTCTTTGATATGACTATTTTTTTTCAAAAAAAAAAAATCACTTAGCGGCTGGGGACTTCGTTTCCTCAGGCTTCTGTCTGTGATACGCTTGACGTACATCGGTTTGCTCAACCCGCCGACTGCGGAATCCAGTTTTCGAACAGAAAAAATTTTCGCTTTTGATTCAATCTTTCTCCCTTCTAGCATCATCTCGGTTGCTCGTTTGATTAGCATTGCACTATGCTACTTGTTGGATGTATAATAAGGGTTGTTACTTTCAGGCATCGCTGTGGGTTGTTGGAAAGCATATCTGCGGTGGTAGTGTAATTTCATCAAACTGGATTTTGACTGCAGCACACTGCGCCATGCCGTAAGTTTGAATACTTAGTTTCGAGACATAGTTGTAAAGCTGCAATAGAGCTTTGGTTTATTGAGTCAAGCAACATCTATAGCCTAAACTATTGAAACACCATGATATTAAAAGTTGTTTTTTGTTGACTGTTGTTAGTGTTTGATGAGGTTTGTTCTCAAATTCAGTACTTGTTCTGTTTGATGCAGGTTTCTTGACCCTAAGGACTGGCTTGTCAATGTTGGGTCTGAAGATCAGCAGTTATTGTTAACTCGAGGTCAGTCAGCCCACGTCACGCATATCGCAGTACATGATGAATTTAATGAAGATACATTTGATAATGACGTTGCCCTTTTGCAATTAAACCGTCATTTAATACTGGAGGAGAAGGTTAATACGATATGCTTGCCCACCGATCCCCAAGAACTTGTTCCTGGAGCTGCGTAAGTTCAGTATTACTTTTAAATTCGGAAAATTGAAATACAGAGTCATCGATGTATAATAGCGAGAAATGATGAAATTCTTATAGCTTAAGACTGTGTAGCAGCCTCAAGCCCTATTTACCACCTTCTTGTGTCGCTGCGAAAAGACTCACGTTCGAGGTTAAACAAGAGCAATAATATGCAGACAGTAGCACAATTTGAAAACACGTTTTTTAGAATCAATTAATAGTTTGCTTTACTGTTTTATTTCTCCTCCTTGGGTTTACAAAAATTGAAATCATTTGCATGGTAAAAACAAACTCCTTGATTAATTTTCAGTCAAAAAATACATGTATGTTTGAAAGTTGCTTTCTTAATCATTGAATGTTCGCCACGGAATAGCCTTTATGAAAGACCGAGAGTGTATTTGAGATGCTTTTGCTGGGTCTGTTTTTTAACAAAATCGAACCTCTTTTATAACATCTTCCGTTTCTAAATGTATTCCTGATGTGACCAAAAAGTATTTTTTTGGTAATATTTTCGACGTGGTTAGATGCGAGGTGTCTGGTTGGGGTAGTCTGGATGAAGACGGCCTACTTCCAAATATACTCCAGGCAGTCCAAGTCACTGTGATTGGCCGGAACATTTGCAACCAACCTGCTTGGTTGGATGGGATGGTGACACCCAACATGTTATGCGCTGGCACACAAGTAGGGAGACGAGACGCTTGCCAGGTAAGAATTTAATCGTTTGCAATAATTACCTGGAAAGAAACTAATCGTTTTGCTATGCAACCTTTAGCGTTTTTTTTTATAATTTTTAAACAACTTTGAAAACCTTTTAGCCGTTAATTCTTCTTTTCAGATTGTTTACCTGAATAGAGAACTGTACCTCTTGTTGAGTGTGAAAAGATTTATTCTTTTGATATGTTTCATTGTCACATAGATGTAGCGGTCGTGCTTTTCTCTTACAGCTGGCTTTGTAACGCTTTCTTCTATAGGCTATCTCTAGCTTTGCAATCTGCATCAATGCCAGTCTTATCGGCTTTACATTTCAGGGCGACTCTGGAGGACCACTTGTTTGCGGGGGTGGCCAGCGCGGCCTTTTAATGGGAGTTGTGAGTTGGGGAATTGGCTGTGGAGAAAAAAAACAGCCCGGTGTCTACACTCACATTGCTCGCTACTACCCCTGGATAAGGCAGGAGATCTCAAGATATGAAAAAAACACCGATGTTTAAAGGAACTGTTTTCAATTAAATTTATAGTAAACGTTGAATATTAAAAGAAGTTTAATGAGCCTGCTCTCTTTTTTTTCTCCTTTTTCTAACGTGTATTTGTTGACTTTCTCGTTGAAGTAAAATTTGCAGCAGGGCTGCAAACTCGAACTCGAAAAAACTATCATTTTTGATTGACTCGAACTTGAACTTCAATATTATTGTTCGAGTTCATTAAAAAGAAATTTAAAGATTAAAACATTGTAGAAAAAAAATTTTGTTTGGTGATTATACCGTGTAAATTGAGATTGTTCTTCATTTGTTTATGCCGTATGGCGACCTAGAAAAAAAAGCATGTAGCTTAAACAAAAATGAAAGCGATTAAGTCGAAAAGTAGACTTAGTATTTTTGTCAACCTGATCTCAAACTCGAAAAACTTGGTATTTTTGCCGAACTTAAAATTAAAAAAATTAAATTATAGAACTTGAACTCGTACTTGCTAAAATAGGCTGAACTCAAGCTTGAACTTGAACAAAAATTGATCGAGTTTGAAGCCTGGCATAGCATTTGCTGGCATTGCCCTGTAGCCTGTGGTGTACCACATCCTTCGTCCGAGGGCTAAATGATTTTGTTCTCCCCAGACTAAAAATTTTAAATCAAGTTTGGATTGAAATAAAAAAAGTAGGTTACGCTGCATAATCGACTGCATGCTATGGCCTAAATTTAACCCCTTAAAACCCAAATAGATCATACCTCTGGTTGGGTGCCATGGAGGTTAGTGAGCAAACTCCTTGTTACCAAGAGATTTTTGTAGTGTGCTTTTTAGATGTTATTTTTGTTGCTATTTTACAAAAACTTGTGCAATGCAAGATTTTAGTTGAATGCCGAATCTGAAAGCCTTCCCGTTGACAAGATTTTGCTGATTCTCTGCTGTAATTCGTAGATAGAAGTACTGTATCCACTTTAATGCTTTTTAATGGACAAAAATGTGGTTTTGGTTGCTGATTTGTTGCATTATAACAATATTTATTTCTTGCATTCATTTTCTTCAATATTAAGGAAAAATTCACAGCAAGTTGTTAGCTCACTTATCAGCATACTAAGGTTCGTCTAATATTTTACTTCAAGCGATATATTGGAGTGTTTCAGTCTGAACCACATTACTGTACAACACATATAGTTTTCTGGTACATTTATACGAGTATCTTTCAATGTTGGAGCATAAAAATTGCACTTTCGGAACAGTGTCACTAAGAATAACAGAGGCATATCGATCTAATTCAAAAAGAATGTGAATTGGATTAATAATAACTAAGTAGTAAATCCAAACGTCTCCCGAATAAAATGTATACGACAGTTTTGGCTCTTTCATTTTTAGTAAAATGATATGTCTTAAATGTGAAGCACGTTTTGGCAAAAGTTGATAAGTGACATTTTACAAAATATGAGTTTTGTTATTTTTTATGTTGTTTACTAAATATTTTTTTTCTGAGAAAACAAATTTGTTTAATTTTCAGTCATTTTTCGGTAATAAATAGCTTAAGATGTTGCACTTAACAACCAGGCCAACTGAAAGTTTAAAACTTTAAACCGATTTTTTTGAAACAGCGAAATGTGAATTATCAGCTTTTGCTAAAACGTGCTTCAATTCTGTTTTTGTGTTTTTGTTTTTTTGCTTTGTTTTTTATCGCAAAAACGTTTCAGTTCTAACACACTATTTTGCTTATGTATTTATACAAAATTTCTGTTTTGCCTTGCTTCTTTGTTTTATAAGCATGTCAGTCTATAAAGTATATGAAATAACGGAAAGTAGAAAGTATGGGTGAAATTAAATTAAAAAATGGCTTTAAAAACGTTGTAATCATTAGAAAGAATATAAGATAGTCACAAAGGTCCTCCGCAACTTGAAACGCAGAAATATCTCAAGCAGTTGGTAGACGGCGGTAGGTGGATTACTGGATTTCAGATATTTACTATTTATTGCCGTTGGGTTTTGCAGGTTAAAAGCGCAAAACGGAAAAAAATAGTTGAGCCTTGGTTACTGCATTACAGTAGTTAATTTTTTTTTTGTCGATTATTCTACATTTTCAAGTTGAATTTACGCATTTTGAAAATTGTACAAGGTTGTTCAATGGTACAACCAACGATGGAATCGAACAGTAGTTAGGTTCTTTGTATTATGCGCGTAATACACTTTTCTTGTAAGATTATAGAATGACTAGTCCGAAATAACGCAAAAGTTGTTTTCATCAGGTTGGAGTCCCTGAAACGCCTTGCTTCGAACTGAAAGATGAGACTTCTCGAGATGTTCAAGCTTCGTCATTTAAGCGCATTACAGTAGCCATCAAACCTACCAGACAAGAGGCGGTAAGTCGATTTTGTTTTGCAAGCATTATCGATTCTTCTTTTCCTGGCATTTTGGTTAACACTGCGTCAAATTCTGATGGACTTGACACTTGACAGAGATCGAAGCAAACTTCTCCATGTTTTAACAAATATGATTTTCGAACATAGAAACAACGCCGATGAACTAGAATTTTGACCAGAGCTATTTTAGCAGTAGTGTTGACATTTGCTCTAGCTGCCTAACTGCACATTGATCGATGTTACGGTGACTGGTCCGTCAGTTAAAAACTATGATCTGAAAGAGGAACAGTGACTGCATAGAAACAACCTAAGTGCCCGTAAGACCGTTTGCTGTAAATTTTAGCCTGTATGTACATTGTACATTTGTAAAAAATCCTTGTGGCAAAACTTTTTTACTCTAATTAAGTTGAATTCTAATCAAACAATTCACTTGCAAAAGTTCTGTACTTGTTTTTTTGGCATTATTATTTTTATAATTTGATTTACGTAAACCGCCTACGTGTTAAATAAATAATGCTCATCATTTCTTGCTCAGCTGTTACTTTCAAAATGGCAATTTTTCGTAAAGGAGAGTGGTTTGATTAGCTAGTAACAAAATACAGCAGTAAAAACTGTCGAATTTCAACGGTCTTGGTTTTGTATTTATACTACCTAAATTGGTGAAAGCATCTTTCCTAAAAATTTTTTCAGGCTAGATTTGGGTGCGAGTATTGTCTACAGGGATTGAAAATTGACAATATTGAAAAAAACTTTTGTAGGTTTTCTTTAACATGTCAAAATCATGCAAAAACGACGATAGTATTTGTCAAAGTAAGATTTGCAAATTGCACCTTCTCACAATTATTTATATCAATTAATTTTTTAAATTACGGAAAAAAATTTAAGAATTAATTTTTCTCTGATTGAAAAAACGTCAAAGTTTTTTTCTTGTTGAATAAACTGTAGGTAAAATATTTTTATTTAATATTAAATGTGCACGTTATAATTAATAAAAATACCCCAACTCAACTTAAAAAAAAAGCTAATGGACAAAAACAAGTAAATAGTAATAAGTTTTTCTCATAATAAATACATTTGTGTTTTTTAATTAGTTGGTTGATTTTTACCAATTTTACAGAACCAGACCTGTTGCTTTGATGTGGTGTTTGGAATTTCCTCTTATATTAATCCGTTGATCGACAAGTCCTTTTATTTTCGAGTCAACTCTTCCACCATTAGCATTGATGCAGATCTGCGACATAACGAAGATGAAATCAACATCCCTGTTTATTTTAGTGGAAAATTATTCTTTGACGGGTGAGAAGCTTGAAGTTAAAATGTTTATTTTATTAAGTGACATTTCAAATTTCAAAGCTTTTTTTTAGATCTATATTTTTAATTATAAAGAGCTGAAAAGATATAGGCCTACCGATTTTATCTTCCAAGGCGTTTTTAGACATATGAGTCAATAACAAGAGATAAACTTAAAGGGGGTGAAGCATCCAGCTGGGATTATGTGCAAAAAATAAAGAATAATCTAAAACATATCTTCACCAAGTTTCGCCAGTTTTCGTCTTAGCGTTTCTGAGATATTTGATTTAAAAGAAAAATCTTCCCAACAGTGTTGCCAGTTAAAATTTCATTTTTATTGAAATAATGTTTACCGTAATCTTTCACATTGGTTTGAAAGCTACTGAATGCCTGACTTATGCATGAATTAGTGTTACAACAGAAATACTTCTAAAATTTAAATAGTAAATCTCAATTCCTAGAAACTTGGATTTCAACTGGCAACACTGTCGGGGAGATCTCCCAACTTTGAAATAAAATATCTCAGAAACCATAAATCGTAGAAAGCTGAAATTTAGCGAAGAAGTGTTTTAGATATTTCTTTAATTTTTGCCCATAATCCCAGCTGGATGCTTCACCCCCTTTCAATATTTTTTGAATCGGATTTAGCTCTTATATTTTTTAAAAAGTTTGATTTATTGATTGATCCATATTTATTCTCCACTCACAAGGGTACGACCGACGGTTGCACTTTTATTTTGGGCAAGTCTTTTCAGCAGCCGCTCGCGAGTTTGACCGTATTTCAAGCTTTCCGGTTGGCATTTGATTTCTTCCCATATGAATTTGCTGCTTATTTGATGCCAACAAGCAGAGATAATCGGCTTTGATTTCACGTAATCACCAAGAAGATTTCTTAGGTAATCGGTGACATTTTTACTTGAAAATTGTCAAACTTCCGCAAACAGTTTTTTCGTCGGGAATTCACATCAAAACATCATTAACTTTATGCTTGGACTGCTAATTTTAGATTATAACGGCGTTGTAAGAACATTACAGTTAGTAGAAGTAATCTTTTTTAGTTTTCCGAAATTGCAGCTGATATGGCCGAATAAAAATCTGACTCAAGAAAACCCAATGAAGTATTTGGAAACACCACGAAATTATTCATCATTGTTTCAAAATTATTTCAAAGTAAGTGGTAATTAGCAAGCTAATCAAATTAGCAAACAGTAACTCTACATAAAAATGTAGCACTAGTTACGTAGTTTGGCGGTGTTTAATGTATTCTTGGCCTTGTTTTCATGGTACATTCTCTTAAAGTGCCTCATTGCCCCTAAAAGTTCGTAGTACAAAATCGTAGGATCAAAACTACAGCAATTAAGTGAGCGAATTTTTTGGCCTGAAGGCAATGAGTTTGTTTTTCATGGACCGAAATCATCAGATAGTAAATCGAAAATGTAGTTATAATTACAATTTATTCACCAAGTTGTCTTGGCCAGGGACCTTTTGGTCTTCTAGTCAAGTTGCCACCTGTCTACCACACACGGTGGAGGTTTCACACTGTCCCTTTAATTGCTGAACGTCCAGCAACCAATTTTTACAGTCTAAGGTTTGACCCGACCGGGAATTGAACCCGAGTTTGCCGTTTCAGTCGCAGACGCTCTATCTACTCAATCGTTGCTGATTACTTGAAAAGGATGCAACGTATACTTGACGACTGCGCTAGAAGTATAATTGTGTTCCAGATTGTTAACCAAGGACAAGTAAAGTTCGACCTCCTTCCAGTTACCATCCAATGGCCAGCGTATGCTTGGCTTGACAAAAACTTAAAGATCGATTTGCTGTACCTAAACAAGATCAATTGTTCCAGTAATTCACCAGAGGTAAATAGCTATTGCCTAATTCTGTTTGTCTATACTGTTACTGTAAGTACATTGAAAAGAGAACACTTTTATGGGAAAATATTAAGACTTTGTAAACTTGCGTGTTTGTTTTCTGTTTGAAGTAAACACGTCGAAGAGTAATTTAACTCCACTATAATTACCTTCATTCAATTAAAACAATCAGTTCCGCTACCGTAAATTGCTAATACGAAGAAATATATTCTCTATCGTACTACGTACTAGTAGTCTTCGGTTTCGATTTTTAGCTGCAAGTGTAATGGCGAATTCGGCTATTCCATTTCATACCCTAAACATTTAGACATGAGAATTCAGTGGAAAAAATACGACTACTAGAAACGTTTATCCCACATTAAGTTTGTCTAAATAAGAATTATTTGAATGCCGTCCTATAGGTTATGATTAGGGCCCACAAAAATCAAGGAAGTGACAATTTTTTCAGCGCTTTATTATATCATCAAAGGTCTACCAACATTGGTTTCGGGTGCTCTAGAGCCAGTTTAGGTAGATTTCATAGGTCAAAATTTTGGGCTAGGTCAAAGTTTTTCAAAATTGTCCGTGTGATCAAAAATTCTTTTTCAAAAGCAAACAAAAGGTTGTTTTTTTCCTTTCTCTGGATTTTGAGAACCAATGAAACGTTATGAGCAAATTTATACATGTTTGAATGAAGTTTTGCTACTCAAACTTCTGCAAATACTTGCAATATGCCGCAATACAGTACAATGGCCTGGGTTAACTTCTTTATAAAAATCATTTTATAATAACGCGAAACTCATTTTTTTACACTAAAAACAAATTAAGAATGCCAGTCTCGGCATGAATAAAATAACTAAGAACACATTATGTCCAAATTCAAAAATCAAAAAGTCAGTTTTTATTATACAGAACCGTATATCATAACGAATTAACCAGATTTTGAAGTCTTAGGACTGTCCTATTTTGCTTTCACTGCTTTAGCAATCGACAAAACTATTACACAACGCAACTGTGTACTAAGAAAGGTTGAAATTGTGTCAATGTATTTTCCAATAAAAATTTAAGAACAAATGAGGCCGAAAATTTGTCAAAATTTAACAACAGCAAATTTCAATCCAAAATTGACTGGTTATTAAAAAAATTGCAATTGACATGGTGATGTGTGCAGATTCCTAGGTTTTTGTCCTATCAGCGATTAGTCACTATAGTCACTAGGCTGACTGATTAATATTTCTTTGTAAATGCTGTTAATGAAAAGTGAAGAAGGTTACCTGCTTCAAACTTACGTGAATTGCGAATAACAAAACTTTTTTTTAATCAAAGATTGGAGCTCAGTAAGGCCAAAACGGTTTAGTTCCAAATAAACTCAAGATTTAGCTAAAATAAAGTCAAAATTAATTTTTTTAGGTCAAAATAAAAATGGCCCCAGTTAGAATGTAAACTTTAAGTATTAGTGATACTATGGAGTGCCGGCCTGCCGCAAAAATATACGTTATGGTTAAATTCTAATTGAAAAATACAATCTAAGGCGGCTTTTACCAATCACGCGTATTTTCGCGCAGAATTACGCCTGTCATTTGACTATAGATTTTGCATTTTTTTTGCATTTACATTGGAAAAGCTATCAGGCATATTTCCACTTGTAAATGCGCGTGATCGGTAAAAACCGCCTAACGCAGCCCCTATGCTTTATGAGTTGAAGCCAGACACTCCAATCACTTCAGCGCAGAGCAGTGAGCACTAGCTTTTTAGGGCCTGTTGTTGTTGTTGTTGTTGGGAAGGGAACCTAGGAAAAACCTGAAGAACTTCAGATGCAAACCTCAAGAACCTAGGAAAAACTTCAAGAACCTAGGAAAACTTCAAGAACCTAGGAAAAATACAAAACCTCAGCAGGAATGGGGAACCTAGGAAAAAAGTGGCCTTTTCCTCACCACTCAAAGAGGGGGCACCCCATCACCACAAGGTGGCCACCGCAGATGAGTACTCATTGGTTCCCTTTTACAACCCTCTGGTTGGTCATCTTCACTATTCTGCCTCTCGTCATGCAATTTGTTTCTCAGGAGCTATGGGTGACCACATTGAGTAGACTGCGTTTAAGTGTCTATTATTGTGTTTTGGTCCTTCATTTCAACTCAACTTTTTAGACTTCCTGCTTATGTAGTGTCGACAATAGAACTGAAGATTTGAAAAATTCCCATTCTCAAGTTAATATTTCGTCTCTTGCAATTCAAAACTTAACGGAAGCCGTGAAGGTGAGTCAGTTCATTTTTTAGAAATTACTGATCAAGATGGACTGGACGTTTTCTACAGACCGCTATGCCTGCTCTTTGCTTGGATAGCGTTAAAAGTAACTCTTGGTTGATGATTAAAACTGGGTTTACAGTTTACACTAGACGTGAAACAAAGGATGGCAACCTTCGCGAGTGGTTGCTCACGTCACTTGCTCAAAATAGACCAACCATTCAAAAAGCTTATTTGTTTAGATAAGTTAAGCAAGTTTTAAGCTCGCGAAGTTTGCGACCATTCGAGACCTTTCGCAAGTTGCCAATGACGGCAAAATTTGGTTTCTTTGCGTCCAGTGTAAACGCACCTTAATAATTGTATTATTTTTTCTCCTTTGATTAGAGATATTTTGTTCAAAATCATCACGTTTCGTAATTACACATCGTTTTGTTTTACTTTTATGTGCGAATATTTTGTTTGATGTATCGTAGAAATTGATTTACTGATAGGTCCATTGTGGTTTGACCAGAAGAATGCGATATACTTCATAACTTTTCAGATGTTCATAACTTTTTATTGCAAATTTGCAGTGCTTAAAATAAATAATGCAACATAGCATAAACGTAGAAGGTACATTCCGCTTCTGAAAATGTACATTCAATTTTATTTATAAAATTTTTAAACATTACTCAGAATTATTAAAAGTTGTTTGGCTGTTCAGAACTAATCAGTATTGCTCGGATCATATTGTTATTTTTACAAATAAACGTGAAGTGTTTAAACTATACGCAATTTTTATATGTCGGCAGAGGGTGGGCGTACCGACAAAAAAATTAAAAAAAAAGTTTTAAAAGAATTGTGGACCTTCTGCCAACAAAAATAATACATATATGTTAGTTTAAAGATTTCGTATTTTATGCTAATCTCTTATTGGTAGTTCTTTCCAGCTAATCATGGCTCGGCCTTTTTTTGTTTCATAAATAGCTGTTTCCTTTTCTGCGTTCTCCGTTTTAACGATTCTTGTTGACTAGAGGCAAAAAAAAACCTTTAAAGAAATGAATATTTCGATTAAAGCAATACTTGGAAAAGGATTTAAACTAGGCTGATGCGGGGTTTGATCTCTTCTTATTTTGAATAAAGTAAATGTAATATTGATTTCAACTCATCATATTGCCACAATTTGAGTTTTGGATTACCAAGTACTCAACAAAATAATGCTGGTTCAATAATATGCTTTTATATTTTGTAGAAATGTGAAGATACCTCTCCATTCCGTTCAGACTGTAACGTTGTTATAACTTGTAATATCTCGAATCTATTAGCCAACGCTGCTGTGAACATATCTATTGATTCAGTTGTTTCTCCACTCATAATGGCCAATGTTCAAGTATGTGCATTTTTGCTAGAGGAATTAATTTTTTTGCAAAGTAACTACGCTGAGTTTACATCTTCCTGCTACGAAATTAATGTACCGATTCAAAACGAAGAGCAAAAACTTTTTGTTAGGTGAAAATCTTGAAAAATCTTCCTGCCTTTTTTCAAAGAAATGCTAAAGTTTTTTCTAAAATTAGCGAAATGATGTTAAATGGAACTGCTCAAATCAGTGGTCGAGTGGATAGAGTGTCTACTACTGAAACGGTAGACTCGGGTTCGATTCCCGTCGGGTCAAATCAAAGACTAAAAATCGGTATTCACAGCTTACCTGCTTGACGTTTAGCAATTATAGGGACCAAGTGAAGTCTTCATCAAGTGTGGTAACACTAAATAGATGGGCAATAGATGGCAGCTTGACTTGAAGATCAAAGATCCCTTCGCTGTCACCTGGCCAAGGAAACTCGGTGAATAAAATGCAATTACTATTATAATTATAGAAAAAAATTGCACCATGAATTACGCTTGAAGGCGGCTGCGTAGCCGCGGGAATAAAGACGTCGATTTTACGACGATCCTGATCGCATGATCTGGGCTCAACTCGCACCCTGGTCACGCTGTTGCGTCCTTGGTTAAGACGTTTTACGATAATTATCTCTGCTTGAAGGCTTCGAACAAGCATCAATTTCAGAGGACAAGAATTCGAAAAAACTCATAAGAGCATTAAATTACTGTGTGAAGACTCTTAATTCAGGTGCGGATTCCTTCAACGTGAAGTATTGATCGTAATGAAAAGTGTACGGATCATTCAATAGTTAGCGTCTGTCACTCTTCGCTGATAGGAGAAAAAATGCAATACAACAACAATGATAATTTATGTGAAGTGTAAAAGCTGTTTTTTATCATTTGGTTTGATTTCACTTTTTTTCTTCCGCCAATTTGGTTGATTGAACAACTTAAAAGTAAATTAATCTTAGTATTAGTCAGTCACCAAATAAATATCTATCATTACAGAGGAATCCGATTAACTGACCTTCCCCGCGACCGCAATCAAGCGGTCGGGTTGGGTAGTTTCGTTATCGAAGTGGCCCTGTTTGGGACCGCAACGAAGTGGTCCTGACAACGAGGTGGTTGCCGACCGGGGTTCCACTGCACTATGCATATAAGATTGCTAAGCTGAGAATTAAACTGCTATATGTCTGATTTAATGATTTCGGGTGAGCTGCGACCGTTCGTCTCTATAGCGAGGTTCCTTTAAAGACCTTTAAAAAGTCTGAGGTTCAAATCTCCGGTCGGTCAAAGCGGGCACTGTGTTGCCAACGGCTCGCCACCGCCGCGACAGTTCTTCGGAAGGGGCTGTTTTGCCCGCAGGTGCGATGACGCGGAGATGGGCTTCGCAAGCTATTTACACGCTTCGGCGTAACACAGCGAGTATAATATAAATTTTGACTCAATTTGTTTTATATTTCTGCTCGGCTTGCTAACTTAAACTTTTTCGTTTAGACATCGATTGTATTGACATCTACAGCTTCTATTGCGCCGGGTGATGATTATCCCATCAATATCACAGCATTATTTGGTTACGTAATCAAGGTAAAATGCCCACTGTGACAGTAATGTAAATTAGATGCTATATAAAGCTGGATAATTGATGACGTACACAAAAAAAAAAAAAGAAAATTTTGTAGCAGCATAGTGGCGCTGGCATAACTGACGAGAGGAAATTTGGCTGAGGAAATTTGGCCACTTTCTTTCCCCGGATGTAGAACCCCTTGAAGTGGGCTCCCCAAGTGTAAGAAATTAATGGGAAAAACAAACGACAAAAGCGGAATACAGGGTTGCCACATTTTGGAAAAATCTTGGATTTTTTGCTGTTCTGAAAAGTCGTTAAATTTTGTTTATAAGCCCTGAAAAGTCCGGAAACTCTTTGGAAGGTTTTCCCGTGATTTACCGGGGCAGAATAGTGAAGTTTTATAATAACCGCTACCTTTCTATTATACCAAAGCCATTTTTGTATTAATTTGCATTGTGATGGGCTAGAATTGTGATTACATTTTATTCTCCAAGTTGCCTTGGCCTGGAGACAGCGAAGGGAACTTTCAGTCTTCGAGTCAAGCTGCCACCTGTCCACCACAGGCTTCGCACTGTCCTCTTAATGCTGAACGTCAAGCAGGAAAGCTGTTAATACCAAGTTTTATAGTCTTTTGGTTTGACCCGACCGGGAATCAAACCAAAGTCTTCCTTTTCAGTCGTACACGCTCTATTCACTCGACCACTGATCGGTTAAAAGTTTTGCTGTAAAGTGCCAAATTTCTTGGCTGTACAGTATGTATAAATTTTTGAATATTATTAGGAAAAATGAATTTATGGACACTACAGTAATTTATTGCAATGCAATATTCTTACTGCTATAGTAGCATTAGCGTAGGGAGCGGTAAGCCCTCCATTAGCATGTTGACCAAAATGCGCAACAAGGAAACTATGACGCTGTTGCACTACTTCTGAAACAAGTTTTTGCAGTAATACGGATTCTAAAGTCATTTAAAGCCACTTTTTAGAAGTTTATTTAGGGAAAAGGTGTTAATATTTGTCAAAAATGAAATCAGTAACAACTAACTAAAAATGGCTATGGAAATAATAGAATCATTAAACAGTCAATTGGATCTCTTGGTGCAAAATGCTTAAAGTAGGCTTCGTAAAAAAAGTTGCAGAAGGGGGTTATTTGGTATTTAATTCAGTGAAGTACCAATATAACCTCTTTCAAATCTTGTCTAATAAACGCCTCCTCTCAAATTATTTTTATTTATAAAATACGGACGAGTTAGATTAACATTCGTAGTTTTTTCAAACGATACAATTTTATGATGTACTGGCTAAAAATAAAGCTAAGATTGAACTTTTACCATTAGCCACCACCTACATGCACCATTTACGCAACCACTTTAATCATGTTTTTGCCGCACTAATTTCTATGCTCATTTTAAAAACATCAGTTTTTAACAAAATAGGCCTAAAATTAAGCTATTTTTCCACAAAAATGCAAAATCTTTGTAAGCTGCTAGGAGCGAAGCCCCCAGCTTCCTAAAATGGCTTCGCCCCCATACCTCGACACTCAGCCCTCCCATAGAATTTCTGGCTATACGCCTAGCTAGTACAGATAGATACTCTAGATAGTACTAGCAATGCAAATGCTTTACATCAAAGTTTTCCTTCATTTCCTTGTACAAAAAAGTAGGTGCATGAAAAGTGAAAATTAAATTTAAGCCCGTTCTGTATCCTGATGTTAGTTGATTTTCATTTCTTGTATTAAATTTTTTTCAAATTTATCTTTTTAGGTAACCAATAAGCTTATGCCTTTAAGTAGTTATGAGGACAGCGGCAAGGACAATAATTACATCAAATTACCTTGGTGGGTAATTTTACTCAGCGTTCTCGCTGGCCTCGTCCTGCTCGGGCTAGTGGTATATGCACTGTATCGGGTAAGAAAGCAATTCACTCTTATTTTGTTTAGTAGTTTTAGGACTTCTAATGTATGCCTCGATATGCCATTGCTCAAAGCTGTATGGGTCATGAAATAAAGTACCGCACTTGACAAAATGAAGAAATGAACGATTTGGCTTTTTTATATTTTGCACTACCAATTGCCATTGGTCATCAAACCCACTCACTGTCTGGAGACCAATGGTGGCAATGGGCTTTCGATTCTTCATTCGACGCGGTTATCACTTATCAGAGATGTAACTACGATGCTAAAACTTTAGGAGGTACTTCCAGGAGAACTGTTTGCTAAAGTACAAACTGTGAATGCCTCCAAATATTGCCTTCTAAATATGTAGTAGCACGACTGAGCTTCCTTGGCAAATATTATGATCGCTAGTCTTTCAAACGAATATAGAAAAAGGCGAAAAGGATTACTGTACGTTAAAAATATTTGATTCCTATCAATCGTTTTGTGTTGCAGTCGGGATTTTTTAAGAGCAAATACGCGCAGCTGAAACAGGATGCGATGCAAGCAGGACCGGAAAGAGAGCCGTTAAATTAGTGAATTCCAAAGTGGAGTGTTTTTTGTTTTTTCGAAGCATCACGGTTCTTCAAAGTTGTTTTAGTTACGAACCAAACGTCTAAAAAGCGATTTCGCTGCAGAAAATCATACAAAGCTATTGAGTCTGTGATATGAAAAAAAATGCTATTTTTATTGTTCGAATGTGCGTGCAAGCATACGAATTGAAATGCCACCAATGCTAAAAATGATAATAGCATAGCTTATTGTTTCTTCAGTTTCTTTTTTGCAATTTGGCGTAGACCTACAACAATACTCTTTTTTGTAAGAACAATTTTATACGTACACAAGCCTAATTTTTATTTAAAATTTAAGAACATCTTAAGAACAAAATCAGTCTAAGCAACAAAAAACAATATTAAGAACAACCAAAAAAATTTTATTTTTTCACATCCAAAAAGAAACTAAATTCTTCACTGATTTAAAACGATGAAATTGGAGTGATTTTCTGGCAATTACAAACGAAATTGCAACAATTAAAACTATAACGTGCATTAAGACTACAACGCGCAGTTGCGCTATGCGCAGCTAAAGCTTTGTTTGGTTCTCTTTCGAATAAACGCTTGCTGTTCGTAATCGCAATTTTATGATGCTGCAAAAACAGCAAAAAAGAGCGTTTTCTCAAGGAGACAGAGCATTGAGAATAAAACAGTTTTACAAACATGGTCTCCGTAATTGGCAATGATGTTCTCCAAATCTAGAAACAAATGAGACTAAAAATTGGCAAAAAATTAAGAACAGTCAGTTTCAACTGAAAATTTACTGGTTCTTAAGAAAAAAAGTGTAATTAACAATAATAATGATATTGACGATGAGGGGCCGGGCACAAGCCCCTTTAATTCAAATTTTTGCCAGCAAATTTAAATGTATCACGCAGGAGAAATTAGGATTTTTTTCGTGGAAGTTGCAACCTCAGGCCCCCATCTAATCTTTTTGTAAACGTAATGCAATAAGATGATTAGTAACCACCTTATCAAATCTTTCATTATACTTGCTGTAATACGCCGAAGTGTGTAGCGAGTTGGTGGAACCCATCTCCACGTCATTGCCCCCAGGTAGCACAGCTCATTTCGAAGAAACGTCGCAGCGGTGGCGAGCCGTTGGCAACACTGTGTCCGATTTGACTGGCCAGAGATTTGAACCATAGATCTCCCAATCCAGAAACGAACGCGTTACCGCTCAACCAAGTGGCTGGTAACCACCTATTATACCAATTTAATTTCATTACCGGCACCATACTAGTTTTTACGCCACAAATAGTATTGAAAAGAAAAAAATTAGCTAGGAAAATGCTTGTTGAATTAATTATTGAATTTAAACTGAGGGAGCCTGGGCCCCCTTGTTGTACATTTAATTCTAGACTAACTATTTTCATGACATAACAAAAATCTCTAAGGAAAATCTTCGAGTGAATTTTTGTTTCTGCTAAAAATATTGCAGGAGGCAGTGTACCTTGCTTCCCTCCACCTAGGAAAATCTTCGAGTGAATTTTTGTTTCTGCTAAAAATATTGCAGGAGGCAGTGTACCTTGCTTCCCTCCACCTTGGCCAAGTTACTTACAACTCCAAAGTGCAAGATTTCAAAGTATTTGGCTTTGTCCCCTGACCACCATAGCCTCCGGCGGTTGGTGATACGTTTGAGTTTCACTAGTTTACTCGACACGTCTCCTAATTTTGACATTTTCGGAAAACTTTAATTTTTGATTCAAGTCCCCTCTTTCTCTTTAGCAAAATCTAGGTTGCATGTGATTCACGGTTTGGTTGCATATAAACTAGTATGGTGCCTCCCCCACAATCAAAAGTCCTGGCTACGCCTATGCTTGCTAGTACCAATTATGTGAAAATTTGAGAAAGACGACTCTGATGAGTCAAGCTCATCAAAACAGGTTTGAGTTTTGCTTAACTACTTCCTCACCCGACTTTTTTCTGCGGAAGAGAGCATTGTGCAAGAAACCTCAACGGTAGGTTGAAAAACCAGAGGGAGAAATAATGTTTCTTGCCTTGCACCGTATATGAGGTGTACCGAGCCCGATCAATTATATTTTGCACTGCACAGACGCTCTTGTACAATCTAATAAGTGGTGACTAGCTGCACTAATTTTGCTCGGGTCAGCCAACTTACTTGGTGTAGTAGTGGTTACCATAGGTAGGCACAAGTTCGTTAATAACGAAGCTAACTTTTTCATTAACTCGTTAATCCGTTAAAAAGTTTTTTCATGTTAACGGACTAAATTAACTTCCGTTAAGTGTTGTAAACGGACTAAAGTAACTTCCGTTAAGTTCTGTTAAGGTTTTTATGGTTAATATCTTGCACCATTCATTCATCGGACCGGTACAAACCCGTTTGCACTGGTAACGCTTGTTGCGTATTAGCATGAGTTTTACAGAAAAAAGCGAAGAAAGGAGCTCTTTTTTGTGGCAAATAATAACCTGCAGCCTCATAGGTCTATTAATTATCGCTGTTCACAATTTCCAAAGATTTTCCGATTGCAGCTTCGTTGTGCATTTGAACTTGTTTTTATTTTGAAATTAGATTGGACTGTAAAATATGACTTTCAAAACACAAAAAGACCACCTTAGCAATAAATATTTCCTTACAATCAGCTCAACAGCGTCAATACGTGTTCTAGAAGCGAGTGAATAAAACGAAATGTAAATTACATGCAAAATATTAACGGACTTTATTGACTTCCGTTAATTAAAGCTGAAAATAACGGATTAACGTTAACGGAGATGTGAAGTTTGTTAACGGACAAGCGGTTAACGAAGCTAACGTTTTGCATTAACTTGCCCACCTATGGTGGTTACTAATTTAACTTTGAATCTTTTTGATTGTGAGACCGAGCTGGCGGGCTTTGGTTTTTGAGAAGTCACCATTGAAATTTGACTGAAAAGACGGTCATGTAATAATGCTACAATATGCAAAGAAGTTTGGTTGCGATGTGCTTTTGAGTGGTTCAACATTCCGAACTGCTACTAATTGTAGTTAAATATTTACCAAGTTGCTTTGGCTAGAAAAGAGCGAAGAGACCTTTTTGTTTTCGAGTCAAGCTGGCACCTGTCTACCACACACAGCGGAGGCTTCACACTTTCCCTTTTTGTTGCTGAACATTAAGAGGGAAAGCTTTGAATATCAACTTTTATAGTGTCTGGTTTGACTCGACCCCGAATCGAACCAGAGTATACCGTTTAGGTAACAGATGCTTTATCCACTCGGACATTGATCGGTAAACTACACAATCCAATCTCCTCAAAAGTTATTTGAAACCAGTTGCTATTTCATCGGAGATTTTTTGCCAAACGCGTCTACATTAATTGCAGCCTATTGCTATCTGTTAATTCTGGATATTTTTGTCGAATTATCAAAATATGTCGTTGCATTTTTTGTGAAAAATAAAGAATTATGTGCATTTGAGCTGAGTATGTTTCTGATTTACAAATTTTGCTCGAATCAGATCGTTCCGGACTCGTGGTAGTGGGGGACAATCTTAAATTAAGTTGCAAAGAATTGAAAACCTTAAACTTGTGCATAAGCGCAACACTTCCACCAGAAAAAAATTGTGATGACACGTAGAACCAGCTTTTTGAAGGACTTTAAAGAGCGTTTTCATTTTGAATGAAATTCTTGACATAGGACGGCATTTGGACTCAGCTGGAAGAATCAAGATGATGCAACAGTTATGCCACCAGCAGGCGAGAGTTCGCCATCCTATGCACTGATGGCTTACGTCTCGACGCATTTCTTGAACCAGACACCCTAAGTCTGTCTAACCACACTAACGCAGAGCACCTTTTATCGGTTCTATTTGCAAGTCTTTCGTCCGGCTTGGCCATCACGCGAGTAGCCTACTTAGCCCTAAAGGAAAATTAGCGTGAAGTGTCTTTCCCAAGGACACAACGACGCATTGCCAGTTCGGGAATCGAACCGGGGGTCAGCTACCTCTCGATTACTAACCTGACGCTCTACCACTAAGCTGTCGCCGTCAATGCATTCCTTGAAACTCGCATACTTAGCTTTTGCTATTACATGACACAAGAATTTCCACGCGCCATGCTTGGCCACGTATTTTTTTAATCTTTCCCGTTTGCGACTCGAGCCTCCATAAGCTAATAAACATGCAATAATTCTACTAATTTATTGCATTATTAGCAAAACACGAATGTCAACCAATTGAGTTCTCAAGTACTCCTTGCTAATTCAACTGTCCAGCGCCGCTCAACCAACTTTAATTCCAGTTAGAAGATATCCCGCATTACCAGGCATCATTATACGAGGATGAGTTCGCTCAGGTAGAACCTGAAATGACAAAAAGTTTGAATATCAAACGCATTTTTTTTATTTGCGTACTCCCACCTAACACTGCGTTTTCTCATTATTGCTGGATCATTAATTATTGCAAACTTACTATAACGCACAAATGTGATCTGGTACATTTAAAACCCTTTCTACTTGCCGTTTGGAATGAAAAAGTTTTGTAACTCCAATTACTTTTTACCTACTTCTTTAGGCAGGATCCTGCACTTAAACTGAGTCAATACTATGCCACATTACATCACGTTTTTGTTTGATTTAATTGGAAATCGAACCAGTCAAGCGATTTAGTAGCAGATGCTAGGTATGCAGCAAGAAGTACACAGTGCATGATGGGTAAGTAGTAGGTTATGGCAATGAAAACTAAATGTTCACTGGCAATCAAAATAACTCTTGCTCACAGTTGCATTCTTTCTGACTGTATTCTAACGTTTTATTCGTTGCATATTTCCTACAATTAGGCTGCCAAACTGATTTGAAATAGCTACAGCGAACAGTTTTTGTTGCACAATCCTACGTCGTCACAAACGTCGGTTGCTTTCTTGCCGACAATTTTCTGCAAGATACAGCTCACAAGCAGGGGCGCCCGCAGGGGGGGCACTTTCCCCCCCCCTGGAAATTAAGATGACAAGTAGTTATTATAATAAAATTATAAATAAGTTTAAATATATCTATCTAAACTAAGAAAACAACCTTTTAGAGTGTTTTTTTTTAACTTGGTGCAGAGCGCGGGGGCAGCAGTAACGTCACTAGGGGGACCGCCCGCCCCGGGCGTCATCATTTGGAGTGACACCAGTTTATGATACCAATCGAACAAAAAAGAAAATAACAATATGTTTAATATCATTGAAAATAGTTGGCACACTGAAATGGACTAAAAACGATTCAAAGCGTCTTTTAAAACATTAATTTAGAGGGCTGGACGCTAATTTGTCAAACATATAGCTCACAAATCAGTAAAAAATTTGATAATTGGCCAAAACTAAGCAATCAATTTTGATCGCTTCTTGAAACATGCTGAATATAGGTTTCATGAAGAAATATATAAGCTCAAGAATAGGAAGGGGTGGATGTTCAGTATCAGTTAAATACCAATCACTTCGACTCACTTATCCTTCCATTAGCCCTCCCCAGAATCATTTTTCTTTATTAAATATAGACGAAATGTATTACTTGTAGAGATGTAAAAAAACGGTTTTTTTTGCTCTTGTTTTTTTTGAGCTTGTTTTTTTTGTTTTTTTTGTTTTTTTTTGTTTTTTTTATACATCCCCTTGCCAAAATAAAAAAAAAGTTTGTTTTTTATATCAAGCTAGCCAACTTGCATCAAACCGTACAAAAAGTTTTGGTGGAATGACTCCATCCTTGCTGCCAGCTTGCAAATTATAAATAGGTCGCACTTGAATCACCGCTTCAGTAGGCCTAGACTTACATTTTTGTTGCGCAATCCTTTTCTGCTTCAAAGAAGTTCGTAACCATGACAACATGCCATGTGGTCGCCTTTGCATCGACTCATAATCGTCATTCGCAGCAGCGCAGGTCCAAGTATTAGTGCAAAGTTACATTAGACATTACGTGACAAAACAGCAAGCATAACATAGTGACGAAAACGCAGCGCAGGTAGGTAACAAAACAGCATGGTAGTAAAAGATCCGCCAGCGTGATTATTTATTTGTTTTAGGCCTATAGCTTTCTTGTAACTATAGCCTGTTCCTACTTCAAGAGCGGATTTAAGGTCAAACGGGGCCTAGTGCCGTGGGCTTTGCTCGAGCTGTTTTGCTCCGGAAAAAGTGGAGACAAAGCAAAAAATGTATTAAACCAAAAATTTTCAGAGGCCTGGCAGACAGACTTTTATTGGTCCTATTGGGTGTTTCTTGCATTTCACGTCCCACAAGAGTGGGTTACATTTTTCGGAGATAGTTTTTACATTGCTTTCGTTTTACCAACCGCCGTTCCCCAAACAAAAACCCACCGTCGAAAATATTTGTTTGGGAGCCACAAGAAAACTCGATTTAGAAACAGCTGGAAAGTCATTTGACGAATAAGCAGAGATAGATATTATTCTATGTAAACAAAAATTAACGCAGTAGGCCTACTGAAAAAATATCGTCAGCCTCATGAAAACATTGCTCAAGTCATTGTTGTGGAGTGGCACAGATATGCAGGAGCGATTTCTTATATAGCACTGAAACTTTGAACGATAATATAATGGGCGAGGGCGACGTTCTTTGAAGCAACGCTTGGAAGCGACGATTTTTGAAGCGCTACATCAAGTATATTAACGGCCTTGAAAAATTTAGATTGAAAAGAGAAAGGTCTCTGTATAAATGCGTGCCGCGCCCGCGCGCCAGTCTCTGCTGAAACTTGTACAGTAAACTAAGCGTTTAAACGGGCACCATAAATTATTTTTTTGCAAGAACAAGATGCCTTCTTCGAAACCATCATAGAGCTTAATTAATGCGTTTGAACTGTAAGAGCAAAAAACCTCAGCAACAATCAATTGCAGAAGCTGGTGTAAATAGAACGGTTTTTGAAAGTATTTTTGAAACTGCACACCAGCGTCGTGGCCTAGTGGTTTAAACAGAGCGTTTGCCCTGAATACTGGTAGGCTGGATTTATTTTCAGTCGAGTCACTTGGAAGTCCTTGATATCTCATGAAGGGCTGGGGCTACGAAGGTGCGGTCAACGCCAAACGTTTTTTGAATTTTTTCTATTTTTAGAAGCCTAGCTAAATTTTACTTTAGTCCTCCTATAAAAATAATATCAGCTGCTTTCCTTGTCGAACACCCATAATTAAAGTGAGCTCAGAGTGTGAAATTAGTGAAAAGACCAGTTAATTTGATTTAAGTCAGTGAACACTTGAAAAAATACTCTGTCCTTGCGCTAAATGACTCAGCAGTTGGAAAGCGCCATAAAACTACCATCATTACGGTCAGCAAATTTCGCCACATGGAACCGGAAGGCTTTGTAGTACTACCCGACTCCCGTAGCTTTGCCTGTTGGCATTATTCCTTCTTGTATTTCATGTACCGGTACCTGAAGAATTTCCCAGCAGGCTCTAGTATTAGGCTAGTAACGTTATGTGCATCGACTTTTGCTATGAAGTGGTAATAAGAAGCTATATTACGATGTTTGCATTCCAGTCTGTGCATCTGGCTGTACTCTTTCTAATACATTAACTTACCCACCAATGGTGGTCAAGTGGTGGGAGTGCCCTGCTTTGGATAGGGATCGAAATGGTCACCTACCTTTCTTCTCGGATCATCCAATGTCAGTAGCACAATGCTAGGCTCCGTTTCACCTCTACTGATTTCACTGTTTGCACGGAGGTACGGATATATCTATAGGCGCTCGCACAGTCTTCGAGTAATTGAGGTTGGTGTTTTTCTCGAGATCCTCTTTTGTGAAAGAGCGGGGATTCTAATGTATGGTGTTGTGCTATTGCTTAAGGATGATTCTCCTGCGTTCTTAGTAGAATCATCCTTAGCATGACACTATACATCAGAATCCTCGCACTTCCACAAAAGAGGATCTTTAGTAGGCCTACTCTCCTTTTCGTAGCATCCCAGTTTGTTATCGTAAAAAATTGCTCATCTGTGGTTTGAAATTTCATCAGCCCTGTAATTTTTGTATTTTCAGGTTAATACTTTTTAGAATATTACATGGTGTCTGGTTAAGTAATTTGTACAGTAGATGGTTAGCGTGAACGTGACTGCTGAACCGAGTCTAGCAAAATGCCTGGCCGGAAGCAAGCGCCAGTCAGCACTTTGTTTGAGAATGTTGACGACCATAACTCGAAAGGACCAAGAGTAAAGTGCAAATTTTGTTCCAGTACAATAGCAAAAAACGGATCTAGAATGAAAACGCATATAGAAAATTGTATTAGCTGTCCAACATCAGTGAAAGATAAATACAACTCCCCAAGTACATCACGTACGCGAGATAAGCAAAAGAGTAACGAAACCGAATCTGATGCTACAGATTGGCTTCTGGATTTGTCTTCGAGCGAAACTGCTGGTCCGAAAAAATTGAAAAAGGCAACTCCTCGGGGGAAAAGCTCTATGGCAAAATTTACTGACACGATGTCAAATGGTGAGCAGGAAAAATTAGACTCCCTTTTTTCGCGAGCGGTATATGCTAGTGCCACCCCTTTCAGCATAGTAGAAAATCCTCACTGGCTGGATTTCTTCAATGCAATCAGACCTGCGTATGTTGTACCAAGCAGGTTCAAATTGTCAAATCCTCTTCTTGATAAGGAGTACAATAGAGTAGATGCTGAATCCATGGAAAAAATTGCTGGTGCTGATTGCGTAGCCATTATGTGTGATGGTTGGAGTAACAGGAGAAACGAGGCAATCATTAGCTTTATCGTCAATATGCCGCAACCAGTATTTTGGAAATCATTTCATTCACTACTGGAGAGCCACACTGCAGAGTACATTTGTGAAGAAGCAAGCAAAGTCATTAAAGAAATAAAAGCCCAATGTGGTAAACTTGTCATTGGGTTTGTAACCGACAATGCAAGCAATATGAAAAAAGCATGGGGTCTCTTGCAGGAAGAATATCCAGAGATTTCATGTTATGGATGTGCCGCACATGGATTAAACTTGATATTTGGTGACCTAATCAAACTGGAGACTTTGGCCGAAATAGTTAACAATGCTAAGAGCATTGCGAAAGAATTTAAATCTAAGCATATGCTTGTTGACATGTTTCTCAAAGTGCAAAACGAGGAAAAGGTTCACATCAGTTTGAAATTACCTGCAAAGACAAGGTGGGGTTCCACGTTAATTTGCTTGGACAGTGTACAACAAAACAAACATGTTTTGAGAAAACTGGTTGTATCCGAAATGTCAGAGAGCACCAATTTGTCGAGAGATATCAAAAAAGTGATTTTGGATGATGTTTTTTGGGAGAACAATGAGATAATGGTACAGCTATTAAAGCCACTGTTTGTTGCTATCACCAATCTGGAAGCAGATAAGCCGAACCTGGCCGATGTTTACAAGATCTATCATGACGTTGAAAGCAAAATGAAAGATGAGCTCTCTTCCAGTCCCTTCACGGCAGAAGAGCAAATAAAAGTTGACGATATTTTTGAGAAACGAAGAGATTTCTGCATTCATATTGTTCACAAAGCGGCGTATTTGTTAGACCCACGCTACCACGGAGACTTATTGAGTGGTGATGAAAGAGTTGATGCCATTGAGTATATATGCAAGTTGGCTGAAAATTTAGCTTTTTGTGAAGTGAATGTTAATGAAGATAAGATCCAAGAGAATGTTGCTTACTATTGTGCTAAAGAGGGTTTTTACAGTAAATCCTTTTTATGGCAAAATGTGGCGAACATCAGTCCAACTGCATGGTGGAATGGATTTTGCGCGAATCAAGAATTGTGCAAAATCGCATCGAAGATATTGAACTTACCTTCAACCACAGCTGCTGTCGAGCGATCATTTAGCACTTACGCCAACATTCACACTGCTAAGCGAAACAAGCTTAGCAATGACAGAGCGAGAAAGCTTGTGTTTATTTCTCAGAACATCAAATATGCTACTGCACCAGATAAACCTCCAAAACGATCTCTCAGCATTTCCGCAGTTGAAGATTTTGCCTCTGCTCCCAAGAGAGCACTAACCAGCATTGCAACAGATGAAGATCTTGCCTCTACAAGCTCTGCTTTTTCTCGCAGCTCTAGCGTTGCTAATGCAGTGATAGAAGTGGAAAGTAGCAATGAAAGTGGCGTTGAATGAACTTTGATAATGATTGACTTAGTTTGCAAAGTTGATTTAGCATAACTTACTGCAAGTTACAGAACTTTTCGAAACTTTTTTAGCTACATAGTTCAAAGAGATTTCTAGAAACTAAAGCTTGATGTTTCATGTGGTATATTATTTCCAGTACCGCCGTAAGAGAAGTGAGTCAGCGGTTGGTGAGTCAATTATTTTAGGCCTGAGCAGGAATTCCGGAGTAATGTTATGAAGTATCATTTGAGAATTAAGCTTATAATAGATATCACATTACACTACAGCAGTACAGCATTGCAACTAATGAGGCTATTTCATCTGAGCATTATTGCAAACTTAAGCCTGCGCACTTTACAGTGAACGTTTTATTGTTCAATTTGTCTTTGCAAAAGAAACATTTCAATAGTTGCTACTTGCTACTGGTATTTTAGAGCCTAATCAAATAGCGAAAGGCTTAAATGCTTTGGACAAGACAAACAAGTTATTTACTGAGAAGAAAGACGTTTTAGTTTTAGAGTAGTTCGTAATACTGTTCCATCATGACAAATGCATGTACAAGTTGACAAATTATATGCAATTGCGTGATTAGAAGTTGTATTGTTAGTAGGCTCAATGAAACAGTCTGCAAATAATAATTCAAAAAAGTCAACTTGTTTAGGAAAGCACTGTTAGTCCTGCATTCTTTCAGAAACTAAACATCTCGGCAAATTACAAAATCAGACAAACTATGGTGTGTGTGAGCAATACGTACTACTGTAGCAGATTTGCACTGAATAATAACTTACTGTAGTATTTCTATTGTGAAGTGAAAATGGATCATGTAATTACCAAGTGTTTTTAGCTTTTCTTTAATATTGCATCTTTGTTTTCAGAGAACATAATCGAAGGCAATGTTTTCGTTTACTATTCTTATTGATGTGTTTTTTTCTGTCGTTTTTTTTTTTTGTAGCAATCCATGTTTTAGTGTGATAGCGCTTTTCGTTTTGGTATGATTGAGCAATGATTAAAATAGCACTAGCAGTTGGCAATATGGCATACGTTGTTGGTGGCGGTAGGCCTACTAGTTAGTGGTTCCAGATAAATGAAACTCGAATAGGACTACCACATACAATTTCCTAAAATACCTAAACTGACGTACCGTTGTCCATTCGTGATACAGTGCCTACAACGATAACGTACACTGATGATGTTTACAGAGCTAGGAAATACTTTTTGTTTGTTTGATTTTTATCCTCCTGCCACGAGAAAAGCGACAGAGAAGCTACTCGTATTTATTGGACGAAACCACCCCGCTTAGGCGCTTGTGTGTTGCTATTGTTCCGAGTGTCCGGTTGAGTTCTTGAGCTTTTGCCGAGTTGTGTTGCTGCTTGTTAGAATCCACCAAGCACAGATAATTTTCGTAATCGTAAATTGCTTTATCGAAGGACCAAACAACGCGACGAGTGTGCGATTTGAACCTCACTACCTTCGGTCAATGGCGGTCATAAGAACAACGCTCTTAACTGTACGCTCTTAGCTCTACGTTCTTAACTGTATGCTCTTATAGCTGTATGGAAAATGGTTATGAAGTGATTTATTCTTTTTCAAATGAGCAATAAACACCTGAAGATATCGCATTTCAAGAACATAAAGTCGGACACCCCCTCAGCACAAAAAGTTGATGGATAATATCCAGAAACCATCAAATAACACAGCACAATTCGTAACTCCACTTACAACAAAACTTTTCAAAAAAAACACGTTTTTTTTGGACCAAGTTTTTTTTGAAAAAAAAACACGTTTTTTTTAAAAAAAACGAAGGCAAAAAAAACCATTTACATCTCTAATTACTTGTAGTAAGTTTCATTGAACAATAAAATTTTTTGATTTATGGGACCAGCTTGTAAATAAAGCGCACTGAAATTTTAGGGTTAGATACTTCCCACATAGCCATTGCCCATTTATGCAACCAGTTTAATCATGCTTTGCACTGCTAATTTCTATGCCACATTTCAAAAGCACTAATTTCAATCAAAATTGGCTTAAAATTAAACAATTTTTGAAAAATAAAATAAAATTTTTTGAGTGCTGATGGCTCCACTCCCAGAACCCCAAAAGGCTCCATATCCCCGAAACAGCCCCTCCCCCACTGCAGATTTCTGGTAACGCACTTGACACTAAACGTGCGCTGCTCATACTTATTGAGACAGCCAAATTGAAATCGCGCCATCTACAGTAATGACGTAGAACCACTGTCTTTAAAATATAACCTTTTGCGGCCTTCTATACATTATGAAGGGTGACACCATAAATTTCGCCATGGGTGTTACCATCCTCAGCGACGCCACTGGAGGGCAGGAGGAACAGGATTGCTTATTTTACGTGAATTATCACACAGCATTTTCTTAAAAGCAATATTCTAGGATTAAGCATTAAACTGTTTGATTAAATAATCAACATCAAACGTTTCAGCATCTGGTATTAAGCCTTTATCAGGATATAAATACAATATACAGCGTTTCATATTTCAAGCTTATGCTGTGGTTATATAAACCCTAAAATAATAATTACTCCACCAATAAATTAATTTTGCTCAGAAACCGAAATCAAAACCAAACTTGTAATCAATAGCGTAGCCAGATGGGATTGTGCCCCTGCATTGGCTGAGTAGACCAAAGTGCACGGTAAGGAAAATGCCACAATTTTTGCCTTTCTGAGGCAGTCTTTTGCAGTTACAGGGCCTTTAAAGTGGTTCAAAGCCACTTTTGATACATTACTACCGTATTATTCTTTTTTAGGAGGGGCTATTAACTTACTTGTCAAAATACAGCTTAAAAATTAATCGATAAAAACTTGAAAACATGGCTAAAAATGAGCTGTCAAAATTAATCGCTTAATGCAAAATGCTTAACGTAAGTTTCCTAAAAAAAGAGGATGAGGGCTACTCATCATTTAATTTATTCAATTACAACAAGTTTTGGATTCGACCTGTGAGTAACATGGGAGTTTGAAGGGACTGAGTTATTTAATTCTTTCAAATGGCTTTCAAATTGTAGGCTATCAATTTAGGCTTTTAAGTGGCTCTAAAAAGATACAAAATTTGATTCGAATTGCGTTAAAATGGCGATTTTTTTTTGAAATATCGGAAAAATTGCCCAGCAGTTAGGGTTTTACACCTAGACTCCGGTATGTGATATGCTTTAGTTACAGCACTTTTCTTGGCACGCTGCCCAATTTCGGCATTTTTCAAGCAAAGACTTCAATTTTTTGGGTTAATCAAGCCCCCCCTAACAAAATTCAGGTTGCAGTCAGTGGCGCAACCAAAGGGGCTAAGGGAGCTTAGCCTCCCCTTCTTCTCTAAGTCACTTGGAAACTCTTAACTCACATATGCAAGCGTTTAAACGTGGTTTGAATTTGATCTGCAATTAAAGAGGGCTGAAAAGCCTGGGCAATTAAAAAATTTCAAGTAGATTTTTAATCTCAACAATTTTGTTCTTTCCAATGGCCTTAAAAGGGTTTGAAATGAGATCCAACTGACGTTAAAATGGTTATTTTTTTCAAGAAATTACAAAAATTGCCCAGTGACTGGGGCAGTAGCGTAGCCAAGGGGAGGGGGGGCTATAGCGCCTTCCCCCATTGGCCAGTTAACCAAAGCGCAGAAGAAGAAAAATACATATTTTAGCTCTTTGGAGACTGTTTTTTTTGTGCACTAAAATGGACTAAAAAGTGATTTAAAGCATCTTCTGAAACATTAATTCAGGGGGAGGGGTAAATTTATCAAAAATTAAAGTCACAAATCAATGAAAACTTTGAAAAACGCCAAAAATAAACAATCAAATTCGATCGCTAGTGTAAAAACGCCAAACATAGCTTTTATCAACAAATATAATATTAACTCAGGAATAAAAGGGGGAGGGGGGGGCTATTCAGAGTTATAAATTACCATTTACCAATCACTTCTCTCAAATATCTTTCCATTAGCCCCCCCCACCCACTCCCCAATTATTTTTCTTCGTAAAATATAGACGAAATAGATTACTCCGCGTGAGTTTTACTGAATAATAGGATTACATGATTTACCAGCTTGTAAACAAGAGAACTGCAATGTTATCATTAGCCACCTCCCACATAGCCCATTAATGCAACCAGTTGAATCATGTTGCGCTACCAATTTCTATGCCATGTTTTAAAAGCATTATTTTTTATTAAAATAGCTCTAAAATTAAGTTATTTTTGCAAAAAAAATGCAAAATTTTCGAGCGCTGAGAGCTACGAATTTCTGGCTACGCGCCTGAACTGGGGGCTTCGCTTCCAGACCCCCATCCATAATATAGGCTACTTGAATTGCATTAATTTGCTCAACATGCCGCCCAATTGCAACATTTTTTGAACAGGATCATTTCACTTTTGGTTCAAGCCCCATTGCTAAATCCTGGTTGCAGCTGTAAAGTTTTATTTGATCCAGTAGATAATAGATACATCGCTTGCACCCCCCGGAAAAAATTTCTGCGGGCGCCTCTGCTCACAAGGAATAATCGTTTTCTGCAATTTCAAATGTTTGATTTAACTGCCTGGTCTGTCTGCACATCTTGTACGATTTAACGCTTGTTATTAATTACATCTTTATTCACCTAGTTGCCTTCTAAGACACGAAACAGCGAAGAGACGTTTCGGTCGAGTCAAGCTACCATCTGCATACCAAACACGGTGGAGAATACCAATTTTTATGGTCTTTGATTTAACCCAACCGAACACTGATCAGTTTAACATTTGGCATTGTACCTCTTTTTTTGCTGGTTTCGACACATGCGTTATCATTTTATCGCTACCATAGCTAAGGTGGCTGATAAAGCAAAAATGTATAAACGGTAAATTTGAAAGCGAGTAACCACAACCCTACCTGGTATTGGCGCATAAATGTGTCTGTTAGTTGAAGATTGATGGCAGCGTTCGAGGTTGACAATCGAACGAACAATTCCATAAGAGGTTCTTTGTGTTCGAAATACACAGCAAAAGGTTTTGAAGGAGCAAGCACTTCGAGTAAGGCAAAAACAATAGGCGTGGGATGATATCTGGAGAAAAGAAAACTATATTAAAACAGAAATGCAAAATTCTAATAATAATGTAGTGACGTGATTAAATAAGCCGAACATGATGTTGCCACCTGGAGAGGCAAAAATTGACAGAACAGAAACACGAATTAAAGTTGTAATATATAGTTGATTTTGACGTAACTTATTTTCAAACAAAAACTCAAGTATATATTTCCAACGAAAGCTTTACTGCAACGGAGAGAATATACTGAATAATGTTAAATGGTTTTTAAAGAATCAAACTCAGCAGAAGTATGGTAAAGGCGACGATATTGTAGTTAAATTTTGTGTATCTTAAAAATTGTTAAGATATTACACAAAATCAGTTAAATCTAGGATTAACTAAACAGTTTCTGATTAAAACAAACTAAATTTTAATACAAATACTGTTTTAATTTATCATAACCTCGACTGATTTTGTGAAACATCCTTTGCGTAATAAGTTTCCCAGATACGCTGAAGAAACGTTAATTCGAGTGGAGTGAGGCCACAGGGCGTTGCAAAAGTTCTTTAAATTCTTTAGCAATTTTTCTTTTACTCCGTTCAGCTGCTGCAAATGAGCTAAGCAGAGTTGAAGAGAAATTGTAAAAAGAATAAACTAACTTAAGCTTCGCCTCAGTGGCACCATTAAACTCAAGCAAAACGCACTAAACCTATTATTAAAGTTGTTTCACTGATCAAAAAATTAATCATTAATGCATTAGCATTAAAAACAGGACAAAATTAACAGAAAAGTGCGTTGTTTTGAGATGCCAATGAGGGAGCTGCAACGCAAGGTATTGAATAAACTAAGTAACACTCTGCGCAAAGCAGATAATTGCCAAGTAAGATCGATCAAGCGAAAAAAGGTTAAATTGACAATGACAACCATTTAACTACAGAATATCGTTTCAAATGGCGCGTACTTTGAAGCTACAATAACAGCATCAAGGTCTTTGGTTTCAAGACTTTTCCAAGCTTGTTGTTGGTGATTAAATCTTTTTCGCTGCCTTTCTGCACGTATCACGGCCTTTTCTGCTTCGGTTAAACAGTGTTTCCGTTTTGTTCCTTTGTTTGGAACAGTTGGAATGGATTCAAAATTGTCCGCTTTTTCATCGCTAGTCTCAACTTCATACGTGGTCGCATCAGATTCAACGAAATTTTTTGAAGTAATAGTAGCAACGTCTGATGTCGAGATAAAATCGGTACAAGGAAAGGTTGACTGGAAGGATTGGCCGGAAAGAAACGGAGCTAATTTATGAAGAGGGAGTGGATGCATGATGTCCCAATATGAATCCGGAAAATTGAAATGAGATATGGCAAATATATTCGCAGGTGTTTCTCCAACGTGAAAATTGATGACGCAACCTACAATGAAATTGAAATTAAACCAATCTACTAACAGTTTTCAATCGTTCCCTAAACAAAACAGTTACAATTTCTGCGTCTATGCAAATTGCCATGCAGCGGTAGAAGAGCTTAAAGAAAATAAAATATTACTGGTTAGTAAAAAATCAAGTTGAACCCGGAGCTTTTAATACTTACAGAAACTTATCATTCGAAAACTTTTCAAATATTTAAAAAATATATATTTGGTTGGATGGGATAGAATGTTATTGTTAACTCTTAACAAAAGGGAAAACTTGCCGCCACCAAAATTGCGCGTTCCATCTGTATTTTAATTTGATTCAAGTTAAAGTTTGAATTTAGACAATCTGTCGCAGTCACGCAACTGCTCCAACCCATGACGTCACATCTCGAAGTAAATCAAGCAACGGAATAGCAGCAAACACGACGCAACTTCAACAGCATAGCAATATAAACCAATTACAATCGCTCTCAGGCTGCGCAGTAGAGCAGGTTAACAGCAATCGGAACGCGTTCTACTGACCCAAGTATACTGCATTTGGTAACCAAGCAAGTCCCGCTACACTGCACTGTATAACCTATTCAAATTTAGCAAAAATTTATTACACGCATGAATTACCGTACTTAGTTTTTGATTATAGATGAGTGACCAGTAAGCTGCTGCCAGGTTCTTGACACGATAGTACGATACCTATTTCCGCTATTCGAGCACCGCGTTCTTCACCCTTGTTGAAAATACACTTATTCGCTATTTGCTGCTCTGAACTACCGGCCTACCGATGGTGAAGGCCCGCTTCAACAAAATCAAGTGCAAACGGAACCAAAATAGTTATTGTACTGAAATGAATCAAACATTTTTTTTTTCTTACATTAATAAATAATAATGTACCCATATTAAACAGCTCTTTGATTGCTTAAACGCTTAAAATTTGCGCTCTTACCCACTCTTTGGAGTTAATATTTTTACGTAACACTGAAACCTAACGACCTTGGAAAAAACGATATACCTTGACCACCCAGGCGTTCAAGAACTAAGCCCAATATAACACCGGAGCATGTTTCAAACACTGCAACTTTCGATCCTGACCGTATATTTGTGCCAGTAAGTAATTGAGACATCGAATCCATTCGCATGTGACATATTTTAGCTGGTTCCCGTTCTTCGTACAGCTTGCATATTAATCGCGCAGTCGGTCTAAACAAATACACGGAACTAATGAAGATGGCAAAGCCTTGGAAGGAAAAGCTTAATTCTTCATGTCTTGATGAATGCACCAGCTTTCAATAAAATTTAACACATCTACTGGATCAGTTTTATAATTAATGGCAATGGTGTTTAGAAATTGTTAAGTTGGAGAAAAAACGAAGATATTTCTGCACTCATTGATGGGCATAAATAAATATTTTGATTAACAGCATTAATTGTCGTTGCATGGTGCAGCTTGTGCGAAGCACATTTCAATCTAACTATAGAGAGAATAAGTCGACAGAATTCATAAAGGTAGTGACTATTTCACCGAAAATTTTCAAGTTAAAGAGAATAAAACGAAAATGAGATAAATTCATCCGCAGTTTTTTCATTTGCTTTTTAGGGGTTACGATTAGGGGTTAGGTTAGGGTTCGATATGGGAATAGTTTTGGGTAAGCATTTGAGTTTGGGATAGATTTAAGCCAGAATTAAAAAAGTAGATAAAAATTTCCGGTGAAATAAAGCCTTCCATTCATTAATGCTTGTCTTTTCTGGATGCATTCACGTCTGGATGATAGTTATAGTCATTAATATCTATTTGCAATACATTTTGAAATAGATGACCATCAACCACCATAGTCATTGACAAGCTACGAAAAGTAATTGGTCTGCAACATTGGAAGCTGCCAAAAGAAAAAAACTTCTAAACCAGTGATGCCATTGACAGAGAATTAACTTATTAATAGCAACTAAAATATAACAATAAAAACTGCAAAAACCTGCAACAGGTCTCACTTCAAGTAAGCAGAGCATTTTTGTTTGGCTATCAATTATGCAACAAATTATTGAAAATCTTTTTATTAACTGAAATGTGAAACTTATTGCCATGTGTCATACAGCTTAATAAACAATTTTATACTTGTGTATTTTTAAGTAGGAAAAATATTTTTTCTGCTTCTTTTTTAGATATTTGTTTTGGGAAAAAGATGTTTTCTGAGTAAATGACAAGCTGTTGTCGACAAGATTCTGAATAATCTCTTCACCGGTGGCACCATCTGCTTTTAGCTGCAGTAAATCACCTCGTTTTAGACCTTGAGATTTCCCATAAGTGTCATTTAAACTCCTGCAAAACAACAAAAGTATTGCTATCAAGTTGGTCAGTTAATTTACATGATTAAAAGAAAAAGTATCTGATCAAAAAAAAAAAAAGTATAAATGTGTATCAGCATAATTCTTTTTTTTTATATCACTGTTTAAAAACTAGTGATCATGCTGCTAAAGTAAATGCTTTACCAAAAAAAGTTCGAAGTGACTTGGTGAATGGAACACACACGGTTAAATAAACAAAGATTCCAGTGATGTCTCTTGTTTTCCGATATTTTTATTTTGATTATTACACCTGTGGGTTTGGGTTAGGTTTTAGGTTAGGCTTTGGGTTAGGGCTAAGATTAGGGTTAAGGCTTAGGGTTAGTTTTCTTAGGCTTTATTTCAAAATGTCTGCACGAATGCAACATTCGCCAAGCCTCTTCCAAAAAAGTTAGCATTTTAATAACTAGTTAGAGCATTGACCACTTCAATTTCAAGATAGTTACTGGTACATGGACTAATAAGCTTTGTCATGTAGTCAAATTGAAACAAACAAGAAAAAACAGAAGGAGTACCTGTTGTCTTTTCCTGATACAGAACTAATTTCATTGTCAAGTGTATTGGTAACTGGAATTAATTCTGTATTTTTCACTAGAGATAAAAACATAACTAGTTAAATGCACAAAATTTTTTAAGAGTGCTATGAAGTAAAAAATTACTGAAGTGCTCTCAATGGAAAAGTGGCTTATAACAGTACATATTAGAACAATTTTACTCTTGCTAATTGTGCAACAAAGCTCATTAGCTCAAGTTAGTTCAATATTTTGCATTTGCTCTACTTAACAACTGACAATTATTAGTTACAAAAATAAGGAACCTTGGATATAAACAGCTGACAGTACCTTTTACAGCAGCACAAAACAAACTTGACAAAGCAAAAATTTAAAACTTGATCTTTAGTCAAGTGGATAGAGCATCTGCAACTAAAACAGTAGACTCTGGTTTGATTTGCAATTGAATCAAATCAAACACTAAAAATTTGGTATTCAAAGCTTCCCTTTTCAGTTCTCGAGGTTCAGCAAAAAAAAAAAAAAACGCAATCATGAAGTGAAGCTTCCACTATGTCAGATGTGTAATGAACAGGTGGCAGCATAACTTGAAAATTGCAAAGACCAAAGGTCCTTTCAACATCTACTGTATTACCTAATGCAAGTTGGTGAATACTGATGTATTTACTGATATTAACAATTATGGCACTGAATTATGGTAGTTTAAAATAATTTTAGCTCCATTGTGCAATATTTTATGATTTTTATGCGCAACAGGTATGTAGGTGGCAGCACAGTGCTTGACTATGAAGACCACAAAAGTTACTTTATTGTCTCCTGGCTAAGGCAACTTTAAACTTGTTGAATCAAGATGTAATTACAATGGTTCAAAATATTTTCAGCTTCTTTAGTTTATGCGGTATTTTAGCAAATAGTCTAACCCCAAACTTAAAGGATTCGTCAGGTTTACGGCCTGATTCTGGAATTGAGTCCAGAGGCAGCATTCTAACCTGTAAATCTGAAATCACCTTAGGCCATCTGGGGTGTCTTAAGTATGAACAGTCGCTTTACTTTCGACATCTCTGCAATTCGTGTATGAGTGCACATGCATTCTCTCCTTCTCTCTGATCTACAGTATACTATTTCCCGAATCCAGCCCTAAACCTAATGAGTGCACGCAAGAGAGAAGCAAGAGCGTGCACACACTCATACACGAGTCGCAGAGATTCCGAAATAAAGCTGACAGCTTATACTTAACTACACCCGGCCATCTGTACAGTGTCACAGCAAAGTTTTACAGTATTATTTTGTTCTAAACTGTATCAAACATAAGATAAAAAGAAAAATTTAAATCAAAAATGACTAGCCAAGTCTATAGATTTGGTATAATCTTACCATTAAAAAGGGTTCCAAATTTTAGTCCGATCGCATTTTCTGGTTTAAATCTCAACTTTTCAAAAACAATAATTTTACCAGGAACAAGTTTAATGGCTTTTAAAACATTTCCTTTTTGCAAGATTACAGTTTCATTCAGCTTGATACAAGAGCAACCACCTTGATAGTTACTTGATTGTGATGCCATTATTACCCAACTCTTGGCTAGCTGAGCTGTCTAGGCTACATAAATAGGAGCATTTAGCAAGATCTAAGACTAAGAGTGCAAAAGCATGCTGGTAAGTTTGTACTGGTACCAGAGGTGGAGTCCTCAAGGACGTCCTTGGCCTCGAGGACAGATTTTGAAGTCCTTGGCCTTGGCCTCGAAGGTCAAGTCCTTGGCCTTGGCCTCGAGGCCTCAAGTCCTCGAAAATTGGCCTGTCCTCGGCTCGAGGACAGCACTATTTTTTGGAAAGTTAAAATTTTGTGGAGCGGTTGAAAAATTTTTTGGAAAGCGTTGTTTCGTGGAAATCGCTTGAAAAATTTTTGTGAAGACCTTTTTTTTTTTTTTTTTTTTTGGAGATCGCCTGAAAAATTTTTGTGAAGACCTTTTTTTTTTTTTTTTTGGAGAGCACTTGCGCTTTGTGTCCTTGGTCCTTGGCCTTGGCCTCGAGCATTCCTGTCCTTGGCCTCGAGAGTGTCTGTCCTCGGAAAGGCTGTCCTTGGCCTTGGCCTCGGATTTTTTTTGTGTCCTTGGCCTCGAGCCTTGTGTCCTCGACTCCACCTCTGACTGGTACATTAAACTAAACAATGCTGAATGATAATGAATAAACTTTACGAAGTGACTTGGCGCATGGAACATGCATGGTTAAAATAAGTAAGTGGCTATTTTGCCTCTAGAGCCAAAATAATGTTTTTCCTCTGTTTGGGTTAGAGTTAGGGTTAGCAGGTTAGGGTTGGAATAAGGATTAGGATAGGGTTAGAGTTTGGGTTAGGATTAGGCTTAGGGCTATTTTGGCACTTGCGGCAAAATATTTTGCCTCCAAATGGCAAAATAACATGAGGCTATTTTGCCTCTGGAGGCAAAATAGCCACTGCCTTTTAAAATAATACAAAATAGGCTATACAAACAAAGATTCCACTGAAATTACTGGTTTCAGAAATTTTAAATCACAGTATGATTATTACCTGATTACAGTTATAGATAGGTTTCAGTTAGGGTTAAGGTTTGGATTAGGGTTAGCCGAATTACTTTGGGCTTTAATATAAAATACCTATCTGTGCGCTTAGAATGTGCACCAAGCCTTTTCCTACACTTTGATAGGACTACCCTGAATATGAAGATCAGAAATAGGCTAACAAAACAGCAACATCTATACAGTATCTGTTATTCCTTAGAGCGACCTACTATCTCTCTCTTTTCAATGTTTTATTGCCCACTTTTCGATGAGAATTGCAGGCAGCAAGGGCAGCAGCTTGAGATCAGAGATTAGGCTAAAACGCCACACTTCACAGTCCTCCATACAGCATAGCATAATTGACCTTTAGCCTACAGTGTCAATTATGAAAAGGAAAAACTATTGCAAACAATTTCTGTGGTTTGATTTTTTTTTGACAGTAAACAAGTTTTTTCGAACTACATCTGTTCAAATATCCTCGCATTAGCCTACTCTTCTTGCCTTGCAGTACCGTATTGCTGCCTTACGGTACAGCATAGAGTTATATACAGAGTGGGCCAAAAGTAGGCTTACAGCAATCACAATCTAAATTCTTTTAATTTCTTTTTGTGTTCTAAGCAGCATATTTCAAAGCACTTCACATAACAACCTAAGCACCAGGAACTGAAATATGACTTGAAACTAGATGGGAGTTTGCCAGCAAACCCAGTGAACGACCGACGCACAGCTAATGCTGTGACGCTCAAAAGTACTTTTTGTCTACCGTAAAATCAGCAATTATTCAAAAATATCTGATTATGGAACCTCCAGAAAAGTTGAATCAAAAGATTTGTCAGTTAAATATCTCCTGAAATCATAAAACACTGTCACCCTAGCTTGAGCCGTTCAAAAATTGATTTTTGGGGGTCCATTTGGGGGTCCCTGGGGGGGGGGTGGCACCCCCAAACTATGTCAAAATATTTGTCTGTTGAATATCTGCTGATATCATAACAGACTGGCACCCAAGTTGAGCTTTTCAAACAATTCATTTTTGGGGGTCCATTTGGGGGGTCCCCAGGGGGGTGGCACCCCCAAACTATGTCAAAATATTTGTCTGTTGAATATCTGCTAATATCATAAAACACTGGCACTCTAAGTTGAGCCGTTCAAAAAATTGATTTTTGGGGGGTCCTCAGGGGGGGTGGCACCCCCAAACTATGTCAAAATATTTGTCTGTTAAATATCTACTGATATCATAAAACACTAGCTGGCACTCTAAGTTGAGCCGTTCAAACAATTGATTTTTGGGGCCCCATTTTGGGGGGTTCCCGAGGGGGTGGTACCCCAAACATGTCAAAATATTTATCTCTTAAATATCTACTGATATCAAAAAAAAACTGGCACCCTAGGTTAAATCGTTAAAAAAATTTATTTTTGGGGGGTGTCGAAGGGGTGGTACCCCCAAATTATGGTAAAATATTTGTCTCTTAAATATATACTGATAACAGAAAAAACTGGCACCCTAGCTTGAGCCGTTCAAAAATTTGATTTTTTGGGGCCCCATTTTGGGGGGTCCCCGGGGGGGTGGTACCCCCAAATCATGTCAAAATATTTTTCTCTTAAATATCTACTGATATCAAAAAAAACTGGCACCCTAGGTTAAATGGTTAAAAAACTTGCTTTTGGGGGGGTCCCCGGGGGAATGTGGTACCCCCAAATTATGTCTAAATATTTCTCTCTTAAATATCTACTGATATCAAAGAAAAATGGCACCCTAGGTTAAATCGTTAAAAAATTTATTTTTGGGGGGCCCCATTTGGGGGGGTCCCCGAAGGGGTGGTACCCCCAAATTATGTCAAAATATTTGTCTCTCAAATATCTACTGATAACAAAAAAAACTGGCACCCTAGGTTGAGCCGTTCAAAAATTTGATTTTTTGGGGGGGTTCCCGAGGGGGTGGTACCCCCAAACCATGTCAAAATATTTCTCTCTTAAATATCTACTGATATCAAAGAAAAATGGCACCCTAGGTTATATGCTTAAAAAATTTGTTTTTGGGGGGTCCATTTGGGGGGGTCCCCGGGGGGGTGGTACCCCCAAATTATGTCAAAATATTTGTCTCTCAAATATCTACTGATATCAAAAAAACTGGCACCCTAGCTTGAGTCGTTCAAAAATTTGATTTTTTGGGGCCCCATTTTGGGGGAGTTTCCGAGGGGGGTGGTACCCCCAAATCATGTCAAAATATTTCTCTCTTAAATATCTACTGATATCAAAGAAAAATGGCACCCTAGGTTATATGGTTAAAAAAATTTGTTTTTGGGGGGTCCATTTGGGGGGGTCCCCGAAGGGGTGGTACCCCCAAATTATGGTAAAATATTTGTCTCTCAAATATCTACTGATATCAAAAAAAACTGGCACCCTAGCTTGAGCCGTTCAAAAATTTGATTTTTTGGGGCCCCATTTTGGGGGGGTTCCCGGGGGGTGGTACCCCCAAACCATGTCTAAATATTTCTCTCTTAAATATCTACTGATATCAAAGAAAAATGGCACCCTAGGTTATATGGTTAAAAAAATTTGTTTTTGGGGGGGTCCATTTGGGGGGGTCCCCGGGGGGGTGGTACCCCCAAATTATGTCAAAATATTTGTCTCTCAAATATCTACTGATATCAAAAAAACTGGCACCCTAGCTTGAGCCGTTCAAAAAATTGATTTTTTGGGGCCCCATTTTGGGGGGGTTCCCGAGGGGGTGGTACCCCCAAACCATGTCTAAATATTTCTCTCTTAAATATCTACTGATATCAAAGAAAAATGGCACCCTAGGTTATATGGTTAAAAAAAATTGTTTTTGGGGGGGTCCATTTGGGGGGGTCCCCGGGGGGGGTGGTACCCCCAAATTATGTCAAAATATTTGTCTCTCAAATATCTACTGATATCAAAAAAACTGGCACCCTAGCTTGAGCCGTTCAAAAAATTGATTTTTTGGGGCCCCATTTTGGGGGGTTCCCGGGGGAGTTGCCCCAAAAAAATTTTAGGAGACACAATTGCGTATGTACCTCAACAACTTCACACAAAAATTAGATTTCTATGTTTTGTGGTTTAGGAGAACTCGAGCGTACAAGATTTAGGAAGAAAAAAAAGGAAAAAAAAAGGAAAAAAAAAGGAAAAAAAAGGAAAAAAAAAGGAAAAAAAAAGGAAAAAAATAAGAAAAAAACCTCATCGCGGCCGAAAGTGGGTTGGTAGGGATGAAAGGATATCTTAAGACATATAACCATGAGAAATATTTTTTGCCGTACTTAAGCCGTTTTTGACTTAGACCGCTTTTTACGCCAAACTTTCGGGGCGGTTTTCGGGTCATAAACCCGAAGTCACGTGACTGATTGCCTCGAAATTTGGTACAAACATAAAACTCATTAATCTCAAACTGCTGTCAAAATTTCATGTAGTTAGACCAAACGGTTCTCGAGTTATAAGCAAAAGTCTGAAATCTCGCACTCATTAGTTAGAAAATGGCCGAGTAAAAACAAAGGAACACGCGACGCGAGCGTCGGTCGTTCCAATGATATATACCACCAATAAAAGAAAAATCTTGAAACCCTTTCCAGCGATTACTGTAAGCCTGCTTTTGGCCCAACCCTGTACATAACGACTATGGTACAATTGTTGGGCTGGGCTGCTACTTACGGAGAAAAACTGACAATATGTTTTTGCTGGAAATAAATAACATCATCATCATCATCATCATATTTATTTATTTACCAAGTGACGTCATATCACAAGAAAAAAACTGCAACTTCCTCTAGGTCTATCACCAAAGCATCGAAATATGCAATTCCTTTAAAACCAAACACACAAACTTGCAGAGTCAAAGCGATATTTAGTCACTTGGTGAGGAGACAGCGAAGGACCGAAAGGTCATCTAAGTCTACCGCCACCTCACCAAGTTAAGGTTAAAAAAAAACAGCTTCTAGATTTTCTCAGTCTGCTACTTTCTATGATAAAAAAAATTTTACGCAAAACTAAAACAAAGTGTTGCAAAGATATGTACATTTTGTACAGTGTATACACAAAACTCACAGTCACCATGTAAAGAAAATGCTAGACAACATTAGAATTGTTCTAACTCTAAGCATACTAAAAAATAAAAATGCTGCAACTACAGATTGGATAGCAATAAAATTAATAAAGTTCATAATGCTTATTTATGTTTTATAGAATTTAAAGTGGGCAATTGGAGTGAAAAAAAAAACCTCCTTGCTTTGTTTAGTAGTGTTTGCCAATATGTCATTAGTACTGGTACAATTTCCAATACCAGTATTCATCAACCTCAGTCAGTTATTGCAAAATTACTAATAATTCAAGGGCACATCAAAATGAGAGATGACGTATTGTAATAAATGTGTGATAGATGAATGCACCATCTCATGCTATTCAAGCAATAGAATAGGTTATTGTTGAACTCAAGCATAAATATGCAACTATGATTCCTGTAATTACTACTGCATTGCTGATAGAAAGCTGTTATTCTAGCTTTTATCGGTTTCATAGTTTGATAAAAAATGAGCTTTAACAGCTTTTTTAAATCTGTAGAATGAACTTCTTTCATACTGCTTGGAATTTTATTCCAAACTTTAATTCCTGCGAATGATAGAGACTTTTGCCCTAATCTTGTTCTAGTTCTTGGAAGAAAGAAGTTGTTTTTGTGGCTCAATCTTGTCTTGTGTGTATAGCAGTTTTTTATTAGGTTAAACTTATCTGAATTTGCAAAAGATAATACATTATTGTGAATTTTGTACATTAGCTTTGCAGTTTCCAGAGAGTAAATATCCTTGAGTTTTAAGCATTTAGCTCGATAGAAAAAAGGATTAGTATGCTCACGATATCCACTTCCAGTTAACAATCTGATGCTTCTTTTTTGCAGAATAAAGAGAGGTGCTAATGTTGATTTTGAAGCAGTCCCCCAACTACTTATGCAGTATTGTAGATGAGAGTATATGAGGCAGTGGTAAACAGATCTTAAGGTTTGCTCATCTACAAAGTGTTTCAATTGATTAAGGGCCCAAGATCCCCTTGCTACCTTTGAACATTGTTCCTTGATTTGTTGTTTCCAGTTTAGATTGTCGTCTATGAGAACACCTAGATACTTTATGTGATGTGATTGCTTGATTGGATTATTATCTATTGATACTTTGAGTTCAGGTTTATTTTGTTTTGTTGTCACTACCATAAACTCAGTTTTATTAAAGTTAATTGATAATTTATTCACCTTGAACCAATTGCTTACATTGACTAATTCATCATTAATATTTTGTTGCAATGTTGAAACATTAGAATGGGAGAGAGTAAGGTTTGTATCATCTGCAAAAAGATGAATTGTGGAATTTGAGGCAAGTGGTAGATCATTGATATAAATATTAAATAACAACGGACCTAGAGTTGATCCCTGTGGAATACCGCAAATAACATCTCTTGACTTGGATTTATATTGATTTACAATTGTATACTGTTGACGGTCAGTCAGGTAACTTGCTAGTAACTGTAATGGTAATCCTATAATTCCATACTTTTCTAGTTTCTTGATCAGTATTGTGTGATTGATGGTATCATATGCTTTTCTTAAATCTAAGAAAATAGAACATGTAATGAGCTTTTTATCCATATTGTCAAGTAGCTTATTGTAAATATCTAAAACAGCTTCATTTGTTGAGCAATTTTTCTTAAAACCATACTGGTTTGGACTAATCAAATTATTGCTCACAAAATAACTGTTTAGTTGATCAAGCAGACACTTTTCAAAAAGTTTGGCAAAAGGATTTAAAATAGAAATAGGGCGATAATTACTGCATAACTCTCTTTCGCCTTTTTTGAAAATTGGAACAACTTCAGCGGTTTTTAACACTTTTGGAAAATATCCTGTTGATATGCATGCATTAAAAATGTTAGTTAGAACTGGAGCTATAACAGAGCCTGACATTTTTATATACTTTGCAGGAATTCCATGTCTTCCTGTACTTTTTGATGGATTCATAGCTCTGATGTAATTTACTACTTCTTCTTCAACTATTGGTTCTAGAAAAAACGAATTGCAACTATTCTGAATCAAAGATGTGGCACTAAATTTGCCATCAAATATAGCTGGTGTTTCGATTGTAGATGCAAGGTTAACTACTATCTCTATGAAATATTTATTAAACAAGTTACTGATGGCCTGAGGACCTTGTGCACTTTCACTTTTGGAAGCATACATTTTATTAGGAATGTTATTTTTCTTCACATTTTTCAAGTGAATAATTTTATTTATAATTTTCCAAAGCGACGAGGTGTCATGCTTATTATCATTCACTAAATTTTTAATGTAAAGTCGTTTTGCATATTCCTTAATATGAGTCAGTTTATTTCTATAGACTTTGTATTGTGCCCATGTATTACTGTCATTTAATTTAAGGGCTCTTTTGTACAATAAATTTTTTTGCTGGATTGATATAAGGATTCCTTTGGATAACCATGGTTTGTTTTTTAGTTTTGTTTCCTTTCTGCTTTGTTTTCGTAATGGTGCATGTATGTTTAATGTCTTATGAAAAACTTCAATAAACTTTTCAGTGTAGTTGTCAATGCATTCCTCTTTGATATCACCTAGTAGCTCCATTCCTTCAGTTAATTTGTCTAGAAATTTTTCTACTTCAAAATTTTTTGTATCACGAATTAGAGTGACATTTGATTTTTCACTCTTGGGCAGGCTTAAATTAGAACACACCATTACTGGCAGGTGATCACTTACATCTTCCACCAGAATAAAACTTTTGTGTTCACCCACTACATTGTTTGTATAAACATGATCTAAAAGAGTTGAGCTTGTAGTGGTTATTCTTGTCGGGTGTGTAATTAAGGGAATGCAGCCTAAGCTATATGTTAAATTCATGAAATCTTTAATATTGATATCAGAGTTACTTTTCAACAAATCTGGGTTGAAGTCTCCTCCGATATAATACATCGATTTTCTACTATTCAGTTTTTCAATGGTTGATTCAAAACTCTTGCAAAACTCTGATAATTTCTGTTTAGGGTGTCTGTAAATTACTCCCACTATACATTTTTTGTTATTCCCTAAATCTAGTTGAATCCACATATCTTCACAGTTAGGAATGTTTAAATCAAACTCCTTGCAAATTGAAATTGATAAAGACTCCTTAATAAAAAATCCTACTCCTCCCCATCTTGTAGTTGTGCCTTTGTGGTAAAAATGGTACCCACTTAACTTTGCATTGTATACCTGTAACAATTTAAGTTTGGTTTCACTTATAGCAATGATATCAGGTAAGATATCATAATTTGTTAAAAGTTCATTCAATTTATCAAAATTTGCATTTAAGCTTCTTATATTCACGCAAAGCAAAGAAAATTTACACTTTTTGTTAATAATATTGGCTTCGGCCTGTGAGCAGTATTTTGAGTCAACCAAACCAGAATTTAAATCATTTAGTAAGCTTTTTATCTTGTTGTCTACCTGTAAGCATTTAGCTGGGAAAAACGAATTATTTGTGTGATTAATATCAAAGTTTGGTTTGTCATCATTTCTCATTTCATTTAACAATTGCTTATCATCTAGGGTTTGAAAAGGAAACAATTCCAATGCAAATTCATTTGAAAAGGAATGAATTCCAATGCAATTTGAAAAAGATCCAATGCAATCCAATCCAATCAATCCAATCCAATCCAATCCAATCCAATGCAATGCAATGCAATCTGCTATGCAAATAAATGTAGCAAATATGTAGCAACCATGCAAATAAAAATCGCTTTTTTGTGTTCAGTATCCTCTGCATGTCTTAACGTCTGACGTTGTGTCGCTACTTCCTTTTCCTGACTCTACGTGTTATTATTGTGTTACCATGCATTAGCTATTGTTGTGGTGGTCAAGAATAAAAAAAGAATGAATGAATGAATGAATGAATCCAAACCAATCCAATCCAATCCAATGCAAATTGAAAATCCAATTCCAATGCAATTTGAAAAGGAAACAATTCAAATTCCAAACCTTTTACACCCAGCTTTTCATAAATGATGTAGTTTTCTTAATTCATTATTTCATGATGTATTCAAATAATCACAGGGCTTTAAACTAAAAATCCGTCTAGATTTTGAATCTATCGACTGGTTGACGTAGCACGGTCCAATCAGAGTTCTCTGGTCCAATCATTTTAACAGCTAGATTTAAAATGATATAACTACCGGTATGTTTGTAGGCAGGAGCAGTTCTTTGTGATTTGTGTGCTTCAGGAAACGGACTGCCTGAATCAAGATTGAGAGAACGAACGAACGATTTCTTTGTTTTTGCTGCTCACATCAATAATCAATAAAACACACCACGTAAAATATTCAAGAAGACAACAAGGATGTTGCGCAGTGACCAGTTTAGGGTCTTCAAGTCAAGCAGTCACCCTTAAAAGCGAAGGTTTCCACAATAGCCTACAATAAAATACAAATAACAGAGCTCTACTATGCAAAGCAGTAAAGTAAGCATTTAAAAAAAACTACAAAAAAGCAAAAGCAAAAAAATAAAAAAAACTACCGGTACTGCAGTTGAAAAGCAAGTTAAAAAAAAAATTGGCAAGAATATAGGCCTACTACGGTATCAGAGTTATGGGCAAAAAACATGTTGCAAATTCACAAGGCAGGCTACATTGACTAAAGTGTAAGAATAGTATTACCAGAAAAAAAAGTACACTGATTGTGTGAATTTGGAAATCGTATGAAGGTAATCTTTAATAAAGTGCAAGTAAACATTGTAGCCTACTTTTTTTTGAAGATTGCAAGCTAGCTTAGTTAGGCTAGAAAAACCGGTAATTAATACTAGCAAGGAGTATCTTTGTGGACAATGTAACAAGCAGGTGCAGAAGAATGACAAACCATTTTCTTGTGATGGTTGTGAAAAGTAGGCTAGTACCGTACCACATCAATTGCATTGGAATTCCAGATTGTGTTTATGATTTCATAAATGGTGCTTAAGACAGTGCTGGTTTCAATTGGTGTTGTAATGTTTGTCATGTGTCTCGTAATACTAAAGGTTTAAGTATGCAAGGTTTTAAAAGTGTCATTCGTAAAGAAGTGAAAAAATGTGTACCTGACATCAAAGCAGAGCTACCGTAATGGTAAATAGGCCTAGTTTTTTGTCTGAGATTATTTATCATGCTCTTAAGTAGAGCTCGACCGATACATTGGTCAGCCGATATCAGGGCCAAGCCGATATATCGTATCGGCTATCTACCACCGATAAAATATCGGCTTAGCATAATTACCTTAAACTGTTTATTTTTGAGAGCAAGCACGACCGCTCTTGACTATTGATTGTCAAATCGTTGTATTTTTGGTTTGTTGTTCGTGAATAATACTAAACTGTGACTTGTGTTTGCAATGGTCTTTCTTTGGAGGGGAATTAGAGTACGGTAGCTTTTAGTGTCAAGTTAATTGAAAAATAGTCACAAAATTTTGTAGTTAATATATCGGTTATCGATATTGGCAGGGCATGGTATGGAATGGAATGGAAGACGATTTTTCCATATTCCATACCGGCAATTTTCTTCCATTCCATTTCCATTCCATACCAAAAATGTTCCATTCCATTTTCCATTCCATACTAAAATTTTCTTCCATATTCCATTCCATATATACTAAAATTTTCTTCCATATTCCATTTCATACTTCCATACCAAAGAAATTTTAGACTGGAAGCAATGCAACGTATATTTTGCTGCTTTGCACCTTTGGAACGTTGTACACAACCATTCGTGAAGGTGTGCCAACAATACTAAAATGCACCAAACGATATCTGGTATGCATATTGCACATGGTTTAATGCGTAGGCGTAGACTGGATTTTGAATTGGGAAGGACTAAACCGCAAATCATGCAATGACGTCATCAGAAGTTTTTGAAAAGTTGGACTTTTTATGGGACAAAAAATGAAAGATCAAAAGCTGGTGTCTGATTTAGATCGTAACCAGGATTTGCTATAGAGGAAGGACTAGAACCGCAAGTTAAAATTTTTTCTATCCTATCAAAATTGAGAGATGTGGTGAGCAAATTAGTGCAACTCAGGCATGTCACAGAGGGGGCATGGAGGCGGAGCTCCCAACCGCTGGGCAATTTTTTGCAAGTTTTTGGGAAAAAATGGCTATTTTAATGCGATTCGGATCACATTTCGCATGTTTTCAGAGCCATTTAAAAGAACAAAATTTTTGATGCTTGAAAGCCTATTGAAAAAATCACTCCCTTTACTTCAGGTCAAGTCCAAAACACGTTTAAAATCTTGCATTTTGGGGTTAAATTTTGTGACTTGGCGCAAGTCAGGAAAATCAAGGTACATTGCTTTCTGTATATTAACATTTTTAGCATTAAATAATGCACTCGAAGATTTGCCTTAGAAGATTTTTGTTTTGTCATGAAAATAACCAGTTTTAAGAATATTTGTACAACCAGGGGCCCGGGCACCCTCGATTCAAATTCAATAATTTGTTCAATAAGCATTTCCCCTAACTAGGTTTATTCAAAAGCATTTTGTCGCGTGAAAACTGATGAGATGGAGGTGAATTGTTATTTGAAGTTGGTAATTTAAAGTTATTTGAAATTGGTACATTAGATGCCATAATTGGTTACTAATCATATTATTGTAATATAAAAGTTAGCTGGGGGCCTAAAACATATTATTGCATAAACAAGTTAGATAAGTGCCTGAGATTGCACCTTTTAGAACAAAAACAGTGAATTTCTATCAGCTTGTACATTTAAATTGGTTGGTAAAAATTTAAATTGAGAGGGCATCGACCCCCTGGTCGTCAATATAAGTTTTTGCTAATTGCCACTATAGGCATGTACTGTTGCACTCCAAAAATGCTAAAAGAAACTGAATAAATAGGCTTTGTGTCATCATTTTTATCATTGGTAGCTTTTCAATGAGGGGGGGAGGCATAGGGCCCGGTCCTTCTGGCTATACCTATGGTTTGGGTTTAATGATTACAGTACAAGTTTGCCCTCACATCAACTAGAACATTTACCGTAATAAAAATACCAAATTTTAGCACCAAAAAGATTTACTATAAGCTTAAAAACTAAAAATATATATAAAATTATAAGCTGAAATGGGGATGAAATAGCAAATTCGAGATTTGTGACGATGTAAGAAAACAAAATTTATGACTGGGCAAATCGTCAGCCTCAAAATAAAAAAAAACAACAAGTCAAATCTATCAATTTACTTACAATGATGCAATGCGTACACTGTTTGCGCAATGTACACAACCAAAGTGCTGCTTTGTCGACAAATAATATGCATAGACATTGAAGTTGAATACTTCTGTTACAATATTATTGTCACTACCCGACATCGGCATGTATTTTTCTGTAAATACAATGAACGAAATCTAGTATGGAATTGTTATGGAAGTATGGAAGATTGTCTTCCATTCCATTCTTAAAATCTTCCATTCCATTCTGGCATCTTCCATATTCCATACCGAAATTTCCGTTCCATTCCATTTTCCATTCCATACCATGCTTTGGATATCGGTATCGGCCTAAAAATTTCCAAAATATCGATATCGGTATCGGCCTGAAAAAGTCATATCGGTCGAGCTCTGCTCTTAAGGATACAAGCCAGGCAGTAGTCCCTTAGTAAAAATTTCCTTTCATATGCAGAGGTGGTAAAAAATAAAGACATGCAGTTAGCTGCCAGCGTAGAACAATCATCCAAGCAAGTTGTGAAGGATATGTTCAAGGATTTTGAAGTTAATTTGGCTGAAAAAATTGAAGAGCTAACTACATCATTAGCCTATTGCTTATTAGTGAGGTAGGAACAACTCTGAACTGGAGAGAAGGATTCAAATTTTGCTAGATAAGGTTTTTGAGATTTGCTCTAAAATTGAATATCAATTGTTGTTATATAATATTGTGCATTGCAAAAGAATTGAACCTCTAATTGATGACAGCTCTACATTTAAAACCAGAAGGATTCATGTGACTTTGAAGTACAGAAATGATGCTTCCTTGTTCCATAACTTTGATGTAGGACGTCGGGTTGAAGTTGGTTCAAGTGTCGGGATAAATCCTGACCTTACCAAAGAAGAAAGGAATGCAAGATATGTTTTGCGACAGTGAAGACGAATGTTCTCTGGCATTGTCAGGGGGAAGTCAAGAGTTTCCTGGTAGTACAAATGTTTCTATTACCAATCAGAAAAGTCAAGAAGATGCTACAGGTAAGAAGATTAATGCTTCTAATTCCACCACAATTAAAATTTCATCTTCAAATAAAGTTAATGATGCTCATGTACCTCTCAATGCTTCAAACAACTTTCCAAATTTACCAGTGACAAAACTATCACAAAAAAACAAAAGAATGATAATTACTCTCCAAATTTTTTGATTAATGCTAGGAGTATCCTTAGCAAAATGTATTCATCAAGTATGTATGTATGCTGCATACTGTGAACGTCACTTTATTGGGATTACTGAGTCATGGGTTTCTGAGAGCATACCTAATTCTACTTTATTATCAAATAGATATATATTGTTTGTATGGTAAAGATAGAATGTCTCAAGCTGGAGGTGGACTTTTGCTCTATATTTGTGATTGCTTTAAGTCTGTAGTCAATGAAACTCTTACAAATAGTGATTTTGATGAGTCCTTATGATGTATAATCTATAGTTACCTAAAACAATTAATCTTCTAATTGGAGTTGTTTATCGTCCGCCAAATAGTTCACAAACTAAAAATGAATATCTTAGAGACCTTTTCAAGAAAACAAAAAATGTAAAGAGCTCATACAAACTTGTGATTAGAGATTTCAATTTATCCTCAAGTGCTTGGATTAATTTTTGTTTTCCTCCAATACATGATGCTTTTATTGACACAATACTAGATCTCAATTTTATTCGACATGTTCTGCAAGCCACAAGAAGTGAAGCTGTTTTGGATTTAATTTTTTGTAATGACCCAAACTTTGTTGCAAATGTTGACATTCTAGAGCCTCCTGACAACTCTGATCACAATCTTGTTTTTTTGTGAGTTGAATATGTCAATTGCAACCTCTGAACATTTTCAGCAAAGTCATCAATACATGTATAATTATTGTTAAGCAAATTGGGAAATATATATAGAATATTTAGTTATGGTCAACTGGGACAATATGTTTTCCACTCAAGATGGTGTCACTATGTGGAATAAATTTTCTCAAACTCTGCAAGAAGCTATTCATTTTGCTGTTCCCAAAAAGTCTGTGATAAAGCATAAAAGATCTTTATGGAAGACAGACAGAGTCAGATTAGCTCGATCTTTGTGCAATAAAGCTGAATGACATATCTTTCCCATAAATCAGAACTAAACAAAAACCTACGCTACCAGACTTCCAATAATTTGAACCGTGAAATTTTTTCAGCTGTGAAAGATTTTGAACAGAATTTGGCTAAAAATTTTAGTGCTAAACCTTTTTGGCATTATATGAAGTCTAAAAGAAAGGTTCGCTCTTTGACTAGGCCAGTTATAAAAAGTTCTAATGGTACTTTAACTGAGGATGCAAGTGAATGTGCTGATGTTCTGAGTGATTACTATGGTAGTGTTTTTGTTACTAAAAATCTTGAGACAATACCCTTTGCTGTTCCAAAAACATACTATGATGAACTTGTGGATATGAAGTTTTCGGATGATTTAATTGCTTGTAATCGTAATTTTGTTTTTCACCTTGACCAGACAATATACCTTATGTTGTATTAAAAGCTGGTGGTTCACTAATTGTTAGGCAACTTTGTAGGTTGTTTCAGTTTCGTTTTGATAATAGTTTTGTTCCTGTGTAGTGGAAAACTGCTCATATTATATCTATATTCAAAAAAGGAAATCGCAAAAACTCAGAAAATTATCATCCAGTTTGTTTGACTTGCTGTATTTGCAAATTAATGGAAGCCTGTGTTAAAGAAGCAATATGGAAGTTTTGGACAGATCGCAGTCTCATAAATTCAGCACAATTTGGTTTTGTTCAAAATTCCTCATGTACTGTTCAACTTTTAAAGTTTATGGAAGATTTACCATTTGCTAGAGATCACAAAAATATCAATGTTGTATATATAGATTTTTCAACAGCTTTTACGGCAGTTCCTCATGGTTGTTTGATGAATAAATTGTCTCCATTAGGGATAAAAGGAAAATTTTATCTGTGAATCAAATCCTCTCTGAAATATCTGAGATTATTGTGGTTGAAGGTGTTAAAACTTAAAAGTGAAGCATATGCAATGACCTCAGGTGTATCGTAAAGTAGTTGCATTGGTCCACTTTTGTTTTTTGGACATGTCAATGATATTGATGATTACTTGAGCTTTGGTCACATCTTAAAGTATGCTGACAATATAAAAATTTGCAAAAGTTTTAATCTTGTTGGTGAAAAATCTAGTAGAATTGAGTTGCAGTTTGATTTAAACTCTCTTGATAATTGAGCAAATAATTGGCAGTTGCCTTTCAATCTATCTTAGTGCTCTTCATTGCAGTTTGATCATTTACTTTTGGCTCATAATTATACATTAGCTGGTAAATGTATTCCTTCAAAATCTCAAGAAAAAGATCTTGATGTGACTATATCTACTGATTTGCAGCCATCTACTGATTGGTACAGTTCACGTTGCAAAAGTTGTAAAGCAAGCTGAAATGTGCTTGGCAGTAATAAAAAGAACGATAGTTGCATCGTCGTGATGTTGCATTTTTTTTTCAGATTGTGTAGGCAGTTGGTAAGACCTCAGTTGGAGTATGCTGTTTCTATATGCAATCCTTATCTCAAGCATGATAATGAACTAATTGAGAAAGTTCAGCATAGAGCAACAAAATGCATTTGTAGTTTAAAAGATAAATCTTATCACGATCGTTTGTCCACATTAGGAATTGATACTCTGCAGCAGCAAAGAAGGTCTATTTTTGATCTGATTGAGGTTTTCAAGATTGTGCATAATTTGTCTCCTGTACAATTTTTTAATTTCTTTTCATTTGATACTAACAAAATTACATACTAACAAAATAACAAAATTACATATGCAAAACACAATCTGTGTTAGGCTGTTACTTAAAATTTTATATTGCTGTTGACCTACTGCATGAAGATGTGATTTTATTATTCTGTAACTTATGATCATTTTAAATTTCTTCTTATTCAGCATTAGTCTGATTATAATTAAACATATCTTCCATTCTATCTAACAGTAATTATACAATTTTCTTTTCATGTTTCTATTTACCGGTAATTCATTATTTGCTTGTTTTCATATTTCTACGACACTGAGTTATTGCATCGTATACATTGGTTTGAAGAAACTGTACATTTCATTGCTTATGCTATTTCTCATGGTTTTGCTCTTTTTCTGTTTCCAGTAGGTATATATTACATACCAGAAATAAATTTTTCAATACTGGTACTTACACAATCTAAACTAACACTTTTTTCTATTGTTTGTGAAATTTACCCACAAAATCGTCATCTGGTACTTTTTTGATATGGGTTTGATTCTCAGTGTACTCTCATCGATAATTATGTTACAATTAATCTTATAGCTTTTTGTTTTTTTTTTAAATATTGCTGTGAATTGGCATCATGAATATGATAACATATAAGCTGTAGTCTTGTTCCCACAATTAGTATGCTTATGTTTTTTACTGGTGCTTAATCTTGGATCTAACCCAATGTATATTCTTATTTTCATACAATGATATTAATTTTGGTCTAAAATTGTATATTAACTTGTATATTAACTTTAATGATGAATGAATGATTTAATTTTCACACTGGATGATTGCCATCTACCAACTTCCTGTGGATGCTACTTATGAAAACTTCTGTTTCTTCTTGTACTGCTTGGTCGCATTGCTGATGGTATGATGATTGATTTTATTTTTCACCATGACACAATTGTCACATTGCTGGTGGTATGACGGTTGATATGATTTTGATTTTATTTTTACTGTGGCACAATTGTGCTGGATTGGTACATTATTATTATTGTTACTAATTAGAAAAATTGGATAAACTACTGGATAAGACTTTGAGTGCTCGAAAAGTGACAGTAGGCAGTATCTGACCAGTAATGCTGTTGCAGACTAGCAGGTACCGAACATAGCCGAGTAAGCCTACGATAAGTTAGCTTATTTTTTGCACCTTTTCAGTTGTTTTTTTAGTCTACAATTTTTTAGTCAGGTGGCAGCTTAACTCAAATTGTCAAAGATTTAATAGTCTCTTTGCTGTCTACTGGCCGAGGCAACTTGGTGAGTAAAGATGTAATTGCAATTACTGCAGGCTGTTTCAGGTCTACACTCACCCTCAGTTTTAGGAAAAGGTAAGTAGAATTGTCAGACTGTCAGAGCAGTGCGTTGGGCTAATCTACCTACCAGTGTTTAGGTGTTGGAATTAGAATGTATACAGGGTAGTGAGGTACCAGTATAGGCTCCACTCTGCACTGTATGGTAGGTTATAATTTCAAAATTAGCTTTTAGTAGCGTTGGAGCTATCATTTCCACGCTTTGAGAAGTAAGTAGCCTTGAAAAAGGCTGTTTTAAATTGAACGTTTTTTTTTTTTGTCCAGCTCTCTTTATCAAGCTACGCTGGAGTGGAGAAAAACTAAAATTGAAAATGGAGTGATACCGGTAGGCCCTGGGCATATATATCGGTAAAGAGGTTTATTAAATTGAAATAGACACTGACAATGAGTTGCTATTATGACATAAAATGCCTGAATGCTGCAAAAATCATCTGAAATTATGAAATATCGGTACTATAAAGTTAATGCAAAAACATCTACATTTTTGCATTAACTTTTTACCTACTATTTTCGGTGATTTTTGCAGCATCTTACCAGTAACGCTCATAATACTAACTCATTGTCAGGGTGTCGAACCGTTTCAAATAACGGTTCGGGTTCAGATTTAGCTCCTGCGCAAAATATTTTAGCAGTTCAGGTTTGGTTCGGGTTCACTTAAGCACCATTTTCGAGGTTCAGGTTTGGTTCAGGTTCACTCAAGTAAAATATTACTGGTTTAGGTTCGATTCGGGTTCATTGACTTGAAATTTAACAGTCGTTACTCGTTTCGGCCAGAATAAAAAAGGAGAAATTGCTGATCCTGTTGATGATTACCACTGCTCTTATTGTGCGTGTACCAGCGCCAGCGGCATCCGGGTATGGAAAAATATATTCTTACTTTTGTTAGGGGTTCAGGTTCGGTTTGGGTTCACTTGAGCACAATTTTAAGGGTTCAGGTTTGGTTCAGGTTCACTGAAGTAAAATTTTGCTGGTTCAGGTTCGGTTCGGGTTCACCAAAATGAAATGGTTCATTTGGGTTCAGGTTCGGTTCGACACCCTGCCCATTGTCTTCTTCAATGTAGTCAACTTCCAGGCCTATAATCAGGTAATAGGCTTGGCTGTCCGATACCACTGCATTACAGATTAGTTTTTTTTTTCATTCCAGCATAGATTCATGAAGAGAGCTGGACGAAAACGTTTAATGTAAAACAGCATTTTTCAAGACTACCCATTTCTCAAACTGCAAAAAGTGGAATAATAGACTCGAGCTTTTGAACAGTAGAAGCTATTTTGAAATTCGGTACCACTAACATTTACAAGCTTTTTAGCCAATAATTGTTGGAAGTGGCTAGTAGTACGTACAGCATAGGCTAAGTCTGTTGGCAGGTTTGCAGTGGCACACACCCTGCACTGTGACACCAGACAGTAGGCTTCTAGTACTACAGACCAATGTCTAATTGTTACTCTGTACTTAGACTTGCCTAGTCCGTGGGCCTACGCAGTAGCGGTAACACGGTTCATGGTAAGATTACACGATACAGATTTTGAGTTTTGGCTATGTGCTTACTGATTGCAGCCCACAGCCTGACAGCACAGTGATTGATTTTGAATTGGTACAGTGTGACAGTAGTAGCATACTGGTAGGCTATTACTAAGATGACTTAGCACAGATCACTAGTTTGTGAGTTAGTAGTCCAGAGTCTACAACTGTACAAAGAATTGATAATTGTTCTTAAAAACAAATGCTAATTAATTATTATGTTTAAACTGTTATACATAGTGTAAAGCTAGGACTGCTCGAACTGAGCACTAAGCAGTGCAAGTTGCTTTCAGTCACTGTTTCATAATTTGCAATGAATAACGTTTATAAGTTTTGTGCTCTGGTCTGGTTTCACAAGTGAGGTAGCTTACCAACAGACCTACTAGAGTACTGAGTAGGCCTACTCTGTAGGCTTGGCCTACTGACTGACTAAGTAGGCAGATACCCTACATAATATATACAGGCCCTTTTTTTAACCTCAGAACTGAAGCTCTGAATTGTTTAGCAGTCACTACTGTAATTTTTTGACCAGACATCAGTAATTGTTTATGTACAGTATTCAACCACTAAGCCGATTTTTATCAGTTAATCAGCATTTTTATTGGGACACTCCAATTATTTTAGTTTTTCCAATTCCATTGCTTATTATAAGCAAATTGCCGAGTTTTTGTGCAACTGCTGCCTCACCAAAACCAAAGAGGGATTACTGCTGTCGATTTTTTGGCCTTACTTTTGAACTTTTATTTTAGGGTATCAATTTTGTGCAAAATTTTTTTCATTCAAAAAAAGACTTGAGAGTCAATTATAACAAGCATCGCATATTATAATGCTTAAATTATGCTTGCTTTCTGTTGAGATTCAGTGTGAACTCCATTTAACCACCATATCTCAGATCTGACAAATTTAGTTCAGAATTTACACCTGCTAGTACGAGCCTGCTAGGCAAACCACAACTAATAATGTCATGGTTGGTTCTGGTCAAGATGAGTACTGTAAAATGACTCAACTTTGGACAACAAGGCCGAAGTTTGGACAGCTCCCTTAGTGGTTGGTTTTTAATTTTACTATATTGTGTTTTTTGAAGGGGTTTCTGAATCTAGTTCAACCCTTTCATAAAAGAAAAAAAAAAGAAAAAACTTAAAATCAGCCACTAGTGGTGCTTTTCAAAGTATAGTTGTAGTACGGTATATGCTGGTATACAATTCTAATAATATTGTTTTCAAAAAAAGTACTTTATTTATTCGATTATAACGTGCTAAATTTTGTACTGATTCTCAATCAAAAATTAGGGTGCGCAGTATACACTAGTATTCACAAAATGTGCAATTGATAATGTGGTTTGATTGAATTCATGCATGTGCTCGTGCATGCACATACCAGTGTGAGGCGATTTTGTGAATGCACATGCGACAGCTCAGCCTGAGTTGGACATTCCCATTGCAGTGAGAAAAAAATGCGTTTATTATGGCAGTTTGCTTTACCAATCTCGTGTATCAAATGTTTTGAATATATACCGTAGTACCGTTTGCTAGTTTAAAGACACAATCACACAATGGTGTATAATACAAACTGTTACAGTATAAAGGATGACATTGATGTTGCTATATACGGTTATCAATAAAATTTTTGTCATAGCCGCTTGTCTGCAACAGCACTTGTCACTTATTATCCTTGGTCTGAGCTTAGAGAAAGTGAAAAAAAATTTACATATAAAAATACCAATTTTAATTCAAAAATTAACGGTGTGCGGCGTGCGCTGTACATGAGTGTGCATTATAATCACGTAAATACAGTATTTTTGAAATTGTATTTGAACACTGGATGCTGGAATTTGAACACTAGGTGGCTCATTAAGCGTTCTTGAAGCTCAAAAGTTTGCAAATTTTCAGCAAATCACAATTCAAACCCCGTTGTCCAGCAGCCCTGTTGAGTTTGAGTTTTTTTACCATCTTGTGTGCTTAGTCGAGTAAGATCTACATTGCATAGACATTTTTATGAAATAATTGACTTGTACGTATTTTACACGTATCATTTTCATACTTAACCTCACAACTGACAAAATGGTAGGCTTGATAGTGAAAAATAGAGGGGAACTGATGCACCCTAGGTAATATGTTACCTTACCTCTATATTAAAACAAAATTGTTAAACTATTTTAAACAGCAATTCAGGCTTAAGGTTTTTAACTTAGAATTGTAATTGTACAATAACGGTAGACTGTATTAGCTGTGGCATTAGTTTGCTAGTTCTACTGTCTATGGTCTTAGTTTTAATATTGTGTTTCTACAAGTCTGTCACTTCTATTTTATTGATAAAAGTTGTTGGTTAGATACTGTATTTGATAAAATCGAACTATTTTACTAATCAAGTGGTACTTCTTCATAATGAATATTGGGTGAGTAGACTGACTTAAATTTAGCTTGTTTAAAGGTAGATTATCATTATGCGTTTTTACGATTAAATACTACAGCATGAAGTGTTACAGGTACTGTGAGCTGTGGACTAGGAGTATATGCATTCTTTGGGGCTCACATAGGCATTGTTTCAGTCATTCCTTATTTATGCAGCAGTAAACCTAGCTTTGCTAAGGCTGTTAGGATGCATATCTCCCACTTTAACCACTCTATGACAAAGAAAAATTGTTGTTTCTGGCCCAAAAGCTTGAAGATAACATTTAAGCTTATTTCAAATTTGAAACAAATTTCAAGCTCTTGACTGTAATAGCTGATTTTTCAATAGCTCTTAATCTGATTCTGGAGTACCAGTAGTTATGTGATCTTTGTCTTTTTATCATTAGAAAGAAACAGTGCATTTTTATCCTTTGAATTCATATGTACTATGTTTTAAGTATCGTATTTTGTTGTTTGCTTTCCTGGTAAATTTGCTGCATGTTCAAAGTTATCAAATATAAGATACGACATCATCACTGACTGCTGTTTTTAAGAACACAATGGTGGTGTAAGTTGAACTCAGATCTTGCTATCAGGCTGCTGGAAAAGCAACACTCTAATAACCATGCTTCAGCAAATGTAGGAGTGATTCTTGCTTCCATTACCAAATCAAATATTTAATTTTACTTGCTGTATTACACCGAAGCATGTAACGAGTTTGTGGACCATCTTTGCGTTATTGCACCTGAGGGCAACACAGCTCCTTTCGAAGAAATGTTGCAGCGGTGGCAAGTCGTTGGCAACACTGTGTCTGATTTGACTGCTCCGAGATTTGAATTTCAGACCTTCTGCTCCAGAGACGAATGCGTTATCGCTTGTCCAACTGGCCGGTACTGCTTTCATTATCAACAAAGTTATTTGATCTTGATTCATTCATTTTATGCATGCCTGGCATTCACTACACTGACCCAACATACTTTTTGGGTTCTGTTTACAAGTCATTTGTGAAGCTGGCCACTATATTGGGTGGACTGCTTGGCCCTATTATGAATTAAATGTTTAAGAATAATTCTGCTTAAGTTTTAGTGAGGAGTCTATTTCCACTCAAAAAATCAGTTATTTTCTTACGGTTAATAATGAAAAACAAAAAATGAGTTAGCTTACACCCATTAAACGCTGATTAGCTGATAAAAATGTACTTTGTATATAGTTACCTTGGCGTCGTTTCTGTGAGTAATAACAGCACATTGCCATTTGCATAATTATTGTACTATGAATTGAGATCAGTGATTATTCAAAGGTGAAAAAACGCAACAACGTAGATAACATGATACTATTTCTCATTATGTTTAGCAATATGCATTGATTGCATGGGATTGTTTCTTGTTAATAACATCAAAGGGTTAATGATTTACTCATCTGAATGTTGGGATTTTCGTCCAGCGTTTGATGAAGTTTTGAATGAAAGAAATTGAACAACCTCTGATGAATTTTGGATAGTTCACTCTCAAAGTCAAACCAGTGTCATGACGTGGAATTTGATTGACACTGGGTATGTTGCCAGAAGAATTGCGCCTCTGATCTCACTCTCATCCTTCAACCATTTAGTCCGGTAGAAATAGCTTTTACCCTGAAAAAATTTATAATTCGCTGAAATTTGGCACGATGACTCAGTACCATGTCCTGAGCCACCAAAAAAAATCCCCATGTTTCGGACGTGGGACTTCCCCCTTTTTCGACCTTTAAAGTCTGCCATCTAGTGTCAAAGAGCTTTTACTATCCAACAGCCAATCCAAAAGTTGTAGAAGTGCCAAGTTTTGAGTAATAGGTGGTTTTCAAGTGCAGGTATAAAAAAATTTACTTTGAAATTGATGACGTCATTGTTGGTGACGTCATTGCCAAAGTTTTTGAAAAAAATACGTGTTGATGGCTCGAATAGTACATGAGAGTTCGGTTTTTGGTTCCAAATAAAAAATTGCTTAAATCAAAGTGATGACGTCACAAGCGTTTTTGATGACGTCATTTGTCAAGAGTTTTGATCACAAAACTGAAAAAGAGTGTTTGACCAAACGAAACATTGCTAACTTTTTTTAATTAGCTCTAAACTTGGGAGAATTATATTGTGAATTCATTCAGTCGATTGAAGGTCAAAAACTGTGTTGTCAGTAAAACTCTGGGGTAGCAATCAAGCAGATAAAATTTAGACCTCCCAATAGGCAGTGGTGGCAATAACGAATTAATTTTTTAGTAGTTTTTACAGTAATGACACTACTTTTTATAAAAGTAACTTTTGTGGTAATTTTATAATTTTTTAGAGGTGTTAAAATTCCTAATTACAAATTAGGCTACTTTGTAAATATTACCATCCAGTAGAAACGCTTGCCTGGCTGCTTAGTTTATAAAACCGGCCAATCAAAAAGTTGTTTCTGTTGAGAATAACACAGGGTTGTACCATGGGCCGTATGTCTTAGCGTGCTAGAATGGTTTATACATGCAGTGCTAGTTTTGTCTAAGACAGTCTATCATTGATAGAGCTTATAGGAACAGAGTTGTTAGTCGGGCCGTGTTTGGGCCTAAACTTGACAAAAATTTCGGAATTTATTCGGGCCTGAGACGTGCTTTTTGTCTTAGGGCACAACAATATGATTAAATTAGCTTGGCAACATTACTGAATTTTTTAGACCTTAGTTTACTTTTGGTTTTTTTCGGGCATAATATGAGCTTTAAATTAGTTTTCGGGTTCGGGCTTATATTTTTGGGTTCGGGCCTGAACTAGTCTGCCCGTTTACAACTCTGCATAGGGATGCAACAAAAGCGCAATAGCAATAGAAAATATACTGTCAAGTTTTTAATTCCGCTGGTTTCAAGGAGGAGACTTCAGTGGCGGTATTTTTTTGTTTGTTTGCTTAATTATAAACATGCCCAGGCTTTATTTAAGAAAGGTTTGTATTTTATCTTTGATTAACCAACATCGATCTGAATAATCTTCGGTTAACATTATTAGGGGAAGGTGGGGTGAGTTGGACACTGAAGCTGTAAATTGCACATTACTCGAGAATGCTTGCAGATGTAAAAACCGTTTTGGTATGAAATAAAATTGCATGCATTTAGGTCTTCAACCACAGCCAAAAATCTTGTGTTAAACATTACCTTCAAGCCAAAGTATTCAATCCAAAAAGTGTTCTTAATTTGTCTAAACAACCCTCATATAAGGGTATGTTGGTCAACCGTGTAGGGTGCGTTGGACATAGCCCCCCTGAGAAAAATTTCTGGCTACGGGCCTGCAATACATAACAGTAGCCATTTAATTTAAGAAATTTACACCATAGTAAAACATTTAAACCAGATTTAAACCACAGCTTACATTAGTAGACTAAGTTACTCAGTCGTAATATCATTCTGCATCACTCCACTAAGACCTGGGGGGTGGGAACGAAAGCCAAGACATTATAATCACTCTACTGCATAGGCTTAAACGAATAATAACGAAATTTAGGTGGCATGCTCATTGCTCCATTCTTCAATTCTGCTCCGAGAAAATTGCGAGCAACAAAATTGCAGGCCTACTTATCGGCAGAGCTAACAAAATATCAAAAATAACGAAACTTTCTGAGGAAAAAGCACAGTATCGGTACACTGTTAACATTTTTGGTTAAAACTTTATGGTGTAGCATAGGAGGGATGTTCAAATATTATATGACGCTTTCAGAAGAGGGTGGGGTTGGAAAAAGCTTTAAATGCAATGCAAAATAATGGATATAATTAGGCCTACGTCTTAAAATTGTTAAATGAGGAGGGGTTAAAATTTCGTCATGTGATATTTGAACAAAAAGCGCGTCATATGATATTGGAACGGCTCCTAGTCATGACTTAAGCTTAAAACTTTAAATCAGAAAAAAATTGTCACAATAAGGACTAGCCTATTAACCAAAATTTTGGTGTAGCCAAGTCATTAGGCCTAAACCTGTGCAGATAATACACAACACAGCCAACCTTGGAAATAGCCAACATTGTCAGCAAAATAGCACCATCGTCCAACCACCAACATAATAAAACCAGCCAAAATAGTCAACATAATATAGCCTCATGGGATAGGCTATTTATCAAAGCTTAAAGTCTAACTGCAATTTGGACATAGCATTTTATTTTCAGAGTCACAACAAAGCACATGTGCCCATTCATTGCAAATGTATATTGCAGAGTTGGTGTTACTGTTTTTAAGCAACGGATGGCCGTGTGCAGCGCACCCACTGTTCGCCACTACGACTGTCCTCGTAATTTTCCCCACAGAAACAACACTTCCTAACTTCACCTTGAGGCTGAAGAGGTAAATGGGTATCAAATTCTTCGCAATTATCATCAGATGTATTCGTTTCAAAGTTATGTCTCATGGAAAGAACTAGAGCTTCTTCTTTGTCTTCTGAACTACTTTTATCGTCTCTCAAATTCAGTCTGCGTTTTGTACCCGTGTAACTCTTTGTTTGCCCTGGATTATTCTTAGACTTAGGCCTGCTATCTTTTACTTTTTTCACTTTTTTCATCAAAGCAGGCCTGGATTTTGTGTTTGTTTGTTTCTTCCTCTTCTTTGCCAACTCTTCCAGCCTTGCTTTTTCTGGAGTTGCAGTCAAAATTTTACTGGAACCTTGACGACTGACACCGACTTTCTTTCTTCGCGTTACTTGTGGCATGGGAACAATTTCTTCTGGGCTTACATGTATGGATGAACAAGCTGCCAGAATTTTATTGTTTGAGGGGGTTTCGTTAGGCGTATTCGCTGTTGCAGCAATCGAAGATGATGGATTAGGTGTTTCTTGAGTGTTTCCAACTTTTTGGAAGGGCAGATATCTACGCGGTGTTGTCAGATGGACAGATGATGTTCCTGGATTGTTATCAGCAGCCTCTTGGGAATACATAGATGGACGTGATGTTGTATGGGCAGATAATGCTCCAGGAATGTCTTCAGCTTCTTGGGAGCATGTAAATGGATGTGGTATTGCATCATGGGCAGATGATGTTCCAGGAATGTCTTCAGCCTCTTGCGAAAACATAGATGGATGAGGTGCTGTGTCATGGGCAGAAGGTGTTCCTGGAATGTCTTCAGCCTCTTGCGAAAACATAGATGGACGAGGTGCTGTATCATGGGAAGATGATGTTCCAGGAATGTCTTCAGCTTCTCCTGTGGGCATAGATGCACTTGTTATTGTAACATAGGCACTTGGAGGTTCTAGAATGATTTCAGCCTCTTCAAAAGACACCCGCATATCATTTGTTTGATCGGAATTGAGCCAATTTCTTAATCCACTTACTAAACCTGGTTGTGCAGCATCTTGGTCAGTGCTTCTCTCAATCCGATAACTATACCTTGGGTCTTCAGTTTGCTCAAGGTCGTCTTTTTCTTCTTCAAGGAGGCACAGAAGAAAATCATTGTCTGTAAATATATTCGGATTATAAGGCCATATGCCTGTCGCTTTAAAACCTGATGTGATGTTCCTCGGTGTCATAGCAGATAGAAAGGCCTCGTTGACAGCAGTTGCAACGTGATAAATGGTAAATCGTTCCCCTGGATGACTGCGCATCCAGCTGTCCAAAGCTTTATCGTAAAAGTTTTTAAACGGCCCATAGACAGAAACGTCCAATGGTTGCATTTTAGGCATCGTGTTTGGCCAAATCGTGAGAAGAACGATGCCATTTTCACAAGCAAAATTGACCGCATCGATATTGACGTGGGAGCTATGATTGTCGATTATTAACAGTGCTTGTGTTACTTTGGACACGCCAGTTTGAGCTGCAAAATGTTTCAAAAACTCAAGCCAAATCTCATCATTAATCCAGCCAGATCTTGATGAAAAACCAAGGGAACCAGCTGGTGCTCCTCTAAGAAAAATGTTCTGGTATCTCGTTCTGGAAAATATTAGGAGTAGAGGTATGAATCGTCCCTCTGCGTTTGCTGCACAAACTGTTGTGACCAGTTCGCCTCTTTCTCCTGATGAGATCCACCGACTTGTTTTTTACCTCTGCTGTCGATGATTCCTTTCGGTCTTGGCACAGTTTTGGTCCCGGTCTCATCGGCATTCCATATCTGAGCAGATTGAAATTTATGTTTATCCAGGACTATTGCTAAATTGTCAAAAAATGTTTGTGTGGTTTCTATGTTAAAAGCTGTTGCTCTTGCAATCGAAGTTGGTTCTGGCTTACGAATCGCAAGTTCGTTTCTTTGCATGAAGAGCCGAAGCCAGTCTTTACCGGCTTTTCCTTGAATTTCCCACGAAGAGGGTACTGTAATATGATTGGCTACTGCAAATTGGTAAGCCAATCTTTTTACTTTTGAGCTAGACAGGCCATAAAATCTCTCAGATAACTTGACTGAGAGGCCAATTCACGATCAAGATCTGGCGGAAGGATTTTTGAGACATTTTTGTTGTATCCCATTGTTACCGATACAGTCGAATTATCACTCTTCTTTAATTTATCCAAGTAGCAATAGAAAGAGGTTCGTTTAAGACCAGTTACTGATAACAGTTTGCATGCTTTAGATTTACTCAAGCCTCCATCTACCAATCGCTTTGCTGCTTCATAATCTCGAATGGTGGCTTTTCCTCTTTCCGGCTGTTTTCGTTTCGATTCGACACCATTGCAGTGGGCCTATTTCGCTGTGGTTTCGTCTTAGGAGGCAATTAGGTCCTACACTGGCTACGCTATTAGTCAACACAGTGATAGCTATAACTTTAAAACCTGGAAAGTATCCTTAAAATTTGAAAAATATTTGCTGTGTAGCCAAAGCTATGTTTTTATGTAACAGATTAGTAACTTGACCTGGATAGCCTACCCTTAAATTAAAGGTTTGATAAGTCCATAGAAAAGTTCAACTCAAGTTTTTCAAGCACTTCTTAATTACCATCAGAAAAATAGCCTCTGCATGTAAAAAATTGAAGTCAAGCAAGGGTTGCTGTGTTACAATCATAGACAAGTTTTTGCCTTATTTATAATGTCCTTTTTCTTCCCCCTAACTCTTAACACTTAATTGTGTTACCGCTTGACTAGAAGACCCTTAAGATCCCTTCACTATTTTGCAAGACCTAAGGCTAATCAGTAGGCCAATAATAACCGAGACTGTAGGCTAGAAGCGAGGTAAGCACAACTGCAAATTGCTTTTTATTTCTTAGCAACTGTAAGTTAAGCAAAGGTTCGAGCCTGCAGGCCTAGTCTTCTAATGAATCGGATACTAATATAACTCAATCAGGAATCCACATCCACTTTGTGTGGACACGAGGGCAATCAGCAGACTACTGTATTTGCAGGATTAAGACTCAAAGTTTGTTCGGTAAATTTGACATCTGTCCAACATGCCCTACCAAAAGTCGTTCGATTTACCTTCAAGGCTGCCATATTGCTTAGACTGCTGTCAGTCTAAATCTGTTTGAGTTTAAAGGTAAGCGAAACACCCTGTTAGGTCCTTGTAGTACCTAGTCTTTCTCAAATACTTTAGTTGAAAGCGACCTTTCACGACTCTCTTTCAAACAGGCGGAGAATAATTTTTCACAATATTGGTTTAGTGCCTAAAACGACTATATTTTGAACATAATTGACCACTGCAGCCATGTTTTTAACAGAAGCAACCTGAAAGTATTGGAACTGATAAAAGACACTTCTATCTTTCCAAGCGTCAAATCACGTGATAATTCCATTAGCCAATCACGAGTTAATTACGTTTGTGCAACCTACCCTCTTACCCAACTTACCCGACCTTCCCCTATCTACCTTCGCGTAGTATCAAATTTTGATGCTGTGCAAAAACCGATGATAGGTATTGCAATACCCTATTCATTCTTACGCCAATGGGTAAAATTTTGTTATAGCTACTACATCAATACAAAAAAAGGACAGTATTTTGTCCAAAACAGTTAATATTTTTAAACATTTTGTGCGAAATAAATTTTAGGGCAAAAGCTGAAAACTACGGAGTCTTTCCAAAGATTGTCAAAGAAAAAATAAACGCATAATAAACAAAGATAAATTTGCAAAAAGCAAATAAAATCACAAACGTCCTCTTTATAAACTTTTATAATATTTTTAGTTACTAAAAAGAGGTGATACCAGCAGGCGAGACCGAAATTATACTGCGCCGGACCCTTTACCACATTTTCAGCCAACAAAATTTGTAGACCAACATAAAAAAGTTTTCCACCGCTTATAGTCGCATTTTCCGTCGAAACTAGAGCTAAAACAACCTAAAAAAGTCTTTGCCGCCCTGGGGTCGCAATATTGCTTCTGGCACAGTGTCATCATTGTCTCTTTATTAGTAGACCACATACAAACGCGCAGAGAAAACGAGAAGAGCATTGAAGAAAAAAGTTGCTCTTGTTGCGAATTTTTTTGCCGTTACGCGTATTCAACTGAATTGATTGAACATATTCCTAGAACGAGTGAACCTTAAAAAAAAGTCACGCTGATTGGACGAACCGGCATATTCTAGAACAAATGAACCATGAAGAGAAAAGACAAGCTGTTAGTTTCCAGTTTACTAATATGGTACCACTTTGTTGCACGGTAAACTCGGCTCCGCTGGTAAGTACTATGAAGATAATAGATTGAAAAAATATACTACCGGAATGTGATAGATCAAAAATCTTTCATACTCGCTGTATCATGCCAAAGCGTGTAACGAGTTGGCGGGGCTCATCTCCACGCCATTGCGCCCAGACAACACAGCTTCTTTTGAAGAAATGTCGTAGCGGTGGCGTGCTGTTGGCAACACTGTGCCTGATTTGACCGGCCCGAGATTAGAATCTTAGACTTTAGACCTCCCGCTTCAGAGACAAATGCGTTACCGCTCGACCAACAAATAGATCAATCGCATAGTATTTTTTAAATTTTTTATCTTGATAGCACTTTTATGTGAAAATTACCTTAAAGGCGGTGAATCATGCAGCCAATTCCGGTGGTTTGCAATAGCTAAAATTGAACTACGGTATAATTTTTGATATTTTTTGTTTTGATTTTGGGGCTGCGTTTGCAAAGATATTCAACGAATACAAAAAGGTATCCCCCGAAAAAAGTTTTTCGAAACTCTGAGTTTTGTTCTTCCCGCCAAAACCACAACTACGGTGTAATTTTTGATATTTTTTGTTTTGATTTTGGGGCTGCGTTTGCAAAGATATGCAACGAATACAAAAAGATATCCCCCGAAAAAAGTTTTTGGAAACTCTGAGTTTTGTTCTTCCCGCCAAAACCACAGTTCTCCCAACTATTGGACCTACTGTAATCTTATTAAACTATTAGCCCAACTATCTCCAAAGTATTAGGCCTAATAGTTTAGAGATAATTAGGCCTAAACTATTTAGAAATAAACTATCTCTAGACTATTAGGCCTACCACAGTTCTCTAAACTATTAGGCCTACTGTGGTTTTGGTGGGAAGAACAAAACTCAGAGTTTCCAATAACTTTTTTCGGGGTATATCTTTTTGTATTTGTTGAATATCTTTGCAATCGCAGTCCCAAAATTAAAACAAAAAATATCAAAAATTATAGTTCAATTTTAGCTATTGTAAACCACCGGAATTGGCTGCATGATTCACCGCCTTTAAGCGTGTTATTTAGATTATTAGCATATATTTAGCGACTTATCTGAAATTATTTATTAAAACCTGAGAAAGTGCAATAAATTTGGAGTTAATTACAGTATTAAATTTTTATTGATCAATTTTTCTTCTTGAAACATAATGTAAGCGTGATCTGGTTTCAGCGCACCAGGAGTCACAGAAGCCGGCTTGTTATGATGTGACATTGACCGCAGAAACAAAAGACCCGAAATTTGGAACCCGCTTAGTTTTAAAACAATTCTGTACTCACTCAGACCATGGGATCGACGCTCAGACGTAATACCGTGATCAAAATAATATTGGCGAGCACTGAGCCGTATCGAAGAGGTAGCATAATAAAAGCTATAACTTGATAATCATACTTTGATCTCGGACGAAATCTAAGTTGGTTTTTTTTTAATTTAGCGCCATTAGAAATAGAGATGTGGAGTAGATCATTGTCATTTTGGCAAAATTTTTCATTCAAAGTAATTTGTAACGACAATTACTGACTACTTTTTCTGAAAAGTAACGAATTTGGTACCGTAATTTTATTACTTTTTTACAGTAATTTTTGGTGACGTAGCGTCATTACTTTTATACAGTAATTTGCCCACCACTGTCATTAAGAGATTAAAATAAAATAATGCATTTTGCAGTTTAATCAAGAAAGCCCTTGAATGTTTATCGAAAGCTTCCACGCGCAATTAAAGTTAATCTGCAATTTTAGTAACATTGCAAGCTTGAGGAACGATAAAAAAAATCATTAAGACGGCGAATTGTCAAATATTAGTGTGGTTATTATAAATTCAGATAATAATATTGTCAGACATTGCAATAATATCGCAAATATGCAAAATAATACCTGATAATAATATTGTCGGACATTATTTTGCGTAAGATAATAGTATTGTCAAACATCGCAAAGCGGTAGAAATTTTTGTTCGTATCAAATATATCATCATGCTCGGCACATATTTGTATCAATTTACATATAATTACACTGGTTATTATTTTTTAGAATCATTGCATATAGGAGGATGAGACAAGACCTCTGCCAAGGACTTGAAGATGCCTTAGAAACTCGAATGATGATGATGCTGATATTCCCAAAGTGTTGCAATGTTTCGTTTGGTCAAACACTCTTTTTCAGTTTTGCGATCAAAACTCTTGACAAATGACGTCATCAAAAACGCTTGTAACGTCATCACTTTGATTTAAGCAATTTTTTATTTGGAACCAAAAACCTAACTCTCATGTACTATTCGAGCCATCAACACGTCAATTTTTTCAAAAACTATGGCAATGACGTCATTAATTTCAAAGTAAATTTTTTTATACCTGCACTTGAAAACCACCTATTATCTAAAACTTGGCACTTCTACAACTTTTGGATTGGCTGTTGGATAGTAAAAGCTCTTTGACACTAGATGGCAGACTTTAAAGGCCGAAAAAGGGGGAAGTCCCACGTCCAAAACATGGGGATTTTTTTTGGTGACGCAGGACATGGTCCTGAGCCATCTTGCCAAATTTCAGCTTATTATAAATTTTTTCTGGGTTTCAATGTATTTTGTTGTATTTCTACCGAACTACATTAACCGTAGTAGTGTTTTGAAAATTGATACCTTCACTTCTTGGATGACACTCAGCAAGAAACAAATCATTTTCCCAAAATTCTTTGCACCCTAAAACAGCTATCTTTTTTGTTTGGAAGTTTTTTCTCAACTTTTCTAAGAGCCATTTTTCTAAGGTATTCATGATACTCAAGGAAATGAAACCGATTTTCCAAAAATCTTCTTTTTTCTAAAACAGCTATCTTTTTGATTTGGAAGTTTTCTCTTAACTTCTTGAAGAACCGTTTTTCTATGGCGTTCATGATGCTCAAGGAAATGAAACCGATTTTCCAAAAATCTTCTTTCTAAAACAGCTATCTTTTTGATTTGGAAGTTTTTTCTTAACTTCTTGAAGAACCATTTTTTAAGGCATTCATGATGCTCAAGGAAATGAAACCGATTTTCCAAAAATCTTTTTTTCTAAAACAGCTATCTTTTTTGTTTGGAAGTTTTCTCTTAGCTTCTCAAAGAACCGTTTTTTAAAGGCGTTCATGATGCTCAAGGAAATGAAACCGATTTTCCAAAAATCTTCTTTTTTCTAAAACTGCAATCTTTTTGATTTGAAGTTTTCTCTTAACTTTTCTAAGAGCCATTTTTTAAAGGCATTCATGATGCTCAAGGAAATGAAACCGATTTTCCAAAAATCTTCTTTTTTCTAAAACTGCAATCTTTTTGATTTGAAGTTTTCTCTTAGCTTTGCTAAGAACCATTTTATTAAGGCATTCATGATGCTCAAGGAAATAAAACCGATTTTCCAAAAATCTTCTTTTTCCTAAAACAGCAATCTTTTTGATTTGAAGTTTTCTCTTAGCTTCTCGAAGAACCATTTTATTAAGGCATTCATGATGCTCAAGGAAATGAAACCGATTTTCCAAAAATCTTCTGTACGCTAAAACAGCAATCTTTTTGATTTGAAGTTTTCTCTTAGCTTCTCGAAGAACCGTTTTTTAAAGACATTCATAATGCTCAAGGAAATGAAACCGATTTTCCAAAAATCTTTTTTTCTAAAACAGCTATCTTTTTGGTTTGGAAGTTTTCTCTTAGCTGCTCGAAGAACCATTTTATTAAGGCATTCATGATGCTCAAGGAAATGAAACCGATTTTCCAAAAATCTTCTTTTTTCTAAAACAGCTATCTTTTTGGTTTGGAAGTTTTCTCTTAGCTTCTCGAAGAACCATTTTTTAAAGGCATTCATGATGCTCAAGGAAATGAAACCGATTTTCCAAAAATCTTCTTTTTTTTAAAACTGCAATCTTTTTGATTTGGAAGTTTTCTCTTAGCTTCTCGAAGAACCGTTTTTCAAAGGCATTCATGATGCTCAAGGAAATGAAACCGATTTTCCAAAAATCTTCTTTTTTTCTGAAACAGCTATCTTTTTAATTTGGGAAGTTTTCCCTTAGCTTCTCGAAGAACCATTTTATTAAGGCATTCATGATGCTCAAGGAAATGAAACCGATTTTCCAAAAATCTTCTTTTTTTCTAAAACAGCTATCTTTTTGATTTGGAAGTTTTCTCTTAGCTTTTCTAAGAACCATTTTTTAAAGGCATTCATGATGCTCAAGGAAATGAAACAGATTTTCCAAAAATCTTGTTTCTAAAACTGCAATCTTTTTGGTTTGGAAGTTTTCTCTTAGCTTCTCGAAGAACCATTTTTTAAAGGCATTCATGATGCTCAAGGAAATGAAACCGATTTTCCAAAAATCTTTTTTTCTAAAACAGCTATCTTTTTGGTTTGGAAGTTTTCCCTTAGCTTTCCGAAGAACCGTTTTTTAAAGGCATTCATGATGCTCAAGGAAATGAAACCGATTTTCCAAAAATCTTCTGTTCGCTAAAACTGCAATCTTTTTAATTTGGAAGTTTTCTCTTAGCTTCTCGAAGAACCATTTTTTAAGGCATTCATGATGCTCAAGGAAATGAAACCGATTTTCCAAAAATCTTCTGTTCGCTAAAACAGCTATCTTTTTGATTTGAAGTTTTCCCTTAGCTTTCCGAAGAACCATTTTATTAAGGCATTCATGATGCTCAAGGAAATGAAACCGATTTTCCAAAAATCTTCTTTTTCCTAATACTGCAATCTTTTTGATTTGAAGTTTTCTCTTAGCTTCTCGAAGAACCATTGTTTAAGGCGTTCATGATGCTCAAGGAAATGAAACCGATTTTCCAAAAATCTTCTTTTTTTCTAAAACAGCTATCTTTTTGGTTTGGAAGTTTTCCCTTAGCTGTTCGAAGAATCATTGTTTAAGGCATTCATGATGCTCAAGGAAATGAAACCGATTTTCCAAAAATCTTCTTTTTTTCTAAAACAGCTATCTTTTTGGTTTGGAAGTTTTCTCTTAGCTTCTCGAAGAACCATTTTTTAAGGCATTCATGATGCTCAAGGAAATGAAACCGATTTTCCAAAAATCTTCTGTTCGCTAAAACTGCAATCTTTTTGATTTGAAGTTTTCCCTTAGCTTTTCGAAGAACCATTTTTTAAGGCGTTCATGATGCTCAAGGAAATGAAACCGATTTTCCAAAAATCTTCTGTTTTCTAAAACAGCTATCTTTTTGGTTTGGAAGTTTTCCCTTAGCTTTTCGAAGAACCATTTTTTTGAGGCATTCATGGTGCTCAAGGAAATGAAACCGATTTTCCAAAAATCTTCTTTTTTTTAAAACTGCAATCTTTTTGATTTGGAAGTTTTCTCTTAGCTTCTCGAAGAACCATTTTTTAAGGCATTCATGATGCTCAAGGAAATGAAACCGATTTTCCAAAAATCTTCTTTTTTCTAAAACAGCTATCTTTTTGGTTTGGAAGTTTTCTCTTAGCTTTCCGAAGAACCATTTTATTAAGGCATTCATGATGCTCAAGGAAATGAAACCGATTTTCCAAAAATCTTCTTTTTCCTAAAACTGCAATCTTTTTGATTTGAAGTTTTCTCTTAGCTTTTCTAAGAACCATTTTATTAAGGCGTTCATGATGCTCAAGGAAATGAAACCGATTTTCCAAAAATCTTCTGTACGCTAAAACAGCTATCTTTTTGGTTTGGAAGTTTTCCCTTAGCTGTTCGAAGAACCATTTTATTAAGGCATTCATGATGCTCAAGGAAATGAAACCGATTTTCCAAAAATCTTCTTTTTTTCTAAAACAGCTATCTTTTTGGTTTGGAAGTTTTCTCTTAGCTTCTCGAAGAACCATTTTTTTTAAGGCATTCATGATGCTCAAGGAAATGAAACCGATTTTCCAAAAATCTTTTTTCTGAAACAGCTATCTTTTTGGTTTGGAAGTTTTCCCTTAGCTTTGCTAAGAACCATTTTATTAAGGCATTCATGATGCTCAAGGAAATGAAACCGATTTTCCAAAAATCTTTTTTCTGAAACAGCTATCTTTTTGATTTGGAAGTTTTCCCTTAGCTTCTCGAAGAACCATTTTTTAAAGACATTCATGATGTTTAAGGAAATGAAACCGATTTTCCAAAAATCTTCTTTTTTCTGAAACAGCTATCTTTTTGGTTTGGAAGTTTTCTCTTAACTTCTCGAAGAACCATTTTATTAAGGCATTCATGATGCTCAAGGAAATGAAACCGATTTTCCAAAAATCTTCTGTTTTCTAAAACAGCTATCTTTTTGGTTTGGAAGTTTTCCCTTAGCTTCTCGAAGAACCATTTTTTAAGGCATTCATGATGCTCACAGAAATAAAACAGGTTTTCCAAAAATCTTCTGTTCGCTAAAACTGCAATCTTTTTGATTTGAAGTTTTTCCTTTACCTTCTCTCAGAGCCATTTCTCTAAGGCATTAACAAGAATGGCAGTCAACGTGTCCACGTTTCTCCTCAATGAATCTGCTGTAGAAACTCATCATAATCAATATGCAGGTAATGCTCACATAACATAAACTTTTGAGATCTGTGCGATTATTGGTGCAATTGAGTATTCTATCTCTTTAGCTGCGTCATCATTGCAGAAGTCATTGCAGATTTGCGATTGACCTTTATCGTTTAAACCCAGCTAGTTGAGGTAGAGATTTGACGAATACTCATCTGGTTAGTGCAAGAGCTAGTGCGGGCTGGATGTGATGAGTTTTTTAGCTTTTCTAAGTAAACGACCCGAAAGTATTTTAGTGTGTTTATAAACGTTGCAGCTTGTGTTTTAATCTTCATTGATATTGAGATAATTCATTGTTAGGGTCAATGTCTGATTGCTTACCTCATCTAGGCCGTCCATTACAGTGTACACATTGTCGCTTGCTTCGAGATGTTGAATGATCTTTGTTCGATCTCCACTTGTAGTACTGGAGATGAATGGGGGGAAATTAGTTAAAAATTTGAGATCAGAATTTCGCTGCTAATCGAGGTCACGAAATCTGATAAAAAACACGAATTTTGCCTGGTAAAGATGAATATCTGGATCCAGTATTTCTTAACCAAGAGTTTTGACGGAGTACTTTTTCCAATTCTAGCTTGGCCAGAAATCAACAAAAGAGTTCCATACCTGAGAATGTGTACAGCTTTAGCTTCTTCAATGTTGCATTCCTCAGTACCCCGTACAAGAAACCGTTCAGCAACTTCAAAGATCTGTTCGTGGGGAATGACATCAGGCGGTTTCTCAGAGTAAACCCTGACAACATTTTCCCTATGGTGAAAGTGGCGAAATTGGTCCAATTGCTCCATGTCTATAGCTTTGGTGGAGATTTGTAGTGGAGTGATGTTGATTTTGTCTCCACGAATGCGATCCTTCTCATCGCAGATCTTCTGCGCTTGCGTTGCCAGTTGTCGCTTTAAACTCAGCACTAAAATAAAACAAGTTAGGAATAATTTCAAAGCAGAAAATAATGCTGCCCTCACACTTACGCGACTTTGAATGCAACTCCATTGCTGATCAGTTTAAGTGTAGTCTCAGCGCAGTCTCTTTAGAGTCACAGAGCATGGCGAATGCGTTGCGAATTGATTTCTGTTAATGTAGAACAAAAAAATTATTCATTTACAAGATGGAATCCAGGTGAAATTAAAGAAAAATTGTTTATTTAGAATATTAATTCGGCTTATTGCTTCTGAAGAAGACATAATTTTTGTGAAAACTTTAGTTTAGTAGGGAACAAATTGCACAAAGGTTGTTCAAAAATTCAAAATGAAAAAGAAAAATGATTAAAACCGTTTAGTTTTCGCAACATAGTTATATATTACTGCATACCTGGGCAGTAATACGTTTCTTTTCAATGGTATCGTTGGTTTATTATAGCTTTACTTTGCCATTTTAAGTCGCTACGGGTTTTTTATAGAGATGCAAAAATTTAATTTGAACCAATCTGAAAACTAACAAATGTTTTGAATTGGTATGGTAATTTATGAGTAAATTTTAACTTCTACGCGCTTGAAAATCCACTAAAGCTTTCAAAACTTTTAAAGAGCAAAATTTTGAACCAAATATGAATTAATCCAATTGTTCCCATTTTTTCAACGTTTATTGTCGTAACGTAATTTCAAAATTGCAAAAGCAATAAAATGGTAAATAGCCTTTGAATTACGATAGCTTTATTATTGTGTATTATTACCATTTTTATTGTTACTCATGATGTCTTTATTATTTTCGTGGTTAAAAGGATATATGCTCAGCAAATAGGCACAGTTTTGTTAAACAGATTCCACTCAAAGCCAATTTTACTAAAATATGCAATTTTAATATCGTTTGACACTCCTGCTGCTTTAATTTACATTTTGTTGCAAGCGTAAAACTCAAACATATCTAATTTTGGAGCATAAGAGTGGACTAAAGCAGTGATTTCCAACCGGTGGTACGCGTACCACTAGTGATACGCAAAGGTCTATCAGGTGGTACGCGAGTCGATTATTTTTTTAAGTTAATTTTTTATTTTCAGTTTGTAATATTCTATTCCAACTAGTACAGCATAGTTTAACGCTTTCGCTGCTGCAAGTGATAATTAGCGCTTTCCGAGTGTACTGCCGCGCACGCTATTTAATTATCTACGCCCCGGGCCCACATGACAGAAATTTTCTCGTTCGTTTTAATTAACGAGTTTTTTTAAGTGGCTCTACCAAACGAAGTACTCGCTAAACGTAAGAGGTCATTTTTGCACGTGTATATAAAGCCTTACCAAATCCGTTACGTCATTCTTTCTCTCATAGTTGCTTCGAGCGATTGCGGAAAGTAGTTCGAGTACAAAAAGGTCACATTTTCCTCGCCAACTTAAAGAGGATCTTGAAGCACTCTTTAAGCTTGCGAGAAATCTTTTTGGTTCAGAAATTTAATGGCCAAATGTTGAAAATTTCTAACTAAAGCGAAAGTTCGCTGAAAATTAATTCAAATCGTCGCCATGTTTGCTATTAGATTGCTAAAAAAAAGCAAATTGCATTGAGAACCATTTGCTGTTTCGATTGATAAAGAAATGTTGATTAGTGCCAGTTGACAAAAATAGCAATACACCTCTTTTATAAGAACGATTTTCTAAAACACGAGGCTCATTTTTGCTCAAAATTTAAGAACAAATTAAAATGCCAGCCTCGGCAGCAAAATAAACCAAAAACAAGCAAAAAAAAAAATTCAAACTAATCAAAGAAACTAAAATTTGTGCTGATTCAAAGCGATAAAATTTCAGTAATTTTCTCGTGTGTGCAAGCAAAATTGCATCTATTCAAGATTATAAAGCTCCATTGCCCTGCGTAAGCAATGGAGAAATTTTTTGTCAGTTGTTCAACTTGAAAAAAGCTTACTTTTTTGCTTTTGCGATTTTACGATGCTGCAAAAGCAAGAAAAAAGCCTTCTCTTAAGCAGACAGAGCAATAGGAATTAAGCAGTGTTTCAAACATGCCCTTTAAAATTGACATCGATGCTCTCAAAATTTTTACAAAATCAAGAACAAATGGGACCGAATATCGGCAAAAAATTAAAAATAGCTAGTTTCAACTCAAGATTTACCGGTTCTAAAAAGGAAGAGTGTACTTCGACTTGCTCACTTTTGAAAAATTTTGAAACCTAAAGACCTGAAGTTACTGTTAACATATGAGTTTACCCACCAACAACCTCAAGGGCACTTTACGTCATTCAAAAAAATTATTGTATGGAAAAAGTTGTTCTTATTTTACATTGATCCAAAAATATAATTAAATTCTGTCGTTCATTTACTAATTACTATCAGTTGAGGAATTTGCTTGCTTAGAATTATAACGCATAGCTTATAGCAGGGGTTCTTAACCTTTTTTGTCTCGTTTACCCCTTGCCAAATGAAAACACTATAATTTACCCAAATTTTCTTATGTGGGTTATTCCGGCCAAAAACAGGTGATCTCCAAAAAAAAAAAGGTCTTTACCGAAATTTCAAAGGTTTTTCCGGCCAAAATTAGGTGATCTCGTTTTGTGCATCGAAAATATGGCGGCACCATCAATCCAGTGCAGCACCATCACTTTTTCAATACTGTTAATTGAAGTTTGCTTAGGTTTATAATTCAGTAAATTTACCCCCTGGTTGGGCAAAGTTTACCTGCGGTTAAGAACCCCTGGCTTATAGTATCTTTTTCCATAACAATGCAGTTCGCTTGAACGCATTATTTTGAAGTAAAATGCATCTTACGTAACAATGAGATATTTATTACGTACTAACATAAGTTACGAACATCTCGCAAAGAAATTCGAGCGAGCAGTTTTAACGTGTATTGAGCGAGACGGCTCGGAAATGGCAGTTTGTCTGCGAAGATTTTTTTCGTTAGCGCTTTTTAGCGAGCGAGAATGGCCTGTACGAGCTCGCTGGCATGTTCTGTCATGTCGGCCCTGGTATAGCGGCTGCTAAAGTGTTAATTGCATAATCTGCTACTTACAGTCTTAAATCATCAGTAAATGAGATCTATGACGTAATAAAGAACGTTTTTGCGTTTGGTCATGTCAAGAAACTTTTGAATCACAGTGAGCAGTGAGTATTGTAGCACGTGCAGCAAGTTTTCGCAAAAATTTATATAGTAATTTTGGCAAAACTGAAGAATAGCATACGCAAAGTTAAATTTGGCAACTTCAGTCATGTCCAAGCGAAATTATTATTGTAGATTTGTATGCTTTTTGTCGGTTTTTAGCGTTCCTTTTGAAGTGGTTAGACCTAAACTTGTCAATGCTTTACTGTCTTACAGCCAAATTACATTAAAATAAATTAGCGGTACGCGCATTCAACGCATGACGTTATTTTGGTACACGATGGCAAAAAGGTTGGGAAACACTGGACTAAAGGAATAGTTTCGCCAAGAATAAAATAGCTAAAACTGTCGCAAACAATTTTATTTGAGAGACATTTCGACTTATTCGATATCATTTTGCAAATAGCGTACAAAAAGATTGGATATTCTGCAAAGGGCAAGTTCAAAAAACAGGCGAAAAAAATCGGAAATTAGCTAAATGTTGTTCTACTGTGTAAAGATTGTTTCTGCATTGCTTTCAAAAACGATCACAAACCACGGGTTTGGCTAATAGTTTTGTAACTATATTGCAACACAACTGTTAAGCACCACTGCATTTATCATACCACTCGGCTATTACAAGCTGTAGGTTAAGTTCGTATTTTAATTAAACTCAAACGTTTTCGGCGTTATACTGAGTGCCTTCTTCAAAAATCTAGAAATACGGTAATTGAACGAAGTAATAATCAGAAATAGCACTTTCAAAATTAACTCACAATTTGGACTCCTTGTCTTTCGAATGTGACCTCTGACTTGTGTGTTAAACCTTTGTTAGTAATAAACTGCTACTACTACCAGTAGCGTACACAAGATTTTGAAAAGGGGGGGGGGGGGCCAGAAACTTCAGAAAATTTGAGAAGAACAAAGATCAGAATAAGAAGTTGTTCCACCCAAAATCAGTCCGATTTTTTGCCCAAATTTAGGTAAAGACCAAAAAAAAAATGTCTTCACTCAAATTTAGTTCGATTTTTTGCCCAAAGTCGGGTGCAGGCCTAAAACAAACGTACAAAACATACCCTTTGTGTAATCAAAGCTTCTGCCCAACTTGCAAAGGGGGGGGGGGTGGCCATGCCGCAATTTTGCATACTATTCTATGCTAATTATACTATCCTGGCGACCCAAAGGTGGGGGCCATGCCCCCCCCTAAATACGCCCCTGACTTCTACTACCAACTGTATCTAGCTAGACTGGCATTTTACGACTCATGCAGTTCCTAGTAATAAGTTAAATTAGATTTGAAGTTTAGTTAAAATATAAAGCTGGCCTAGCTTGTAGTAATCCTTGCAATAAGATCAACGGAGTGATGTTTTTGAGTTGTGTTGCAATTCTACCGAAACTTTAAATTTTATAACTATCGAACAGTTCTTTTTGGTATCTCCAACAGACGAGACCTCAATGCTCAAAGATCAGAGCAAATGATAATACATTTAGCAGTCAAATTTAGAAACCCTTTACAGTCTGTTTTGGCCATACGGGATCATGAAAAGAGAACTATTTAAATAAGAAGGTCTTATCTGATAATCCTGTAAGGATGAAACAAACTGTTAACGGTTTCTCAATTTGACTGTGAATGAAATTATAAATTTTATAATTGAGCATTATAAATCTAACCAAACGACACTCATTCATCTGCAAATGCATATCGTGAGGTCGTCAGTTACAACCAGTTCTTAAATTGTGACGCGTCCCCCCATCGAGAGTTAGCGTCCCCCCATCGAGATTTAGCGTCCCCCCATCTAGAGTTAGACGTCCACCCATCGAGATTTGAGCGCTGGATGATGAAACGATCAAGAGCCAGCCAGCACGAATAAATCCTACAAATTCTGGCCGAATATAGTCCCAAATTGCGGTAAAGACCTTTTTTTTTTTTTGGTCTTCACTTGATTTCAGGAAAAAAACACTTCAATTTTCGGGGAAGACCTTTTTTTTTCTTTGGTCTTCTGGTTTCGGGGAAAAAACACATTGCGAGGACAGAATCACATAATTTCCACTGAAGTTTGGTCAAGGCTGCAAAAGCGTCCCCCCTTGCAAAATTTTACAATTTAAGTACTGGTCACAACCAACGTTTGATAAAAAACAATGTGAAAGTCAAGCCAGCACTACAAAAGCCCAAGCAATCAAAAATTCCCAGAATCAGGAATCTTGCTTATCACCAGCACTATATTGTCCATGTCTCTACTGACTGTACTGCCAGAAATCAAACAGCTAACACCCCACAATCAGACACACTATATCTGATCCAAACATAGCCCCATATTAATGCGGACATAGTTGACATTTACGTTGTCAACCTCACCAATCCCTTAACTTTTAAAAGTAAATATAAAAGCAAGTTTCAAAATTACTAAAAGTTTCATAATCAAAGAAAATATTGACTCCAACTTTTAAAAACCCAAGTTTTTGTGCTTTTTTAATTCCGTAAATAGCATTTTGTTAAAAAGTTTGCCGATTTTTTATTTTATTTACTTCATTAATTTTCGCTCATATTTTAATAGTTTCATTAGATTCAGGCAAGAACATTTTAGTGTTAGTCTTTGCCTTATAGCTGACATCAGGCGCGTAGCCAGGAATTCGCAATGGGGGCTGCTTTGGGGGTCTGGGGGCGGAGCTCCCAGCCGCTGGAGGCCAATGTGGGTCTGGGGGCAAAGCCCCCCGCTGTCTGAGGCCGGGAGTCTAGGGGCAAAGCCCTCAGCCGCCGGAGGCACAGGGGTCTGGGGGCGGAGTCCCAGCGCTCGATAATTTTGCATTTTTTTGCAAAAATAACTTAATTTTAGATCTATTTTATTAAAAAATAATGCTTTTAAAACGTGGCATAGAAATTGGCAGCGCAACATGATTTAACTGATTGCATTAATGGGCTATATGGGAAGTGGCTAACGATAACATTTCAGCTCTCTTGTTTACTTGCTGGTTAATCATAAAATCCTATTATTCAAAAAAATCTCACACGGAGTAATCTATTTCGTCAATATTTTATAAAGAAAAATAATTGGGGGGGGGGGGCTAATGGAAAGTTATTTTAGAGAAGTGATTGGTAATTAAATAACACTGAATAGCCCCCTTCCCCTTATTCTTGAGTTTATGATACATTTGTTGATAAAACCTATGTTTGGCGTTTTTACATTAGCGATCAAATTTGATTGTTTATTTTCGGGCATTTTTTACAGTTTTCATTGATTTATGACTTTAATTTTTGACAATTAACCCCACTCCCCTGAATATATGTTTCTAAAGATGCTTTAAGTCACTTTTTAGTCAATTCCAGCGCAAAAACAGTCTCAAAAGAGCTAAAAGCATGATATTTTTCTTATTCTGCATTTTGGTTGACAGGCCAATGGGGGGGGCTATAGCACCGCCCCCCCCCCCCCCTGGCTACGCTACTGGCTGACATTCACGGAATCAATTATTTTACCATTACCTTTCCACTCTTCATTATTTTGTAAAGTGAAATTTATTACAAAACAATCTACTACGTCATTTCTGTTATACGCACTTAATATGATTTGCTGCGCAGTCTCCGTACATTCGCAAGAGTCTCACTGCAGTCTCCGTGGGTTCGCAGTGCAGTCTTAGCGCAGTCTCCATCAATTTGATGGCGAACACACGGAGACTCCAGTGCCTTTCCTCGGAGACTGCGCTGCGAATTGAAACATTTTTGAACAAGTTGAAAAGTGGAAAATGCATAGTCCGCAGTGGAGTCGCAGTCAAAGTCGCCTAAGTTTGAGAGCAGCATACGATTTAATAAGCAAACAGTCGGCCAAAATTTAAAAAAAGCAAAGAAAAAGATTCAAAATAAAAATGCAAATTAAAAGATTCGCATCTGGAAGAGATTTTAGAAAGAACTCACGCATTATTTTTAAAGCACTCATGCTGTTGCTATAATCTCAGTAAAATCGAACCGCATGCAAATTCTGCAGTGTAAGGATTGATCGCATGCAAATTGCTGGATTGCATTAAAATGAATTGGAGCCACTTTTTTTGTTCTGGTCGTATAAAGTATAGCAAAATGTATAGTTACAGCGCAAAAATGTAATCGCGGTCTTATTTACGTTTTTGTAATTGCTTTATTTTTGATATTGCCGCTGGTTCAGCTTTCGACGTTTGGTTTTTCATCCTGGTATTCATTCCCAAAAGCATCTTTGTATCTTCTGTTCAATATGATATGGTGCAGTTTTAGGGGTTCTGCAACATCCTGATGCGAGAAAACTCACCCCGGGAGTCCTGACGCCCTAACACTTACCGTAACCTTTGCTCTAACCCTAACGTCAGAATGTCCCTGGCGTCAGGATTCCCGGGGTGAATTGCCTCGCGTCTTGTCGGTTACGTCAGCATATCCTGCTTCGAGTTGCACTGCGCTTATTTCGCATAGCAAAGTGTCTTATAATTAGAAGGACACATTAACACTACAGCTTTATTTTTTAGGGATGGTCTGACACTTCATTCACAAAATATTGGTGGAAAAACAACTTCTGGAATATACTTTCTCCCGAACAAACCTACCAAATCTCATAAATCAGTGCCTAAGACTGTAAAAAAGCTTCATGCAAATCGCAATGCGACTAAACTAAATGATGAACCATCAAAAGCAATAGCTCTGCAGAAAACAACTCAAAATCAAATTCAACAAAAAACTGCAACCACTAACAAACAAATTCGCAAACCGATCGAATCTGAATCTTCCAGTAATGATGTCATATTCATTGACAACAACACACGAATCGATGTTGAAAGCAAAGAAGCGAAAATAAACAAAGATTCGAATGATAAACTAAAGTCAAAAAAGAAAAACGAATCCAAAGAAAAGAAAGCTACATCTAAACCGAACACAAACAATGCTACTTCTAGAAATAAAATACAAACAAGCAAAGAAAACAAAACTTCATCAAACGAGATTAAAGTTGACACCAACTTTGTTACTTTGACACAAGACCAGCTTAACACAATATTAAGTCTGGTTAAAACAAAGCAAGAGATTGACGTTGCTACTGTCATTAACAAAGAAAATAAAAAGTCTAGGGAAAATACAGCAGAAAAAAAGCAATCATCAGAGGGAAAAAGAGTTGAACCAACATCTGTACCAGGGTTGGACTTAGATTCTGATACTACTCAGAAAGCAGGTGAAAGCAAAACAGACTCGGATAAGGAAAATGATGCATCTGAAAATGTATCTAAATTACTTGAAAAAGCAAATGAAGCTGATAGGGACAATAGAAGTGCATCACAGAGCAGATCAACACCATTAGAGAAATCTGGAAATGATAATGGTAAGAATTAATTAAATTTAGTGTACCGGGGTATGTAAAAAAATGTGATGCTGACGTAATTATATTCTTTCTGCTGGCTGCTTTGGAAATACAGTGCATTGAAGATTTAACTCTATCAGCCATATTTTGTCACTACTTTTCGTTAGTGTCGCGTTTGTGCTCTCTTTATTGGAAGTTTTAGTACCCTAGTTTAAGATAAGAATATAGTGATGGACGATGGTACGTTTTAAATGCCCTGCAATTCAATAATTTTGGTTATAGTAATTCTGCTGCCAAATTGCTGTGCGATCTTGCAAAAGCGCTTTATCGATCCAACTACAATAATTGGATCTGCTTTCTGTTTGCAGCAGTGCACTGCAGTCATTGTTCTGAAAACCACAATATAATCCACGTTTTCACAATTGAAATTTACGTTCTATCACTTATTTGTTTGAGTTGCTATTTTTCAATAGATTCTGCTCAGACAGACACCAAACCGAAAAAAGAGTTTACCGTTGCGGAGTTGTCTGGGACACTTGGTGGATATGGATCGAGAGATCGGGAGAAGTCTCGTCTTGAGCAGCGAAGAAAAAAATGGATTGAAGATTTGAATGAACAAGTTGAACGAAAAAAGCAGGTCTAGATGCTAAAAATAGTCTTTGGCGAAATTGCATAAGTGTGATTGTGTCCTGTATCTTCATTGTACTCGCTGTATTACGTCGAAACATGTAGCGGGTATGCACGGCCAATCTCCTCGTCATTGCACCCGGGCAACACAGTTTCGGAAAAGGAAATGTTGCAGCAGTAGCTAGCCGTTGGCAGCATTGCGTCCGATTTGACCTGCCCGAGATTTCAATCTCAGAGCTCTTGCTCTAGAGACTAACCCATTACTAAGCTTGCTGGTAAAATGGTAAGCACAAAGGTTGGGTTCAGAATGTTGAAGTATTTTGCCACCGTTGTGATTCACTGATTCACCATTAGGCAGCTCCACCGATCAATCAGCCGCGCGGCAATACACGTGATTTCTTTTTCAGTGTTAATGGAAAAATAAAGTAAATGCATGCATTCCAACAAAAATGATATGTGCAATAGGTAAAATGGCACTTAGCATATAAGCTTAAGTGTGCTGTAGTACTTCGGTGTTTAAACAACTAAAGCCATAGTCGACATCAATGAGCTGTCGGTTTTGACATAGAATTCTAGCCCGAAAGTCTCTATCTTCTTTCGGTAGCGTATTCATCCAAATAATTTGGATCATTTCCCTATTAATCAAGCTAATAATTGTTCTTTTTCCATGTGTTTCGTAATTGTTTATATTATAGTATTTGTAGTATTGTCTATTTTAAATAATAATATTCGAGCCTTTATTTTTTGCAGTTGCAAAATTCCTTCAAACGCAAATCAGTAAACAAAGACGATTTGAAATCATCTTCGGCTGATTTAACTCCTGCGAACACCATTCCTGAAAAAACTGCAAATGTCAAATCAGCACCAAACTCCGCTACACAGCAAAGAAAAGGTGAGCTGCCCGAATGTGTTCAAAATAAAACTTTCAAAAATGTTCAATGTTCAAAAAAACATTTTTCAATTTCTTTTTAAAAACGCAGCACCATTGTGCAAGATAATAATAAAAAAAAGTTGGTAATGTCGTCGAACGCCTTTTTGAACATTCTTCAAAGAAATGGGCATAACCGCCGACCCCAGACTACTGGACATTGGTAACAATCGAACTGAAATTTAAATTGACTAAATTGAACATGGATTTTTATTCTAAGGCGCAAGTGAGTGTTTCACAATGTAAAAATTGAAAGGTATGTTTGTCAAGGCAGATCAGACCTCAAGGCTTCGGCTGAGAATGAACCAACAGAAATTTCATGAAAAATAGGATTTCCTGGAAACATTTTGCCTCAGCTTAGCGCTATAAAATCATTGATTAGTTCAGTATGCTTAATTAGCGCCTCAAATAAGTTGTCGTTACAGACGAATCACTTCGGTCGAATTCTTCCAATAATGTAGACCATATCCACGAGTCGCTACCTTCTGCTATAAGGTCGTCGTTTTTTCTTGGCGAGGCGGCGCCTAGAGACCATGCTTTCAGTGCCAAGAAAAGACAAGAACAACAAGCGTAAGTTTTGTGTCATTGTTTGCTAACTGTTAGTTGTGACGAACAATGGAATGGAAAAATCGATAAAGATTAGTTCTATTACATCATCAAACAATCGCTTGCGCTGTAGCATTCAGCCGATTTTGACAGGCCGAATCGAACAAATGTTCAACATCATAGCTTAAAAACGGCATTGAAAGTTTTGGTTGTTTATGTTGATAAAATGACCTTGAATCAATTGTTTATTGATGGAAATTTCAATGTGACCGAGAATGATTGCGCGAACACAAAAAATTGCAATTGCTATGATGGCTATTATTTGAAAAATTTATTGTTGATGTTTTCCATTTTCCAACTAGTGATATCGTATACAAAAGGTTTAAATGTTAGTCTCTTTCTGAGCTGCGAAAAACAGTAAAGGGATTTTTTTTGCTTTTGTTGATTCGTTGTGGAGGTCAACAAACATTTAAACGGCTAATTGTGCAGTTACAAGGCTCAAACGCCTCAAAATGACAAAATCTGAAAGTTAAAAACAGCTACAACTTTTGAAAACATTCCGTGATAGCTGCTGGTTTTAGCTTGAAGATTTAATTTTTTGCAGCATTGTAAAGCTTAAAATCATAATTGGTGTCGTAACTTGCCAAATTGTCCTGGTCGGACGACATGTAAGGAATTATGTCGCCTTCTGGCCATTTGCTGCTGCCTATCTTCCACTGTTCCATTCATTGCTAAACGTCAAGCTGGAAGCTGTGAATACGGTACCAATGTTTATAGTTTTCAACTTGACCTGACTGGCAATCGAACCCGTGTTTACCAAACTCGGTAGCTGACAGTCTATCTATATCAGTCCGATTAATCGTTATTACATGAGTAACTGGATTACACAGAATTACAGAAATATACTGAATCCGCTTGAAACTGTTAATATCATTTCACTCCCGCAAACAGACTTATTATGTTGTCAAAGATCAGTTGCATTGTAATTGTAACATTGTTTCAATTTCAAAAAAAAAAGCAACCTTTCAAATGATAGTGTGGCCGTGCCAGCCCGACTTCTTAAAAAAGGCTAGGATTAGGAAAGGAACATATTGTTCTGTATTTTGCCTACTTAATTCGGCACAGAACGCTCATTCTGCGTATACGTAAGTCGCCTAAGCTTTGCATTTTTTTGTTGAGTGCTTTGCTGTGTGATGCTAAAATGCAATAAATACGAAAAGAGAATGTTTAAAGTTTAGATTGCAATATTTTTATTGCCGTCAGTGATCTTCAATATTTTTTACAGGTGGCGGGATGAATTGGCGAAGCAAATTAAAGAAAAAGAGAAAATCAAACAAGAAAAAACAACGAAAGTACCAGAGGATAGCGAGATGTGGTCCAGACATTTTGAAACTATGTTGCCTGTTCAAAACAAGTAGGTGTATGAGTTTTTGGTATTTTGTTTGGGGTTTAGTTCGAATTGCTATGTAAGATGATGGTTTTCCCACTTTTTCATCAAGGTAGCGATAATAGCTCTTACTAACATTTTGCGTTGCGGAAAATTAATTGGTTCTAAAAGTCTGTTAAGATTTGTGACTGTTTAGATTGGGCGATGCCAGCTTGATGCGAACAAAGAGAACGCAATTCGTTATCACAAAATGCTAACCGTCGTTTTTTGAACTTAAACACTTTCTGGATGCAGGAATTGTTTGTTGTGTTCACACTTACGCTAGAAAAGTTGTTTTGCAATGGTTGCTTAGAATACGAATTGCTCATGTATATATTGTGTTGTTGTTTTTTCTTTGTAAAACCGTACTGTAAAAACATTTTATATAAATTTCAGCTGCCTACTTAATTTTGATTGGTTGACTTTGCTGAAAGTTTATTTTAGATTCTACACTATCTCAAAATTGATTATAAATGTTGAAAAATTGCAAATTTCCATCCTGCGGTGGTTTATTCATGTTTTCTAAAATCTAATTCCGTGATGGAAATTGTTTTTTGGATCTATATTTAGTCCTGCGCACGCTAGAAATTGACGGGGGCATTTTCCTTTCGTACGAATCAGGTTTTTTGGTTGCTTTTTAACGATGGTTGTTTTTGATTACTCCTATTTTCTTGTGACTTTAACAGAGTTCAGCAATCAACAAACCCTCAAGAAGTCACAGCGCCCCCAGAATCCCCTCCTCGTCAGGTGACGCAGCTAGTGACGTCACATCAAAAGCAATCCCCGCGAAACCCAGCTTTTAACAGGTAAATTTTAGTCTGGCCATAATCATAGAACTTGCAGAAAGTAAAATTGCTGACAACATCGCTATCAGCTAAGAAAGGCACTCGTGCAAAGCTCTTTATACGATTATACTATAGGCTATAGATTAGTGTTACTTATCTTTTTAAAGCCCGACGAACCCTCGCACTATTCTGCAAGGTTTCGTCCAACCCGAAATTATTTTCACTTAATACATAAAACCCAACTACATTTATTCATAAAACATTTTGTATCAATGTGATTTCTGATGTTCTTTTTTGGCAACTAACTGGAAAATTCGCGTATTCGTTTCGGAAAGACAAAATCTCATGTTATTTTCACCTACATGTCTGCTTCGTTTTTTTTTTTTGTTTTAACCACTATCAGACTAGAAAATTCCCAGAAATCTATGTCTATGCAGCCTAGGTCAAAATTTTGGAGGACTTTCGCCGAACCCCTGAAACATCTCTGTCGAACCCTGACGGTTCGATCGAATCCTGGTGAAGAACCACTGCTATAGACGTTAATTCCTCTCATAATGTCCATTGTAGGATTGATCTCAGTCTAGTTTAATGCGGAGATATTTTTTCATTTCCATTATATTATCATGCCTTGGACGTTATTGGGCTTTTTTTACTTACCGTAATTGTTTTATCTGATGTCATTGAAGTCAGTCAAGTTATTGTTGTGCGGTTAATACTTGGTAATGCAGCATGTATAAGATTTAGAAAATTAAAATTTTGCCGTTGGTACAATTCATTTTCAGGGCAGTTGCTTTCTTCTAGCAATACGCATAAATCAGGTTCTCTGCGTCTGTCTAAAAACCAGTAGCCACGGCAACACGGAGCTTTTTTCATTTCTGGTTACCCCACTACGATTGGTAGACTGCTTTCGTCAGTTGCATGCATGGCCACAATGCGAGCCAAGTCAACTGACTGCGAACCAATGGTTACCAGTGGTCTTGTTACAAAGTGATTTCGTCACGAAGTAAAGGTTTGGGCGAGATAGCTCTGGGGATAGTAAAATATTTCCATGGCCGCCCTTTTCAGCCAATCGGGGTCAGTTTGTTAGCGGTCAGCTTGTCCCGATAAGTTGTTGTGGACCAGGCCATAATGGGAAAAGAGCGTTGAATGTTGAACGAGTTTATAAACGTTAAATGTTGTTTTCAAGAAAGCAGCGATGCATTGCCTGCTGTTTAGGGATGGAATCGGAAGTCATCAACCTTTTGCTGTAGCTGTATCACCATCTGTGCTACGTTTCCTCTAATTGTATACTAGTGCGGCTTGTGACGGCGCATCGATATTGAGTCGGATTCTTATTTCCTTCTATCATTTCGGTTCTTATGCACATGAAGTATGTGTACAATGCATTCATGGAAATCATTGTAGCAATTCCAGCAATGATTTGTCAAGCAGTCTGGTATACTATTATTAACTCACTGATCTTGACAAACTATTGACAGAAGTAAATTGCTATATAATTTTTTCAGTGACAACGTATCCGGGATTTATTCTGGCGAGTACACCACCACCAGCACAGGTGGCGCTAGAGTACAGAGTAATTATCTCCGATCGATGACGGCCTTATTAGACCCCTCGCAACTAGACGCCATCGAGCTGAAGCGACAGAAACAACTTGAGCACAGGGTAAGTCGACGAAGAGGGAAGTTCTTCTTTTCGTAATACTCGCTGTATTGCGTAATTTTGTAATAAAATTTTATTATAAATTTTGTAATAAAATTTGTTCTTTTCGTAATTTCGTAATAAGCGTGCAACGAACTGGCGGAGCCCACCTCCGCGTCATTGCTCTCGGACAACACAGCTCCTTTTGCAGAAATGTCGCAGAGGTGGCGAGCCGTTGGCAACACTGTGTCGGCTTTAACCGGCCCAAGGTTTGAACCTCAGACTTCCCGCTCAAGAGACAAACGCGTTACCGCTTGACCAACTGGCCAGTTAGTGGTTTTTAGAGCGAGGAAATCATTACAAGTGTTGACTCCATAAACATGATTTTGTTTGCAAGATCACAGCGTATTTTTTGAAATCTTGAACCACGCCTGTTTCAAACTGACATCCAACCAACGAGGTATGCGGCGACAGCTTAGTGGTAGAGCGTCGGGCTAGTGATCGAAAGGTTGGTGACCCCTGGTTCAATTCCCGATCTGGCAATGCATTGTTGTGTCCTGGGGAATGACATTTTACGCTTGTTTTACATTGGGGCCGAGCAGTCCATCCATTGTGACGACCCAGCCTGGCGAAAGACTTGCAACCAAACCCCCCGAAAAGTGTGCTTTGCGTTGGTGTCGTTAGACGGACGCGGTGTGCCTGGTTTATACGAACGAACGAGTCAACGAGGTATCATGTGACTTGTAAATCCCTTCCAACTGTCACGTTGTCGCAGTTTGGCAGTTAAAGAAATGTTTTAGTTTTTCGCACTCACATCACAAATCGTGATTGGCCTAAAAAAAAATTCTTTTCAAAATTTTGAAGAAGTTGCTGGAGGATTCGCTCGGGAAGCAGTCGAATGTACCAACTAAAAATCCAGCCAAATATTAGCTACCGTCCCCTTAAGGCAGGTACAATAGTACAAAGTGCAATAGCTGCTGGCGATGAAGTAAACTGAGCCAAGTTGAAGAGAGCGATACAAAGAAAAACACAAACTTTGCTACGCTTGGCTTGACCGAGAGCTGTAAACTTACGCTTACTTGTGGTTGCTATTACAGAGAGTGATCGCTGAGCAAGTTGAGGAGAAGCGGAGACTGAAAGAAGCTGCGTTGAGAGCGAAAAGAGAGGAGGAGGAATTAGAGGAGAAGAGGTTGGAAGAAGAAAGGAGAAAACTGAAAAATCAATTCGAAAGAGAAAAAAGCAAGCAACACGCGATTGAAGTAACTTTTTTGTTGGAATCGTTTAACTATTACGTGTAAGACAACCTTTTAAACTAGTGGGCCACATTCAGACCTAACAAGTTTCCAGCGGGCCGCCACCATTCCAATGGGCCGAAAAAGAAAGGTCTTCGCCAGAAATTCAGGCTTTTTTTCTGCCGAATAGCGAAGACCAAAAAATTAGGGAGCATCATTTCGGCGATTTATTGCTGCATATCTAAGAAAAAAAGGTTTCAGGCCGGATGACAATAAAAGGTCGCGGGCCGGATAAAATGCCTTGGCGGGCCGTAGGTTGCCGACCCCTGGTGTAAGAGATGAAAAATATTTAAGATCAATCAGTTTTATATAATTTCATTTAGTTTGCATGCTGTTGTACCTTTGTACTAAAACAAAATGTGTAGGTAACTGAATTAAAGTACAGGTTGTTACCCATTTGTGAATACAGTAGATTTGAATTTTCTTTATCTTGTGGCGACTCTGGTGTGCTTTGTGTTTATTGTCACGTCACCAATCTTAGTCTCTCACGCTTTGGCTTCCGTCGTTGCTTATCTGATAGCACATACTAATTTCGGCTCTGCTCAGAATGGCGTGTTCGCGGTCAGCCGAACCCGTGAGAGAATTCGTTTCGGCTGTGACGTCAACTGAAGCAGCAGCCGGTATTATATACGCTAATCAGAAACTCAGTCCATATATGTATATATAGATTGTCATACTGACCAGTGCAGAAGTCAGTGCGCTTGCTTTGCTTTTGCTCGCAGGGCCTGCTGGCCTTGCCAGCAGGATTCATGCAATAAAATAACGAAGAACTATTGAGACTCATCGCGTACGAACTCACTTCAATCTTATTGTGCTAAAACCTTCGTTAATCAACATGTTTCGTTAACTGTGTTTTTACTTAAATGGAGTAATTTGTAAAACCAACTTTGATTTTAGCAAAGCTATTATTGCTATTTTCTAAGTAAAAGTTAAATTTCCCCTGTTAAAGTTAAATATCCGTAGGAAAAACGCGACCGACAAACTCAGGAACTTTACCAACAAGTCAAAGAAGCAGAGGCTACAGCTTTAAAGGAAAAATTCGAGCGAAGACAGCAGACGTTGAGAAGCCACGGTCATGACACTTCAAGATTGGAACGAACACATAAACACGAACTCGAAAAGTATGACTGAAAAGTCTGCCATTGTGGGAATTGGTGAAGTGAACAACCCGACTGGTGGTTACCGTTGGTGTTGCAAAATTGTTGCGTTTTCGCGATCCAGCAAATATTTTGGGCATTACGTCGGCCTCAATTATAGTGGCTGATGCAAAGAGCCTAAAAGTCTATTAGTACCTTTTCCCTGCCATTTAATCGAATTTCAACTTGGAAAAAACCAAAGCATAGTATGTGCGTCCCTCTCGAGTGACAAAATCCTCTTCGCAGCTTACATGAATAATCTGATTTGGTGTCCTAACTTTGACTGTGCAGTGTGCAAGTTCTAGAATTAAGTAAAAGGATAAAGATTTTCTTCAAGATGCTAAGTATTGATTTTTGCAGAAGAATTTTTACTTTATGCCTCGAATGAAATGTTTTTTCTGCAATTTAGAGTCTTTGTTTTTTTCATAAGTTTTTCAACCATTTGTACTTTCTTTCAGAAACATGCCTTCACATCGGTTTTCACCGCCCCCAACCGAGCATGTCCCATCGTTGAATATCAAGGAAATCACCAGTCACCATGATGTGCACGGTAATATCTTAATGGCAGAGTGACTTAAGTGTGAAATCGGCCCGAGATACAGCTGGGGTGAAAGTAGCTAAAGGAAAATTGTTGAAACTAGTGGAGTAGGTTTAGATGAATCAACATTCCATAGTGAAATATAAAATAAAGCCAAAAAATGATGGGCGATTTCGTTGCTCAAACTTTGAAAAGCAATGTACATTTACAAGTAGGACGGGAAAAGAAGACGAGTTTGGTGCTACAAAAGTTTTCGATTAGCTTGACGCAAAAATGATTAATTGAATGCTCTTGCAACCTACTTAAAGAAATGTTGATTTTTGTTAATACTATTTGTCGCCTGAATTACAATAACCCAACAGAAAGGAAGCCATAATGATTTTAAATTTTAGTAATTTTAGGCAATATAACTCAAAAAAACTAATTTACGTCAGTTGCTTGAAACGAGGTACAATGTTTGGCCACGATTTCACTTAAAAGATTTCGTTTTTTAATCTACTTTCGTCCCTTCTCTTTCAGAATCTCCACGAGGGGAAAACTTCTACCACTCATCCGGTCAGCAGCCACTGGCCAGTAGTGGAGTCCAGGCGCCCACCACACTTGTTGCACGAGCCGTTCAGACCGGTAAGTTGTTTAGGTGGACTACAGATTATTGGCACTATATTCAGGTATGCATATGCGGGTCGGTTATCCTTCTGGGAGATGCATCGTTGTCTTTGGACGAAACCGCATTTTCTTTAGGAATTGCCCATTTTCCAAGTTTACAATTTTCCGTTTTTCAACTGACTTCTTTAACTCTGCTGCTTAAATTCGCAGAGGTAACCTTCGTAAAGCGCCCTTTTCTAGACGCAACAAGCTGACCAGGAAACCGGTTGAACCAGATCATGCATCGAGGCCGTCACAGTGCTGATGAGGTTTTAATTTCAAGCAGCTGTTGGCGTAATGTTTGTTTTGGTTGCAACTTTTACTACGTTGTACGGAAAAGTTTCCCTACTATTGCTAAAGCATCGTTCATTAGCGTTTTTACAAATCAGTCAATAGTATTATGTAAAACAAATTACATTTGCGTAACATATTGACGGATTTTGCGAAAACGCTGATGTTAAACCCTCTGTGAACCCGGACCGTCGCCACAAAATCGTCAGCTAGTACTTTTTCGGTCTTGGTTTATTTCTCCGCATGTCTCCCATCAACAATTAACGTCATTTTCTGGGTTCGAGCATGTTGATTGTTGATGGTCTCCTATTTGAGACTCCAGGTTTTTATTTTGAAAAACGGTAAGCTTTTTACTCGAATTTATGTGTTTCAGATGACATCACTGTGAATAAAAGAAGGAACCGTCGAAACGACACTCTGCTCGAGATATTAAGCGATAGTGATACAGAGACGCTGTATATGGACCTGCCTTATCCCAGTGCACGGCATAATGCAACAAAACCTAGGTAAATATACGAAACCTTTGAAAAATATTTCAAATAATTTTGACCATTAAAACCTAGAGAGTAGTGTAATTTAACTCGCTTGGTATCATCTTATTGAAGCGTCTAATCTCCCGATCTCGCTCAATATGCGATTCGGTCAAGTTTCACTTGAGTGGTTATCTAATGGATAATATGTAGTAGCTGTGCACGCTTGTTAGTTTTATTATGCTGCTCAAAAACAACCCAACATTGGCCACTTGCAATATGTGAGTTGATTTTTCATCGGTGCTCATCCACCGTACGTAAAACAGTAAATGAATGCGGAAAGGATTGTCGTAAAACTATACTGAATTACTGCTGCACGTAGCAGAGCTTGCTATTATCATTAATCGCTTTACGATCTCTCAATTATTACTAATATTGCAAGCTAACATTGAAACTTGCAATGCTTGCATTGTTTCAAGGAAAACGAAACAATCAGATCGCGAACAAGAAGCTAGAAACCGGCATTACGACCGGTATTCGCGCACGAGCAAGGCTGTCGAAGAAGCCGCTCGCGAGAAAAAGGGACCAAAACCTAAATGGGGAGTTGGATCGAAGAAGAAGAAATATGTTCCCGCTTCAAACAGGTTAGTGTCGAACGTCGGTAGTTAAGGTTCTGGTTATAACGTTGCAAACTTTATCTTTTACTTGCTCAATTCAAACCAATTTTTGCTTTTGTGTTGTCGCCTCAAATGTCAGGGTATCGGTTGAGCCAGTGCTTGCTGGTATCGAGGTCCGAAGAAACTATTCCCTCTATTCCTGGGGGTGGTTTGTCCTTGAGTCAGGTCTGGATGATGTGCCTTGCAGTTTTGAGTCTTTTCGCATTCACTCAAAGCACTTTCAGTTTGACAGTTGTGGCATTGAAGCTACAATGTTTTCACATTCATCAATCATCAGCATCTCGTTAACAACAGCAAATATTTACCATTTTCTAATTTCCTGCTTCTCTTCAGAAACTGACGATAGTCCATTGAGACCGAAATCGATTTTATCTTTTTATCAAATTTTAAATAAATTTTATTACTTTTTATAATTAATGACTGATTTTGGGAATGTACTCCACGTTTCACCATTTTATCTCGCAGATCATGTTTCAAACTTAAATAAATTCATGTTGTTTTGGGGGAAATCTTTCCAATGATGTATTTTTGCATTCATCTTAAAATTTGTTTTTGGGCGTTAGTGTTCAATTTTTCTTCAAAATCCCAACAACCAACTGTTTATCAGATCATAGTCACTTAACATTTCCATGGAATGACTATGATCAGACAAGCAAAGCAAGTCTTTAATTTTAAGTAACTCACTGACCTATTAATGTAATTCAGCCTGTAACTGTTACTTCTACAGCTACTTAATTATTTTGAGTAGATCTCTTTATTATCTATGGTGAGCACGTAATTGGAGTCAAGCAATCGATTTTGAGTGATTGAATTTGAATTAGTGATGTATCAAGAGCTCTTGCTTGTGATATTAACTATTTAAGATTATTCGAATGCTCCATTCGTCCATTATCGATCTGGCGAAACAAACAAATCATAACGGCAAAGTTGTTTATTTCAGTATATATTTATTACTTGACTAGCTAGCGAATATTATCCTGTTCAGATATGTAGCAAGCAAACGAGAGAAAGAGGAACGAGAAAACCGATTGCGTAAGCGGGAAGAACAACTCCTTGCTGAGCAAGCTAGGAACCAGCCTGATAGACTACTACCCTCCAATAGGTGAGTTCAGTCTGACGTTTTGCTTTGTCATCGTAGTTTGGTATATTACCACAGAAACATTTTGGTAGTTACTAGTTACGTTGAAACAATTTACTGGAAGATCAATTTTAATTGGCAGCTCTTAAGCTGCATTTACACGGGCGACTTTTTTGCGTACGATTTTTGGACAAAAATGGATCTGGCAAAGTTGCATTTACTCAACGGCGGTTTTCATCATGATAATTGGGACCTTACTGATGGAAAGAATTGTCTTAAGTTGTTTTCATATCAATATTGTTATAAGTGAAAACTTTAGAAGAGAATCGGTGCTGCGATAAAAAATCGCAGTGAGATCAGCTCCGATTTTGCTTTAAAAAGGTTTAGAATATCACTATTGGAATGGAAACAACTTGAGACAGTCATTTTTAGCAGTAAGGTAACTTTTATCACTATGAGAACCATTATTGAATATATGCATCTTTGCCACATCCACTTTAATCATAAAATCGCACGCAAAAAAGTCGCCAGTGTAAATGCGGCTTTAAGCGGATCAATTTAAGCGGCGGCGATAGCTCAGTGGTAGAACGTCGGGTTAGTGAGCGAAAGGTTGATGGATCGTAGTTCGATTCCCGAACTGGCAATGCGTCGTTGTGTCCTTGGGAAAAGACACTTACTGCTTATTTCCCATTGCGCCAAGCAGTCTACCCGCTGTGGTGACCCAGCATCAGGTGCTTTGCGTTGGTCTGGTTAGAGGAGAGTGACTGGTTCGCATGAATGAACGATTGGCAGCAAGTCAAACTCCAGTATTATTCAATAAAAAAACAAACCAAAAATTTAATGATTTGGCATTCAATAGTTAAGAGCGGTCGTGTTTGCTCTCAAAAATAAACAGTTTAAAGTAATTGCGCTAAGCCGATATTTTATCGGTGGTAGATAGCCGATACGATATATCCGCTGACCGATATATCGGTTGAGCTCTAATAGATACAGTGTGGAAAATGCTACGGCCCCACATATTGCTATCGTCATTACCGTCTCTTTTCAACCAAGTTATTTTTCAGTAAAAGCAAAATTGATGACAATACGGCTTTGCGGAATGCGGTTGAAAACTATCGACCACAGAGAAGAGAAAGGTATTGCAATATAGTTATTTATTAATTTGTAAACAAATACAATAGTTGTAAACAAGAATCTTATTAAAGTTACTTCAGACATTTAGGTGAATAAAATAATGCCTCCACTGCAGGCCAAGAAACTGTTTCGCTGTTTAGTACTCTTGAGAGACTCAACGCGCTGGGTGGTGCTGGGCGTCTGTTGTGGTTTTCTTCTTTGTTGTAACTAGCGGTCATCATTTTCATTTTACAGATCTTATTCGCCTGAAGAATTGCATTACCGCTCCAGGAAACCGGGTCGGAACCGGTCCTCTTCCCCACCCGTCCCAGCACTGAAGAACCAAATGAGATCCGAACGATCTTACAACCCCGCACTGAATACGAGGACTGTTCCACCTCACAATAGGTAAGCATGTGAAATTAGGTACTGGTGCGTTGTTTACTCGGAAACTCCGCGTAGAAGTGTTTCGTTGTAGCAGCAATGATAAGACTGAAAAGTTCGGTGTTTTGCTTGCACATGTTTTTACGGCATTTGGTTGTAGAGCTACATAGACCTACATTATGTAGAGCAATACAAAAAATAAACGTCGTCGATGGACCACCGCCTTCCCCCCCAAAAAAGCAACTTTACATTGGTCCCAAAATCGATAATGTTCGAAACATTATCACTATTTGACGATACTACCTCTTTATTTTTCGGAAACAAGTAGTGAAATTACATGATGTGGTTGTTGTAATTGTAATTACATCTTTAGTTGGTCAAGTGGTAACGCGTTCTTCTCTGGAGTGGGAGGTTCAAATCTTGGGCCGGTCAAATTGTACACAGTATTGCCAACGGCTAGCGCCGCTGCAACATTCTTCGAATGGAACTGTGTTACCCGGGTACAATAACATGGAGTTGGGCCTCGCAAACTCGTTACTTGCTTTAACGTAATTCAGCGAATGTAGTAACAGATTTTATTTGATTCATCAAGTAGCCTTGGTCGGGATACAGCAAATGGACCTTTCGGTCTTCGAGTCAAGATGTCGTCTGCCCACCTGTCTACCAAGCACATAGTAGAGGCCGAACGTCAAGCAAGAAAGTTGTAAATACCAATGTTTATTGTATTTAGTTTGACCCCACCGGAAATCGAACCCAGATGTACCGTTTCTGTAGCAGACACTCTATCTACTCGACTTTTGATCGGTGATAAAATTTTCCTTTTGAAAGTGGTAAAGCATCACAATCAAAAACAAAACATTGTCACTAACGCAAAGCATAATGCTAGCGCGCTACCGGTTTTTGAATAGGTCAAAATAACGGCCATTTGTTTCTGATTTACTATAATATTTGCTGCTCACAAACAAATACAAACGCATACGGTAAATAAATTGAAGTTTAAGTACTCGAGTTGCGAAGCAAACAAACACTAACGCAAAATTAATATGGTGATTAATGGATGCAGATTAAATCTCATTTGCAAAGCAGCATTTAAATTGATTGTGCAAAAGTGCTTTAAAGAAGGTCTCAAAGGGTTAAATGTCATCGTACAACAACACCTGGGTTCCGCATTCACCCAAACTTACACAGATACAATGGAATGGCGGTGCAACGCATTGTTTAGCGTCCCTAAAACGCTCCAAGTGTCGTTCGCCGGGTCATAGCACTCTATGTTTCTCACAATGCACTGCTTCTTGTCGCATCCTCCCACCACCACAATCTTCCCGTTGAACGCGCAAGCCGAGTGCGCGTACCGTGGCGACCTCATTCGCTTCACGTAGCTCCACGTGTTGGTGGTGGGGTCATACCGCTCAACTGTGTTCATAGCTGTAGAATGGTGCCACCTGGTTTGACCCCCGATGGCATAAATCATCCCGTTGCAGCTGACCGCAGCTAGCGATAGCCTTGGTTTCTGCATCGGTCGGACGTCCTGCCATTCTCCATCTAAATCTTGCAAACGTTCGACCGATTTGTCAGTTGTTCCCCCAAGTGCGAACAAGCTGCCATTGCAAGCTACCAAGGCGTTGTTCTTCCTTGGATGATTCAGGGACGCTATTGTCGTCCAGTTGTCAGCAAGTGCGTCATAATACTCCACTGAATCGGTCTCAAGCCACTGGCTCTTTCCTCCTGCTACAACTATCTTGTTCTGAAACAATGCTGCTCCCATACTGCATCTTTTTACGTTTAGCGGAGCTATTTCACTCCATTCCGAATTATGTTCTTTCAAGCCGATCCGCCTGACTCCGTATAGAATTTTGGATACAAAAGCAACTCCGGATTCTCCACCTATACAGTACACGAAGTCATTCAATTTCAATGCACAATGTGAATGAATGTCCTCCGGCAAACCTGGGTACGTCGCTTGATCTTGGCTTTCGATTTTGCAAACGTCGAATACTTTCCGACGCGATGCGTAGCCGCCAATGCTGATTATTTTAGTCTGCCTGCATGGCGTGTGCATTGATGTTGAAGAATGCGCAGCACTTTTCTCCTCAAGGAGGTCAGAAAACGCCACCAATACTCGCTCATAGCATGCAAAATTATCTCGTATCAACTCCTCTTTTAAAAGGGTTTCTTTGATGAAGTGGGTTGGCAGTTGATTGACATTCACCAAGGTCTGGAACAACTCCGGAAACTCGCTCCTTCTCCTATCATGGTCATGTTTGATCCACGATATCACAGCCTGATACTTCAACGACTCAGTAATTCTTCCTTCAGTAAGGTTTGAAATAAGCTCCTTTTTCGGCAAACACTTGAAATCATTAGTCAAGATTACTTCATCGAAATGATCCGTGATGTACTGAAACATGCAAGTAGTAAAAGCTTCAATTTGACACAACTCACTAGTAGTATGCAGGATTCTAATCACATTGTTTGGCGATACGAGCGATTCTAAAAACTCGCAGCAAAACTCCTTGACGTCATCAACATGTAGGTAGTCAGCTGTGGTCAGCAAGTCGATGACGTTGTCGCTGCTGATTTTGATCGACCCTTTGTAAAAATAGTCGACGATTGATTTCACAACTGCACCATTCATTTCTTTAATTTCTACGATTGTGTCATATTTTTCCTTCATGTTTATTTTAAACATGGTCTCAAAATAGCGCGAGTGACATGCTAGCACCATGCGGTTTGCTGGAATGAAGAGTTTTCCAGCCTTGATGGTGAAGTCACTAAAAAATCCCTCGTTGCGGCTTTCTTGAGCATATTCCAACAACTTGGAACTTGGAACTCGGTTGCGAGTAACAGATTTTTCGGGAAAAAGATTAAAAGACATTTTCCTATATTGGTAGTTTTCAGTTTCTTGATGAAGATCTAAGCAGACACCAGTCAATATTGACCTTTGTAGCACGTTTCACACAATTCGTTTACTTTAGTGCAGTGGCGTCGCTAGGAGGGGGGGGGGAGGCGGCGCGCCCAGGGTGTCACCATTTTGGAATGACAACATTTGGGGTGACACCATATTATGATGTGAAACCATAACTCCACCGATTTGTGGTGAATATTTTTTTCACTGTGTTGGGATCCTATCCTCATTTAAACCGAAAACCTACTGATTTTGCGGCGACGACTTTTTTTTTTGGTCTTCACATACTTTTGGACCAAACACCCACTCATTTTACAGCGAAGACCTTTTGTTTAGGTCTTCACCTATTTTTGGACCGAAAAAGGGTGCCACCACGAAATCCCGCCCCGGGTGCCACCATCCTTAGCAACGCCACTGCTTTAGCGTGACTACATTGTTCTCGTTGTTTACGTGGATTAAAATTTCGTTTTTCTTGAAATTAACTTTAACCCAGGCTTTGTCTTAATCCAAATTCAAATCCTAACCTAAACCCTAACATTAATTAAAAAATAGAAACGCAACACATAATCGCCGCTCTTTGCTCGCTTATACTTTCGTATAATCACTTTGCAATCTGCATTTTTACTTATTTTGAGCTACGTTGTTCTTTTGCTTTTTTAACCTGTCACATCCAAGTTAAAATTATGTTACTGTAATGCATCGTTAGCCTACCATTTTCCATGCATTCTATAACCATTATAGGTGTGTGCTCAGGAAGAAAAGATTTTTTACGTAAAAAAGTGTTTAGAATTCAAAGCATATTTGAGAGTTTAATGTTGACAAAAAATTGGTTTGCGCGCTTAAATAGCGTGAATGCCACTACGTCGATTGAGTTTAACCATCGATTCAACAAAATTTAGGGAGAAATATCAGGCAGATGGCCATAAATATAAAGTATTGTTATTCAAACATCAACTTTCTCAACTTAAAGAATTCATTTCAATATCATCATGTTTAACGACAAAAAACGATAGCAAACCTCATAACCCGTAAATTGCATTACAATCTTGCTTAACTAATAAAACGATGTAAAGATTTAAAGCTGAAAAAGAATTAGGTAATATGCGCCCAGGTTGTCGAAGACTAGCTTTGGAAGTGCTTCACTGACTATCTTTGTCGGGGCTGAAACTGTACATCTTGTTAACTTGATGGTGACCGCATCCTATCCGCAGATTATTTTGATATACCGTGGTGCATTCTACCTTCATGTTAAAATCGTGATTAACATTATTTTGAAATCATCTATAGCAAATCTCCCTGATTTAAACCGTATTTTTAATACCGAAGAAGAAATAGTTTAAAAAGTCTTAAATTGTTAACCGTTTTATTTCGTAAGCAATTCTATTAATTCAAGCTCAGTGGCTAACGGAAAAGTTACAAATTATGACTTTTTGCTGGCTGACGTTTTAATTTTATCGAAACTTTTCTCATTTGCTTCAAAGTTTCTTCACAACAGTTCTCCCTAGCTTCACATCTCCTTGAACTCTAAGCAGCAATGAAACAGCCGACTGTGTTGGCCTAACTCACTACTTAGCCGAAGGCAATCAACATTTAAAGGACAAAAATACTTATACGCAAATATTTGCGCGCATCGGTTTAAAGCTTATGTTGTTTGCTCGTGTTTAGGTACGCTGGTTATTATAACCAAGCTAAGTGCAAATAACATGTCGTGAATCTGAAGTACGGGGCTGGATGCCGTGTTTACTTGTCCACCTGGAAAGCAACAAAGAAACCTTGTGTATATCATAGTTCAGACTAGTTGTTAATATCACTGGTGTATCGTACACCTTGCATTTTGAATTCAAACTTCAAAAACTTCTGAACAACCATGACCTTTTTGCATAGCATTCAAGACAGAGAAATCGCTCAACAGACAATTTCGATATTTCAACCAGTGCGTAACAATCAACAAGAATTGATGCCGTGTTGGTAGAAATACATTTGTTTATAACATGAAATCTGGATAATTATGTTGATTCGGCTTAAATTTCAATTTTGCTCTGCCTTGCGTACTTACTTGCTTTGAAGATGAACTTCTTTGAGTTTCTTCAGATGTTATAGTTTGCCCTTGAAACTGGTGTTGCTGAGCGAGCAGATTCTGCGCTGGCAAAGTCAACCGGTCACATTTTGAAAATTAGAATTCGCTGCCTGCCTTTATTTGGTTGGAGAAGCAGCAGCGTTGACATGCCATTTTGCGGGCTTCTGTTGCTCCAGACAGCTTTCTTATTCCTGTTCTTCTTTGTGGCAGTATAGGGAAGCCCCACACCAACCAGGTTGCAGGTGGCGACCGTTTACTATCCAATAGCTGTGATACCTGTGTGGGGATTGGTGCCAATCTGAGTGGCTCGGATATAGCTATTTCTGGTTTCGTGATTTAAAATTTCTCGCAGTTAGTTTTAAAGGACTTTTAGTTGATTTTTCTTTGCTTTTGCAGCAAATATCAAAACAATGTTTGGGTATCGACTGGGGACACCCGTATGATCCCGGCTGCGGATGAAACCTTCTGTCAGGCTTTTACTCAAAGACATTTTTCTGTAAATACGTTTCTGTCTGTGAAATGGATTACTGTACACAACGTACTTTTACAGTTATTGCATTGTTTTCAAGCTGAACCACTGTGGATCGAAAGCCCTCCGCAAAACGCAAATTTTCCCAGTTGGACATCACAATATATTTTTTTCACAGACCTGTATCATCCACCACAGATCTTGCGAAATATAAGTCGTCGAAACACAGCCCCGATTCTCCCGTTCCCGACAGCGACGATTTCGTCGAGTACCGACGAAGCGAGGTAATCTTAGACCCGAATCAACCACAAACCCGCCCGAGCGCTGAAACGGAAGGTTAGTGGTCAGCTCTTTGTTTAGATTTCAATAAATGATGTTTCTATTTAGCTGCATATTTAGTGTTGTTATGTACCGATGGGACCGGCTAGTTAGTTGAGCGGTAGCGCGTTTGGCTATGGAACGGGAGGTCTAAGGTTCAAATCTCGGGCTGGTCAAATCGGACACAGTGTTGCCAACGGCTAGCCACCGTTGCAAGATTTTTTCTAAAGGAGCAGTGTTGCCCGCAGGCGCAATGATGCGGAGATGAGCCCCGCAAAATCGTTACACGCTTTGGCGTAATACAGCGAGTATCATAAAAGATTTGATTTGATGCACAAATGGAAATGACTTTGATGATCAAAATTTCTCGAAAAAACTTTGGATCACTATCAGGGCAAATTACTGCAATTGTTGGGTAATTGAAGAAGAAATTCTCTGAACTTGCGAATTCAGTTGATTGTAATAAGTTGATCGGTGCTGAAGATAGAAAATTGATAATCGGCGGATCAACGTTTGTGCAATTTTAAGTTTTCTTTTTTTTTTTTGGCAACTCTTGAGTTTCGAAAACTTTATGTCAAAAGTTGAAAAATATTACGCCGTCTCCGAAAATTGATTCACCTAAAGAGCGTTTGAGTGAGTTTGAATTCAACCGATTCTAAAAAGTGCTCGACTGCGTTGACCAGAGCTGATATCATAATACAGTACAATCAGTACTCGTCAAAAATTAAAATATTTTAAAAACCCTACATTCTGTTTTACCCGTAATTAAAAAAATTACGGATGAAACAGACTAGTTTTTTTTTAGTATTAGATGTGAATATGTGTTATGTGATAAAAAAGCGTTGGATAATATGTGTTTCTGTGCATACCTCTTAGTTTGTATCAACATTAAAACAGCATAAAATTGTTTTAGAACGCAACTATAGCGGCAACGATTACTCCTCCAACATCGCCCAGCCTCAACATACTGCAGATCGCCATAAGGTAAGTTTTTCACCAGATGTAATTCCCGGCAGAATGCATGAGCCTTGAGCAATGAGCATTCATGAGGCGTTGGAATGCAATAACTCTACTATTTGAGTACAGCAAGTAAGTAGTAGGGTAGATTTCAAGTGCAGTAAAACGATTTTTACGTTACGACTAGCGTGGGTTTCCATCTAATACTTTTTTGTTCTTGCCTACGGTGTAATACGATTATCACGTTCCGGTCACGCGTTAACTACAAGTAGTAGGTAAAATAACTTTTGCAATCGAATATCATTGCGTTTGTGTCAAACTGTGGAGTTTAAAAACGTGTTTTAGTCAAACCATGTTGAAAAATAATCGTTTGCTAAGTGAACTTTTAATAGCACTTCGTTTTTCTGCTCCTAAATGCAGTGGTGTTGCTAAGGATGGTGGCACCTTTTTTCGGGTGCAAAAATAGGGGAAGACCAAAAAAAAAGGTCTTCGCCGCAAAACCAGTGGGTTTTCGGTCCAATTGAGGATAGGGACCAAAACAAAGTGAAAAAAATATTTACCACAAATCGGTAGAGTTAAGGTTTCACATCATAATATGACGTCACTCCAAAATGATGACACCTGCGACTGGCCGCCCTTCCTAGCAACGCCACTGTTGAAATGCGGATTTTATTGTCACAGATAGAACAGACTCTTCAGTACAGAAAATTATAAAAGTATGCGCAATCCTAAAAAGCAGATGCAACTGCCTAAACACTTTTACCCCTTATTTTGAAGCAGGAATGGAAAGTTGATTAAAAATCATGCTTTGTTATTTTGAGTGTAGTCGAAACAGTAATTTGTGGCTTTAAGTTTAACATCCAACTTTGCTGGAGAAAAGTTCCCACTTCCTAGTCCCGTTCTAAAATGTAAAAAAGTTTAGATGTTTATTAGTGTCACTAACTTTCTACCATCTTCAGGACCCGCTTTTGAACGCTGATATGTTGAAGCAGAAAGAACGTCAGGACAGGATTTTGAAAGAAATCGCCATTTTACGTCAAGGGCTCCTGCTAAAACAGCGCGAAGTTGCAAGCTACCCGGTTGCTGTGGCAATGCCTCCAGGGAAAAATCTCCCTGAAAGGACCAATGACGACAATTTGACGTAGCTGTTATTGTTCTTTTTTTATACCTTAGTTTTTTTACAGAGTTTTATGTAGATCTTTGTAAAGTGTTGCATGGAATTAATTAAGTAGCTGTGTTTACTGCGAAGATTTCACAATAAAATGCTAGTCGAACGAATTTAGTTGTATCATTTTGGTGAAGCTTTTAACCTCGATTACATGATGGATATGCTGGACATGGTTTGCGAGATTAAATACGAGTTTGATCGAAAGAAATAAAAACAACGTATTAGTTTTGCTTTTTGCTCGGAAATGTAAAATTAATGCGGTTTGATTTTTGATAAGTTAGTTTTTGCTTAGAGGGCACTGGGCATCCTATTTTTGTGTGTGTTCATCTAAGCAATTTCGCAAGCTTAGTGTAAATTTTAACTTAGCTGCTTAAATTGTTTTACTGAGGCTGTTCTTATGCATCAAAGATCTTGGTTACCAACATACGCATTGCGACTCAAAAAGAAATAGCCGGGCTAATTTTGGTCGCTTCTCTTTAAAAAAACAACTTTTTAACCACGATGCAGTAGCAATTCTTCGCAAGATGGTTGAAAGTTTTTTTTAAGGGCTTTTTAGGTCTTTTGTTTTAAAAAATGTTTGTTTGTACTAAAATCTGAATCTGAAGTAACGCAGAGCCACTTGCAAAAGTAATCCGAACATATTCACAAGCAGTCGTTTTTGTTACGTTTGGTATTTAAAGAATCTTGGGTCAAGTTGTTCATGAAGCTCTTTTATTTACGTTAAAAATTTTTAACGTAATTCACATCGCCAAAAATCATTCGAGACTAGACGTTTGCCAAAAAATTTACGAAAACGAAGAAAAACGTCATTGTTCTTGGGTTTCACAAACGCGGTTTATGCCAAGTCGTAACACTAGGCGTAAAATCGTGACCTCTCGGGCATTCGAGTGTATCCTTGGTTTATCACCAACTCTCAGCTTTTGCGTTGGTAAAGGTGAATTTGCGCGGTACGGTATCCGTTTTTCGTTTTTTTTATACGTTTTTTCTCCATAAAAAAGTACGCGGTCAGTCCACATTTTAATAAGTCGCTATCCGCACTATGTATTCATTGTCTTTACATACACTAGCGCACATGAAAATCCCTAATATAGACTTACATGTTAATGAAAATTTTGTGTAAACAATGAGAGCGATGTTAAGGCTGTACTTCGTTACAAAAGATTTATTTCGGAAAACATTTGTGTCTAGTATGTGACGGCCTGGTTAGAGCGGATATGGACATTTAAAAATGCGGATGGAAAAGAACTTACTTTTTCAATAAGAAAAAGTGTAGGAAAAACGGATTCTGTGTAAATCCACTTTTAAGCGGCTTTTAGTGATCTTGCGTATTTTTGAGCAGAAATACGCTACAGGTGATATGTTTTTCAATGTAAATGCAAAAAAAGGCAAAATCCATGCAGTCAAATGATAGCATATTTGCGCGCAGAAATACGCTATCATTTTGGTGTGCCAGTAATGCATAAATATCTAAGAATAGTGCGCAAAATTGAGTCATGCCCCCCCCCCCTTTGGATATTGGGCAGAAGAACAGGCTGAATCTGATTGAAGACCTTTTTTGTAGTCTTCACCTAAATCTGAGTAAAGACCTTTTTTTAGGTCTTCCTCCTCAGTCTGGGCAGAAAAACGGGCTAAATCTGAGTGAAGACCTTTTTCTTTTGGTCTTCATTTCTCTCAAAGTTCATGGCTTCCCCTTATGAAAATCCTGCGTACGCCAGTGGGTATGCTCACGATTTCACGCCCAGTGGAGACCGGTCCTTAGGTTGTTTAAATTTTCGCTGCTAGTATTTTGCATTTAAGTCGAAAAATTCTCGCAATGTGTAGTGTTTTGGAAAATATGGGTACCGGTCGTCGCAAAAAAAAGTTAGAACCACAGATAACCACTTTGAGTAATTTTTATTTCAAGGTAAGCTATACCAACAAAGCTTTGCGTCATGGTTTAAATACTATTACTAGGTTATAGCACAAAAGACTAAATCAGAGTTTTTGTTGCATAATGCAGGTTGCAGAATCATGCTACCGCTATGGTGTATGTTTCTCATGTAATTTGAAAATATTTTAGTGGAGATTGAGATAGCGCATTCGAGTTCAATTTCCGGTCGGATCAAAGCACTGATTATAAACGTTTTGATTTCCAGATTGATGTCATAAACAAAGACTATGTGAAGTTTACTACGTAGCTTGACTCAAAGATGGGAAGGTCTCATCGGTATTTCTTGGCCTAGTAAATTTGGTGATGTGCTCGTAAAATCAGTTGAATGGCAGAACTGATTGGTTTCAACTTCACAAATCAGGCATTTGCTGACATAAACAAATCAATCATTGTTCTAGAGCTAGTACGCTCTAACCTAAAACTAGAGGCTAGTACCAGTTGCGGTATTCCGGATTGCAATCCTAAAATTATGTTCAGAGTAACTGACGGAAAGGCAAAGAAAATGTCGTCCTAGTTGCAACAAGCTTTTGGAAAAAAAAGCAAACAAACTAACAAAAGCGGTAAAAAATCCATACTTAATTCAAAGGAAGAAATCAATGCGTTTTCGATTTTTCGGAGAAAAGGGTTTTTGGTCGTCACCTAACTTTGACGGTAAAGAGTAACGTATTTTCGGTGAAAACCTTGCTTTTTCCGCACCTGAAATTGAACGAACGAACGGTTTATTTTGTCATTAGATAACAAACACACTAAAACATAACACAAAAACTAAAATTTGATCTAAATTTTTAATTAATGACGAAAAGGTTGCGGTCATCTATTCAAGAAACCATTTACGCAATTGACACAAAATATAGCAAATTTCTGACGAAGCTTGCCCCCGTTCCCTTGTTCAAACCTCTATCAATAGTTACGCCACCGGTTCAGCAGAATATTTAAAAGTTGATTTTCTAAAGCTTTACTCGACTGTTGCAGCATAATCGTTAGAGTAGGGGTACCATATTTTCATTGACCAAACAGAGGACAGTTCCGAAAAACGGTCAACCGAACTGACTGAAGACTTTATTTTTGGATAACACTATTTTTTTTTCGAAGAGCAAGATCAATAGATCAGCGCAAAAATACCTGAAAACCTTTTTCTCTTTTTTCTTTTTTTTTAAAGAAAATCACTTTCGAAGGGCAAAATCAGCGCAAAAACACCAGAAGACCTGTTTTTTTCTTTTTGGTGATCTCTATTATCGAGAGGCAAAACACGATTCCCCCTTTAAGTTCTGAGGACATTTGGCTACTTTTTGGGTGTCCTGGGAGGACAATTAATTTTAAACGGAAAAAGAGGACAAATCCTCTTGTATGGTACACCTAGGTTGCAGCATCGTGAGAAAACACTAGCAACACGAAACGTGCTATTGCAAAATGCTTTGAAATCCCAAAAGTTCCATACAATGTTGTCATTGGTGTAAAGTAACGAAATACTTTTACTTGAGTAGATTACTTAAGTAGTTTTTTTCGGTAACGAGTACTTTTTTGAGTAGTTTTTTTTTAACTACTTTTACTTTTACTTAAGTAGTTTTAGTCTGAAATAACGCTACTTAAGTACTTATTATTTGATAAAAGTACAAAGTAGTTTTAAAATTTGAGCCGCAGTGTTGACTTCACTTTAACTGTGGGCATCTGCAGTCAATCATTTGTAAACGCGCAGTCAGGTTATTCTCCCTTGGTTTTTTCTTTTTTTAAATTCTACGCTTGACTGCGTTTATGAGCTTTTGAAAACGATTGCATTTTTTCTAATCAAGTAATCAAGCACCCGCAGTCCGGCAAACATCAACTTCTTAATCAGGACTAGGAACCAAAGCTCTTCCAAATAGTTAGCCTGCAACATCATAGGTCAACCTAGAACCATTTTAACACCAATAAAATGCAAACGAATCGACAGTTTTCCTGAAGTCATGAGTAGAGTTAGTAGGTTAGGGTGCATTTACAATCGAGCTGTGAAAGGTCCATTCGCGTTTTGCTGTTTTGTAGAACTGGAGGATTAGGCAATTGCAGAAATTTATTGATAAGTGGAGATATGAGATTTTGGCAGGCGCATAGCCAGGAATTTGCAATGGGGGGCTAATTCAGAGGCTGGAAAAAACATCCAACGATCTTGTCCCAGATTTTGATCGGTTTTCACGCAGATTGAGTTGGTATTACAGTCCAAATTTAGGCAATCTCCAAAAAAAACGTCTTCAAAATTTTTTTCTGGCGAACTACAAAACTTTAACAATTCAAAAAATACTGCATGCTGTCCTCGAGCCGAGGACAGGCATTTTTTGAGGACTTGAGGCTTCGAAGCCAAGGACTTCAAAATGTGTCCTCGAGACCAAGGACGTCCTCAAGGACTCCACCTCTGCTGAGTAGCACTGTAGCAGTAAAACTTCATCAATGAGTAATAAACTGATGAAATGTTTAGTTTCTTTGTTCTTGAGAACAGTGTCTTGCAATTCGAGAGCCTGGGGTTGAACTGATAAATATGCCGACAAGATGGTATAGCCTAGTGGTTAGAGCATCTGTATATCGAGCTGAATATTTGGGTTCAAATCTGGTCCAGTCAAGCCAAAGACTTAAAAATATGTAGCCTACAGCAAACTGTATTCACATCTTCCTCCTTGAAAATCTGCATTGAAGGTGATAATGTGCTGCTCAGTGCTTACACCTTTGTATGGTAGAAAGGTGGCAGCTTGCCTCAACGACCCTAATATCACTCTGCGGTTTCCTGGTCATGGCAACACAGTGAATAAATCAGTAAAACTGAAAACAAACATGGTGGAATTCAGGAATTGCATGGTAAACTTTGTCTAGGCAGGCAGCAGGTTTTCTAAAGTGCAGCTAGTAAATTGAATTGGAATTAAATTAAGCTGCAGTCTAACCTACTATTGCTGTGACAAGACACTGGTATCAATCAATGAATGACTGTGCTTCACTCACAGTTTCAGTTATGTTTCTACCGGTTTTTATCTGCCTTCACATGTCGTGAAATAAAATCATTTAAAAAAATTCACGATAATTTTTGCTTCTTTAATCCAAAAAAAGTTCATCGCAGACTATAATTTTGGCTTTGGTGCGTGACTTTTGGCGGACCCTGTGGACACAGTAGGCTTGATTGATCGATGCATCTTTATCCTCCTTTCACGAGAAAGCGACGATGGCGCTATCCTTTGGACGAATCCGTACTCGCTCGGGAGTTTACCATTTTCCAAGTTTTCCGGTTGACCGATGACTTCTTCCCACATAAATTTGCTGCTTGTTCAAAGCCACCAAGCAGAGGTAATCATCGTAAAACGTCTTATTTAAGGACGCAACAACGTGACCAGGGTGCGGGTTGAACCCATGATCATGCGATCAGGGTCGTCAATAAAACGACGCCTTTACTCTCTTGGCCACGCTGCCGACACTCTATTAAGCCACTTCCACGGTGTTTTTGCTTTTTAGCATACAAATTTAACAAACAATGGCAGTGAATGAGTATTTGAGCAAATATTTCATGAATTGATTCCTTGAATATAGTAACAAAAAACCTGCACAATTAATATTTCATGACTTTTTAAGATAGTGAGGGGTTAGAAAATCAAGCGCTTGTGGCAGTGATGTAAAGTAGGCAACCAGTTGTCATGTGTCACTTGAATAGTTTGTTTATTTTGCGTGAATACTTTCAGAAATACTTGTACTTGAGTAGTTTTAAAATGACTACTTTTTTACTTTTACTCAAGTACTTTTTTTGGCCAGTACTTTGTACTTTACTTCAAGTAGTTTTTTTGTCAGTAACGAAACTTTTACTTGAGTACAATTTTCGAGTACTTTTTACACCACTGAATGTTGTTCACATTTTCTTTTTTACCACAATAGCGTTTGTAGTTAGCCTACTAGAGAAATTTAATTTCGCCGCGGTGATTTGACTACAAATAGTGGCCCTAACGATCGGCATTGTTTCCGGAAGATTAAAAAAAAGAAACGAAAATTCGATTCTGAAACAATATCATGTCCATTTTCACAGCTCACAATATCACTAAGCTTGCATTGTAGTTGAAGTAATCTGAAATAGGCCTACAATACAGAATGTTTTGTGAAAACTCCGATACTTATGTTGGACAGCTGAAAGTGACCTAGAAATAACATAGTGACGATCAGCAGGTTTTAATGCCAGCAGAGGTGAAGTCGAGGACACAAGTCTCGAGGCCAAGGACACAAAAAAAATCCGAGGCCAAGGCCAACGACCAATTTTCCGAGAGCAGACCCTCTCGAGGCCAAGGACAGGAATGTTCGAGACCAGGACTAAGAACACAACGCCCGAGTGTTTTGCAAAAGAAAGGTCTTCGCGCAAAAAATTACAATTTTTCCGTGAAATTTCAGGCAAAGAAAAAAAGGTCCATGACCTTGGCCCATTTTTAACAAAACAAAAAATAGTGCTGTCCTCGGCCGAGGACAGGGCATATTTGAAGACTTGCAGGCTTCGAGGCCAAGACTAGGGACTGCAAAATGTGTCCTCGAGGATTTCACCTCTGCTTAATACATTTCGCAGCTTTTGGACATCACAAAAAGCTTAATGTAGATCAGTACCGGTACATTGTCGTTTAGTCATTATTCTATTTTGATTAAAAACAGTAAGCTTTCTTCAAAATACTGCAATTTCTAAACGTTTCCGACCCAGCTTTGTCCATAATCAGTAAAAACAAAATAAGTAATGCTGTAGAGTAGATTTTGGTTTAACCAATGATAGGCCAAGTTGGGTCCGAAACGTTTAGAAATTGTACAATTTTAAATAAGGCTTAACTGTTTGTAATCAAATTAAATAAAATTGCCGTGCATTCAGTGCGGAAGAATCAATGCTCATTTTGTGAAACAATGTCCCAAATGCTCTTGTCCTGAACCCCCTTAACTAAATTTAAATAACTTCCAATAAATCTGTAAATGTACACTAATAATGTTAATATCTAATCTTCACATTCCGTTTTTTTTTTCATTTTTTTATCAATAGTGCCTGAAGTTGAAGCCGGGTTTTCCTTATGGCGTAATGGCACCAGAGGTGTAACAAGTAGTCAGAAACAACAGTCAAGTGAAGGTGTTGCTACTGACAATCAAACGTAGTGCAAGTCGAAGAGAAAGTAGTGAACCATTTAACTAAGCAAGTGGAAGTGCAAAGTAAACAGGTTTTTAAACTAATTAAGTGCCCAGTTTTTAAACTAATCAAGTTATGATATTCGCTCTGGCCAACGCTGTCGAGCACTTTTTTGAATCGATTGAATTCAAACTCCACTCATCATAATCAGCTCCCAACTGGTCGAGCACTTTATCAACTTGTTCAAATCACTTATGGTATTATGTTATTATAATCAAGTACCCAAGTAGAAAATTTTATTCGACAAGACCCTTGTATTGTCTGCATTCTGATTTCTATGCACTCTGCATTCTACGAATGATGCTAAATACCAGAGCTGGGCACCGCAAGTTTTTTTTTAAGTCCGCAGTCCGCAACTTCGCAACCAAATTTTAATTTTCTTAATCCACTACTGCAAGTCCGCAATTAAAGCTTAGTCCGCTACCGCAAGTCCGCCACGACGTTTCAGAATTCTTGAATGCGCAACCGCAATTTCGTAATTCTTGAAATCCGCAACCGTAAGGGTGCGTTTAGACTGGACGCGAAGCGACGCAAAGCAACCAAAATTTGACGTCATCGACAGCTCGCGAAAGGTTGCGACCGCTCGCAACCTTCGCGAGCAGTTGCGCAACAGCGCTTGCTTGCAGGCAGTAGTAAGATAACAAACTAATTCACTGATTTGATTTTTACGATCGCAGTTTGCTAGAAAATAATATAAATAGTTTATTTGTATGGTTTAGCGCCTATTTATCAGTCCAAAGAGTAGGCCTAGGTTGTTGGCAAAGTTAGATTCGCGATAGCCCTAGGATAGCCAAGTTAATTTGGATCTAGACAGCTAAGGCTGTAAATCCTAGAGTGATTTTTCATAGCTATGCTGGATCTCAGAGCTTCGTTATAATGAATACACCAAAGCCGTAGGCCTAGTCCCACGACATCTAGCTTTTAAACCAAAACTTTTTATTCTGTGCAGCATAGCAGAAGACCAGTCCAGTAGTTCTTTTGGCTGAGCAGCTTTTGGTTTTTTATCTTGAAGTAAACTTAAACTAACATGATGTTTTTTTTTCAGAATATAAAATAACCCATCAACAGGCTAGTTTTGAGTGTGTTGATAGTGTTTTTACCCATTGTTTGTTAGCTTGCTGTTTTAAAAGTAACCACAATTGAACAATTGCTTGAATACTGGAAAACTCGCAAAAGTTTTTTCACTGCCTTTTTGACCAAGCCAACTTGGTGAAAAGAACTGTTTTTAGAATTGGTTTCAAGCTACACTGCTACATACAAGAGCTAGATAGATACAGAAAATCGAAAAATTCCTATGAACTTTTGGATTGGCCTAATTAGTAGTCACTTCTTTGAATAGCTACAAACATGGAATTTTTTCTTCTGAATGTCCTCTTAAAAGTCTTCTTGTTTCTGAAGGTTTGTGACCGTGATCAAGTTGAACTGGAAGCAATGGTTTTGGACTACCCCAAGTTTTATAATTATGAATATTGTAGTCTGGTAGTGATTTTTCACTCCAGTCCTAATTGATGAAAATAGAAATGTCAAGTGTGTTAAATATTCATTTACTGTGTCTTTGTGTAATATCTGAATTTAGTTGTTTGTGAATTTCAAAACATTTTTACTGTCTCTTAAAATTTTTACTGCTTTACATGGTGAATAAAGTGACAAAGTAAACAATTTTAAGTCTGAAGTTCAATCATTGCAATTGCAGTCAGTGTATTTAGATGAACTAGAAAGCCAATATATATCTAACCAGTAGAAAGTGAGTTCTGTTTTTTTGCTGAGGTGACTATTATTGGTAGAGAAGTACCCGCCAAGCAAATTCATTACTATTGTTCCATTCTCTAAACTAAACAAAAAACTTGATACAGCATTTATAATAAAAATAATTGGACTGGGGAAGGAAGCGTCAGTTACATAAAAATGTGAGAACTAATAACACTTTTATTTAGATGCTTGAGTAACAACTTTCAAATGAAAAAATCTAAATGTTTTTTTTTATCAGGGGCATATCCAAAAACATGCTAAGAGGGGGCTTGACCTTACTGCTATAAATTTGTCTGTATCTTACAAACGGTGGTTTAAAGCGAATCCCTTTGAGGTAAACGCAACCGTCGCAACGTAGCCTACTGGTACCGCAAGAAAATGCAAACTAATAAAATGCTCTCGATAGCATTTAACTTCGCACTAAACATCGATAAGGGCTCCGCTAGCGAGTAAAACACCAAACTTAGTTTTAGAGGCTGACTTTTCCTCAAAGCAACTGCTGGTATCATATCACTGTGCTAAATTCTTGTCCTTCGATGATAGTGTCAAATCATGCAAAAACTGCAATGTTTTTTTGCTTTCTCCAGCAAATCAACACAGCAATCCATTGCACAATAAGCAAAAAATCTACTACATAACTGATGACAAATCTAGCTTTCAGTTTCACTCATAGCGTTAACATTGGGAGTCTTCAAAAACAGCACTAAATAACACATACAAACAACTGTTTAAGCTTACTACAGGTATCATGACATGCTTGCCTGAAAAAGAAAAATCACATCAAAAAAACAACATAGTTAATGATTTAAATGTACCTGTAGACTAGCCTATTGGTTTACACTCTAGAAGATACCGATAGATCAGAGGTGGGCAAAGCGCAATTAGAAGCGCAAAGCGCAACTTCCGCAACCTCCGCAATTGCGGAAGTTGCGTTGCGCTTTAATTTTTTATTTTGAAACATTGCGGAAGTTGCGTTGCGAAATAAAGCCTTAAAAATTTGTTGCGCTTTAATTGCGCTGCGCTTTCAATTTTTTTTTCGGTTATTAGCGAAATTCTATACATTGACCGCAATTTTGTTCCATTTCGATCGAAATATTGATAAATGTCGACCTTCTTTAGCAGATTGTTTACTCTTTTCGGTCAAAAATTGCAAAAAGTGCGGTATTTGCCCTGTGTTGTGAAATTTCAATTGCGGAAGTTAGGTTGCGCTTTAACTTGGTACGAAAATGCCGTTCCGCAATTGCGGAATTGCGTTGCGCATCAACTGAATCAAAAAGCTCATTGCGAAAGTTGCGCTGCGCTTCAGAAATTAAAAAAAAATAAATTGCGCAATTTGCGCTGCGCTTTTACTGGTTGAAAAGATCGTTGCGCTTTGTTGCGTTGCGTTTTTGATATAATGTTGTTTGTGCCCACCTCTGCGATAGATCTACCACTACCATAATGAGACATGGATGGTGAAAGCGTTTAAGGATTTGTTAACTGAGTAAACACCTAAAGTGAACTTTTGACATCTGCTTCCAGCTTTTTGCATTTCTGCATTAAAACCCAGAACTGTCAACGTAAAAACAGATTAGGGCAAGTTTTCAGTGGAAGGATCTAAACAAATCATTGATAGCTAGTAAATAGGCTGACTACTACTACGTTTTTGAAGAAATGACTTGTCTTTTCATTTCCAAATTCGATCTACTGTACTTCGTTTTTCACTTAAACTTTACAAATTTTTTTCTCAAGATTGTTTTGTTACCTGAGCTATTAGTTAGACTCTTCTTCACGGTTATTGCGTGATAACACAATATAAACTCAATCTTCGTTTTACCGGTAATTCCAGCGCGCTATGACGAAACAGAACCTGTGATTACTATAATAGCGCTTCAATAATAAAGTACACAAAGCTTTCTGCTCATTGAATACATTTTAAAAGTAAGTTGTTAAAATTAGCCTATGAAGCGACCAGTTGCGAAGATTAGCAACCACTCGCGAAGACTTGCGAAGGTTGGCAACCTTCGCGAGTGACATAATCAACCACTCGCGAAGGTCGCCAACCTTCGCTTCGCGTTGCTTCGCGTCCAGTCTAAACGCACCTTTAGTCCGCAATTTCGTAATTCTTAAAGTCCTCCGCAATTGCATTATTTTTTAAGGCCGAATTGTAGGTCAGCAACAAGTCGAAAAAGTTGAAAAAAAGAAGTCGAATAAAAAAGATAGCTATTAAGAATTTATATACAGACTGCATAATTGAACGCAAACCAACTTTTTTTCTTAACAAGTCGAGCAGGAAGTTGACGCTCAACATCAGCCCAGGGCATTTTTTTACAACGATACAGTGTTTTTGTGTAGTCCTACTTGAATGCGAAACTGCTCAGCGTTAGAAGAATCAAACTCCCAACCTGTTGAGTAAAAATTCGACACACTTAAAGTCGTTGCGCTATCTAGAAATTCATTACCACATTACCCGCAAATGGATAATTTTTCGCGGCGCACTTGGCATCACCTTGTCAAACGCTAACTTTTCTTATGCTCTCTCGGTGTATGGCTTAATAAAAATTCTTAAAGATAAATAACGACGCTTAAAGTCTACTTAGTATTTTACCTTAAGAGTAACAACGGTGTCAATTTAAGTTTAATTTCAATTGGAATAAAGGGGTTAAGAAAACGAGCGGTCGAGTCGGTTGAAATTAGTTTCAAACTTTATGCAAAGTCAAAAGTTTATTGCATTAAATAGTACGCCAATAAATTTTAAGAAAATTGTTTTTCATGAATTTCGAAGCTCACATATATTACATGATATACCTGCATTGAATTGCAGTACATTTATTTTTCTGTTAGTCTGTGACGTACTGTAGTAAACATGGTGACTTATAGCCAGTGATGGAGCACTCGAGTACAGTACTCGTACTCGGGTACAACTCGAGTACCATTTTTTGAGTATTCATACTCGGAACCCCAGGTACTCGGTTGGTACTCGTACTCGAAGGTCAATGTACTCGGTACTCGGTCAAAAAAAGAACCGAGTACACGAGTACATTTGGCCTTTGCTAAAAGTAATAAACAAAATGAATTTTTGATAGTAAACTGCAGCCAATAAAACCCGCTAATTTATTGAGTTGATTTTGCTTGAATCCATGCAGACCGGAGCTGAACAAACAGCTTTTTAATGGTGAGATCGAGCAAAATCAAGTGTTGGAATGTGGTAAAGTGATTGGGTTGACAGCGCATAGTATTGTTTGACAACAAACGCCTTTCTGCTGCAGAAAACGTGTGAAAGTTGCCGCTAATTTTAATTTATTTAGCAATTAAAGTTACATACCACAGAAATCGAGCCACACGTGTTGCAAAGACGGCATCAGTTGGGTTAGCATTTTACGGTTTCAGCTCAAATGTTGATAGAATATTTTCTACAGTAGATGTATTACTGCAATCTCCCAATCCAAATAATAGTTTTACTGTGGTATTGGAAGGGTATCCGAAAAAGCATAGAGTTAGATTTGGAGGCAACATTTTCAGTGTTAAAGGCGGTGAATCATCCAGCCAATTCCGGTGGTTTACACTAGCTAAAATTGAACTATAATTTTTGATATTTTTTGTTTTGATTTTGGGGCTGCGTTTGCAAAGATATTCAACAAATACAAAAAGATGTCCCCCTGAAAAAAGTTTTTGGAAACTCTGAGTTTTGATCTTCCCGCCAAAACCACAGTTCTCTAAACTTAGGCCTACTGTAATCTTATTAAACTATTAGGTCTAACTATCCCTAAACTATTAGGCCTAATAGTTTAGACAGTTAGGCCTAATTAGGCCTAAACTATTTAGAAATAAACTATCTCTAAACTATTAGGCCTACCACAGTTCTCTGAACCATTAGGCCTACTGTGGTTTTGGCGGGAAGAACAAAACTCAGAGTTTCCAAAAACTTTTTCGGGGGACATCTTTTTGTATTTGTTGAATATCTTTGCAACCGCAGTCTCAAAATTAAAACAAAAAATATCAAAAATTATAGTTCAATTTTAGCTATTGTAAACCATTGGAATTGGCTGGATGATTCACCGCCTTTAAATTTAGGTCAGATAAAGATAGCTTAGTTGCGTAGTTGTTCTGTAGCTGAGTTGCAGCTGTCGGCAAAATTTTACTTTTTTTTGCAAGAAATTGATAAAATAACAAGTCAAATCTTTTGATAACGCATGTAAAATGCGTTTGAAATATCAATGTGACTAAGCACTAATTAGGATTATTTTATAAAAATGGATGTTAGATCTGAAATTAAATAATAGAACAGTAAACAGGTAAATATACAGAATAAAAATACCGCTCTAAATTACAGCTGTAGCTAGTAGCTGATATTAAATGGCAACATTATTTCATGCTCACATTACTTAGTCACCTCCTTTGAAATGCAGCATTCTTTCGAGAACATTTACTACTACATGATTTGCAGTTTAGTGTTATAAGTTTTAGATAGACTTTAATTAAATGCATAGGAGAGCACAAGTACGTTAATCGTTAATCCGTTAAAAGGTTTTTTCATGTTAAAGGACTAAATAAACTTCCGTTAAGATCTGTTAACTTCCGTTAACGTTTTTATCGTTAATACCTTGCACCATTCATTTATCATAATATCGACAAATATAGCCAAGCTGATGAGTGTGCCACGATTGGAAATTGCAAAATTAGTCGTCTGCTATTCGCAGATGATTTGGTTCTGCTTACTTCCACAGAATCTGGCCTCCAGCGCGCATTAAATAGCTTTGTAGATGCATGCAACACCGCCGGAATGAAAATAAGCACGGCCAAAACTGAGGTACTTCATCTTTCAAGAAACCCTGATCAGTGCGTATTACAAGTGAATGGAGCGACACTGAAGCAGGTAGTGAAGTTCAAGTATCTTGGGGTTGCATTTACGAGTGACGGAAGGCAAGAAGAAGAACTGGATACTAGGGTAATGACTACAGAAAAAAAAAATTAGCCTGCTATAGAATTGGATGAGTTTTTTATTATGCATGAAGAATTTCAAAACAATTTTTGAAAATTTTACAAAAAGTTCCCCCACCAACCCAATTTTCTGATCCCACTTGCCCAAAATTTTGGGTTTTTTGGTTTGTGGTGCACAACAGCGACAATTTGCAAGCTTAAACACCCTTTAGGTGTTTGGGCCTTATAACTACACACAGTTTGAAAAAAATTTGAACGGAATTGAGCAATAGGTTCAAAAGTTATGAGCAATAAAGTGCTAAACTTGTGAAATGCTGCCTCTAGCGGCAGAAATGCAAAAAGTATTACAATTGGCTTATTATAGTGTGAAATTGATGTCAAATTCTATTTTTCATGGTATAATTTGTTTAAAGCAAGTATTTCATGAATTGTTGTGACTACAAAGGAAAACATCACTGTTCTAATAATGAGATGTTGAAAAATAAACTTGAAATATTTTTAAAATTTAAATTAAACGTAATCATACATGCTAAACAGTAGCAATTGGTGTTGATGGCGGATTGCTTTAAAAAGACGACCGGTTGGGTTCAGACACGTGGCTAGCGACAAACCTCAGGGTTCATTATTAAAGGGGGGTTGCAACATATAACCGGTATTCGTAGCTTTATTTTACATGCGGAGTTATGAAAAAGAATAAAAATTCTGAAAATTTTTGTTAAAACTTTATTTAAAAAAAATTTTTTTCTTACTCCACGGAGGCTCCCATAGACATGGGCCCCCAGGTGCAACAAATTTCTGCAAAAAAGCAAACGACAAAAATGGGAAAAGTCTTCACCTAAAAACAAAAATGATACAAATAAAAGCATTGAGTTTTTGGTGAAGACGTTCTTTGGTTTGGTTTTCACCATTATCTGGCAGAAAAAAAAGCATAAAATTTACGGTAAAAACGTTTTATTTTCTCAACCAAATTTAATAGAAAAATGCCGCAATTTAATGGTGAAGCTTGCTCCCTTTGACTAAAACCACTAGTTGCGCCATTGCCTAGGAGGCTAAAGCATTTCCAGGAAGGGTCTTGGCCCAGCCGGCTCCCCTTTGGCTACAGCCTTGAGTAGAATATATCTGAAGCTGCATTCACACAAGCGACTTTTAGCTGCGAGAATCGGCATTTTGCCTTTTTTCTTTCTCAAATCGATAAAGAAAGAAACAAGAGCAATTGAGGAAGAATTAAAAGGCAAAATACCGATTCTAACAGCTGAAAGCAGTAGCGTAGCCATATGGGGTGGGGGATTTGGCCTACCCATTGGCATGCAAAGTATGCAAAATACCCTGTTTTTATTACTTTTTGAGACCAATTTTTGCACTAAAAGCGAAAATATCCCCCCCCCCCATTGGCATTAGCAATGAGAATGTGACTACTTTGACTCTGGACTTGAAGAGAATTCGGTCGCAAAACTCGATCCCAACCTGGACGAAGACCTTTTGTTTTGGTCTTCACCTAACTTTGGGCAAAAAACTGGACTAAATCCAAGTGAAGGCTTTCTTCACCTAATTTCGGGCAAAAAAACGTTCCAATTCCAACTATAAACTGTTTAAGTTTGGTTTCACACCTCTGAACACCCCCTTCCATTGCAAATTCCTGGCTAGGCACCTGGCTAAAAGTCGCCCATGTGAATGCAGCTTGAGAGTAATCCCTTCGTCATCCCAAGCTAAAAGAATTATCATGACTGTTAACATCATTCAAAAGAAAGCTCATCGTACAATTCAGTTTTCTTGAAGAGTTGTAAGTGTGGTTCTACATGCAACAATATTTTTGTAAAAAATCAGTCGCTCGGCAAAAATTGTCACTTTTTAATGCTTTTTTTTGTGCTAAAATTTAACTAAATGCTAGGCTAAAGTAAGTGCTTTTGAGGTCTGCTAGTGACAAAGTTTAAATTTCTTTTTTTTGCTTTTGATTGCGTGCTGCAGCGTATTTTGATTGAATTTTCAAGAGAAGAGGGAGAACAAATTTAGTGTGATGTTGCTCAACTTCGCTTAGATGTGGGTCTAGTTGCTAATCTGCGTACTTCAAATATTAAAAATCGTTGTACTGTACTTTCCAAAAAAGGAAACTTGATGCTTTTGATTAGATTACCTACTAGCATTGAAGTTTGGGTATAGTTTATGATGGTGTTTTTGTGAGGAAGAAAAACAATGTAGTACGGTAGTTCACAACAATCTGCCTTAATATCCTTGATAGTTTGAAGGTGTTTGAAGTACCTTTGTGCACAAATTTGAAAAATGATCGATGGTTTAGTATTCTGCAGTAAACTTTTGTGAACACGATTGCAATGACATAATCAAAAATAGGAGTTTTACAACTCAAAATTGGAATTTGAAACTATCATAAGCTTTAACAAGTTAAAAGTATGTCAACCTAAGCACAAAAAATCATTTATATTGCTTTTAAATGACAAAAATTTTACTGAAATGCTTGCTTTAATTGTTTCCTAACCATTAAAATAAAATTTGACATCAATTTCACACTATAATAAGCCAATTATAGTACTTTTTGCATTTCTGCCGCTAGAGGCAGCATTTCACAAGTTTAGCACTTTATTGCTCATAACTTTTGAACCTATTGCTCAATTCCGTTCAAATTTTTTTCAAACTGTGTGTAGTTATAAGGCCCAAACACCTAAAGGGTGTTTAAGCTTGCAAATTGTCGCTGTTGTGCACCACAAATCAAAAAACCCAAAATTTTGGGCAAGTGGGATCAGAAAATTGGGTTGGTGGGGGAACTTTTTGTAAAATTTTCAAAAATTGTTTTGAAATTCTTCATGCATAATAAAAAACTCATCTCATGCCATAGCAGGCAATTCAAAATTCTGCAAAAAAAATTTTAGTCATTGCCCTACTGGATACCCGAGTAGGCAAGGCTAGTGCAGTAATGCTAGCTTTGCACTACTCGGTTGTCATGAAACGAGGATTGTTGAAAAAGGCAAAGCTCTCAATTTTCAAAGCAGTTTTTGTCCCCATTCTCACTTATGGTCATGAATCTTGGGTAATGACCGAAAGAATGCGATCACAAGTGCAAGCGTCCGAAATGAGGTTTTTACGAAGAATCGAAGGAGTTACACCGTTTAACAAGGTGCGTAGCTCTGAAATTCGAAAATCTCTTAACATCGAGCCGTTACTTCTCCGAATTGAAAGATCTCAGCTTAGATGGTTTGGTCATGTAAGCAGAATGCCTCAGGAAAGACTCCCCAAACAAGCTTTACATGCCAAAGCAAATGGGAGAAGACCAGTCGGACGACCTAGAACTAGATGGACCGATTACATTGAGGATCTTGGATGGAATCGCTTGGGACTTCGCTCAAGCGAAATGATGGAGGTGATGGAAGACCGAGAGGTGTGGCGGCTCAATCTTGAGCTACTGCCCCCGCAACCCTCACGGAAAAGCGGGCAATGAAGAAAGAAGAAGAAGAAGGTACAAACCATAGGTGGGCACAAGTCTGTTAATCGTTAATCCGTAAATAACGAAAATAACTTTTTCATTAACTCGTTAATCCGTTAAAAAGTTTCTTCATGTTAACGGACTAAATTAACTTCCGTTAAGTTTTGTTAACGGACTAAATTAACTTCCGTTTAGTTCAGTTAACTTCCGCTAAGGTTTTTATCGTTAATATCTTGCATCATTCATTCATCGTACTGGTACAAACTAGTTTGCACTGGTAACACTTGTTGCGTATTAGCACGAGTTTTATAGAAGAGAGCGAAGAAAGGAGCTCTTTTTGTGGCAAATAATGAGCTGCAGCCTCATAGGTCTATTAATTATTGTTGTTCACAATTTCCAACGATTTTCCGATCGCAGCTTCGTTAGTGCATTTGAACTTATTTTTGTCTTGAAATTAGATTAGACTGTAAAATGTAACTTCCAAAACACAAAAAGATCACCATAGCAACAAATATTTCCTTACAATCTGCTCAACAGCGTCAATATGTGTTCTAGAAGCGAGTGAATCAAAAGAAATGTAAACTACATGCAAAATGTTAACGAATTAACGGACTTTATTAACTTCCGTTAATTAAAGCAGAAAATAACGGAATAACGTTAACGGAGGTGTGAAGTTTGTTAACGGACTGGTAGTTAACGAAGCTAACGTTTTGCATTAACTTGCCCACCTATGGTACAAACCAGTTGGCACTGGTAACACTTGTTGCGTATTAGCACGAGCTTAATAGAAGAAAGAGAAGAAAGGAGCTCTTTTTTGTGGCAAATAATGAGCTGCATCCTCATAGGTCTATTTATTATTGCTGTTCGCAATTTCCAAAGATTTACCAATCGCTGCTTTATTAATGCATTTGAACTTATTTTTGTTTTGAAATTAGATTAGACTGTAAAATGTAACTTCCAAAACACAAAAAAACCACCATAGCAAAAAATTTTTGCTTACAATCAGCTCAACAACGTCAATACGTGCTCTAAAAGCGAGTGAACATAAAGAAATGTAAACTACACGCAAAATATTAACGAATTAACGGAGTTCCGTTAATTAAAGCTGAAAATAACGGATTAACGTTAACAGAAGTGTGAAGTTTGTTAACGGACTAGTGGTTAACGAAGCTAACGTTTTGCATTAACTTGCCCACCTATGATTAAATGTTAATTGAATATAGCATCAAATCGCAAAAGCTCTCAAAAAATGGTGTGGGTAATCATGTTTGGAATAGAGGACTTTGAAAGCTTATTTGTGATTGAAAGAAGCAAACGGTATACGAGATGTCGCTATTAAATAACAAGACTGGTGACATAAAGCAATTTTATTGAAGGAAAAAAGGTCGTTTTATTTTGTTTCCCCTTTGATGTATTCTCCCTTAGCATCAACACAGCGTTTCATTCGGATTTTCATAAAAAAAAAAGAACACGACAACACCCTTAACTTAAAAAAAAACAATTAACATTGCCTTAAATTTTGATTTGCTTTATTTTGCTTTTTTATTTCGTGGTGAGTTTGCAGTTTTCCAATGCATGAACTGCCTCTTTGTCTCTGGGTGGTACTGAAAAATTCATCTCTCATCGCAGGTACAGTAATCATACTGTCTAAAAATTTAGGGTTTTCTTCAATTTGTTTTGAAATGTCAGCGCAAATCTCTTCGCGTTTTTCTTTTTGATCGCTAGTTAAAAGCTTTGAAACAATTTGTCCACAGACCTTTGTCATATGCAGATTTTCATGCAGTACTTGCCACACTCTTTCTTTGTCAATAGACATCCTCTCTGCTATCAGTCGAATACTAAGCCGACGATCTTCGCAGACAATTTCTTCAATTTCTCGGTTATTGTTAGTTGTTTTTTGATATGGTTGGGTGTTGTGAACGTTCATCATCTTCAACATCAGTCCGGCCTTCATGAAATCTTTTGTGCCATTTAAAAACGCGGGTTCTTGACATGCATTCTTTGCCGTAAACTTCCATCAAAGCTTGAATTTTACCAAAAATTTCAAGTCAATTCTTTGCTCAGTTTCAGAGTTAAACATTTTTCTGCGGCTGCAACAGAACTTCTTGCAACAATGAGCAATTCGCTGCTTCTGCAAGCCAAGGTTTTTTCCGACGCGCAAAAAAAACTTGCACTTACTTTCAACGTCAAGGTACCTAATTTGTTTAAAATATAACAGTAATTTTGCGTGTAACTTGTCAGAAAATTGTCGCCTGCAGTTGTGCGCCTTCTTAACATCCCACTCACAGAAAAAAAAACGTATTTGTTTATGTTTTTGCGAAAAATTTTGAGCTGTTACAACTTAAAAATTTCTTTTTCTAAACTTGTAAAAGTACTCGTACTCGAACTTTTTTACGGTACTCGTACTCGAGTACATTTTTCAATATCAGTTCTCGAAGTTTTTTGAGGTACTCGAACTCGTACTCAGAAGTTGAGTACTCGACTCCATCACTGCTTATAGCCTAAATTGAGAAAGCTGTTTCGTTGAACGCAAAAGCTGTCGCGAACGCCGCCTAAAATTTCACTTCGAAGGCAATCTACGCAGTTTTCCGCGCGAACTAAAGTTCGTTCGTATTCGCGTTCGCGCTATATAAATGAGTCGACCTTTCTTCTGCGAACGCCGCCTTCGTGTTTGCGCCGCTTTCCGCGTTTGCGCTGTGCATAAACGAGCCTTAAACGCAGCCATTGCATGTTTAAATACAGAATTGTAGTTTATGGTTGATTGGTTGAAGCGCTCTCTAAGCGAAATTCTGGCTGCAAGCCTGCAATCTTCGTCGAAAAAGGACGCTGTTAGAGCTCTCTTGGCGACGCTGCCGACTAGGACAAAAATATAAGTGTAACCCGAGTTCGGACAAAAATGTGACGTTATGAATAGCGAAGAATTTGTCTAATTCGTCACCCCAAGAGGATTAGAAAAAAGTGACGAACTAGGCAAAATGACGAATTTCGCAAACAGGTAAAAACTCTGTAACGGCTTGTTTACGTGGCGCTTACATTGATTTTCTGTAATTACGCTTTGGCAATAATCATGAAATAAAACGCAGAAACCGCAATTATACCATTAACTCTTAATTATAACTGTTCAAACCGTAGTTGCTCTTTTTTTACACTTAATCTCCATAATTAGTTAATTTCTGTAATCCATTTAAACTCATCTAAACTCTCAGCTGGTAGTTAATATTCTATAGTTCAAACACGCCTCGCACTTCATCCTTTTGTGTTGCTGCAGCGAGATTTCCCTGAAGACGATTAATTGGACAAGGACTCTTTGTTTGTTTGAGATCTCACTCGAGTTGAACTAACCATAGAGACTGCGTGAATCTATCCATCTTGCAATAACAAACAAAGTTGTGAATATCCCTTAAACATTGAAACGAATCTGCAAATGACGAACAAGCCGAATAAAAAGCTTCTCGGAGATACAAAGAGGTGATAAATTAGATGATGGCAAATTAGACGAACTGGAATGGATGCAAAACATAGGAATTTTGCAGGTACCGACAAAAATATGACGAATTAAGGGAACTGAAGAATTAAACAATGACAAATTAGAAGATTCTACTCTACCTATAAAAGAAAAAAGTAACCAAAGTTTACTATTTGTTAAAAGTGCTATTAAGTGCTTTTGTCTAAAAAAATATCCAAGCATTTTTTCAAGCCGCGTGATGAACTAAAACCCAATGATGAACACTGGACGCACAGCATAAAATACTAATGCACATTAGGCTTGCGCGCCGGCATGGTTTTCCTCCCTTATGCAGCATTATCCTTTGGGATTGCTTTAAAGTACTGGACAACGTGGTCGTATAAAAATCACCCTATTAATTACTCCTTTTTTTGACTGGTTTAAAATTTTAGAACCATTTGAGACTAAAAAACATTGTTTATTTATCTCAGCTACAACACATCTTGCTTTGAACGATTAACTGTTTCTTATGTTGTAACATTTCATTCTTCATAAGCAAAACAAGTAAATGCAATTTTCAACACAAAATTTAAAATTTCGCGCAACAAATCAAAGATATTTTTGTAAAACGTTAAGCTATCTAAAACGAAACTTGCAGGATAATTAGTAAACGATATAGAGCAAGAATGGGAACAGAATTTTAATAATGGGCTCTTGGCGCGAACAAACCGCCATATAATATATACAGTGAATTAAAACTTGTGTATGTAGAAAAATTCCCACTTCTGTATATTTTCAACAATATTACTTTGTGACGTCATAATTATATGATCTCACAAATACAGTGAATTAAGCCTAAGCTTCAACGGTCTAAACGAGGATAATTTTGATTTTATATACGATAACTACAAAACGAGCTAAAGCGAGGTATATCTCAAGTTTGCACAGGCAAAAATACTGTCTTTTTATGTTTAGGGCCGTAAAAAAGGTGGAAGGAAATAATGCCGTCTCGCTGAGAAAACACCCTTAAAATTTCAAAACAATTACTTTTATTTCGGTTCGCAAAACATTTACATCCGCTCACGATGTTTACCAAGCTTTACTTCACCTCTCAAAAAATGCGGACCTCGTCACTATTAAGTGAAGTTAGTGTATAATATTTATACAGTGCTAATAGTAATTAAAGCCTCGCTAGGAATTGTCATGCTTGACTATAGTTAAAAGCAGATTTACGAAATTAGAAAGTAATTTCAATATTTGTACAAAAGTTGCGGAATTGTGGACTAAAATTAAAAATAATCCGCCACCGAAAGTCCGCAATTTAAACTGCTAAAGTCCGCAAGTCCGCAAATCCGCAATTTTATTCGTTAGTCCGCGATTGTGGACTTGCCTACCTCTGATAAATACGATGTAAAAATAAGCGATACTGTGCTAGAAAGGCATACGTCCAATAGCACTACGCCGCGACCTGCGTCATTTTCAACAAAAAAACTTTTTTGATTGGCTAGAGGTCTAACGTAAGCAGTTAGCCAAGCGTTTCTACCGGATGTAAAACTTGCAAAGCAATTTGTAATTATTACACCTCTAAAAAATTAATAAAATACTCAAAAAGTTACAATTTTGGAAAGTACTAAACTTGGATACAGCCAATTTTACTCGAAAAGGGAAACGATATATTTGATGCTTTAGACAATTTACGAAATGCGCTGCAAATAACTGAAAATGTTTCTTCCAATATCTACTCTGATGCAGAAGTTTTAAAAATTTTGAAGCTTTACTGTGATTGTTTGATTAAAGCAAAATCACCAAAGGCGTTAGAATTTTGTAAAAGGCTATTACTAATGCAAGAAAAAAGGTCTTCAAATATTGAACTTGAAAAAGACATAGTTGAAACCTTAGATTTAATCTGTCGTTTCCTGATAGCCTTAAAACGTCCCCGCGAAAGTCGTTGCGCAAGATAATACTTGCAACGAGAATTGCGTTATCGAATGTACCAGTACGATGGCAATTGGTTTTGTTGTGCAATCATTGACATAACAACAGCTTCTCGGTGCATTAACTCGACTCGCACAATATAAAGCATTTCTTGATGCCGAAGACGCTGTCGAAGCAAAAAAACGTCTCCACTTCAGCAATTTCTTGTTTAGGTCCTTGCTCTTACTTGTTTTTTTTTGTGTATGTTTATATGCTTATTTGTAATGATTTGTTTCGTAGTGCTTACTATTATAAATGTCAGTCAATAGCTGTTAACTTGTTACTTTTTTACCCGTCACTATAACTTAGCTACTTTTTTCAAATGCGACAAAATTTGTAACTAGATCTACTTTAACATCTAAAAGTTACAGTTTCTTTTTAGGTTGTATGCTTTGTACTCAAAAGTCAGAGGTGTAAAGTAACAAAATGCTTTGAATATTGAAGCAGGGGGGTATTTAGGGGGGGGCATTGGGCCATGGCCCCCCCTTTGGGTCGCCAGGATAGTAATATTAGCATAGAATAGTATGCAAGATTGCGGCATTGACAAAAGCTTCGAGCACACAAAGGAGAGGCGAAGACATTTCTTTTTAGCCTACAATCAAATTTGGGCAAAAAATCGGGCTTAATTTGGGTGAAGACCTTTTTTGTTTGGTCTTCACCTAATTTTGGGCTAAAAAACGGACTAAATTTGAGTGAAGACCTGTTTTTTTGTTGTTTTTTGGTCTTCAACTGATTTTGGACAGGAAAATGGTACTGATTTTGGGTGAAAAAATTTTCATTCTGATCTTCATTCTTCTTAAATTTTCTGAATTTCCTGCCCCCCCCCCCTTTTCAAAATCCTGCGTACGCTACTGTACTCAAGTATAGTTTTTTCCGTCACGAGTTCTTTTATAAGTATAGTATTTTTGTGGCTACTTTTACTTGCTTAATTTTAACGGAGTGATTTAAGCTTTTGTACATAGGAACTAAAATCATAACTCCTAACAATAATTCCATATACAGAAATGTCTCATGTTGGAGACGTGTTGAGCAAACCGGTGCAACGCAAGTGTATCACACTCGGGGTAAGGGAGCAAGAGTTCCCAACCACCGGCGACCATGAGAGTATGGGGGCATAGCCAGTGCTGCCGTCCTAACCAAAGAGGTTAGTAGGCACTAGGTCAAATTGCGCCCCAAAAAATTGGTGAATATCGCAAAGACAAGTCTTGGTCCTGCCGGATATTTCGACAACGTTTCACCGGAAAATAGGTGAAGACAAAAAAAGTCATCACCTGATAGTGGGATACAAAAACAGTTATTTTGGTAATTTTTGCTGGAGCTGAAAGCTTGCTGATGCATTTTCAAAGCAATGCCACAAGCGACTAGCCCATTGCGCAAACTGTCTTTAATAGCTTGGTCTTATTCATACCGAAGTGCATTTTGAATGATTGTTTTACCACCCATCGGCCGAGCTCCAGACCGCACATATCGCTGTACGCGACTTCGCAAGTATAACATCGTTACTCTGGCCAAAATTTGTTGGTGCCTGTGAAAATGTTTGCTTTGTAACCCTCACGTCTTTGCTACTATCCTAAGTAAATCCACTCTTGATGGTAAAACATACTAGCAAGTCAGTTATAGAACTTGTCACTTGGCTGTGATCAGTTTACAGGTATTGGTTAGCGTTATCAGCTACAGTAACCACAAAAAATTGAATTAGCAGAGTTTAAATTCCCGGTTTCATTCGATTACAGGTTGTGCGACCGAGCGGGCCTACCGCGTATTGGGCCGTCACTTTTTGACCAGACTTTGCAGCTGCAGATATAGCTGAAGCTGTAATAATAATTAAACTACTTGTTGCGCAATGCAATGCAAGATTGCATAATACATGTGCAGATAATCATGGCAAGACAAGTCATTAGGGATAGGGCTCTTCCATTGAATTTTCTGACGGCCCCCTTTTATTAGGCCACCACTGACCTGTACACCATCAATCGCACACCCGTCGCCATAGAGTTGTGCCAACTTGAGCTGTTGCCATGGTAGAGCTTCAGTCAATTTTACGGTATATAACCAACAATACATTTCGTAACCAAGACAAACAATAGAGAGCTTGTGACCACTGTTTCGTTGAGCAAAACAAAAAAAAGTGTAAAACAGAGCGTAAGATATAACTATAAACAGTTTGAGGTAACGTGGCAAAGAACAGCTAAAATAAAAAATGATTAAATCTGAGCTTTAATCTAAAACAGTAACGATGCAGGAAAGAAAGTTTTAACGGTGAAATAAAAACTATGTAAATTTAGCCAAGGTCGTCAGTCTCGAGACCAAGCTGTTCTCCAGCCTTGATCATGGCGTCGATACCAAACCATTGTAGTTTTGGTCTCGTATGTAGCTCAAAAATGGTCTCGATACCACGTGATTTTTTGTAAGTTGAACAAATTAGCTGCTTTCACGAAGAGTGGAGTGTTCTCTGACTAGCCGTTTATTTTTATTTTATTGCAATTTAGTTTTCAAATGCCAGTAGGTTTTGAAACATGTTAATACTGTAATTTCATAGTCTTTCGTTTAAAATTCTTGAATTGTCAGCATAATTTATTTTAAAGTCATCGTCTTAAAGATGAACAGAGATGGCTACTGTCTCGAAGACCTCACGGTCCTTCGTATAGCTTCTCTGTCGCTGCTCTCGTGATATTTATTTTACCCGCAGGGTTGTTTGATTTTTTATTTGTGCAGTGCTGTGAAGTTAATTTGAAACTTCCATATACCAAGTCAATTTTGCTTCATAAAAGTTTTTCAGTAGAACAAAACGTAAGAAAAGACAAACTATTCTTGTTTGCAATAATGATTAGCTCCAATGCTTTGCTAATCCTTTAAGAAAATGGATTTGCTAGAAATTAAACTGAGACCACCGTAGCGCAATTAACTTGGGAAACAGCATTTTGATGATAGACATGCGTAGCGAAAAATGAAAATCTTTTCTTTCAAAATGCTGCATGCGGTTAAGTGAAAAAGTATAATATTATTTTAAAGATTTGCAGCCCCCCATTGTATAAATTGCATGATTCTACATAAGGTATTTTGCTTTTTGTGATTCTACATTTTGCAAAAGATAAAACAGTTTTTTTTGAAGATAGATGAAAAACAATCAGTTTAACGGTTAATTCACCAAAAATAAAAGATTTGTATTTAAATTTAACAACATTACAAGTTTAATTCGGGCCTGCAACGCGTCTGAGTGATAAATGCTATAAAAACATAATCAAACTTCTTTTGTTTTTGAAAAGAAACATAAAGATTTAACAAGTTACAGTAGCCGATAACTTAAGTGAACTGAAGACAAGAAAATGGCACTCGCTTATATAACCATTGATGGGCAAGTTAATGCAAAACGTTAGCTTCATTAACCATTAGTCCGTTAACAAAATTCATACCTCCGTTAACGTTAATCCGTTATTTTCTGCTTTAATTAACGGAAGTTAATAAAGTCTGTTAATTTGTTACTATTTTGCGTGGAATCTGCATTTCTTTTTATTCACTCGCTTTTAGAACACATATTGACGCTGTTGAGCTGATTGTAAGGAAATATTTGTTGCTATGGTGGTCTTTTTGTGTTTTGGAAGTTACATTTTACAGTCTAATCTATCTCTTCAACGTAAAAGTAGGTTCAAATGCACTAACGAAGCTGCGACCGGAAAATTGTTGGAAATTCCGAACAGCGACAAGTAGATCTGTGAGGCTGCAGCTTATTATTTGGCACAGAAAAGAGCTCCTTTTTTCTCTTTCTTCTATAAAACTCGTGATAATACGCATCAAGTGTTACCAGTGCCAACTGGTTTGTACTGGTACGATAAATGAATGATGCAAGATATTAACAATGAAAACCTTAGCGGAAGTTAACAGAACTTAACGGAAGTTAATTCAGTCCGTTAAGATGAAAAAATTTTTAACGGATTAACGAGTTAATGACAAAGTTAGCTTCGTTATTAACGGCTTAACAATTAACGGACTTGTGCCCACCTATGTATATAACAAAATACACCGCGAAATAATGAAACCAAAACGGAAAGGACCTGAAGCAAAAAAAGTAATACTATTTTTGCTAAGCAACGCAAAAGTATATTGAAAGCACTGTTTAAAAGTTAACGCAAGCGTTTACGAGGTCACAATAGCAGCAAGTGAAACGCCCGTAAAGCTTGGGTTTGAATCCCTAGTGCGCAACGTAAAATGAAATAACACAATAAAGCTAACTTTACAACACTGATTAAAAACTTACTTCATATTTAAGCATCAAAACGATTATTAGCTTGTTACATTATTGTTAGTATTGCATCATAATTTATGAAGAAGTTGTTTTTCTTGTCGCAGCATACTACCGTGTTTTCCCGAAAATAAGACAGGGTTTTATATTAATTTTCTTTCGAAAAATAACACAGGGCTTATTTTAGGGGGATATCATTAATTTTCATTTATCAAAAATAAAGTTGCAAAGTAAAAAATTACGAGATTTTCAAATACACAAAATATGAAAACCGATATCCGTTTACTTATAAATAACACATTTTTATCTAAACACAGATGTTCATAGATTGAATAGTGGCGTGATCTTCATGTCATCTCAGGTCATTTAACTTTTTCCTCTCCCACAACTTTTAAATCAATGGTGGGAATATGATCATTATTCAGCTAATCTATTCTTTAACTAGCACTACTTTTATCCTAAATTCCCACAATAACTTTTCAAGCAATACAAACACACTCGAGAACAAAATAATTCGCTCTCTCGCAGGCGCGTAGCCAGGATTTGGAAAAGGGGGGGCTATTTTGAAAGAGTGAGAAGTGTGGAAACGACCTTGACTCGAATTTTCATTGACCTTAAATCAGTTTCAGACGGTTTGTCAAAATTTGAGACGAAATATTTCGAAAAGATCGAAAATTAAAACGTTTTTTCCGCCCAAAATCAAGTGATCTCCAAAAAAAAAAAAAAAAAAAAAAGGTCATCGCCAAAATTCAGAGTGATTTTTCGGCCGAAATCCAAAATTCTAACGTTTTTTCCGCCCAAAATCAAGTGATCTCCAAAAAAAAAAAAAAGGTCATCGCCAAAATTCAGAGTGATTTTTCGGCCGAAATCCAAAATTCTAACGTTTTTTCCGCCCAAAATCAAGTGATCTCCAAAAAAAAAAAAAAAAAAAAAAAAAAAAAAAAAAGGTCTTCGCCAAAATTCAAGGCGATTTTTCTTCCAAAATTTCGCAAGTTCAAACGTTTCAGGGGGGGCTCTTTTCGCATGGGGGGGGCTATTTTCAATTTTTCACACAAAATCGGCCTCAAAAGCACAAAAAACATGCGATTTTGCATACTTCACAAGCCAATGGGGGGGGCTCGAGCCCCCCCCGCCCCCCCCCTGGCTACGCTACTGCTCTCTCGCCTAGTTTCTATTTTTAGGGTAGGGCTTATATTAAAATCATTTTTAAAATTCAGGCTAGGTCTTGTTTCGGGGAAACACGGTAGAGGAAAAGAGCAATTTACCGTGTACTTTTTAATGGCACATGCGCGTTTGTGGTTTTTTATAGAGCATTCTTATGTAGTCCAGCTAAAACCAAATCTTTGCAAGTTCTTGCTGCCAGATGCTGCGTAGTCATGCCTACGTAGGCAAGGCAAGATACGAGACATCTGGCTGCAAGAGCTAGCGAACATATTTTGCGTTTAGCTGGACCGCATTAGAGTGCTACAAAAGACCACAAACGCGAATGTACCACTTGTCGTGAGGAAAAGTACACCGTAAACTCCTACCAGATTTTAAAAAGATGCTATACGGAGCATGAAACTAAAATCCAAGAAGCAATTTTGATTAAAAAACTAAATCCTAAGTTAAATAAGCAACTTTATGCTAAAGGTGCCTCTTTTTTGCTTAGTATTTTCTAAGTTGCCAAAATTTCTGTAACGTCATAATATCATACAGTTAGTTCTTGTTTTGATTTGACTTGATTTTCTCTTTATTTCACTGCACCTTGACTAACCCATTAATAGTTATTCTAACTGCATTGGTTTATTTCAACCTAAAAAGTTTATGCTGTTGGTTGTTTGACTGTAATTTTAATATGATGGCTATTCTTCAAAACTGGAAATGCGTCATTATTTTGTTAGATAATTTTAAGTATTTTCTCATATAATGTACGTTATCAGTCAGTTATACGTAATTTATGTCCTTCTATTTTCCTTTGCAAATGCTTATGTATTATTGCTTATAATATCCTGATGAGGGTTTGATTGTTTTAAGCCGAAAACGTTCGATATGTTTTGTTTTTAATAAAAATGTTGAATCCAAAAAGTTTCTGCTTATTGCTTTAATATGAAAAAAATAATAGACGATTGAAAATTTGTGCCTAATCGCTAGCTGATGCCACATCCTACACGCAGGGGTGCCGAAACCCGGGGGGGATGGGGGATATATCCCCCCCAATAATTTGAGTATGGTTTTCATCTGCATCCCCTCCAATAATTTGACTCTGGTATGCATCTGAGCGCAGATCTCCACTTGAATTCGGGGAAAAAAAGTGTTCCATTTCTGGTGAAGACCTTTTTTTTTTGGTCTTCACCTGAATTTGGGGAAAAAAAGTGTTCCATTTTTTGGTCTTCACTTAATTTGCTCACCTGAAATAAATCATGGTTGAGGTTTATCCCCCCCAATGTTGAAAATAGGGCAAAATTGGGCTAAAATTGCAAATTATCCCCCCAATGCTCAACAAAGATTTGCACCCCTGCCTACACGAGCAGTTACTTCATCGAGAGAAGATTTTAAGGCCGAAGCAGAGCAAATTGATAATATCTATCAGATTGAATATTTTTATCGAAGCCCTCACGTGGTATACTGTAATATGTAAAGGCATTCAAACGAACTTGAAAATGTTAAAAGCAGGTCGTTTGATGAAATAATAATTCGATACTGTAAGTTCAATCCTGCTGTTCGACATGCATTTCTAATTGCTTTAACTTTGCCATTTTGTACTGCGGAGGGCTCTTTGCTCCGAACAACCTTTGGGGAAGATCGCACCGGATCGCACTAGTGGACTGCGTGTGATTAGCGTGCACAAAAATAACGACAATTTCCAGAATAACGACGACTTAAACCAAAGAACGACTAAGCTGTTAATTGACGATTCGAAAATGGCAGTTGATAGTTTCGTTAGCTTCTTGAATTGCAGATAGCAGCACACCAATTTTAAATTAAGAACTTCTACTTAAGATTGAAAACAAAAACCAATTCTTCCCGAACAAAATCGCTCCAATAAAACTTATCGCAATCGACCAATTCAGATCGCACACTACTTGTCGCGATCGATCAATCCAAATCGCACACTACTTATTGCGATCGACTAATTCAGATCACACAATTATAGCAATCACAGATACACAACCTCGACTAGACTGCCTACGAAACTAATATTTAGAATTATTAGAATCCTCCAATTATTAGAATATTAGAACAGAATATGGAATAGAACAACCCGACTATTTATACCTGTGCGGCGGCAAAAGCTATCGAATATCCCATAAAACTCGTTATTATGTCACCATAGAAAAAGTATACGAGCTTACGATAACAAATTGCAACTTAATTATGACGTCACCAAATTCAAGTCTAAATATAGCAAATAAAAGTCATAAACAAACAAGTATCCCGGTGACTGTAGAAGATCGTAGAACATACCGGAAAAGAACTGTCTTGAACTTTCTAAATCAAAAAGGCGGCAAAACTAGTAAACCAGTCACGAATGCATTTAAGCACAGCAACCAATTGTAAGTCAGGCATTCAAAATTATTATATGTGACATGTAATCTTTTTAGATTTCCTTGCAAGCACTAAAAACAAAATGCCGCAAGTTGGATAATTAGTAGTAGTTAAACGAGAGTATACTGTGCTAGTATCAAAAGTCAATAGATGAAACTGCAAAAAAAAAAGTAAACCAGAAAAGCAATTTCAATGACTCTCTTGAAAAAGTTTCCAGAAAACGTTTAGTGATCCGTGAACTCGGCATTAATTTTATTCATTTTGTAGCTGCAAAGAGTTTTTCATACGGCTTAATAAAATGCAATTCGATCTTAACGAAATTGAACGCAATCTATCAATGAACAGACTGTCAAACGAAAATGACAAAGAATTTCAACTTGCTGAAAAGTTGAAACGAACCTGTAGTAGCGATGGAAGAGAGTTAGATGTTTGCAAATCTGCCGTCATATTTCATGACTGGGCAAAGGAATATCAACAGTTGTATCAAAGTCAAAAAGAAAACCAGCTGCAAAATCAAAATTGGAATTCTGAAATTTTGTTCTGTCTAATCAAAAGTGCAGCTTTCTACAATGCAGCTCTTGTCAGAAAACCTTCTAGTGTAGAAACTATCGAAAAAGATTTACAAAAGCTTTGTAAATTGATTTTGAATGAAGCTAATAGAGAGTATCAGCAAATGGATTTGATTGACAAATCTAAAGAAATAAAAAATATAATTACTCAATGGCGAAAAAAGATAGAACGTGAGCTATATGAAATGGAACAACTCCAGGAATTTGACGCAACAACAATGAATGCAGAACAATCGCACGAAAATCTATAGAATTTCGAAAAAAAAGAAAGTGGATTTCATGGAACAAATGCAAGAGAAAATTGCTGATGACTACATTGGCATAATGGCAGTTATCGCAGCATACTGTGAAGATGTGATGGGCTCTGCTCCGTATGAGTTTGCTATTGTAGGAATGGGATCTCTTGCTAGGAGAGAAATTACACCTTTTTCGGATTTTGAGCACATTATTTTGCTCTCAAACTCGGCTCTTGAAGACGAAAGCTACGAAAAAAATCTTAACTACTACCGTTGGTTTTCTCTCATTTTTCAAACTGTTTTAATCAACTTGCAAGAAACTATCATACCAAGTATTGATGTTTTTCATTTGAACAATGAATTGTCTTGGTATGGCAATTGGTTCTACGATGATATCACCATTCGAGGTATGTCGTTTGATGGAATGATGATGCACGCGTGCAAGTTTCCGTTGGGCAGGCAACAACTAACCAAAGACAAGCCTTGGAAAACAGAACTGATCAAACCTGTGGACAAAATGTTGAACTACCTCAGTAGCGAAGAAGACGTCAAGAACGGATATCATTTGAAAGATATATTAACCAAAACCTGCTTTGTTTACAAAAGCAAGTATTTGTTTGCCGATTTTTCCAAAAAAGTGAATAACACCTTGCAGCAATATAGTAAAGACGAAAGAGCGCAACAGGTCAAAAAACAAGTGCAAGAAGATTTAGAAAATTTTTTCACAGGATCAAACATTTCAAAACTCAAGACCAAAAACACAATCAATGTAAAAAAAGATGTCTATCGAAGCACCACATTGTTTGTATCAGCTTTGGGAAGAATCCATAACATTCATGCCTCTTCGTCTTTTGATGTAATCACTGATTTAGCAAACAGACAGATTATAAGTAGTTTTGCAGAGCATAACCTCAAATATGCTGTGGCTCTGGCATGTGAAATCCGACTCAAATGGTACATGAAAAATAAGCAACAATGTGATACCATTAACAGTGATCTAGACAAACAAACAAACGCCATCTCAAAGCTTACTGATATTGCTGGAAAACAAAATTTAATTAAGTACTTTCAAATTGCATATTCAGTTCAATGCGATATTGCAGAGCGCATGAATCTTCAAAAAAGATATTTGTGCACAAATCCATATCTGTTTAACATCAGTGTTGGAATATGTTTTGACGAATATCACACTATGGAACATTGTATGACCCTTTCTAACTGATTATACCACCATCAAAAGCATTACGACTTTGATGAAAGTTTACAAAAATTGACAGAAAGCTTTGCAGGTACAGCTGATGCAAACATTTTTGGCATAAGAGAAATGCTACGTTTCGGCATGGAGCTGTTAAGATTGGGTTTGCATGGCAATGCCCTAGAATGTTTTGAAAATGTTGCCATCATATTTCAACACAAACAAGCGCCGTTTAACGACAATTTTGGAGATTTTTTTGCACACGATGCTACAAGCATTTTCAACCGCTATCTCATGGGGACCTGCTTGACACTTGTCTGTAAAGAGGAAGAAGCATTACATACCATCGCAAAATGTATGCGCTTAGTTTCGAAGGTATTTCCTCCTAAGTCGCTTGAAGCAGAATTTTGGAAAGGACGCTGTCTATTGCAATTGCGAAAACCAAAGAAGGCTATCGAACATTTGAAAAAAGCTCTTGAATTAAAAGAGGGTTTGTTGTCTACTGGCAACTGTGATAATGAACTACTTTGTTATTTGTACTGGGTCGGTATCTGCTTTATGGAAATGGGAAATGCAGAAGGTGCTTTGGAAAAATTAGGAAGAGCGCGAGAAATCATAAAACCTAATTTATCTGATTCTCAAGGCAATGATATTGAACTTGCTAATTTGCATCGTGACGATATTCAATTGGCTAATATCTTATTTGCATGTGGAAAATGTTTATATTTACAAAATAAGCTAAATGACGCAACTGAAAGTCTCCGAGAATCGCTTGAAATTAGATTGATAAGACAAGATGAAAAACCATCAAAGCTTATGCATGGAGAAATAGCAGAAACGAAACTGTGGATTGGCAAGTGCTTGAAAGGAAAGAAAGAGTTTGGCGAAGCAATCGTCAATTTAAAGGATGCTCTGAGTAAGCAAAAAAGTTTAACACTTGATGAAGGCAATGCCATTGACATTGCTGTAACTCAATACGAACTTGGATACTGCCAACTTTACGCGAAAAAGGGAAACGATGTATTTGGTGCTTTAGACAATTTACGAAATGCGCTGCGAATAACCGAAAATGTTTCCTCCGATATCTACTCTGATGCAGAAGTTTTAAAAGTTTTGAAGCTTTATTGTGATTGTCTAATTAAAGCAAAATCACCAAAGGCATTAGAAAATTGCAAAAGGCTATTACAAATGCAAGAAAAAAGGTCTCCAAACATTGAACTTGATAAAGACATTTTTGAAACCTTAGATTTAATCTGTCGTTGCCTTATTGACTTCAAGCGTCCTTGCGAAAGTCGCAGTGCAAGCAAATACTTGCAACGGGAATTGCGTTATGGAATGTACCAATACGACGGCAAATTGCCTTGTTGCATAAAGATTGACACAGAAACAGCGTTGTTCTGCACAAACTCAACATGCACAATAAGAAGCATTTCTTGCTGCCGAAGTTTCTTATATCGAAGTAAACAAAACGTGTCCGTTTCAGCAAGAACTTGTTTAGGTCCCTGCTTTAATTTGCTTTCTTTCTGTTTGTTTATAAGCATAAGTTCAATAGTTGCTTTCGTAGTGTTTATAATTATTATTGCCACCTAGATAGCTGTAATTACGGTAGTTACTGCACTTTTTTACTTGCCACCATAACGTAGCTACTTTTTTATATGCTCCAAAATTTGTTACAAGCTTCATAGTAAAAAGTACGACATTTTTATTACAGTACGGAGTTTTACGGGAGTTGGATTTTGACAATTTCATTTCAAAACACAAAAAAGTATTTGTGTCACGGACATAGATGATACAATTCGGATTAAAGATAAGCAAAGTCGTAGCGGGAGTCTGACACTTTTTTCGAACTCGGGGTCAGGTTTTTGAAAAGTTTGGTTTTGGCAGTTTGGTGCTTCAGTGCGCCATTGCAGTCCACTGTGCTCTGCAGGCAACTACTTCAAAAAAAAAATATTCATGTCAAGCTCAGTGGTCTGAGCCAAAGTCCGTATATGGACTTTGGTCTGAGCCAGCGCAGGTGAAATATCTGCTGGTGACTTCATCTCTAGGATTCAGTTTTCGATAATTTTTTGAGTCGGAACAAGAGTTGGAGTCTTAATAGTGCAGCGCCGTTTGGTTGGTGTTCATTTCCATAATTGCTTCATCCAGATTTAAACTTTGGTGTGTGTTAGTTTATACACGTATAACTTGAACGCCATTACCAAACTTACTGTAAACGGTAAAATTTTAATTTGCAGAAAGCTCACGATTAAATTTTAGCTAATAGTCGAAATTTTTAAATCCATCAGTAATTTGCGAAATACTAGTCTGCTCTTTTATGACGTAAAACTGTAGAGCGCTTTGATTTATAGCATTTTAAAGGCGTTTTTACCGCATTCTTTTGCTCTGAAAACTGTGCGCAAATTAATTGGTCTTGTAAGCTGAGGGTTTGTGCGGTGAAATCAAAAATTACGTTTGTTTAGACGATTTTTCGGCACTCGACCTTGAGAAATTTTTTTATTATGTAAACTTCTGTTTGTCAACGTTGTCGCGTTTGTGTGTTGCGTGCACATAAACGCCGCTTTACAGTGTACCGTTTGCAAATTATTACGTCTTGTTTTCTTTCGGTGGATAATCTGCGAGTTTCACCTCTGCATGAACATCATAACTTTGATGATGTTAGCCCATTACCTATAAAAGTACTAACCCCCACCATCCAAATCACTTTTAAACATCAATCAAATAAATTAATGATTAAATTATTTTTATTTGCAAGTTTTTGTTTATTAAATTTAATTTCCTATAAAACAAGAGAAGGATAAAAAATAAAAAATGAGAAAATCTTGGTGAAGGTGGATGGGCGAAGTTCTGTATTTTTTCTCTGCCGAAAATGAACATCTACTTTGGCTGTTTTTGTGCTTTTTTGAATATATTTGAGCAGTTGTTACTGTGCTTTTCTGGATTGGACATTGAATAATGCAATCATGATCTGAGAGGGTCAGAGCAAAGGGCGTAGCCCCCCTTAACATCTTTTCCCAATAATATTTAAGCTTTTTAATTTAATATTTCAACTCTAAAGAATTTCAACTTTGGTTTCCAAAAAGTATGTCCTAAAAATGGCTAGGCCTACTTGATGTTTAGTTGTTTGAAAAGTCGTCGATGAAAATGTTCTTCGCCTCCAAGTTTATTTTTACAAAAGCGTTTTGCTTGATTGCGTGTAACTTCTATAAAAACTTCTGCATTTTGAATGCCAATTTTACGCTGTCATCGCTCAGCATTCGGTACAGTAAGCTGATACTAGAGGCGTATTAAGTCAAAGTCTTCTCGATTACCTGAAGTTATTTTTTCCAAAAATATGTAACCTGCAGTATTTTGTTTTGAAGCTCTGTTGCTAAAAGCTTGTTGTACATTGTTTATAGTAAATAAATATGCTAGTTTCCTGCCTCTGCTGCGCAGCTCCTTGTGATGCTGGAAGAGTTAAGAGAGTTTTTCTACAGCCCCAAGTCAGTTTCCCGTAGTTATTTCGGCAATTCGCTCAGCCTTTTGTTTATCATGTTATTTTGTTTGCATTTTAAGCTCAATGGTACTTCGCGCGAAAATTCGCAATCGGCAATTCACGACATGCCAGAAACAATTTCAAGCTCATTAAATCGTTTGATACAAAAAAATGGCAAACGTAAAAAACTGGATTTACCGGATTTACCATATAGCAGAGTGCCGGGGGCCCCGCGCTCAGATGTAAGACTTTTTTTGGTCTTCACCAGTAGCGTAGCCAGGGGGGGGGGCGGGGGGGGCTATAGCCCCCCCCCATTGGCCTGCCGACCAAAATGCAGAATAAGGAAAATACCACGTTTTTAGCACTTCTAAGACTGTCTTTTGCACTGGATTAGACTAAAAATGATTTAAAGCATAGTTTGAAACGTTTATTTGGGGGGGGGGGGCTAATGGACTGCCGACCAAAATGCAGAATAAGGAAAATATCACGTTTTTAGCACTTCTAAGATCACGTTTTTAGCACTTCTAAGACTGTCTTTTGCACTGGATTGGACTATTTTGAAACGTTTATTTAGGGGGGGGGGGGCTAATGAACTGCCGACCAAAATGCAGAATAAGAAAAATATCACGTTTTTAGCATTTCTAAGACGTCTTTTGCACTGGATTAGAATAAAAAATGCTTTAAAGCATAGTTTGAAACGTTTATTTAGGGGGGGGGCTAATAGACTGCCGATCAAAATGCAGAATAAGGAAAATACCACGTTTTTAGCCAGTAGCGTAGCCGGGGGGGGGGGGGGGGGCGCGGGGCTATAGCCTAGCCCCCCCCCCCCCCCCCCCCATTGACATGTCGACCAAAATGCAGAATGGGAAAAACACTATATTTTTTAACACTTTTGAGATTGTTTTATGTACTGGAGTGGACTAAATCGTGATTTAAAACATTTTTTGAAACATATGTTCAGGGGGGGGGCTAATTTGTCAAAAATAAAACCAACAAATAAATAAAAACTTAGAAAAATGGTAAGAAATAAGCAATCAAATTTGATCGTAAGTGTAAAAATGCTGAACCTAGGCGTCATCAACAAATATGCTATAAACTAAGGAATGGGGGGGGGGCTATTCAGTATTTGTTAATTACCAATCATTTCTCTCAAATCTCTTTTCATTAGCCCCCCCAATTATTTTTCTCTATAAACTGTATACGAAATAGATTACTCCGTGTGAGTTTTATTGAACTATTTGATTTTATAATTTGCCAGCATCTAAACAAGAGAACTAACATTTTACCATTAGCCACCTCCCAAATAGCCCATTTATGCCACCAGTTTAATCTTGTTTGCACTGCCAATTTCTAAGCCACGTTTTAAAAGCATTAATTTTTTATCAAAATAACCCTAAAATGAAGTTATTTTTGCAAAAAAAATGCAAAATTTTCGAGCGCTGGGGGCTCCGCCCCCACACCCCCGTGCCTCCGGCGGCTGGGGGCTTTGCCCCCAAACCCCCAGCCTCCGGCGGCTGGGGGCTTCGCCCCCAGACCCCAAAACAGCCCCCCCCATTGCGAATTTCTGGCTACGCGCCTGGTCTTCACCTATATTTGGAGGAAAGATGATTCGATAATCCTCAAATAGCCAGGGGCCCCCGCGCAATGTAAATGCGGTGGGGGAATAACATGGTTAGTTGGTGTAACCATCTATTGTACCGTTTTTCAATAAAAATTCACCTCCACCTCTCCAGTTTTTACACAAAATAGTGAAATACTTTTGAAAAAAATTAGCTAGAGGAAACGCTCATTGAACAAACTATTGAGTTTGAACAGAATGGACCTGGACCTCCTGGCCGTACATGCGTAGGCTCACCTCTATAATTGGTTGGTTTCATGACAAAACAAAAATTGCTAAGAAAATCTTCGAGTGGATTATTATTTAATGCTAAAATGTTGCACGAGGCGCCGCACCTTACTTCCTGCTACCCGGGCCAAACGACTTACAAAATTTAGCACCAAAATGCAAGACTTTAAACGTGTTTTGGACTTAAATAGTAAGTAAAAGAAGGATTGAGGACTTTTTTTCCAATTGGCTTTTAAATGTTGAAAATCTTGTTCTTTCAAATGGCTCTAAACATGTACAAAATGTGATCCAATGGCATTAAAATTTCTTTTTTTTTCAAAAAATTACAAAAAAATCGTCTAGCGTCTAGGGCTCCCCCAGACCCCCATTGCCTCCGGCGGCTGGGGATTCCGCCCCCAAACCCCCGTCTGTGATGCATTTGAGTAACACTAGTTTGCTGAACACGTCTCCCAAGTTGGACATTTTCACTTTTCAACTACCGGTATAGGTTTAAGTCTTTTTCCTTTAGCAAAATCCTGCCTCAGTGCCAAACCAGGCCACGGCTTCTGATCTTCCATTCTACGATATCTTTGCCCCACAAAAAGTTCCTCTTTTGAAAATTTCTGATGACGTCAGTGCATGTGATTTGGGCCCCCCCAATCAAAAATCCTGGCTACGCTTATGAAGGGAGGGGCTACATGAAAACGATTCCCGAACATTTCCATACAAGTTACAATTTGCCGCATACCGCTATTATAACTCCTTTTTGCAGCCAGTTCAAACACTTTTTTCACGACTAAATGTGTGTGAAGCATGTTTCACTCCCAATCCATTTTGACAAAAAAAATTTCAAACACCAAAAATTTGTTTTTTCTTAAGAGGAAGAAACTCCGAGCGTTGGATGCTCACTGCTCCATCCCCAAAACATCTTGCCTCCGACAGCTGGGAGTTCTGTCCAGAAACCTTTAGCAATGCGTCATAATTATAACACTTGCAATGCATAGTTGCATACTGCATAGTTTACGTCATTTTCGATTCACGTGCGTTCGCTCATCCCCAAGTTGCTTTTGATTAAATGTTGCTTGCGTGGCATCCATTTTACTATTAATGCAAGTTTGATTGAAAATTCGTTTTGGTTAGTTTGTTCTAGTTGAATGCCACACAGAAAAGAGCAGGATGTTCCGCCATGAGCCCAAATTCTGATGACAACAAAATGTAACTGCATAGGCCTGATCTAATGACCAGAGGTGGAGTCGAGGACACAAGGCTCGAGGCCAAGGCCAAGGACACAAAAAAAATCCGAGGCCAAGGACCAAGGACACAAGCGCAAGTGCTCTCCAAAAAAAAAAAGGTCTTCACAAAAATTTTTCAGGCGATCTCCAAAAAAAAAAAAAAAAAAAGGTCTTAACAAAAATTTTTCAAGCGATCTCCACGAAAACACGTTTTCCAAAAAATTTTTCAACCGCTCCACAAAATTTTAACAATTCAAAAACTAGTGCTGTCCTCGAGCCGAGGACAGGCCAATTTTCGAGGACTTGAGGCTTCGAGGCCAAGGCCAAGGACTTCAAAATGTGTCCTGGAGGACGTCCTCGAGGCCAAGGACGTCCTCGAGGACTCCACCTCTGCTAATGACATATAATTATCTAAAGCTCAACATAATAACCAACTTCGAAACAAGACAAATCACAACAGCTTGAGAGTTTATTGTTGCGCTTCAAATGCACCAACTTAATAATTTAACGAAATAGTTTACTGGTGTTTTTTTCAATAACGCGTATTGCGAATAGACAGTGGCTTTCGCTACCTGGCTTCTTCACTAAAATAAAATTTTGAATACCACACACCACTGGTAAAAAAGTCACCAAATTATCGCAAATTCGACCGAAACCAAAACGAAAAAAAAAGAGAAAAGATCCCGGAACAGAATGAACTTACATTAATGTGCATTAAAGGTGAGTTTAGACTGGACGCGAAGCAACCAAAATTTGACGTCATCGACAGCTCGCGAAAGGTTGCAACCGGTCGCAACCTTCGCGAGCAGTTGCACAACATCGCTTGCTTGCAGGCTGTAGTAAGATGACCTACTAAATCACTGATCGGATTTTTATGATCGCAGTTTGCCAGAAAATCATGTAAATAGTATGTTTGTATAGTTTAGCGCCTATTTATCAGTTCAAAGAGTTGGTTGTTGGCAAAGTTAGATTCGGGATAGCCCTAGGCTAACCAAGTTAATTTGGATCTAGACTGCTAAGGCTGTAAATTCTAGAGTGATTTTTCATAGCTATTCTTGATCTCAGAGCTTCATTATAATGAATACACCAAAGCAATAGGCCTAGCCCCACGTCATCTAGCTTATAAAACAAAACTTTCCATTCTGTGCAGCGTAGCAGAAGCTATTGTATCAGTCCAGTGGCTCTTTTGGCTGAGCAGCTTTTGTTTTTTTGTCTTAAACTAACATGGTGTTGTTGTTTTTTTAGAATATAAAACAACCCACCAACAGGCTAGTTTTGAGTGTGTTGATAGTGTTTTTACCCATTGCTTGTTAGCTTGTTGTTTTAAAAGCAACCACAATTGAACAATTGCTTGAATACTGGAAAACTCGCAAAAGTTTTTTAGCTGTTTACTTGGCCAAGCCAACTTGGTGAATAAAGCTGCATTTAGAATTGGTTTCAAGCTACATACAAGAGCTAGATAGATATAAAAAATCAACAAATTTCTATGAACTTTTGGATTGACCTAATTAGTAATCACTTCTTTCAATAGCTACAAACATGGAGTTTTTTCTTCTGAATGTCCTCTTAAAAGTCTTCTTGTTTCAGAAGGTTTGTGACAGTGATCAAGTTGAATGGAAGCAATGGTTTTGAACTCCCCGAAGTTTTATAATCATGAATATTGTAGTCTGGTAGTGATTTTTCCCTCCAGTCCTATGTGATGAAAATAGAAGTGTCAAGTGTGTTAAATATTCATTTACTGTGTCTTTGTCCGAGGTGGAGTCCTCGAGGACACATTTTGAAGTCCTTGGCCTAGGCCTCGAAGGTCAAGTCCTTGGCTTTGGCCTCGAGGCCTCAAGTCCTCGAAAATTGGCCTGTCCTCAGCTCGAGGACAACACTAGTTTTTGAATTGCTAAAATTTTGTGGAGCGATTGAAAAATTTTTTGGAAAACGTTTTTTTGTGGAGATTGCTTGAGATTTTTTTTTTTTGGAGATCGCCTGAAAAATTTTTGTGAAGACCTTTTCTTTTTGGAGAGCACTTGTGCTTGTGTCCTTGGTCCTTGGCCTCGAGCATTCCTGTCCTTGGCCTCGAGAGTGTCCGTCCTCGGAAAGACTGTCCTTGGCCTCGAGCCTTGGGTCCTCGACTCCACCCAGTAGCGTAGCCAGGGGGGCGGGGGGGGCTCGAGCCCCCCCATTGGCTTGTGAAGTATGCAAAATCGCATGTTTTTGGTGCTTTTGAGGCCGATTTTGTGTGAAAAATTGAAAATAGCCCCCCCATAGGAAAACAGCCCCCCTCAAACGTTTGAATTTCCGAATTTGGCCGAAAAATTGGTCTCAACTTCGGTAAAGACATTTTTTTTTGGAGACCACCTGATTTTGGGCGGAAAAATCTTTTGAATTTCCGACCTTTCCGAGAAATTTTGTCTCAATTTTTGGACAAACCGTGTGAAACTGCTTCAAGAACAACGAAAATTCGGGTCAAGGTCGTTTGCACTTTTCTCACTCTTTCAAAATAGCCCCCCCCCCCCCTTTTCCAAATCCTGGCTACGTGCCTAACTCCACCTCTGGTCTTTGTGTAATATCTGAATTTAGTTGTTAGTGAATTTCAAAACATTTTTAGTGTCTCTTAAAATTTTAACTGCTTTACCTGGTGAATAAAGTGGCAAAGTAAACAATTTTAAGTCAGAAGTTTAATCATTACAATTACAATCGCTGTAATCAGATAGAACTAGAAAGCCAGTATATATGTAACCAGTAGAAAGTGAGTTCTATTTTTTGCTGAGATTACTATTATTGGTAGAGAAGTACCCGCCAATCAAGTTCATTAATATTGTTCCATTCTCATTAGTCACCACTAAACGAAAAACTTGATAAAGCATTTATAATAATAATTATTGGACTGGGAAAAGAAGCGTCAGGTACATGGAAATGTGAGAACTAACAACACTTTTATTCAGATGCTTGAGTAACAGTTTTCACATAAAAAAATCTAAATGTTTTTTTTATCAGGGACATAACCAAAAACTTGCTTAGAAGAGGGGGCTTGACTTTTCAGCTATAAATTTGTCTGTATCTTACAAACGGTGGTTTAGAGCGAAGCCCTTTGAGGTAAACGCGATCGTCGCAACGTACTGGTACTGCAAGAAAATGCAAACTAATAGAATGCTATCGCAAGCATTTCACTTCGCACTAAACATCCATAAGCGCTCCGCCAGCGAATAAAAAATCAAACGTAGTTTTAGAGGCTGACTTTTCCTCAAAGCAACGGCTGGTGCAATTGCGCTAAATTCTTGTCCTTTGATGATAGTGTCAAATCATGCAAAAACTGCAATGTTTTTTTGCTTTCTCCAGCAAATCAACACAGCAATCCATTGCACAATAAGGAAAAAATCCACTACAAAACTGATGACAATTCCAGCTTTCAAATTCACTCACAGCGTTAACATTGGGAGTCTTTTTAACAGCACTAAATAGCAAACACAAACAACTGATTAAGCTTACTACAGATACCATAACATGATTGCCTAAAAAAGAAAAATCACATCAAAAAACATCATAGTTTACGCTTTACATGTATCTGTAGACTAGCCTATTGGTCTACACTCTACAAGAGAGATCTACTTGTACCATAATGAGACATGAATGGTGAAAGCGTTCAAGGATTTGCTAACTGATTAAACACCTAAAGAGAACTTTTGACATCTGCTTCCAGCTTTTTGCGTTTCTGCATTAAAACCTAGATCTGTCATCGTCAAAACAGATTATGGCAAGGTTTCAGTGGAAGGATCTAAACAAAGCATTGATAGCTAATAAATAGGCTAAGTATTACTATCTTTTTAAAGAAATGACTTGTCTGTTCATTTCCAAATTTGATCTACTGTAGTTCGTTTTTCCCTAATACTTAATGAACTTTTTTCTCAAGATTGTTTTGTTACCTAGGCTTTTAGTCTAGACTCTTCTTCACGTTTATTGCGTGATATGATAACATAATACAAACTCAATCTTCGTTTTAATTCCAGCGCGCTTTGACGAAACAGAACCTGTGATTACTATAATAGCTTTTCAATAATAAAGTACACAACGCTTTCTGCTCATTGAATACATTTTAAAAGTAAGTTATTAAAATAGGCTATGAAGCGACCAGTCGCGAAGATTAGCAACCACTCGCGAAGGTTGGCAACCTTCGCGAGTGACGTAAGCGACTACTTGCGAAGGTTGGCGAAGGTCGCCAACCTTCGCTTAGCGTTGCTTCGCGTCCAGTCTAAACGCCCCTTAAGAGTGAAAGGCTGAATACATCAAAATAACAATATAAGAAATTACAGTTGACGTTAAACGAATAGTTTCCGCTTACGAAAAGGGCGCAAGTTATTGTCGAGTAAGGGCGTGCCACCAGGGGCGTATTTAGGCGAGGGGGGCATTGGGCCATGGCCCCCTTTTTGGGTCGCCTGGATAGTGTATAATTAGCATAGTTTAGTATGCAAAATTGCGGAATGCCCCCTTTCCTTTGTAAGTAGGGCAGAAGCTTTGTGCACACAAATGGTAGGCGAAGACCTTTGTTTTTGGCCCACACTCAAAACAATCGGACTAAATTTGAGTGAAGACCTTTTTTTTTTTGGTCTTCACTTAATTTTGGGCGAAAAATCGTAAAGTATCGGCGAAAAATGTTCATTCCGACCTTTGTTTTTCTCAAATTTTCCGGGGTTCCAGGCCCCACCCTTTCAAAATCCTGCCTACGCTACTGCGTGCCACAATGAGGTCGGAAGTGTGGCATCAAAACGATCCAATAGATAAGTGACGGGCGTCATAACGATACGGAAAATCTAAATATAATAAGATTATTAATCGCATGCATAGCTTTTTTTCGAAAATTGTTAAAAACCTTTTCCAGCGTTATGAACGCCTTAAATTGTAGAACTAGGCGTGCTCTGTTTACGCAAAACTATCAAATATGGCAGTCGAATCATCAAAATACCCCATAATACCCTGTCATGCCATATTGACTTTCGTAAGACTAAGCTGGAGGAAATGGCGTCATAGAAGCCACGTACTTGTTTGGCTAGAAGTGACCTATGGAAACTCATCAGCAGTTGAGTGTTTTCGTGGTGAAGGGCTCTCTCTCCTTAAGTGGAATAAAAATGACCACATCTCTTCAGTGTTTTACCGCATGCATCGCATGCTTCTAATACGCAGGTACAGAATAGTTCCGATTTCCAACTAAATGACGTCGGATTCACGTCACTGCAATCTCAAACAATGTGTTGGCCTAACGAATCGATCATGTGCTTCCGTGGGCCTCGTTCGATCACGTGTAAAGTCAAACTGATTAAGTTTCCATGCTTGTTTTTAGCATTAAAGATGAAAACGTAAAGCTACGATCGTAAAATCACTGAAATTTTTTAGAATTTTTCGTAAAATTTTTTAGAACAACGTTCTGACCAAATTATAGAATGTAATGTAGTAGCAGCACGGTGAAAGCGATTGGTAAATTGGAACTTACGTCCTCCTAGATTCGGCTCCTCTCCAACTAAACCTATATCATTGAATATCCAACCATACTTACATCCCAAATGTATCTGGCAACAGCCATGACCATGTCAGGATTGTAATGAGTTAGTATAGCGAGTGTCCCGGTGGCGAAATTTTTTTTTCTACCATGGTTTTGCAGATTTATTACGTCACATCCGTTGTCCCAACCTTGTGATTCATACTCCGCTCTCGCTTTTCGCTTGATCCGCTATATTTACAGGCTATTTGGTACGAGGGTACTGGGCAGTTAGGCTAGACTTTAGTTTGTAATGAAGTCCTACCGCAGGCAGTGGTAGAATAGGCTTGAAAGAATAGCAAAAAACAATTATAGCAGTTAGTCAATAAGCCTAGACTTACGCTCTATAATCAAGTTAAAATATTAGGACAAAATTTGTGATACAAGCAAATCAAAATAGCCTTGCCTAGTAATCTTTTTTAAGCTTTTAAAGGGTTGGGCTGCTGAGTCTGAAGCGATTATTGCATTATAGACAGAATATCAGAGGGAAGCCTAAAACATATTTTATTAATTAATGCATAATTAAAGTTATTGTATGTGTATTGCAAAAATAAACAACAGATCTGAGATATCTAAATTGTATAGGCCCTGAATCTGGAAAAGTGAAATGTCAAAATTATTTTACTACTGTAATTTCACCAATGTTGTGATTGCTTTCAAATTTAGAGTCAGAATTAACTAGACAGATTCACTTAGCCTACTGACTTCATCACTCAGTCACTCATCTGCTCATACTCCTCTCTCAGTACTGTCATAATGGATGGAATTAGGACAAAGTTTACTTGGTACAGTATTAAACTAATAGATGGTTGATCAGTTGGAAGGAAAACTTGCAAAAAAAATTTACATAGGCTGCTAACTTTACCAGCTTCACGCAGTACTGCATCAGATACAATATATCTAAAAATCTGACTGTTACATTATCCTGGTATTCACTTTGATTTATTTGGACAACGAAAAGACTGTGTAAGTCATCAACGTCTATTGTCACAAAAAAAAAAGAAACTTGGTACAGTAACATGTATCAGTAAGAAACAGAACAGTAAGCTAAAATCTACTACTGTCACAACTCATAACAAAAACTCACAACATCAAACTTAACAATTTTGGTTTGTATCAATGTATGGCATATGCTCAAAAACTTGATTTCCTGGACTCCCTGATTCAATATTTTAAGTTCTTTAAATTGAGTACTGTGATATATATATATATAAATTCTGTAGTTCTTTATTACACTTCAAGAATTTCATCTCTCTGATTTCCTTTAGAATTTGATTCCATATTTTAGTTCCATTATAGACCAGCAATTTTTTAGTTTGTGCTGCGTTAACTCTGGGCAGAAAGTAGTTGGTTTTGCTTTTTTTTCGAGTGTTGTAAGAATGTATTTCATCCAGTATTATGAAAAGCCGTAAGTTAGACCTGGAAGTGTGAGATGACTTACCGGTAGTGCTTATTTTGTATAATACATCAATTTTGCTGTTTCCATTTTATACATGTCATGTAACTGCAACAGATGTAAGCTTGAGAGTAACGGTTTAGTATCAGGTATGTGTCCTGATGTTGTTGTGAGTTATTATTATTCTTACTGCTTTTTTTGGAACTTAATTAAAGGTGAAAGGGCTGATACTGTAGCACCACCCCAGCTGCTAATACAGTAATTTGGATGAGAATGGATAAAGCTGTAATAAATCAACATTAAAGTTTTACAATCACCATACTTCGGTAAATGATACAATGCCCAACAACCACTGGCTAATTTTGAACTAACTTTCTGAAGTTAGGGTTTCCAATTTAGTGAACGATCAATCAGGACACCCAAATCTTTAACACATGTATTTACACTACATGTACTACGCAAAGATGTAGAGTATTTGTGTAGACCTAACTGATGTTTTCAAATTGTAGCTACATATTCTATAATTGTTTAAAATACAAAATTGCATTTCAGGCAGAAAAAATAGCCTACTAAAGCTAGTTTGAAAGAAATGTAGTATTTAGATAAGTTTGCGTAAACAAATGGTTTATGATCTAGTGATTTATCGTATAAACTATGCAGCGTTGACTGATTGATGCCAACTTTTAAGACATTGTGTTACCCAGGAAGATTGATGGGCAATCCACAATTATCTGGCTACAATGCAAGAAGTTTTAAAAGATTTTTTGGATGAAAAAACATACAGTAGCAAGATTTACCAAGTGTTTGGGTATGTTCTTCAAATAATGATTTGTAGCTTAGTTTTGTTTGCAATGATATTTCAAACTTGTTACGGTATTTATATGAGATACAAGTTTTGGTGCTGACTGCAGTCTCACTTGCATCAAGATTTAACCAAATTAAAACTGGCCAGTTGGTCGAGCAGTAAAACATTTGTCCTGGATTGGGAGGTTCATATTTTTGGCCAGTCAAATCAGACACAGTGTTGCCAACAGCTTGCACCACTGCAACATTTCTTCAAAAGGAGCTGTGTTGCTCTTCACAAATGTGAGGATATTGCCTATGTGTTACTCACTTCGGCATAATACAATGAGTATCGTGAAAGATTTGATGTAGTCAGAACCTCACAACAAATAACTTGGCAACAGAAGCTCTTTATTTTGCTGATTATTTTTTGCATCTAGCAAAACTTATAATGTTGTCAAGCCATGTCGTGAGTCTGATTATTGCAAGCGGGACATTGTTGCTCGGGCAAGAAAATTTTTTATTAGCCTTTGTTGCTAATTGCTTTCATTCTTTTAGAAAAAAGTTGCTGGTTCTTCAAGGATTATAATTCACTGCCTTAGAAAGATCACCTGCTCTGCTGCGACCACTCAGGCCACTACCAGAATATCTCAAACTATGAAAGTGGAATTTCACCAATTGCTTTTTGAATAGTAAAATTTCATTAACTATCGACGGCAGTATTCAGAAAGGTACAATTGAAAATGTAGAATGTGTTTTATACTGATATGGTTGAGACCAGAAGCAATGCAGCATTATGCTGATCTTAGTTATTGATATAAGGCAACACGCAAAGTAGTTTTACATTGCTCTGTGTCCATTCTAAATGCCCTTTTAAGTTTCACGGTTTTGTATTACATATTGTTCTTTCGTGATCATTTATTTAACTAATTATGGGTCATGCACACAAGTCAGTTAATCTTAGTTGTGTTTTGTTTTTTTAAAGAGAGGTACTTTGTGACAAAATTTGGTTTACAAATAATGTTGTAGTTTATCTGGTGATATTTATTAGTCTTTAGTCATTCCAATTAGACTGTAGATTTGTTCATTTTTCAGTCTTTTATACTCTATTAGTCTATTTGTGTCACTGCGTGCATTTGCATTAATTGCAAATGCAATTAATCAAAGAACAGAGTTTCACAGATCGTATCTTTTTAGAAGTCTTGGACCATGGATTTCAGCCACAGAAAGCACCCACTACTTCCCAACGTCGAATCAACTGTTTTCATGTCTCTGCATTGACAATATTTTCGACTCTGCAAGTGTGCATGCAGGATTTTGATCTTCACAAAAAATCACCAAAATCTTGAAATGTACTTATGGACAGTGTTCCCACTAAGCCGATTTTTTTTTCAGCGAAGCGGCGATTTGTCGGTGCAAGGGCGAATATTTTTGGCAATACAGTAAACATAGCTTTAGAAAACTCGACAAATTTGTGGAAATATGACATTTCGTATACTTTGATACTAAATTGGTATGAAATTTAGGGTACATAAACGTCTTTTTAGGGCTTTAGGCACAATTGTTTAAAGAAAATTTGGGCACTCGCCGATTAGCCATAAATTAGAGGGAACACAGCTTATGGAATATTATGAATGAATCGTGGACTTCCAAGAAATGTGCAACAACAGAACTACAGTAGAAATAATGCCAATGGCGATGTATAAACTGGTTCCGAGTGTAAAACAAAAAGAGTGAAGAATGACTTTTGTACCACCCTAATTTAACAGCATTTTAGTTTTACTGCTATTACATTTATTTGTTTTGAGCATTTTGTGTATGTACGTGCTGTTCTTAATTCGTTTAAATTGAGTTGTGCTATCAAAATTGTAAGCAACTTTTGTGTATGTAATTCATCATTGCCTAGAAGATGATTTTTGAAAAAAATACTACTAAATGACTCTTGTTTTTGTTAGAATATCTTAACTTGTCGCTCATTTTTTTCATTCGTATCTGTTACAAAGTTCTTTTTCGTTTTTCAAAAGCGCCATCATTTTTTTGTTACTTGGCCGCTTGACAGCTTGCATTTTTTTTATTTTAGTTACCTGTACTACTTTTTCGGTTAGCGAGTTTGTCTGTGATACGTGTTACCATAGGACTTTTTAGTAGTAGTTGGAAACTGACAGTTTTTTTTTTTTTTTCTTCACAATTCTTTTGTTCTTCGAATATGTCGAATCAAATTAGTCGAATATGCGTGACTGCAAAAAATCTTCGCAACAAGAGCAACCTTTTTTTAGTTCAATCTTCTCTTTTTCTTCGTGCATTTGTTTCTAGTCTACTAAATAAAGAGTCTATCTATGATCTGACTGCCAAACCAAACAAACGACAGGTTGTGTTTTCGAGCTTAATTAACGCGTTTGCTGCTGACAATATTAACTCGCTTTTAATCTAAATTCGTTTAAAAAGATACTGCTCGAGATCGGTTTCATTGAGGAAATGAAAATCGCTTGAGATAATGAAGAGATCCTGCTAGATTTTTCCACTATTTCCTTTATCCTCAACAGTAGATTTAATCCGTTTATCTACGCACCATTAACAACTCTGCATTTTGAAATTTCGTGACATCAGAGCAGGATGACTTAGCAAAATTTCTTGCAGAATAGGCAACGTGATGTTCGATTATTATTGTAAACATTGCGTTCTTATAAGAATTTTTTAGTTATCCATTTATTATGTCACAAAATTTCGATACACAGGGTTGCTAAAGGTACGGAGTCAAATGGATTAAATTTATTTTTGAGGATAAAAAAGAAGTAGTGAAACAAGGTTTGGGGCATCTCTTCATTACCTCCAGTAGTTCTCAGTTCTCAATAAAACCGATTTCCAGTAGTAAATCTTCAAACAAACTTGTTTGTCTGGCAATTTAGTCTGATGCAAAAGCCCTTAGGTACGAAAATTCACTCCATTATTATTCCACAGTTGCATGAGCTTAATGGCTAGTGTACAATTGCTGGTAACAGGTGTAGGTTTAAGTAATGAAACATTTCAAAAAGAATGCGAGTGTGCTGGATCTGATTTTGTATATGAATTTTCTGTCGAAAAAACTAAAGTTCACGCTTCTAAATACAAAGTTTTAGCTCGAACGTCTGCCAACCCATTACACAAATCTGAAATTAGAGTACTATATATTGAAGGAGAGTTAAAGCTTAATTTATATCGTATCAGTGTATGGCTTGTAGCAACTGTAGGGTTACGATATTTTGTTCAGCTAACCTCCAACATGGTTGTGGTGGTGCTTTGGTTGATAAGAGATTGCCGAATTTCAATATCAACCAAGCAATGATCTTTATAGACAATTGGACCCCTGTACGTATGGCGATGCATTTAGATTTTATTCAAACGTTTTTTAATAAGGTCTACAGTAGTTAGCTTTTTTTTTGTTTTTTCTTGCATATCTGAAGTTTTTTCAAGTCGTTGAGCACTTTTTAATTTAGGAATAAAGTGTGATTGGTTGATAGATGTTTTTATTTCGTAAGAATCTTATGTATTAAATAACCTTCGTGTGTTGCTAGAAAGTTGCGATTGCGAAACCAATTAAAACTAAGCTAAATCAACACAAATACTCTACTGCAGTATCTTCGCTCCGTGCACAGATGCTGCAGGAGGATGTTACGCTCTGAGTAAATTATGATTGCTTTTCTGTAACTATGCACTCATTAGCAGAACTGCAAATAGGGGCGAAGCACATGGTGTTGGTAAGCTTTTAACCATGGTTTTAAAAGGGAACCGCTTCCTCTTGAACAACAACTACAGTAGATTGTTTGTCAGATCAGCATTTCCAAACTCTTTGTAACGGCTTTATTTAGTTCACTTAGATTGTTAACGGCCATGCAATACCTTCCCGTTGCAACTCTTTTCAAAACTCTCTGAGTGCCGAGTCACCCGGGTGTTCTGTCCTTGACACAGCGCCCGAAGTGATTACTCCTTGTGATTATAACGTATAAGTTATCATGCGATTAAACGTTTGAATCATTCCAATCCACATTCCTAGTTCTGTCTACGCAAAAACCTTAACTCTCTGCGATGACAAATTCAATAACGCAATTCGATTCTTTTATGTCTGATAATGTAAATCATTTCGACGATTCCATCAAACTGAACAAAACATACTTGCCAAAATAATTTTCAGAAAAAAATTCTACTTCAAAACTTTCTCACGAAGTTGTTGAACTACATAGTAGAAGTGGAAACGACTGGCAAATTGGCGCTTCCTCATCTCTGATCACAATTTGGGTTTTCGTGATACGTAAGGGTTCGATTCTCGATAAAGCTTTCCAATTCTACTTAGTTTGGTGTAATGAAATCGAGGTTTATTAAGCAGTAATCAACAAAAACATAATGCAAGTCAGCAAAAAAACGATGATAAACGAATGAGCAAGCGTCGAGCGGTATTTGTTAGCGAACGCAGGGCTTCACAAAATTTCAAATTATACAGGGTGAGTCACAGGAAACGGATGTTTTCAAAGAAGACAAAACTTTGCGAATATTTTAGCAAAAATTCAATAATGTACATAAAAACATTCACTAAACTATGCCGTTATGGAATACTTTTGAGTTAAAAATTTTGTCTGACAAATGATGGCCATTTTCATGAGCAAAAATTTGAAGGCGGTTTCTAAAGTTAGCTTCCACTTTCACTAAAGTTTCTTCACCTAATTCTTGGATATTTTCACGTATTGCAGTCTTCAATTCTCCAAGTGTCCGGGGTTTCGCATGGTGAATAAACGCGTGGTTTCAGAAATCTCCACACAGATCACCCCTACACACACGCGTGATTTACCATTTTTCACGTAGGTGTCATAAGCAAATACACGGTGCTTAAGACTCGACGGTAGCATGAGGGAACACAACTTAAAATTAAAAGCAAAAATAAAAAGAAAAGCAATTAAAAATTAATGACTAACACGTACAAAAATTAACGTAAAAAATAAATTGATAGCTACAAACTAAATGGCATCTTAAGCAGGTTTAAAGACTACCTTCATCATCCCCTAACCACTTACTCTAAAAGAGCAAGTGGCATTCTAAAAACATCCATTTCCCGTGACTCACCCTTATATTCAGGCCGATTTTTTTGAAAATTTATCCAAAATATCAACCAAAGAAGGTATACAATAATTACCGAGTGAAGCAGCTTATACATTTGAAAAATCAGAAAGGCGAATAAATGGAAAAAATAAAACTCATTTGACAAGTCCGACATAAAACTACAGAAAAAAAAAGCAACATTTAAAACGTATTTTAAAATCTTTCTAAATTTAGAATAGTTTTCTTAAATGCTAAAATCTACATGCTAATCGTAGTCAGCAGGTGCCGTATCAATAAGGTTTCGCTGAGAAGCTGACAAATATGTTTAGCGCAGGCGCAAAATTGATTAAGTAATGATAACGCGTTCTTCTTTGGAGCATAGATACTGCAAAAAAAGTTTAAATTTGGGGTTAGTGAACTCGGACACTGAGTTCGAAACAATAGCAAGCCCCTGACGCAACCTTTAAAAGTAGTGTCGCCAAGGCGCGATGGTTCAGAGATGGGCTCGGCTAAGTTGTAATACGCTTCGGCGTAATTTAGCGATGAAAAAGATTTGAGTTTTGACACCCAAAAATTCTCAAGATCACGTACGATGCGTTGAAAAAATAGAAATATTTTAAACGCATAAAACTGTCATAGTTTCCGTGGGCCATCGGGGTTTCAACCTGCTGCAAAATTTTGATGTGCGGTTGGTTGGAAAAACATAGCGACTAGCTCGCCAAAATAGCGGTTATCAAAAACTTTGCAAACAATTTAAATGTGCATGAACCCAAAAGCAAACCTCATTATAATGTTATTAAAGCGCAGCTTAACGTTCACGGATAAGATAAAGCGCAGCTTAACGTTCGCAATCAAGTTACAACACACAATGTGAATTTCGCATTTTAATTTTGGGCAAAAAAGAAGCAAATTATTTGCTAAGGAAGGCTAACATTTGGCAATATTACGACAAACACAACACTAACTTTTAAGCATAAACTTGAGCAATCAACCAAAAAAAGTTTGAAAGAAAACCCAGGACAATGAATCCCCAAAAAAATCTAATGGCATTAGCCCGCAAATTTCAAATTTAGTTTACGTTCAAGCATACCTAAAACTGATGCAACCGAACGACTTTCAATAAAGGAAAAGATAAGATGTGAGCAATTGACAACTCGCAGTCGCGGTTCACACACATCAATCAAATGCCAGGGTGTATAATAGGGTAAATAAATGAAAAGCTAATAAACATATAGGAGCATCAATACGTGATATTCCGAATTGAAACTAAAAAACAAGACATCATAACTTTAGCAAATGGAAATACCAAATAAATAGTTAGTTGTACAGTGCAACAGCATAAAAAATACAGGAGAAAGCAGAGGTGGAGTCCTTGGCCTCGAAGATCAAGTCCTTAACCTCGAAGCCTCCAAATCCTCGAAAATACCCTGTCCTTGGCTGAGGACAGCACTATTTTTTGACTTGCTAAAAATGAGCCAAGGTTATGAACACTTTTTCCTCGACTGAAATTTCACGAAAAATTTGCGACTTTCTGCGCGAAGACCTTTTTTTTCTTGGAGTTGCGAACACTTGCGCGTTGTGTCCTTGAGCATTCCTGTCCTTGGCTTCGAGAGAGTCTGTCCTGGGAAAGTCGTTAATTGGTCTTGGCCTCGGATTTTTTTTTTGTGTCCTTGACCTCGAGCCTTGTATCCTCGACTCCATCTCTGGGAGGAAGCACTTCAACAAGCAAACTGAGATTGAGTTGCCTCCTGCTGCAGCGTTATAATTTCACAGTATAAGAAACGACTCACGAGTACAGTTAATTAATATGAAATTATAAAAATAAACGGAGGTAGACACGAATAACATTTTACCAAACGCGCAGGGCAATGATTATGTAATTCTAAACCATTTAAAGCAAAGCGCAAGATACGCAATTTTTATATCTAAAGAGTAGCGAAATACTAAGTCAAAGAGTACCATTCATATACCAAGTCAAAGAGTACCATTCATATACCAAGTCAAAGAGTAATTTAATTTCCGAAAACAAAATAACACAACACGATGCAAACTCCACATTTTTACAATTCTAGACGGAAAAAGAATAAGTAATTTGCTGAAGGCAAGGCAAATTTATTTCATCGCTCAGTAACAGCACGACGTCAAAATTAATCAGCATTCGTTTAAGAAAGCGACTGGGAAGTTGCAAAAAACCTGACGATCATTCGAATCAAGCAACCTACCTCTTGTCGAGGCAAATTCAGCCAATTTGACATTACAATTAAAAATGGCCGACATTTGACAACATTAGGGTTGAAATGAAACAAAATTAAGTTCATCGAATAAAATAGAGCTACAAACAAAAAAAAATTGAAAGCGTAGCGCAATTACTTTTAAGGGTACATTAGTCCGCAGCGCAACTTCAACATCTCAAAATATAACATTAAAGTGAAACGCAACTGAAGCAATTGCAGAGGCTCAAAAGTTGCGCTTTGCCCACCTCTGATAATAAACAATAACACACTTTAATGCAGCTCCAATAAATGTTAACCTAAAATTTGAACTTTAATCTCAACTTGAACTAGGCTGAAGGTAAAATCACCGGGTACATCAAAAGTTAGGCCAATCGTATTAGATTAGATCGGCTTTGACTTCATCCTTCTTGATCCAGCCCTTCCAGAGATATTTTACTTCAAACACGACGTAAGAGCCTCTTCAATCATAATTTTTATTCAACCCTGACATTGATAACATTCGCGACGCCATCTTAGTACTACCCAATGGCAATGCAGCAATTTTACTAAGCCACAGAAGCGTTTTAACGTATTTAAAGCTAGGTTAATATGGACCTCAGTATGTTAGAATACTGCATTAAAATATCAGAGTTGCCAATAAAAATTGTAATTTGAAGACCCCTACGTCGTGCTTGAAGTAGAATATTTGTGGAACGGCTGGGTAAAGAAAAATGAAGTCTACTCCATTGATGTTGCCTTCAGTCCTCGTTAAAATTTCAACAAAAATAATACCTTGCATTCCACACAAGCTTAATTACCAACTGTTGAAATAGTGTGGTTGCATAAACGGGTCCACGACAACTGACCGCGACAAACTGACCGCGAACCAACTGATCCCGATTGGCTTAGAAGGGAGTCGTAACAATATTTTACTATCCCCACAGCCATCGTGCCCAAACCCTTACCTTGTGACGAAATCACTTTGTGACGAGATCACTGGTAACCTTCAATTCGCGATCAGTTTGTTGCGGTCAGTTGACTTGACTCGGAATAAACGCTGCAAACCGGAGATGTAAATGAAACGCAAATGCACAATTTTTAGTGATAGATATTGTTTGACGGTGTAATGTGCAGATATTGTTTGACTTGGACTGCGCAATGTTGCATGAACACTTGCACAAATACAAAGTCGAAAATATTGTCAATGCAGAGACATGAAAGCAGTTGATCGACGTTGGGAAGTAGTGGGTGCTTTCTGTGGCTGAAATCCATGGTCCAAGACTTCTAAAAAGATACGATCTGTGAAACTCTGTTTTTTGATTAATTGCATTTGCAATTAATGCAAATGCACGCAGTGACACAAACAGACTAATAGAGTATAAATGAATAAAAAATGAACAAATCTGTAGTCTGACTGGGATGAATGACTATTGACTGTTATCTGTCACCAGATAATCCACAACATTATCTGTAAACCAAAATTTTGTCACGAAGTACCTCTCTTTAAAAAAAAGCAGAAAACAACTACTAACTGTCTTCTGCGCATGCTTATAATTAATTATCTAAATCCAAAATTACAAAAAAATAAAATATTACAAACCAGGGGCTTATTGACTAGATGATCCTAACAGGTCCCTTCTATTCTCCGGTCGTAAAAAAGTATTTTTTGTTTTTGCTATTGTTAACTATTTTCTATGTAGTGTTTCGTTTATTGCCATGGTTCTCAACCTATGGGTCGCGACCCAAAGTTGGGTCGCTTAAAAATTCCTTTGGGTCACTTGTTGTTTTTTTTGGAAACATCTACACAGAATGAAACTTGCAGAAAAAATAATAAAATAAACGCAACGCCGCTTCATAGTAAGATAGTCATCAACCCTTTTAGCATTTTTGTAAACTATAAACTCCAGCAGTGAAATTTTGAGCTTCTGGAGACCGCAAAGTTGTAAAACGCTTCGAAGTAGTAAACGATGTATTGTAGTACTTTTGTTAACATAGAAATCCCGTAGTGAAGAAGCTTTGGTGCGTGGAGATTGGAAATCAAAGGTCATGTATGTCAGACTACGTCAGGCATAATTGGTAACGATCAGCAGTATGATCAGGCTACCGACCAAAATGCAGGATAAAGAAAATACCACGTTTTCATCACTTCTGAGACTGTCATTTGCATTAAAATAAACTCAAAAAGTGATTTAAAGCTTACTTTGAAACGTCTATTTAGGGGTGGGGATTACTTTGTCAAAAACAAACCTCATAGATCAGAAAAAATTTCAAAAATGGCCCAAAATTGGTAATCAAATTCGATCGCTTATTGAAAAATGTTTAACAAAGGTTTTATCAAAAAATATATAAGCTCAGGAATAGAGGAGGGATATTCATTTATTATTAATTAATTACCTATCCCAATAGCCCTCCTAATTAAATCTTTCTCTATAAAATATAGACGAAACAGATTACTCCTTGAGAGTTTTATTGAACTACCGATAAAGGATTTTATAATTTACCAGCTTGTAAACAATAGGCCTAAAATTAAGCTATTTTTGCAAAAAAATTTCTTTGGGCGCTGGGGGCTCTTTCCCCAGGCCCCGTGCCTCCGGTGGCTGAGGCTTTGCCCCCAGAAATCCAGGCTCTGGCAGATGGGGGACTCACCCCAAACCTTCAATTGTCTCATGGGACTGGGGGCTCCGCCCCCAGACCCTCGTAACAGCCCACACATCGCAGATTTCTGGCTATGCGCCTGGTACCAATACTCAAAGCTAAATAGCAAATATTCATAAATATATGTCCAGTGAAAAGTTGTTTATTTGCAAAAAACTTCTGTCATCATCAGTTTTTTTTTCTACATAACAGCTTTTAATTTAACTATGCATCAGAATATACTGCACATGGGTCGCAAAATTTCACACATTTAATTTTTTCAATAAATTTGGGTCGCTTTGAAAAAAGGTAGAGAACCACCGGTTTATTGCATCTTATAGTGACAAATAATAAATTGAACTTGAACTTAAAAGTGTATTTTGATCGGACATTGAGCAATGTGAAGCATCTTTGCAAGTGGTTGCTGACATCATAGCATCATAGCAGAGATCAGCATAGTACTGCATTGCTTCTGGTCTCAACCATATCAATATAAAACACCTTCTACATTTTTAACAGTGGTGTGAAAAATACTTAATAACTGTAATCAAGTAAAAGTGTAGTTACTTGAAAGAAAAACTACTTGAAGTAAAGTACAAACTATTGACCAAAAAAGTACTTGAGTAAAAGTAAAAAAGTAGTCGTTTTTTAAAGTGCTCAAGTAGAAGAATTTCTGAAAGTATTTAAGCAAAATAAACAAATCATTCAATCGACAAACTGCAGTGTATGAGTACTAGTCGACTGCCTTCACATCACTGCCACATAATGCTTGGTCTTTCAACCCCTTACTCACTCAAGATGTCATAAATTAATAACTGATACAAGTTTATGTTATTATAATCAAATCAAAACAAACAACAGAGAAACTTCGGAATTTAAAAATCAAGTCACACAAAATTCCCTTGGAATCATTTCATAAAATTTTTGCTTTGCCGGAAGAAAACTCAATTAATCTGATCAATTTGTGATTCATTTAAACCTGGAGTACTTTGTACTCTTCTAAATTAAAATGCTGCTTCAGTAGCGTTACTTCATAGTAAAAGTAAGCAAGTGAAAATAGAAAGTATCCAAAAATATAATTGCTTTAAAAGTGCTTGTTACAGACAAACTCTACTTTAGTAAACTAGTTAAGAAAAGATACTTTCGTTACTTCACAACTATGATTTTAAATTGTACCTTTCTGAATCTTGTTGTCAATAGTAAATGAAATTCCACTATTCATAAAGCAATTGGTGAAATTCCACTTTCATGGTTTGCGATATTCTGGTAGTGGCCTGAGTGGTCACAGCAGGGCAGGCAATCTTCCTAAGGCAGTGAATTATGCTCTTTGAAGACCCAGAAACCTTTTTCTGAAAGAATGAAAGCAATTAGCAGCAAAGGCTAAAAATAATTAAGACATACCTAATGTAAAATGTTTTTTTGCTCAAGCAACTATGTGCCACTTGCCATAATCAGACTCACAACATGGCTTGACAACATGACAAGTTTTACTAAATGCAAAAATTACACTGGTATCAGAATCGATATAGTTGGAACAAATTAATTCATCGATGTGGTCTTCAACAGCACTGCTATCAGTAGCAACAAGTTCACGTTGAGAAGGCAATGTTGGTGGCATTGAATCTTTATGAAGAACTTGCTGAATCCAAATTGCGATATGTTATTTTGTCTCTCTGTTTAACCCTTTGCTTTGGTGAGACAAAAATAGCAATCTTGACAGTGATCTTTAGGTTCATGCCAAATCATTGAGACGGAAAACGGCACAGAAAGGGACCATTTATCTAGCCAGTTGTGCAAGCCTAAACAGCATATCTTGCATGTTTTATGGGGTGCCCAACAGCCCAGGTCTTACCTTAGTCGCCTAATGGGCAACCAAAATATGCCGCATACACGTTCTTGATATCATGACTGATATTTCTTTGTTGTTTTTTGCTTGTTAACTTTTCAAAGCAAACTTTTCAAAGCTTGTGAAGTTTTCAAAACAAAGCAAAGCCGATTTGGATGATTTATGCACTTTCTAGGTATTATGAATATAATTGGAACTAACCATACTTTTAGAAATACTGCGAATTTGTGTAAATAGGCATCGGTATTTTGTTGATTACGCAAATTCCAAGGGGGCGAATTGTTTTTGCGAAGTTTGGTTAAACTTCATAATCCTATTTTAGTCTGAAATTTTGCCCCCAAATTCAGGTGAAAACCAAAAAAAAAGGTCTTTGCAGCATTCTGGTTCTATCTCAGTCCAAAATTTCGATTTCTTCAAGCCAAGTGGGTATTACGTAGTTGCCGAAAAACCGAAGGGGCCAGACATATTTCGCCACCTTCAGTGTCAGACACGAGGGGGCAGCGCCCTCCAGCCTCTCCAAAATCGACGCCTATGTATATATACTTATTTTACACCTGTAAACATAACTACTTCATTTAACATAACGTATTGCCATATACTGTTAATATTAATTCCCTCAGTTCCGCCTGCATATGTTCCTACATTTTTCACTTTCTACACTTCCTGTAGACTACCTAAATAACTTGCAAAACTGCATGCTTCCATGCTTTTGTTGTCACTCAAAGCTTGCACTTATGTTGTTTCACCACTTAAGAATGTTATTCTGTGACATCATTCTGCAAATGTTTTATTGTATTAAGACTGTCAAATGTTTAACAACGAAAGTTGATTTAAAATTAGAAAACCGAAACATCTCAAAAACCTGATGTGCTAGAAAAAAAGTAAAGTCATTTTTGAAATCTGCATCAAAAATACATTAAGATAAACTCACCAGAATCTGCGTTTAAAATTTGCCATTGACCAGTGTAATCAGCTAAACAAACAACTTTTGTTGCCAGGTTATATGTTGTGAGGTTCTGACTACATCAAATCTTTCACGATACTCATTGTATTATGCCGAAGTGAGTAACACATAGGCAATATCCTCACATTTGTGAAGAGCAACACAGCTCCTTTTGAAGAAATGTTGCAGTGGTGCAAGCTGTTGGCAACACTGTGTCTGATTTGACTGGTCAAAAATATGAACCTCCCAATCCAGGACAAATGTGTTACGGTGAATTTACACAGTATCCGTTTTTTGTCCGTTTCTGCTTCTCCTTGACAAAGTATGCGCTTTTTCATCCGCATTTTTATGTGTCCATATCCGCACTAACCAGACAGTCACATACTGGACAAAAGTTTTCCGAAAAATCTTTTTTGTAAAGGGGTACAGCTCTATTTTGAAATATCGCTCTTATTGTTCATACACAAAACTTTGGAACAAAATTTTCATCTATATATAACAGTCTACTTAGTGCGTATATGGACTTATAAAAATGCGAATGAAAAAGCGGATACTTTTTCAAGGAGAAGCAAAAACGTAAAAAACGGACAAAAACGTACGAAAAACGGATACTGTGTAAATTCACCTTTACTGCTCGACCAACTGGCCAGTTTTAATTTGGTTAAATCTTGATGCAAGTGAGACTGCAGTCAGCACCAAAACTTGTATCTCATATAAATACCGTAACAAGTTTGAAATATCATTGCAAACAAAACTAAGCTACAAATCATTATTTGAAGAACATACCCAAACACTTGGTAAATCTTGCTACTGTATGTTTTTTCATCCAAAAAATCTTTTAAAACTTCTTGCATTGTAGCCAGATAATTGTGGATTGCCCATCAATCTTCCTGGGTAACACAATGTCTTAAAAGTTGGCATCAATCAGTCAACGCTGCATAGTTTATACGATAAATCACTAGATCATAAACCATTTGTTTACGCAAACTTATCTAAATACTACATTTCTTTCAAACTAGCTTTAGTAGGCTATTTTTTCTGCCTGAAATGCAATTTTGTATTTTAAACAATTATAGAATATGTAGCTACAATTTGAAAACATCAGTTAGGTCTACACAAATACTCTACATCTTTGCGTAGTACATGTAGTGTAAATACATGTGTTAAAGATTTGGGTGTCCTGATTGATCGTTCACTAAATTGGAAACCCTAAATTCAGAACGTTAGTTCAAAATTAGCCAGTGGTTGTTGGGCATTGTATCATTTACCGAAGTATGGTGATTGTAAAACTTTAATGTTGATTTATTACAGCTTTATCCATTCTCATCCAAATTACTGTATTAGCAGCCGGGGTGGTACTACAGTATCAGCCCTTTCACCTTTAATTAAGTTCCAAAAAAAGCAGTAAGAATAATAATAACTCACAACAACATCAGGACACATACCTGATACTAAACCGTTACTCTCAAGCTTACATCTGTTGCAGTTAAATGACATGTATAAAATGGAAACAGCAAAATTGATGTATTATACAAAATAAGCACTACCGGTAAGTCATCTCACACTTCCAGGTCTAACTTACGGCTTTTCATAATACTGGATGAAATACATTCTTACAACACTCGAAAAAAAAGCAAAACCAACTACTTTCTGCCCAGAGTTAACGCAGCACAAACTAAAAAATTGCTGGTCTATAATGGAACTAAAATATGGAATCAAATTCTAAAGGAAATCAGAGAGATGAAATTCTTGAAGTGTAATAAAGAACTACAGAATTTATATATATATATATATCACAGTACTCAATTTAAAGAACTTAAAATATTGAATCAGGGAGTCCAGGAAATCAAGTTTTTGAGCATATGCCATACATTGATACAAACCAAAATTGTTAAGTTTGATGTTGTGAGTTTTTGTTATGAGTTGTGACAGTAGTAGATTTTAGCTTACTGTTCTGTTTCTTACTGATACATGTTACTGTACCAAGTTTCTTTTTTTTTTTGTGACAATAGACGTTGATGACTTACACAGTCTTTTCGTTGTCCAAATAAATCAAAGTGAATACCAGGATAATGTAACAGTCAGATTTTTAGATATATTGTATCTGATGCAGTACTGCGTGAAGCTGGTAAAGTTAGCAGCCTATGTAAATTTTTTTTGCAAGTTTTCCTTCCAACTGATCAACCATCTATTAGTTTAATACTGTACCAAGTAAACTTTGTCCTAATTCCATCCATTATGACAGTACTGAGAGAGGAGTATGAGCAGATGAGTGACTGAGTGATGAAGTCAGTAGGCTAAGTGAATCTGTCTAGTTAATTCTGACTCTAAATTTGAAAGCAATCACAACATTGGTGAAATTACAGTAGTAAAATAATTTTGACATTTCACTTTTCCAGATTCAGGGCCTACACAATTTAGGCTAGTCATTTACGGTACCTAGCCAACTGCATTATCTACCGTAACTAGGCTATCCATCCAGCATCTCGGTAGGCCTACCGAGATATCTCAGATCTGTTGTTTATTTTTGCAATACACATACAATAACTTTAATTATGCATTAATTAATAAAATATGTTTTAGGCTTCCCTCTGATATTCTGTCTATAATGCAATAATCGCTTCAGACTCAGCAGCCCAACCCTTTAAAAGCTTAAAAAAGATTACTAGGCAAGGCTATTTTGATTTGCTTGTATCACAAATTTTGTCCTAATATTTTAACTTGATTATAGAGCGTAAGTCTAGGCTTATTGACTAACTGCTATAATTGTTTTTTGCTATTCTTTCAAGCCTATTCTACCACTGCCTGCGGTAGGACTTCATTACAAACTAAAGTCTAGCCTAACTGCCCAGTACCCTCGTACCAAATAGCCTGTAAATATAGCGGATCAAGCGAAAAGCGAGAGCGGAGTATGAATCACAAGGTTGGGACAACGGATGTGACGTAATAAATCTGCAAAACCATGGTAGAAAAAAAAATTTCGCGTCCCGGTGAAGGTGAACAAACAGGCGACAAATACGATAAAAAACGGACATTCCTTCTTTGGATAAACTGATACTGTATGGAAACCTGCAAAAAAATAGTTGAAAAACAGAAGCAAAAAAAAATCTGTTACCCAGCTTAATAAAAAGTAGTAACTGTAGTAATCACGTTCCGTCAAGACATCTAAAAATTTTTCATTGTTATTTTGGTAAAAACTAAAGCTATAGGTTTGTAAATGTGTGATTGGGCTTGATATCAGTCGAAAACGATCTCGTATAGGCCTAATGGCCTACACGTTCAAATCAATTTTAGATGGTAATATCAGTTGCAGAGTTAGTGGTTTGCAATAAACTGTAGTCGCCAACATCCAAGTCTTTTTACAACCTCGTACGCCTCTACTGGTATTGAAAAATACGGAAATGGGTTTTCACAGGATTTGCATTAAATCAAAATCAAATCTTTCATTATATTCGCTGTATTACACCAAAGCGTGTAATCAGTTTGCGGGGCGCATCGCCGCATCATTGCGCCACGGCAACATCGCTTCTTTCAAAAATTGTCGGAGCCGTTAACACCACATGTCCGATTTGACCGGCGCGAGATTTGAACCTTAGACCTCCCGCTTCAGAGGCGAACGCGTTACCACTCGACCAACTGGCCGGTAGGATTCGGATTAGGCAAGGAAAACAATGATTAATAACGGTACCAGCAAAGTCCAAAACTTAAAGCATAACTACGTTTTTAGACCTTTACACCAATTTGTTCAGATGGGTTTTAAAAGTATTTTAAAACTTACTAGGTAAAAGTTCCCTATCAGCGCTCTCCGTACAGTTGGGATAAGGATAAAATAAATGACCTTTCTCCAACGGGTAAGGAATCATACGGAAAGCTGAAATAAAATAGATGGTGTTAAACATTTCATTTTGCAATTTGAACACTTTGGTTGTAGTACAAAATTCGAAAGTACCACTAACTTATTTTATTCTGTAGATAAATCAGTAAATATTGTTTGCTTTTCTACTGCTGATATCAAAATGTGTATGTTTTTACTTCCTTGCGTTCAATCAAGAGTGTCTGAAACATACTTTTGCCAAAGAACATAGTTGTATTTCATCGAGATAAGCAAATTATTGCACAATATAAGCAGTTAGTTGCCGTTATCGGAGGACTGGGTTCAACAATATCTTATGATTACTGTAGTTATAGCTAATTTTTATAAAAAGAAACAATATACAGCCCAATTCCCAATCTAAGAAAAGTTGAAAATTATTAAAATTGAAAACAATACGCGGCATTCCTGCGGTTTACTTCCTTTCCATGTGCAATGGAGTAGATTGAGCGCTCCGTCTCCATTCTTCCAATGAGGAAGATGAAAGAAAGAGTAGGCGATGGCTTCCGAGTCGCCTCGCTTTAATATGTGCGCGGGTGGCTATATTAGCAGAGCTGGAGTCTCGGCCACAATCTTCGAGACCGAGAGGAGACATTGACGTTGCGAGACCGAAACGAGATCGAGACTTTGAGCAAAAACTCGAAACGAGACCGAGACTTGAACGTTCCGAGACCGAGACGAGACACGAGACTTTTGAAACCAAACGTTTGCAATATTTTGCAAATATTTTTGACATTAAATTTTGGACATTCGGTGAACTTTCCAACACGTTGCAATATAGATTTCTCGGCATTTCGCTTTTATTTTAGGAACAAGCTAACTAAAAAAGTTATACTACCTAAAACACATACGTTTGTTTTTAATTAAAAAGCTTTTTGGCGTCGCTTATGGTTTTTAAGATTTAATACTATAATGATCATCAAAAAATTTTGTTAACTAAATGTGCAAGTTACAAAATGGAAGTAAGAATGTTTGTGTAGAACTTAGAACAATATTTCAGTCCTAACTGTTCCGCTCTAATATTCACAAGACAAATATTGTCACATTAATTGTTATAACCCACACCTTTATCGCCCCAAGGTGTGATACTATAGGTGTACCATTACCAGGGGCGTATTCTCCATGCATGCAAGGCATGCATTGCATGCCTAGTCAATTAGCCAAAAAACGAAAAAGATAATTTAAACAAGTACATGTAAAAATTTAAAACAAAATCAAACTAAGTTGCAACAGTTACAGGTATTCACTTTCAAGTCGAAGTAGCAATAAATAGTCTCGCTTAATTCATTGATTTTAGTTTTAGCCTGTTTTCAGCATATCGTTAAATTCCAAAAAATAATGGCAACACGCATGCAATTTTAAAATTGCATTCAATACGCCGCTCAACCAAACTCGCTTCTGATTGGTCAATCGAATTTTTCCCTAGCTATCAGGTAGTAACGGCGTAAACAACATTTGTTCAGATGGGAAAACCTGTGTTAATTTGGACGGTTCGTATTGCGACGCTAACCACAACGAACTAAAACTACCTATTATTATTTGAAAGGGTCGATATCAACATTAATAGCTTGTTACAGCTCTTTTTAAAAGTTAGAAAGATTTAGGCGCTTTAAAATGTAGTCAGAGCGAATTTATAGCCCAGGCTTGTGGCTGGCAAAGTTAGGCCAAGCAAAGGTAGCCAATTTTACTTAGCTGCTGAGGTAGTGGGGTAACTGTAGTTCTAGGTTTACACAGACTTGTTTGTTTCACCTCCAGCTGAAAAGCTTATCAGTTTGTAATGGCTAAATATAGGCTTTCTTCAGTTGGAGTGTGCAATCAAGTTTTGGAAAGATCTTCAGTGACAGCATAGCTGTGATTCGCAATCGTTTTCTAAGCCGTGTAGCGTAAAGTACAGTGAGCTGCTGAGGTCTTTTGCAATAAACAGCTTAGATGCTTTTGGTTAGTTTCGCTTTTATGTTAGATTGGTCGGCTCTCGGTTGCATTTATGTGTGGTTATTTGCAATATCGTAAAAGGTTATGAATTCTGCATCTTAATCGATCGGCAATTAATTCGGTAGGCTCTCTAGGCCTAGTATGCGGGATATCTTCAGCAAGCAGAAGCTTTATTCAGATTCATAGTTTGTCAATCTTTAACTGAAATTTTATGAGAAGTTGTTTCAGTTGAAGTGAGCAAATTATGATCTGCAGCTTTCATCAAATCTGCTTCGCTCCGGTATTGTAAGACGGTATCAGCTCTAGCGACAGCGTATATGAATTCTATTGCAACAATTTGGATTTAGATTTGCAAATTAAAAGAGAGCAGTGCGAATCATCAAAAGAGAGCAGCGCGAATCATCACCCATAGCAATCCCAGAACCCACACATCACCACTATTTTCAAGACTACAGTTATTAAAGCTTCATGATATATATAAACTTGAAGAAGCCAAATTAATGCACCGTGTCTACAACAAATCACTCAACACTCTTAATGCAGAAATACACAATGCTAAATGACTTACACTCATATAACACCAGAACAAAACACAAAAGAAATTATTTCGTAACAAGAGTTTCAACAAAACAAGCCCAAAAATGTTTAATTTATATTGGACCAAAAATCTGGAATCAAATACCACTGCAAGTGAAAGAGATGAACTTTTATAGATTCAAAAAAGAATTTAAAAGAATCTTAATCGATACCTACCAGTAGCTATCATTTCAGGGTGGGAGGTACCTATCAGGGACATGACTCTGAGCATAACCTTGTCATTTTTGCTGTAAATTTCCTAGTGATTTGTTTCTTGCTGTACTTAGCTTGCTTATTTGCTTTTGTTTGGTAAAAGTGTTTTGTAAATATGAAATCTTGACGGTTGACTTTGATGACTGAATAGTCTTTTCGATGTTTTAATAAATTGAATTAACTGCATTTTTACTATTAATTTGCAAACTGCTGCGTTTTGGTATTGTAGGACAATATTGGCTTAATGCATCAGCGCATTAGACGATTTATGTGAATTTTATTGCAGCAAGTTGGATTTAGATCTGCCAATTATGGTAATACTACTTTTTTACAATCAACATATCAAACAGTTAAAGCCGGTAAGTCATTTATGAATAAATTCCTAAGACTGCATGCATATGAAGCCTCAACCCTAGCCAAACACAGTGTAAACATGGCTCACAAATGTATTTCTTCATTATTACCAGTTTAAATTTTTTAGGAGCCATAGAACTGTGGCAAAAGAACATTTAAATAAAAATGTTTTAATTTTGGTAGGTGATCAATGTTCCAGTTGTTGCATTTTTGGATTCTTAAAATTCGAAAGTCGTTTTGGGTCCATAATGCAAAATCAGCCCATTCCAAGTTTGTTGCAGCCATTTCTCCCTGTACTTGATGCCAGTATGGATGGATCGTGTTCATCTGTCCTAATTTTGTGAGATAGAATGAGTTTGAGCACATTTTTTCTTTTAATTCTGGTTGAATCATTTCATCCACTGTAGAGTTCCGATACTTGAATGGACATTTAACTTCAAGCACACCACACTCCACCGAACCTCTTTCGCTTGTTTGTGTAACTATTCCATCTGGTGTACTTCCAAGGTACCCACATTCGAATAGAACTAATCCAATAGCTGACACCTGATTCCCAGTAATGATTTTATATTGTTCAATTGCCTGTTTCTCATGAACTTGTCCCCATATTATTGAATCCTTTCCCTGTAATGAATATTCACCTCGTAATGTCTTGAAAAGTGATGGAGGATATGCATTACCAAATTGCTGATGGCGATCATATGCAGCTAAGACTTTTCCAAAGTTACTTCCAGTTAAGCGCAGCCATCTAATTTTGCCCCAAAGGTGAGAAGTTCTTTGATCTTTGGTATTATATGCAACCCATTGAATTTGCTCAGCAGTTACTTTACTTTTTTCAATAAATTCATTTTTGTCTGTGCAATTTATTTGTAATATGTCTTCAATTAATGTTGGACAGTTAATTTCAACTGTGGACGCCATGGGTTCTTCTTCAATTATCCATTTAAGAGAGCATGTGGGTAAATTAGTAAAAAGAAAACCAATATCACCAGCAGACACTTCTCTACTAATTGCTGTAAAATCCGACTTATTGGAAGGAAACAATGATGAAACAGTATTTACTTGTTGATTCAAATGCTTTTTGGGGCGAGCTATCCAAGAATTAGGTAAGTCAGTTTTAGATAAACCTTTTTCATTTGCATAAATTGCAGTAGCAGCCTTATGGCTACAAATCCAGTTACCACGTGGGCATTCACAGTGTGCACGAGCAATACCTCCACTTCCATCAACAGTCAACACAACCTTGTATGATCGATCTTTCAATGAAGCCTGAACTTTGGCTACAATATCTAGATCTTGAATTTCTAGCTTTAAAACATGATCAGCTTGGAACTTTTTTTCTCCTTTTTCAAATGTGTTACTGTCCTCTTTGAAAAAATTCATAATAGCAGCCAGGGTTATTACCTCTGTATTCATTTTGATCTAAACTTTATAAAAGAATTATTTAAATGAAATATTGCTAGACTAGAACTTAAATTGAAAAGTAATAATCGACCACTTCCCATGCTATAGTCTGAGTTAGAGCTGAATCAATTGAATTGAAGTTTGAATAAACTAATCGCTATTCTTAAAAAACCTGATTGTTGGGGACCTAAATATTTTTCCACAGTTCTGTACATAAAAAATTTTGTGAATTTTGTTATCGTTTGGTGTTCCTATGTTTACTTTTGCTTTAAATAACCTTATCTTTTATTCTTTTCGTGCATGCAATAAAATGCATCAATATTTTGATACTCTTTCCTTAAATTCTTATACTGCATCAATATTATCTCATATTGCTTTATCCTCATGTTACTACTATCAACAGCTACTAAACTGATAATGAATTAAACTGAATTAGCTTGCATATTTGTTCTGAAGGGAAACGTTTTTGGTATCTTATTTAAACATAATTCAATAATGTATATTTTAATGGATAACCAGTTGATGTATTAGATACTCGGATTATCCAGTATGCTTGGCATGTACTGCAGCATATGCTACATTTAATTATTTAATGTAGCATATGTAGCATATGCTGCTAATAAATGTAGCATATGCTGCAGTACATGCCATGCAAATGAAGAATATGGAAGATTTTTTTTTTTATCTGTAGTTTGTTCAAACCAAACCAAATGAAGCCAGAATGTTTATGATGTTTAAATTTGGAATACTATGCGACCTGACCAGTCCAGACCTGTTAAAAATATCAGAATGTAATGTTCTTCAGGGAAATTCATGAAATGAAGCCAGAGTTTTCATGATGTCACAAATTGGAATATCATGCCACTTGACAAGCCTAGACCTGTCACAACTATCAGAATTAGAAATATCAATGTACATTGGTATATGGGCTGGACCATTGAGAGGGGGATCCAGGGGGTACCTTTGACACTGGGCCCGGGATTTTTTGGGGGGCCCAAATGTTTAAGAATGCTGCCTGTAAAACAATCGATGAGACCTTTTTTGTCAGGGATACGAGTCATGAAGTTGGTATTGGTGATTATGTTTGTGGTCAGCCTAACTTAATGTTTTTTTTTTGGAAATTCATCAAATATAGGTGGAAAATTAACTGTCGTTGGGCCCAATGAGCTTTTTTTTAGGAGATTAACTCAATTAGAAGCCAGAAATATTGCCCCATCGATTTTATGATATTCAGGTTTTGACGGACCATCCTATCTGCCATTTGGCATGGGGTCTGGATTCAATTTCGGTACCGGGCCTGGGCTTGGCTCTCAATAGCCCTGTATATGGGGCTTTTTCCAGGGTGTATTTCATATCTGAAAGAAGAATAAGAAAGGTGGAATGATTTGTTTAGCTGAAGCCATATCTTTCATGCTGCATCAAGGTTAGGTTTAAATATACCATACTATTTTACAAGAGTAAAAGAAAGATTATTTGCAAGAGTAAGAAAGATTATTTCACAAGAGTAAGAAAAATTATTTTACTAGAGTAAGAAAGATTATTTTACAACAGTAAGAAAGGTTATTTTATAAGAGTAAGAAAGATTAATGATAAGCTCTAGACAGTATCCAGAGTCTTGATTAACAGACTAAGACATACTGATTCAGAATCGACATTTCGTCTTCTATTCCTCATCAGTATAGCTAGGACTACAGGTATGAACATGAGCTTATTTTAATATGATGAGTAAAGATCAGCATTTCACATAACTTAATTGGTAAAGATGTGTAATAATTTTTTTTATTTATTTGTTATTATCGTTTTTTCGGCCTCGCAAGCCTAAATGACGAGCCTTGAAATTAGATGAAACAGCTGTCTTAGGCATGCTCTTGGAAATTAATTTCATACCATAGTAATTTAATACTATAGATTGTGCCTCTAAGACTCTGGATACTGTCTATAGCTTATCATTAATTTCATAGTACATTTTTGTTAAGAAAGATTATTTTACAATGAGTAAGCAAGATTATTTCAGAAGATCTCTTACCAGTAAGAAAGTTCTCTTACTGAGTAAGAAAGATCTCAAGAGTGACAAGAAATATTTTTTTGAATCTATAAAAGTTCATCTCTTTCACTTGCAGTGGTATTTGATTCCAGATTTTTGGTCCAATATAAATTAAACATTTTTGGGCTTGTTTTGTTGAAACTCTTGTTACGAAATAATTTCTTTTGTGTTTTGTTCTGGTGTTATATGAGTGTAAGTCATTTAGCATTGTGTATTTCTGCATTAAGAGTGTTGAGTGATTTGTTGTAGACACGGTGCATTAATTTGGCTTCTTCAAGTTTATATATATCATGAAGCTTTAATTCATTTAGCATTGTGTATTTCTGCATTAAGAGTGTTGAGTGATTTGTTGTAGACACGGTGCATTAATTTGGCTTCTTCAAGTTTATATATATCATGAAGCTTTAATAACTGTAGTCTTGAAAATAGTGGTGATGTGTGGGTTCTGGGATTGCTATGGGTGATGATTCGCGCTGCTCTCTTTTGATGATTCGCACTGCTCTCTTTTAATTTGCAAATCTAAATCCAAATTGTTGCAATAGAATTCATATACGCTGTCGCTAGAGCTGATACCGTCTTACAATACCGGAGCGAAGCAGATTTGATGAAAGCTGCAGATCATAATTTGCTCACTTCAACTGAAACAACTTCTCATAAAATTTCAGTTAAAGATTGACAAACTATGAATCTGAATAAAGCTTCTGCTTGCTGAAGATATCCCGCATACTAGGCCTAGAGAGCCTACCGAATTAATTGCCGATCGATTAAGATGCAGAATTCATAACCTTTTACGATATTGCAAATAACCACACATAAATGCAACCGAGAGCCGACCAATCTAACATAAAAGCGAAACTAACCAAAAGCATCTAAGCTGTTTATTGCAAAAGACCTCAGCAGCTCACTGTACTTTACGCTACACGGCTTAGAAAACGATTGCGAATCACAGCTATGCTGTCACTGAAGATCTTTCCAAAACTTGATTGCACACTCCAACTGAAGAAAGCCTATTTAGCCATTACAAACTGATAAGCTTTTCAGCTGGAGGTGAAACAAACAAGTCTGTGTAAACCTAGAACTACAGTTACCCCACTACCTCAGCAGCTAAGTAAAATTGGCTACCTTTGCTTGGCCTAACTTTGCCAGCCACAAGCCTGGGCTATAAATTCGCTCTGACTACATTTTAAAGCGCCTAAATCTTTCTAACTTTTAAAAAGAGCTGTAACAAGCTATTAATGTTGATATCGACCCTTTCAAATAATAATAGGTAGTTTTAGTTCGTTGTGGTTAGCGTCGCAATACGAACCGTCCAAATTAACACAGGTTTTCCCATCTGAACAAATGTTGTTTACGCCGTTACTACCTGATAGCTAGGGAAAAATTCGATTGACCAATCAGAAGCGAGTTTGGTTGAGCGGCGTATAGCTCAAGCGATCTCTATGTTTCGATACGATTACGATCAAAATTAAACAGGTTTGAAAACTTTGATTGGTTCATTGTTTGCTGCAAAAGTTCTTTTATAAGTCTAGTTTCTTGTTTTCGTAAAATATAGTCTCTATTTTGATTTTAGAGTTGTAACAGTAAATTAGCTTAAAACAGGCCACAAGCTATGCACCATAGCATGCAATTTTAAATATTGCATGCGTGTTGCCAATTATTTTATGTAATTTTGTAATATGAAAAAAGCGAATAACTAAGCGGCGAAACCAAGCCGTGATAGCCGGTAGGTATTGGCATAAAGAGATGTAAATCAGAGTGAGTTTTTGATATGGTACTGTTCGCACTATTTAGGCTAAATGTTGAGCTATAAGAGTGAAAGCAAGGTGTGAAATCCATTTTAGCAGAGAGTTACCGGTAGTTGGTTCAGTTAGTACTTAGTAGGCCTAGGATAATTATAAAATTTGCACTAGGTTTGTAAAAAAGTTTTAAACACTATCAATAAATTACCGAATGGTAGCTTAGGCTGCGTTCACACCTAAGTTTCTCCAGGTTTCACGATGTGGTTTCAAACCTGATTGCGAAACCCACAGCGTTCACACATGCGTAAAAAGTTCGTTCACACTAGTCGGTTTTGACAACCAGGAATCGCGTTTTTGATATGTGTGAACGACCAAAAAGTCATGAACCTGGTTGTCGTGCCTCGGTTTTGAAACCTGAAAAATATTAGGTTTGAAACCTGAAATGAGAGTGACATCTTGTAGGTTTGGTAGCTGAGGATTTTGATTGCACACATTCGGTTATGTATGTACTTCAAATTGTCGGCAGTAAGGTTACTACCGGTATGTTTGCTACCACAGATAACCTTTTTAGTGCATAGGCTAATCCTAATCGTATTGATTTTGTGTAGGTATTGGTTACTTTTAATTTAAATGGTCAGCTATGTTATAATATCTTTAGCCTATGAATTATGCACTAGGCTACGGTACTTAATTGTAGCTGGGTAAACTAACCTCGCCACTGTTCCCTCTTAAAGTGAAAAAATGAGAAATTTTTAAGCAAATTCTGAATTAGGACTGTACTAATTTTTGTTAAAAAGTAAGAAAACTTTTATGCGAAATTGGCAATGTCAGAAAGTGTGCAATACTATATATATACTGCATAGTATATACAGCAGAAGTGGCTATTTTGCCTCTAGAGGCAAAATAGTGTTTTTCCTCTGTTTGGGTTAAGGTTTGGGTTAGCATTAGGCTTAGGGCTATTTTGGCACTTGCGGCAAAATAGCCGTTAGGACTATTTTGCCTCCAACTGGCAAAATAACATGGGGCTCTTTTGCCTCTAGAGGCAAAATAGCCACTGCCTTAAATAAAACTAAAGTATCTTGTAATAAAAACACAAAGTTCAGGCGAAAATTAAAACAAACGTTGTTTCAACCTTTACAAATAATGGGCAAATTCTCAAACAAATAGCCTATATATAAGCTAATGTAGGCCTATCTGAAATTTACTGAGGGAACAGCTAACCTACCGGTAACTCCTTAGTATGCTGCATATTGTTCTTTAGTGCAACCAGAGCTTTATTTCTGCATGCTGTATCAATTTAATGGTAATCAAAGTAACATGTACAGGAAAATTATTGTGTACAGTCAGACAGTGTACAGTTTGGACAGCTAAAGAAATGAAAATCAAATTTTGGCCCTGGGTAATCAACCTCCTTGTAAGAAGTATTGTATTGTAGCCTTGTAGGCCTATTTGTATAATTTTGTCTGCTAATGGCTTCCTTTAGCAGTTTAGGTTGATCTTTGTTGAAAATTTTCTGATTAGTCTTGGCATTGCAGCATATTGAATAGGCCTGTAAGCTAGTCATCTAAACTTAGAAAAAGAAAAAAGTTCTTGAAGTATGTTGTGCTTTCAATCCATGCAATGTATTGTATCTAGCTGTAAAACTTTTTAGCATCTTATTATCGATATAATGCGTATTTTTATATTAACTCCATCAAATATTATTACTGTTATTTGAGTTTTTGTCTTTTGTTATTACAAACTCGTAACTGCAAATTTGTGATGTTAGATTAGACATACTTTATTGTTTGTTACTGTAAATTTGTAAAGTTACTGGTATTGTAATGGCTCAAACACCCAAAAAAGTTGGCTGAGGGACTCTATCAATGGAGCAGCACTAAAATAACCAAGTTGCTGGAAAGTTGGGCTGCAGAAGAAATACAAGAGATGTTGGCATCCACTAAATGCCACAAAGAAATATTTTTTAAAGTTGCAGCCAACATTCCTGGTAGAGATGCACTAAACTGCCAGAAAAAGATACAGCAGCTTTAAAGATAGACTGAACCAATCTGGTAATACAACTGACATTCCTCTGCCATCGTCAATAGCTGCATACTTTGACGTGCTGGATCAAATTTTAAGTGATCGACCTTTGACCACTCTTAGCACCTTGCAGACAGGTGCTGAAAAATATCAGTATGTTGGTGTTTACAAACCTAGAAAGAGTTCTGAGTTTATGGTGTTTATTTTAACTGTGCATGTGTAACTCACATAATTATAATCTTTAGAATTTGTTTTAAATGGACATATGCATAATAAAATTGCAGGAAATTTTCGCCATGTACACTAGGGTGCTTATTTTTTCTCCAAACATATTAATTTTTTTTGCATGTTTTAGGTGTTTATTTTGGAGAAAAAACAACATCCGCAAAATAACTTTTGAAAAAAATTAATACCTAGGGGTCCTCCTGAACAATTACATGAATTGCTGTGAGAATAAACATTTTTGGTTGTAACTTTTGCATTTTTAAAGGTAGTACTTAGATTTTGGTGTCTATCCTCTCTAATTTGACTATAAGGATGCCATTAATAGCAGTAAAAACTTGTTTCATCTTACCTAATTTTATGTTTTGCAGGTATTTCACATTTTTGGCAAAAAAAATTTTGTATTTTAGCACAGGAAGACTCTATTTTGCTCAACAACATGCAAAATCAATTTTAAAATAGGCAATCAATGCACCAATAGTAAGAAGTTATATATTGGGGTCATTCATGCTTAATTCAAAATGGCTTGTCATTATATGTCACCAAACATAGATATTTTTTCTTAAACTTAAACATAATCACACAGAATAAAAAATAGAAAAAATTTTTTATGAATATCTCAAGTAGTTTTCCAGTTATAGCAGTTTGAATTTTTGGCCAGTAGAGGGAGATTTTGCTCCCGAATTTTGAAAATAATGCTGTAATTCCATTTCTGAAGCAGTCTGATGCCTGAAAATAGCTACATTTAGGTTTTTGGGATCAAGGAATTCATTTTCGACGTCATAATTGCAAAAATATGACTGCTTTATGGTGAAAAATTTATTTTAAATTTTGACAAGAGCCCAACTTTAAGGGCAAATTTCGAGGTGTAGGCGCATTGCTGCGAAAAAAAACTTTTTTTAAACTAAATCCACATTGCTCATACTTTTTGAAAATATAACAGTTTTTTATTGGCATCTGAACTGGGAAAGATTTTTGTTTGGTTAGTTAATTCTAATAAACCTGCAATTTTAATGATTGCATCGCTTCTAAAATTGTTTGGATTTTCTGAAAAAAGTTTGGGAAACTGGTTTACTTGTTGTGTGAGGTAACTACAGTATAATTCAGGCTCTGTAAATAGAAAAATCATTCTATCTATATATCACCAATAGCTCAGTCAATCACGATACTGTACGTGGAGTTTTAATAAAAAGTTCAATATTAGTTCAGAGGCAATAATTTCTGGTCAAAGACCCAAAGCGGTACCTAGTTCAAGGAATAACCTACTAACAGCATTTATCAACTTTCTAAAGTATGAGGTTCCTATTTTGCAATAGCTGACTATCTTGTAATGCCAGACAAGATTTATTGAAGGATGAAGCAGCTATAGTTTGTGTATTTATCATATCTGTAATCAAAAGGAGTAGCCTTGAGAGTAGATTTTTTCCAGTTCTCATTGAGAGTAGCCTTCTAATAGTTCTAAACTGCTTTTGAAAGTTTGTATTATCCGTTCGAAAATATTTGTAACAACATTATGAAAAATTCTAGTTTAGGAGTGCCTAAAGTTTTCAAGGTGCTGACCACATTACATTTTTTTCTGACCTTTAAAGAGCCGCACAATTTTTATAAAATGTTTAGATAATTTTTATCACGAATACTGCTCACTTAAGTTTTGCATCGTTGTCCTTATTTCAAATTAAATAATTTTTAAACCAGAGTTAAGCTATAATAAAGATAAAGTTCGTTTTATGTTCACCAAAAATTAAGATTTACTCAATTATTTTAAAGAACTTTTTCTTACTCCACAAACACAGTTTTGTTTGTTACAAAGCACCATCATATCCAGATTTTGTTAAGGGAGAGGCTTCAAAAAGATAACATTTTTCTATGTCAAACTTTTAACAGTATCTACCACCCAACAAGTTACAAAACTGCTGTGTGTTTAAAATGCATTATGAACAACATAAGGCTTGTGTCCCAGATGCTAGATGGTTTGTATGATTTCATGGAAAAAATAGTCTATTTAGCAGTTCAGTTTTAACGGCATTTGCAAGAAACTTTGTTTTTAACGCCATTTGCATGGTTCTTCAGTTGACCACTTTGAACTCTTTTCATTAAAAAAAGCAGTTCCTTTCTCTGCAGCAATTCGAAAAAGGTCCATGAGTCTGGTCCAACAAAATGTTTGAGACGTTTTGCCCCAAAATTTTCTGTTTCAGGCATTTGTTGGCAATGAGGACGGGTTTGGTTCTGTTATTTTGGGACTGCACTTGCCATTTCCTTTTGGTCACGATCTGCTACTCTGGCACTAAACAAAGTCATTAGCACAAGACGTTCTCTCAAGTATCAAAAATGGTCTTTGAGTTTAACGTAAGCAGCTTCCACCATCTCCATCGTTCCTGGGTCTCTAACTTGAGTTTTTGCCTTGTCCAGCAGTTACAGCAAATCCAGATCCACCTGGGTTGCATCTGCATTGTTTGTTGAGCTCAACATTGATTCGTCAAACATCAAAAAATTAGTGTTTGACTCCACCAGTGTCAATTCTGGTATCAAAAAAGGAGTGGTGGTACAGGTAAAAAAGTTTTTTGGATAACCGTTGTTGGATTTGGCATGTTGTCATCATACACTAGAACTTGTTTCTGGGGCAGTATGCATGACAGTTTAAGGAAGTAGGGGGTCTTCGCATAAAAGATGGTCTTCGCACAAAATCACTTGAAAATTAGAATTGCCTGGCAAAATTGGAATAAGGCCAGGGCAATTTGAAATATTATTGAAGATTTCAAAACGTTATTGTCCTTAAACATAGTATGAAACTATTAGTGAGCACTACTGCAAAAACTTCATCTTGAGCATATTCTGAGCAGGATTTTTAGGAAGTTCAATCTTAAAAATGATCAGTGATAGAATGCAAATATTTGCAGTCAATTCCAATAAGTGTTAGCTAAATTATAACATTGTGGTGCCTGATGTGCTTGTAAATTCTTACTACTGGAGCATTCATTGCCAATTTTGCTTATTTTAATGTTGATTTTGCATGTTGTTGAGCAAAAAAGAGTCTTGTGCTAAAACGCACTTTCTTTTGCCAAAAATGTGAAAAGCCTGCAAAACATAAAATTAGGTAAGATAAAACAAGTTTTTACTGCTATAAATGGCATTCTTATAGTCAAATTAGTGGGGATAGACACCAAAATCAAAGTACTATCTTTAAAAATGTAAAAGTTATAACCAAAAAAAAATGTTTATTCTCACAGCGGTTCATGCAATTGCTCTGGAGGACCCCTAGGTATTAATTTTTTTCAAAAGTTATTTTGCGGATGTTGTTTTTTCTCCAAAATGAACACTTTGAACTCAGGCTGAAAGAAATTAAAATTTTTGGAGAAAAAATAAGCACCCTAGTGTGCCCTCAAATTAGTCTGCCACTTACGTATGGCAATTTACTGAAAATAATTTTGGAGCAACAAAACATGTCATCTTCCATAAGATAACCAAGGGATGTTGAACAGATTGATCATAAGCTTCACAATATATGCTAATCATAGATTTTGAGCTGATTTTCTCTCTTTGCTTAAATAGATCAACAACAGGCCAAAGGAAAATACAACATGCTCTTGAAATCAACATAAAATAGTTGCAGACACTCATGATTAATATTCTTCAACTTTATAGAATACATTCTCACTGTAGTCCCCGAACGTGGTGGATGTGAAGAAATGTCTTCAACCGGCACAATGGACAGTTTGGTTTGAGATAATATTTTGTTTCAATCTGATCCAGCTTCCTCTTCAACTTCTTCTAATCTATCTGCACCTCGGCAAACTTGTTCAACTCAAGCTGGAGCTGCTGTAAATCTAGCCGAATCTGCTGGAACTTCACTTCCTGACCTTCGTGACATGCGACGTTTCAAAAAAAGGAACTTCAAAGTGAGCACGTTAAGTTAAGGTTCTGCTATTGATTCAGCTTGGCTATTAGCCAAGTTGTCTTGGCCAGGAGACAGCGAAATGACCTTACGGTCTTCAAGTCAAGCTCCTCCTATCTACCATGTTAAAGTGAAATCTCATCATTGCCCTTGCTACTGCTAAGCGTCAAGCAAGGAAGCTGTAGATACCATTTTAAAAAATCGGTTGGTTTAGAAGAGCTCGACGAAGGAGTGAACCGAAGTCTACCGACTGCGAGGCGGACGTTTAACCACTGAGCTATTTTGTATCTTGAAGAAAGAGCATGTTCTACATGAAAGAGCTGGTATCATGGTTTTTCGTTTGTTGTAGTATGATCTGGTTTTTGATATCTCTGCAGGTTTTTCTGAGTAACTACCAGTGATAAAGTTATTAAAAAAATTAAGGTTGGTGATAAAACATATCTAAAAATGCAATAAAGTTGGAATAGAGCACATGTGATTTGATTGGTGTTGATAAAGAAGGGGAAGTAGTATCTTCGGTTTCATTAACTTTTATGATAATATGAATGAACTACCAAATGAATGTAAAGTGCTCCAAAATCTTAATTACCTATAAAATATTCTTGGGGTTTCAGGTACTCCTAAAAATTCTGGAAAAGAGAAAATTATGAAATGCATGTCCGGCTTGCTAACAAACATGCTGCAGCAGCAGAAGCAATACGGTGATGAGTGAATGCAAATGCTGATGAATTTTCAGGTAAGACCTCCGCATTTCAGCATTTACTGTTCTTATCCGTTTAGTTGACTTATGCGTAATTTTATTGCTTGCTTTGCTTTAGTATGATCACGATTTCATGTCAGGTAATATACTGTCTTTGTGCACATAACTCGCTGCTTGACATGTTGCGTTTACGGCTGTTATCTGTAAAACTTGTCTCTCATTGAGATGGGTTTTTTCCTGTTCCATTATTACACCAAGCACCACAACGTAGGTTAAGTTAACACAACAGCTGCTCTGACTTAGGTGTTTTCCTGCCTCAAATTTACCCTCTAATTACAACATTCACCAAACAGGTTTTGCTTTTTTAGGAGGTACAGTTGGAAAAAGAGCGACGTCACGAATTGGAAATAATGAAATTGCTGTCCAGGTACCTGTTATCTTCATATTTAATGTTGGCATGATATGAATTTACCCGAATTACAAATTGAATAAGAATGTACTTAATCGGCCATTAAGGCTTTATTTCGTTTTGTTACGCGTACCATAAAACAGCAATATTTTGCTATAGTGATGTTTCAGTCGCATAAACCAATAGTTCTCATCATTATTGTGTCACTGGCTGTTTTGTCACTTTGGAAATTTAACTTTAGTAATAAATCATTACTTTGTTTATAGTCCGTATTCTTGTAACATAATACACAGCAGAGATGGAACCGATCAGGATTTTCTCGACCCGACCGGTAAATTTCAAAATCATCGCCGGTTGACCGGTTTTTTTAACGAAGACTTTCGCAAAGAAGAATCTCGACCCGACCCGGTTTCCATCTCTGATACATTAGGGTGGAGTGAAAAAGAACTTTTTTTCGAAATCGAAAAAAGTGTAGTTCTTAAATCCTGACAAATACTCTAAAAATCCGAAAAAAATTGGTTTGGGGCTGTTGCCACTTTAGGGGGGCTAGCAACACCCCCAAATCTGTTTTAGGGGGGCCAATTTACCCCAAAAGGCCATAACTTGAGAACCGCTTATCGTAGAGACTTCATTTATAGCTCAAAATTTGCGTAATTGCCATGTTTGTATCAGCTCTAAGAGAAAGTTTTAGTCTGTTTTGATCGCAGAAAAACTTATGACCAAAAATGTGGTTTTTCTGCCATTTTATCAAAAAATTATGTCAATAAGCTTGTGTTTATGCACTTATCTGCCCATATAGAATCTAGATTACAGGCATTATTACAAATAGGTTGAAGCTGGTTTGATAGCCACTGGTTTCCTTGGCAAAACCAAATCTGTGAGAAAAGAAAAACAGAAATCAGTTGAAACATTTTGCGCCCTAGCATAAAATCGTCTATTGTATAAATTCTAACATGACTTTTACTTTTACTGTATTTATTTTACAGAATTTAGCTAAAATATTTTCAGTTAAGCCATCACGTTGTAGTATATAATTGACTTGAATTCTAAAGAATGCGAAGAAGAAGTTCAAATACAGTGAAGACATTACATAGTGGCCATACATTTACAAGTCGCGACAGCTTTCCTCCAGGTGTGTTGCCTACAAAACGACAAGTGATAGAGCGAATTCTTCATTTAAAAAATTTTCGGACTGAGACCGTAGCAAATGACATAGCTGAAGAAATTCATGACAGATGGATTTGGTGCAATGTGTATCCGGTTCATAAGTACACAATATCAAAAAAAGTTCAGAACTTAGTCGCTTCATTTAGTTCACTTGACCGTTGGACAAAATCAAGACGAGGAAATACGTTTTTGCAAAGAGAATCCGAATTTATGCAGACAATTGATAGTTTGTTTGATGTCTTTTGTGTTGATGATCAACAGAGAAAAAATCTGGAGAAACAGCATGGCTTACGAATGGCAGAAGCAGATTATGCGTTTTACCAAGATCAAAAAAGTGAACGAGTTGGCAAATGTATGGATACTGTTGTTCCTTTATCTTCTTCTGACAAGATGTTTTTAAGGCGCCACCCTCAATCAACAGAACCGACGTGTTCTTCTACTGAAACTGCCGCCCCTTCCACGTCAGCTTGTGGTTATGTCTCAGATTGCAGCTCAGTGCAAACAGAGCATTCACAGTCTTTTACTACTTTCGAATTCGTTCCGGATGCAGAGTCATTTAGTCAAAATCGAATGAAGTGGAGCAACCTTGCTAGAATGAGCGAACGATTTCAAGTATCAGACAGAGCTGCTGCTGCAATTGCCAATAGTGTAATGCAGGATTTGGGTTTCATAACGGAAAACGACAAGACCTACGTTATTGATCGCAGCAAGCTTCGACGAGAACGAGAGCGATGTCGGACTGAAATCAGGGAGAAGGAGCAAGAAAATTTCAAGCTAGTGAATGCCATTTACTTTGATGGCAGAAAGAATGCCACGCAAGTCACCATCCAGGGACCAAATGACAAGTATTACAAATCGGTACAACTTGAAGATCATTATACACTGATTGGAGAACCTGGCGAATACTATCTGACACACTTTTCCACCGAGGATGGCAAAGGAAAAACGATTGCACAGAAGATTTTCAACAACATTGTTGACACGGAATTACATAATAAGCTTGCCATAGTTGGCACAGATGGCACTGCATCGATGACTGGCAAATATAATGGCTGCATTCGAAGTTTGGAAGAGCTGCTCAACAAACCACTGCAATGGGTGGTGTGTTTGTTACATACCAATGAACTTCCATTGCGGCATGTTTTTACCATGCTTGATGGTACCACTAAGAGCCCCGACTCGTTTTCAGGTCCAATTGGAAAATCGCTAAATGGAGAAGTTTCAAGCTGGCCTGTTGCTGCTCATTTTAAATCAATCCCAAATCCACATTTTGTAAAGTTGCCTTTATCTGTCATAGAAGATTTGAGTGCTGACCAGCATTATGCGTATAAGATATGTTCTGCTGTAATCGAAGGAGTTGTTGACAGCGACTTGCAATATTTGAAAGTTGGTCCCATAGTTCATTCGCGATGGCTTACCCTCGGTTGTCGCATTCTTAGGTATTACATTTCCATGGATAATCCCTCCTCTAACTTAGAAATCTTAGCACAGTTTTGTCTTCAAGTCTACTTCCCAAGTTGGTTTGAAATCAAGTCAAATAGTCAACTAACTCGTGGTTCTAAAAATTTGTTCAATTTAGTCCAAAGAATTCTTAATGTTCCAAATGAAATCGTTAGGGAAACTGCATTAAAAGTGGTGCAACGAAACGGATTTTTTGCTCACCAGGAAAATATTTTGGTTGGAATGTTAGGAGATGATGATGAGAAAATTAGAATGCTAGGAGTGAACAAAGTTCTTTCAATTCGTCGAGAATTAACATCAGCTGATTCATCGAATCTCCTTGCTATGAGTGTTAATGAAGAGCATTCTTCAGAATTAACCTGTGATACATCCTCAGCTCTGTCGGTACGCCCATTTAATGTGCCAGTAATCAATCTAACCGCCACTTCGTTTGACAAGATGGTGGACTTGACTTCCTGGCAACATCAGCCTCCTGCAATTGAACACTTAACGAATACAGAAATTGAACAATGCCGAGCAAGGCCATTGAAGCTTGACCATCCATGTCATAATCAGTCTGTGGAACGCCATGTAAAGTTGGTAACAGAGGCATCAGCTCAAGTTGAAGGCTTTGCACGAAGAGATGGGATGATTCGGCAGAAGATTAAATCTCGTAAACTTCTAAAAACATTCAATACTAAAATGCAGTTTTGACATTTTTTATTTTGTGTAGGTAGCGGATAATCGAAAACTTAAGCGGGCTTACTTATGTTTAATGTTTGTGGGCGGCTGGGCGGCAATGGAATGGTGTAAACTAGAGAAGGTATACAGTACAGACAAACTTGCGTGGTATCTTTTCGGACTAGTGTTTTTTTTTATTAATAGAACCCTTGTGTGTGGATTATAAAATTTTAAATTGCAATGAATCTTGCTTTATAATGGGAAAATTCTTTATCACTATGCCTCTGGGTTTACATTTTAGATTCAATTGATATTGTATACCTACATGGGTAAACGTCATTATATTATTGAATATTGCGTAAAGTTTATGTTGTTAAATGTAAGTGGTTGTAATTAGATAAACGTTATTTGAAATGCATTTCGGTACACCAAACTGCTTCTGTTTGTAAAACTTATTACATCTTGCTTCATAAGAAATGCAGACAAAATGCTTGGGTGAAGAGTTTCTCTGCTGGTTAAATAGCTATTTTATATTCCACATTTCTCTTAAGTTTAGTCTACAGCATGTTGTAAAATATACATCAGCGTTAACTGGTATCTGTCCTATTTCAATCTCATTTGTAATAATGGCGGTAATCTAGATTCTATGTGGGCAGATAAGTGCATAAACACAAGCTTATTAACATGATTTTTCAACAAAATGGCAGAAAAAAAACACATTTTTGGTCATAACTTTTTCTGTGATTAAAATAGACTAAAACTTTCTCTTAGAGCTGATACAAACATGGCAATTACGCAAATTTTGAGCTATAGATGAAGTCTCTACGATAAGCGGTTCTCAAGTTATGGCCTTTTGGGGTAAATTGGCCCCCCTAAAACAGATTTGGGGGTGTTGCTAGCCCCCCTAAAGTGGCAACAGCCCAAAAACATTTTTTGGGGGGTTTTTAGAGTATTTGTCAGGATTTAAGAACTACACTTTTTTCAAATTTTTTTTTCACTCCACCCTACTGATACATAGCATTAGACTCAGTTCTTGGTATAACGGTGACTCGAATTGGTAGTGCTCATCACCACTACTTTGCATCTGAGCAGCACAGCTACGTCGGTAAGATATGCTGCTTTCGTACTACTGCGTTGGTATGGTCGGCATGCAAATTAAACCTGCATTTCCCTCAGCACTTCTGCAATGAGTGTAACCAACTTCGGCAACAGGAATTACGATATCGCTTGTTTATTGCAGTGAAGAAAACGTGGAATCAGGTAAACATTCAAGAATGAGAGAACCAAGAAAACGTTGCCGTGGCAGCGATTACGATTTAAGTTTGGATGATACTTGGGGAAAACAATCAGAGTCGAAGAGTTCGAGATTTTGCCTGCGACAATTATCGAGATTAAAAAACATATGTGATTGCTTATATGTACTTGTGGTTGTACGTACATTATTAGACGTAAATAGACGTATATTCGAATACTACTTTTTTTTACTTCACTGGTCTTGAATGCAGCAATACATGGTACTCCTGTGAATAGTACCATTTTGTTGCAACGACTCTTGAGGAAAGTTGGTCTTTAATAACGTAACATACATTAGCGTTTCGAGGTCCTAATTTCAACCTACGAATTTAATCTGTAAGAATTACAGAACAAAAGTCATTACCCGAAGTAAATATTTATTAAAAACGTGAACAAACCAAATCCTTCCCAAAAAGGTACAGACTAAAAACAGATTTAATTAAGGAAAAAAATATTGCTTTAAAATATCTCCAACGCAAGAACCGTCAACGGTAGAAAAATCATCGCTTGGTTCCAGGTCAGTTGGGTTGCTGGGAGGTTCCCACCATTCTTCATGAAAGAAGTCTTGTCGCTTTTCGCAAACGTTATGAAGGGTTACGCATGCCCCTATGATCTTGATAGCGTTGTCCACACCTGCATCGCAGCGCTTCGAGATGCAACGCCATCGATGCTTCAAGCGACCAAAAGCCTGTTCCACCACTTGGCGAGCAGAACTGAACTTCTGAACACACAAATACATTACTATAATACTGAGCGAACTGATTAAACGAAAATCATAACATTGTATAGTGGTAATAGTTCCGGCCTTGGGAACATGAAAAATGTGTTTGAATGTACGCAAAAGCAAAATCCGTATTGGTCAGAAACGGAATATGAAATTTCAAGAGCTCCCCTGCTTCAACATGATAATATATTTACCAAGCTGCCCCTGCCAGGGGACTTGACGGTCTTCTAGACAAGCTGCCACCTTTTTACCACTTAAAGATTGGGCTGTAGTGATCGCTGCGAAAATTTAAAATAACAGACGATTCGCCGTTCGAAAAAACGTCTTCTTTAAACGTTCTCAAGAAATGAAAAAAATGTGTGTTTATCATCGTGCAGCTTTGACGTGCGGAAAATCCGGATTTTGAGAGATTGCAGAAACGTGAAAGAGCGTTTGTGGTAACACAACCAGATACTCTTCACCTCATTAGCACATCGTAACTAGGCCACATAATCAATGAAGGTGTATTATTACCTTGTTAAAGAGCGTTTCAGTTGCAGTAATGCTTTTTTCTTGAAAAGGTTTAATGAGCCACGATTTTAAAGGATAGGCACTATCTCCTATGATGTAATACGGAAGTTCCATTCCACATATCCTCATTGGGCTCTAAAGCAGAAATGCCAAATCAATTGCTGTAAGTTAAAAGTAAGACTATTTAAATTACGTTTTCTACAGTGTGATTCAATTTTTTAAATATTTTTTCCGATTTCAAAGCTTAGCACTGCTACGAACGGACAAATTTGGTTAGTACCTATAGACCAAGCTCCAGTCCCGTCGCTACGTGGTGGCCAGGGGGGCCTTGCCCCCCCCCCTAACGACTGCTTGTGCCCCCCCCAATTTCGGTTTACTCGGAATACGTTTTTGGAACATCACGTAACGACAATAGGCAATAATGGAACAGGAATAATAACGTTCAAACATAATTCTCGTTTGACGATGCAGGAAGTTCAGTTAAAAATTAAAATCATAAAAAATTTAAAAAAAAAACACTATAGCCCGTTTCCCCCTAATGGGTTCGGCAGGTGGGGTAAAAATTACACAAAAACAAAACGGTAATATACTTCGGCACATTAACCGCGTCTCCCCACCCCTTCTTCGGAAGCTCTGTGGCGGGCGCGAGCCCAAGTCAGCCCACTGGGGCTAACCGTGACTCGCACCGGCCATGTTACAGCTACTGGTCCTGGCCGGTGCGTGCTACGGTTAGCCCCAGTGGGCTGACTTGGGCTCGAGCGCGCCACAGAGCTTTCGGTGAGGGGGTGGGGAGACGCGGTTAATGTGCCGAAATATATTACCGTTTTGTTTTTGTGTAGTTTCTACCCGGCCTGAGCGAACCTATTAGAGGTACACAGACTGTAATGTTTTTTTTTTTTAACTTTTAATGATTTTAGTTTTCAACTGAATTTCCTGTATCGTTAACTGGCTCTGGCCCATTGTGCACTCCGAAAACTGGGAAGACAGTGCACAAGCTAATTCTCGCGTGAAGTTTTCTCGATTCTTCGCAAAATTGCTGGCCGGCAACTGCTTTACAAAAATGTGACTCAATAATCCGTCTTATTAACTCGCCTTTGCGGATTTGTTGCGGAATACGGATGTAAGCCTATAGAATCGCTACCCGTACTTTGTCAGTGATTATGACCTGAACCAATACGTAAAAACATTTTTAAAACGACCAGCTGTTTCTATTTTTCACAGCACACTCAAGATTATATTAGGACGCAGTCAGCGGTGCAACCTGGAAGAAGGGGCTGAGAGGCAGGGGTGCCGATCTTTGTTGAGCATTGGGGGAATAATTTGCAATTTTACCCCAACTTTGCCCTATATTCAACATTGGGGTATGAACGTCGACCACGATTTTTTTCAGGTAAGCAAATCAAGTGAAGACCAAAAAAAAAAGGTCTTCACCAAAACTGGAACACTTTTTTTCCCCGAATTCAGGTAAAGACCAAAAAAAAAGGTTTTCACCAAAAATGGAACACTTTTTTCCCCGAATTTAAGTGGAGACCTTCGCTCAGACCCAAACCAGAGTCAAATTATTGGGGGGATGCAGTTATAGACCATACTCAAATTATTGGGGGGGACATTTCCCAACCTATCCCCCCGGGTACCGGCACCCCTGCTGAGAGGTCTTCAGATCCCTTTAGTCATTTGGAAGATTTAACCCAAAATACAAGCAATTGAATCTGCTTTGGACTTTACCTGAAGTATAAGGGAGGCAGAAGGGGCTAGGCAGTTTAATTCTTCCAACGACTTCTGAATTTTAGCAATTTACTGTAGTTATTAATATGGCTTCAAAGACGTGCAAAATGTGATTAAACTGGCGTTAAAATCGCTATTTTTGCCGCAAAATCACAAAAAATCAACCAGCGGCTGGAGTCCGTACCCCAGGCTCCATTCATGATACGCTCAAGCTGCGCCACTTTGTTCAGCACGGGGCCTAAATCAGACAATTTTTGACAAAAAAATTTACTTTTGGCTCAAGCTGCCTCCCTTTTTAGCAAAATCCTGTTTCCGCTTCTGTCGTATTCACTGCTGCGGACAGATTTTTCAAGCCATTACATGGGCCGTATACGAAACGAGCTAATGAAACGCTTCCGGCCTATACGTCTCTTTTCGAATACAAAATTGCAAGAGCATAATTTGTTGTCGTAAAATATCAGTTTGTATGGGCAAAATTTCAGTTTAGTTTAGTGCCACCTCACTTCGGTTGCTCTGGCGACGGCACTGCCAAACTCATAGTCAAGTTACACGCCTGTCGCTACAGCTAAAAACCAAATGGAGTTCTTTGGTTTCATTTAAAATTTCAACAAATTTTGGTTCCAATTTAGATTTCAAAAAATCGCATGAAAACCATATTTCAAGTTCTCTTGCTTGCTTAATCGCATCGTCTTCTAGTAGCCTACAGCATATGCGTAACGTAAACAATAATTTAAAGCAAAGCAATAAACAAGCACTAATGTGATCTCTGAATCACAACACTTTGTATAGTACTACCGTGATTAAAAGAGATACTACCTCATGCACAAAAGAAATTTAACACTTACAAATTAAAACGTTTAGACGTACCTTAGGAAACAGTTCGTTTCTTTCACCACGACTATATAATATCGGAATTAAATAAAACTCGTGCGTCATGCGCTTTTCCTGGCCACCCGATGTTTACGTCGATAAATCTGAGATAAAGTAATACAAACTTTTAATTTGTCTAGTAGTCATCAAAGATTTTTTCATACTACGTTTAAAGCATTGCTATCCCTGGCAAGTAAAATCGATCGAAATAATCAATTCACAGAAAAGGTTTTCGTGATACAGGTCAAACTTCGATACTATGCCACCCTTTGGGACAGAGAGAAAGTGGCATAGTAGCGAGGGTGGCATAGTAACAAGGATTTGTAAAAACAGCCTTGTGATGTAACAATGTAATGCCACGTTGTACTGTACGATTATAATTTACATGTATTTCAGTATAATGTACAGTACAGTGCAGTAGTTTCGGGAAGGCCAGTGTGATGCAAGCATGCGATCGGCTAGACGACGAAGTGCATGAAATCCGCAGAAAGAACATGCGCCAGCTGACGATTCCTCAAAGTTTTGGACTGAGCTACAGTAGATAACTTGAGAGAACATATTACATGCACATACTGTATACTTTTGCCGTTTCACAGCCGTTTAATTGTTTCGTTCGTAGCGTTTATTGTTTCGTTAATACACTGCAATACTGTACCTCATGTGGCATAGTAGCGAGGGTAAGTGGTGGCATAGTAAATATATTTTCTATTAAATTTAGTTGGTGACGATCAAAAGTGGTATAGTAGCGAGGGTGGCATAGTAGCGAGGTGGCATAGTATCGAAGTTTGACTGTATTACCTTGTCACATGTATTTTATTGCAGTATGATATACTACTACATACTTACATACTTTAATAGCATTGGAGCATGACATAAATTACTGCAGTACTTCATGACATGCTGTTAAGTGTTGATTGCATTACCATCATACACGCAATGGTGTAGGATTATCTACATAAATATTTCAACAATCAAAATCAAGCATCTTAGCACTCACTTTCATGAGTGGTCGACGACAGCGAGCATATTGATGGAATAAAGTGACTTCCTATTCCAGTAATCTTCTCCATGTTCAACTGGTTTAGGGATGGGAATATGGCACCCATCAATTGCACCAACACAATTTGGCATGCCTCTTTCCATTGCAAACGAGAGAGCAAGTTCTTGAACATGTTGGTGTTGAGGAAATTTCACAAATAGTGGCATTAAAACCTCCACAATGTATTCGCATACTTCAATTGTGATCTAAAAGTAGCAACTATAGTGTAAGTATTGCTGCGCAACTGCAAATAAGGTATAATCAACACAAAAATGTGTGCTGTTATAACAAAGTATACATATTACCGAATGAACTGTAGATTTTCCCAAGCCAAAATGTTCACTGATCGATCTATAATCTGCACCACCTCCCAAACGCCACAAAGCAATGGCAACTCTGCACCGGAAAGGCACAGAGTGACGCCAATGGGTATTTTTCTTCTCAATAAAATTTTTTAAACTTATGCAAATGAATTCAAATGTTGATCTGAAAAACAAAAGCAATGTCCTGTAACATAACTAAAATGAAATGCTTACAATGCACCTTATTTGTCTGTCGAAAAATATGTAATGCAGGCTGTTGCAATATTCCATAAGGTGGAGTCGTATGCTTGATTAAAAAAAAAAGAGAAATCAATCAGAAGCATGGAAAACACTAACTAACACTTCCTAAGCAAATCTGGATTTGCCATCAATTTTGGGCAACAGGAGGATAAAAAAGAAAACATACAATACTATTGCCAAACCTGCAAAACCTAACAGATAGCAAATCCTTAATCCTGAACACCTTCTTGATCAGATGCATAATCATTGCAAAATTATCCCAATTTTTTAAGATTTGAGCATACTAAGTAGAAAATTTTTGAAAAAAACAGCAAAAATTAAGATAATGTTTGATGCTTGCAAGATTAGACGAATAACATCAAGTGGAAAATAGGAAAGTTAAATAACTGATCTGCAAGGATAAAGTTACAAAAATGTTTGCAAATGTATGGTTAGCTAACAACAGATGAAAGATTGACTATTTGGAAGATTTAGTGTCCTCAGTCCTCATCGTAAGTATATGGTCATTTTTCATAGGTGGGCACAAGTCCGTTAATAGTTAATAACGAAGCTAACTTTTTCATTAACTTGTTAATCAGCTAAAAAGTTTTTTCAAATTAACTTCCGTTAAGTTCTGTTAACTTCTGTTAAGGTTTTTATCGTTAATTGCTTGCACCATTCATTCATGATACCGGTACAAAACAGTTTGTACTGGTAACACTTGTTGCGTAATAGCACGAGTTATGTAGAAGAAAGAAGTTTTTTTTTGTGGCAAATTACAAGCTGTAGCATCATAAATCTATTAATTATTGCTGATCGTAATTTTCAAAGATTTTCTGACCGCAGTTTGCTAGTACATTAGTACTTATTTTTATCTTGAAATTAGATTAGGCTATATAATGTAACTTTCAAAACACAAAAAAGACCACCATAGCAATAAATATTTCCTTACAATCAGCTCAACAGCGTCAATACGTGTTCTAGAAGCGAATGAATAAAAAGAAATATAAATTACACGCAAAATATTAAAGAATCAACAGACTTTATTAACTTCTGTTAATTAAAGCTGAAAATAACGGATTAATATTAAAAAAAGTGTGAAGTTTGTTAAAGGACTAGTGGTTAACAAAGCTAACGTTTTGCATTAACTTGCCCACTTATGCCATTTTCACATCTGCTGTAAAAGAAAGTTTTACGCAAGTCTTATCAAAATTACACCTCAAGCTTCAGGAAATTTATGTGACTGTGAATGATGCACATCAATAGTGCTAACTTACTTTTGTACACGCAAATGATAGGGATAATCTCCATCTTGCCATTTCTCCAACACTCTATCCCAATAACCTTGATTTGGTTTTTCCTTAATCCAAATGGACCTTTCTTTACGTAAAAACAAATCACACAATTGATGAAAAACAATGGCAAATAACTGTGGTAAGATACAGTTTCTTTTATATGTGTTGATGATGTTGAGTTACTGCAGTGACTTATAGCGCTTAGAGCGCCTTTTGCAAAAATACACTTTTGCAGCACAAATTTTGCCCATTATGTACACTTAATTTTCTGTATTGAACCAAATCATGTAAGCCAGAGGTGGAGTCGAGGACACAAGGCTCGAGGCCAAGACCAAGGCCAAGGGCACAAAAAAAATCCAAGGCCAAGGCCAAAGACAGCCCTTCTTGAGGCCAAAGACAGGAATGCTCGAGGCCAAGGACAAAGGGCACAAGCGCAAGGGTTCTCCGAAAAAAAGGACTTCAAAAAAATTTGTCAGGCGATCTCCACAATCAAGAGGTCATCAAATTTTTTTTCAGGCGATCTGCAAAATTTTAAGAATGCAAAAAATAAGGCTGTCCTTGAACCGAGACCAGGGCAATTTTTGAGGACTTGAGGCTTCCAGCCCAAGGCCAAAAACTTCAAAATGTGTCCTTGAGGCCAAGGATGTCCTCGAGGACTTCACCTCTGATGTAAACACTTGAAAATATTCTGCAAGATTATGCTAAGAATAGAATTACCATTTTACAAACAGCCTACAAATTATTAAAATCTGCCATTGCCAGTGTGCCAATTATTACCAGTTGCCAAAATGTTATGCTACATACTATTTTTAACACATGATGACAAGATGTGATGGTAATAGGCTATTGATAAGGGATAAAAGTCATTCCAATATCTCAACAGTTCATCCTTAAACTCAAAAAAAATAATCTTTGACTTTACAAAAAAAAAATTTTGCACCACATGGCACCTGGAACACTTACAGTCACAATTAAACCAGGAAAAAAATTCAAATAAGACCCACATTTGCTAGTTAACACTAAACTATCGCATTAAGATTGAAATGTAGACTAAAACTGCAAGCCTAGTAATCTACAAACTGTATTTTTGTTGATGTCTGTAGCCAGGGCCTCAGAGAAAAAAATTTCCAGGTGGTATGAAGGTCGATACCGGGGCCCCCAAATCTTATTGGGCCCACCAAGTCTTATTGAGGGGCCATGCCGCTAATCATTTTTTGGTCGATGTTTGTTGATCTTCATTTAAAAGTGAGGGGATAGCGATATTCGCATACAGTTAGGACCTATGAAAAACACAACTAGACATAAAATTGGTTTAAATCCAGCTGGGGGAGCGCTGTGAGCTCCCCCAGAGGGCTCCGGGGCAGAGCCCTGAAAGCTATAGCACTTTTTATGTTTCTCGAGGATAAAACACAGCATTTGATCAACATCCCAGCACCAAACTTGCTTAAATTGACAAGCAAAAAACCTGATATACATGAAAAAAGTATGTGAAGCGGGGCATAATGACATTAACACAATATTATACAATATAACATTGACTTTAACATTGCAAATCCAAATATTTTACTGATAAAAGTTTTAAGAAGTCATTTGCATTCATAGACTTCACAAACCAAAATACCTATTAAACTCACACAGATAGAGTGAGTTACTTAATGATAGAAGTATGGTATTAGTTAGTCAACTTTGACTCCGTTCTCTGAGGTTGAAATGCTTTTGGACCTCAGGAAATGTGGGTCCTCGTTTATTGCTATACCGTAAAATTAGGGCTCTCAAGTCAGAGAAATGTAACAGAACGTTAATTTTGGTGCAAGTGTACGATTTTTGATAAATTTTCCTCTTTTTTTTAATCATATCGGCCACTATTGGATGTCCTAAAGGCTGTGTACCAAAAATAGCAACCAATTACTAGTACTAAATAGGCTAACTGATACTTTTGCTGCAGGCAAGTTTGAATACGGTGCTATGGTGCGATACCAAAACTTAACGTGGAAACCTGAACTCTTCGGGCCCCCCTAGGCCCAGGCCCGGTATGATGTAACCCCTGAACCCCCCTCTCGCAGGCCCTGTCTGAAGCCATATCCCACAAACTGCAAATTCCTCCGACAAATGCAGTTTGAGGAAACAGGCTATAGGAAGAATAAAGTTATGACCTATTGCAAATTTTATCTGAAGTTTATTGCCTGTGATTAACTCTGGATCAGCAAGGTACATCAAGCATCTTGCAGGTAATTTTCTTTTTGCTAGGCCTAATTTTCTTTTTTAAGCATGATCTTTTTTTACATCAATAATTGTACTTAATAGGCCTAAATATGCAATATATCTCTGCAAAGTAGGCTAATCTAACACTACCGGTATGGTATACTGTATATTAACAAATCCATAAGCAGTAACTTATGGTCATGTCTGGTTGCATCACCTCACAAATAAAATCATGAAACAAACACACCTAATTCTGAACTTAAATAAACCTGAACAAAATTAACATCTTGTTATAAGCCAGCACCAGTTATCTGATTATCTGTTAGGGTTACAAGCATTAAGCCTGCTAAGCTTACTCATCTAGCCTGCTATAGCAGTAATCTAGTAGCTTTGCTGCTAGTGTTTCCTATAGCAACCTAAACAGCGTAGCTGAATCGTTCATACACAAGTTTCTAAAGTTTTCACCACTTGCAACGTTCACACACAGGTTAAAGTTGTCAAACCAAATCACGAAACCTGCTACGATCGAAGAGGCGCGAAACCTGGTTTCACCACCTAATACGTCACGAAATTGCATTCACACATGCATGAAGTATCGTTCCTAGTTGCGAAAACCGCTATGTGTGAACGCAGCCTTAGCTGCTTTCCTTGTACTTTACTGGTTGTTAAACAAACTAAACAAGGCTAGGCCTAACCATAGATGCATTGGACTAGTCTTGAGCACACCAGCCTGCTTAGTATTGTATAGAATCCCTGGCTGCTGCTAGGCTACGATATATTATAATGACATGAGGAAGAGGCTATGAAAGTAGGTTATGTATTTGCTATTCAGCAAGCTGGCTCAGCTTAGTTCTGCAATTAATGTTTTTACTTTAATGTTATTAAGCCTACTTTATTGTTAATGTTAGCCTAGTATGGTAGGCCTACCGGCTACAGGCAGATATAAAACTGCTAGACCTGTCACTGTTTGTAGCAAGACAAGAAAAATTTGTACTTGGACAGTAAATACACACACTAATGTGCACTGGGGAGAGGAGGCCTAGTAGCATTAGTAGACATGTTTTAGTGTAAGTTGCTTTTTTATTTAGCTGTCTGATAATAATGACGTCATCAAATCTGATGAGGTCATCATAATTGCATGCCTTATCTGAAATGCCACGCTACGCCACTGACCATTACTTAGATGTTTTTGCACAAATGTTGTCTTGATGATTCTTTCAGAGAATTGTGATTTTCGTTTAAAAAAGCTTAATTCTTTGAAGAGTGCAAGCTTACTTCCTACATTTCTCCAAGTTCAGTTTATGTTTGTTGATTTGAAAATTCCGATTTGATTTGTTTGTGATGAAAAGGATTTTGATAGCAACTATAGCAAAATTCAAACGTCAAACCGCTTTTGAGGTCTTCTTGTTTAAAATGCGAAATATTTCGTGTTACTTCGTGTGTAGAATGCGAATGCACTCGGCGCAGCCTACTGTATCTCAATGCTTGATTCCTTTTTCACAAAGTCATGGAGATAACTTCGGTATTCTTCTGGAGACAGAATAAGCCAAAGAGTAAAACCGGTACAAGAAAAGCAGCCGTCTAATCAAAACGCAGAAAACTTGCAGTTGTGCCACTAGTATGAGAATAAAAACTACGAAATTCATGGATAATAACATTTGTCTAAACCAGTGGTAGCGAAATGTTTTATATCACAGACGCTCTCTACCCCTAGTCCATATCATTGTGAATCAAACTACCCCCTTTTAGGGTTTTACAATGCATTAATTTGTAAAAAATATCTTTTTTCGATATATTCAATCCCCATGGGCTATTAAGGTATAACTTTAAGAACCCTTGGTTGAAACAGGAAGGGATTTTTTTTTTCAGCTAAAAACTTAAAATTATGGTGGGTTTTTACGCTCGGATTGGAAATATGGCCGAGACTTGCCCATTTTCCAAGACTTCGATAGGTGCCGAGACCGAGGCTTTAGACCTTCTAGACCGAGACTTTGAAAAATAGTGTCTCGAGACCGAGACATGTCTCGAGACACTACAGCTCTGTATATTAGATTTTTCATTTCGAGAAGATACTAAAGCAAAAAGTGCACAACGTGAAGATGCTGAAACAGAATTTGTATCTCTATTAACCAAATCGCCCTGGCTGAAAAGCAGCAGAGCGAATGAGCAATAAGGTGTTCGGGTTTTTTACTTTTCGCTGAAATCTTTTTCTTCATGCGATTTAAAGGGTACAAATTATCATGAAAAAAAATCGTGATAGTTTCTTTTGAAAAAGTTTTTATCTTTATACCCTGGGGGGGGGGGGGTATGAAAAGGTATTGGGGGGCGTGTGTGACTAATATCGCATAACTCAAAAAATACTCCACGTACAAAGGCAATTTTTACATCAATCGATTCAGAAACACAGGTTTCCTATCTGTGTTTAATACATTATGTGGCTTTAACTGCTCTATTTTTCGAGTTATTTTCGAAAAACTGTTTTTACCCTTTTTTGCTTGCCATTTTGTTTTGAATCAAAGGTATTCTTTCGAGACCGCACAGGTGACCAATTGGTGGACGCACCTGATCTAAATCCTGCCTGAAGCGAGAAATCTAATTTGATTTCCGTGTGGATACCACCTCAACACAAGTTACTAATGAGTCAACAATCACCACTACTGCGACACTGCACTGCATGGCTGGATGCAAGGCATGGAAATGACTACTCCTGCTCACTCCCTACCATTTTAAAAGTTACTACTGCAAGTATAATGAAGATGTAATTTTCTAGTCTGCAGTATGCATGTAACGTTGCACACGACAAGTGCGATTATTGCACTAATTTTCACTCTAAGACTTTTGTTTTCACATTATTAAGAAACACCAAACATTTTCAGACACGACTTTCTTTTTCAGCCACTCATTCATTTTCGTCTTTGCTTTCGTGACAAATAAATCCCCTGATTCTAATATCAACTTGTCGTTTTTCTTCGGCTTCGCAAAAATCTTTCACTCTTCCTTTACTCAGGCAACGCGACGTAAGACCAATACATCTCTCACAAGAGCGGTTATCATTGTCGATTGCATTCCAAAAAACTTCGTCGTCAATCTGGAGGCAAGGTGCTGCTTTACTGCTGGATACGAAGTATGACCTGACAGATGCTCGCTTCCATGCAAGTTGTTTGGTGTCAACATCACCAGGAAGTTGGTGATCGGGATCTTTCCGGTGTTTCGCTTGAAATGCAGGATTTTTTGAATAAACATTTAGGGTCACATTGATTGGGTTCATCCAAGAGCAGAAGTGTTTTACAAACACAGGTTTTAAGCAATGATCAACCAGATTCGTATGTTGTTGACGAAAATCCAGCAATAAATAACGAAGAAATATCATGTTTGTTGATCCTTCTGGCGCGCGTGGATTCAAATGAATTTTCACAAACGTTGGCACATAAACCGATATGATGTAGTTTGTGATTTGAGGAAGCTTGCTCTTTTGAGTGTCCGGTCATTCTGGTGTCAAATAAAAGCCACATGCAGCCATTTGCTGTTGTTAACCACGTGTAACGATAGATCTGTAACCAGCAATGGTGTAAAGTAACAAAATACTTTTACTTGAGTACATTAATCAAGTAGTTTTTTCCAGTAACGAGTTGTTTTTGTGTAGTTTTTTTGTGGCTACTTTTACTTGATTATTTTAGAGTGAAGTAACGCTACTTAAGTAGTTCTTTGATTCAGAAAAGTAGAAAGTACTATAATTTTAAATTTGAACAACGAATTCGTCAGAATTGTTGACTTTTCCACCAGCAATTGTTCAATTTAGTTTAAGTTATTTGCCTTTTGCTCCTTTTTCGGCTGGCAACTCTTGCGTCACAGGTCAGACCATAGACTCTGTCAGACCATCACAGCGACTGCAGCAATGCCTTTTTTTCCCCGTGTGCGCGTAAGTATCAGATGCCGTCTGGCGAAAAGTAGTTCAATGTACAAGACAGTTTTAGTTTCACGTTCGTTGTTCAGTGTCTGCTCTTCACCGCATACTGACATAGATTGATTGATTGGTGCATCTTTATCCTCCTATCACGAGAAAGCGACGGTGCGCTATGCTTTTCCGAGCTTTCCTGTTGGCGTTTTGACTTCTTCCCACGTAAATTTGCTGCTTGTTCGAAGCCACCAAGCAGAGATAATTGTCGTAAAGCGTCTTATCCAAGGACGCAACAACGTGACCAGGGTGCGGGTTGAACTCATGATCCTGCGATCCGAGTTGTCGTAAAAACGACGCCTTTACCCATTCGGCCACGCTGCCGACTTGATGTTAACTCTATTAAAGTAACTCATGAAAGAAGCTAGTAGACAAATAAATTTTTCCAAAAATGCGTCCAATGGTAACTAAACGTTTCTACTGCTAAATTCTACAGAGTGAGTCAAAAATCACACACCATATACGCCATAAACGTTTATTGTACGGTACTCCGATATATTGTGCAATGTAGCCTAATTAGGCTACAAAATGTCTTCAATATGACAATCAATTTCGTCCAAGTAGAGACCCTGACTATGTAAATGGGCTATCTACAATGATTTTGAGTGATTTAGTGACGTAATGTTCACTAGGCTTCTGCCTACCTTCAAATGTTGTGAAATAAATTTAATTAAAAAAATCCACAATAATTTTGATTAATTAATCCACAAAAGGTTATCGCAGAATACATTGAAATAGCTATGATGCGAACTTTTGGCCCACTTTGTAGATGCAGTAGATTATTATACACTGATAAGACACGTCTAGAGTGTTTTTAAATTTTAGCATAATTTAACAACGACAATGAGTATTTCAGCAAAGATTTTGTAAAATGATTCCATGTAAATTCTGCGCGCGATGATTTTCAAATCTCAAAATTTTGCTGTTGTTGTTCTTTTTGATTAATTGTCTTGAATGTAGTAACAAAAAGCTAGCAAAAATTAATAATTCATGACTTCTTGAGAGAATGAGGGGTTAGAAGACCAAGCGCTATGTGGCGGTGATTTGAAGGTATTGACCAGTTGTCTGTCATACTTGTCGATCGGATATTTTGTTTATTTTGCTTGAATACTTTTAGAAATACTTTTACTTAAGTAGTTTTAAACCGACTACTTTCTACTTTTACTCAAGTACTTTTTTGTTCAGTACTTTGTACTTTACTTCAAGTAGTTTTTTCGTCAGTAACGAAACTTTTCCTTGATTACAATTTTCAAGTACTTTTTACACCACTGGTAACCAGTAAAGTCAGATACAAAGCAAAAATGACCAAAATATGAATCATTTACCTTGCAAACGAAATGCTTTCTTGCTTGTAAGACAAAAATCGCTGAAACTTCGATGGATATCTATCCCAACTAGACAACAAACTAAAATCAACAAACAAGCCTGATCATCTCGAAGGACCAACAAACGCCAGAAGGATCAACAAACATGATATTTCTTCGTTATTTATTGCTGGATTTTCGTCAACAACATACGAATCTGGTTGATCATTGCTTAAAACCTGTGTTTGTAAAACACTTCTGCTCTTGGATGAACCCAATCAATGTGACCCTAAATGTTCATTCAAAAAATCCTGCATTTCAAGCGAAACACCGAAAAGATCCCGATCACCAACTTCCTGGTGATGTTGACACCAAACAACTTGCATGGAAGCGAGCACCTGTCAGGTCATACTTCGTATCCAGCAGTAAAGCAGCACCTTGCCTCCAGATTGACGACGAAGTTTTTTGGAATGCAATCGACAATGATAACCGCTCTTGTGAGAGATGTATTGGTCTTACGTCGCGTTGCCTGAGTAAAGGAAGAGTGAAAGATTTTTGCGAAGCCGAAGAAAAACGACAAGTTGATATTAGAATCAGGGGATTTATTTGTCACGAAAGCAAAGACGAAAATGAATGAGTGGCTGAAAAAGAAAGACCTGCAGAGGGAGGCCTAAAAATTAATTCATTAATATTAATACAGTCTTGTTCAAGAGCCCTGACGCTTAAAACTTGTTTAATAAATACAGTAGAGCATACACATTACAGTAGCCTATTTTGACTTGTTTGTAGCCCAAATTTAGTCTAACGAGTGTTCTCGGCCAAGTATTCTAGATAATTTAACCGTTCGTCTACATCATCAAAATCAGTTAGCGATACTTAAACTTTTCCGATCAGTTTCTCGTCAATATCTTTAATTTTGTTATCCTGAGATGTAAGTCGATTATTTGTTTCTTGAAGTCTGGACTCATAGTTACTGATTTTGTCTTTTAGACGATTTTAATTTGTCTTCCAGGCGATCCAGTTTTACTACTTTTGCTAAGACCCAGTCTAGTTTTGAATTCATATTGGCTTCAACAGGAACTCTATCAGCATACTTTTTTTATCTCTCTAAGCTTCACGTAAATAGAAAAGACTAGCAAGTTGCCTATCGCACAACGACTGAATAAAAATCTGCTTGTTTGCGACTTGCTGCACAGAACGACGCTTTTTGCTTGTCTTTTAGTTGATGCAGGCACGTCCGCACGCTAGCATCGCTTTTTTCAGAATGAAAAAGGTCAGTGCATACTGGTAGACCGGAGATAGTGTACATAATGCGGATTTTTTTGCTCATTTGTTATTCTTTGAAGCTTATTCTGTGAGTCTGCAAGTAGTTTGAAGTGTTATCTGTTACAGGCCCGGCGCCTCGGGGGGCATTCCGGGGCCGTGCCCCCGCAAATGACTGCTTGTGCCCCCCCAAGCGAGGACTGTGCCCCGAAGAAATTAACAGGGTCGGGGCTGCTGGAGTGCAAATCGAGGCCTAAGACTCCCAAATTGGTCTTTACCACCCTAGAACTCACGAGCAAGAACTGTCTTTTCGTAATTTTTATGGACTCACACCGGCTTTCATAAAACTTTTGGGGCAAAGGCCTTTTTTTTTTGGTCTTCACTTAAGAATTCGTGGAAAATCGCAAGAATTTTGAGACGACAACCAGAATTTGTGAAAATATTTGTAAACTTACTGAAGACCTTTTTTTTTGGGTCTTCACCTTTTTTGTTTGACCCACACTCGAAAAAACTTCTCGTGCCCTTTTCGAATTCACAAAAATAAAAACTTCTCGTGCCCCCCCAAAAGTTATTTCTGTCCCCCCAGTCACGCTATCCTGGCGCCGGGCCTGATCTGTTACCATGTACTTTTTCGGAAGTAATTTCTTTTTTACGACAGTGTTCTATTTATCTGAGATGTAAACTTGTTGGCAATGCCGGTGACATGACCACTAACTTGAGTTGTAGGTGCAGACAGGGCCTGCAAGGGGGGGGGGGGGGGTTCAGGGGGGTACATCGCACCCGGGCCCGGGCCTAGGGGGGCCCGGGCCTAGGGGGGCCCGGGCTCAAGGGGCCCGTAAGAGTTCAGGTTTCTGCGTTAAGTTTTGGTATCGCACCATAACACCATAATCAAACTTGCCTACAGCAAAAATATCAGTCAGCCTGTTCCGTACTGGTAATTGATCGCTATTTTTGTTACACAGCCTTTTCGGTATCGAATAGTGGCCGATTTGATTAAAAAAAGAGAAAAATGTATCAAAAGCCATACACTTGCATCGCAATTAACGTTTTGTAGCATTTCTCTGACTTGAGAGCCCTAATTCTACAGTATAGCGATGTACAAAGGCCAACATTTCCAGAGATCCAAAAGCATTTCAACCTCAGAGAGCGAAGTCATAGTTGACATACGTACTCTACTACTATCATTCAGTAACTCACTCTATACTACTATCATAAAGTAACTCACTCTTTTGTATGAGTTTAATAGGTATTTGGGTTTGTGAAGTCTATGATTGCAGATGACTTCTTAAAACTTTTATCAGTAAAATATTTGGATTTGCAGTATTAAGGTCATTATATTGTATAATATTGTCTCAATGTCATCATACCCCGCTTCACATGACATAGGCTACTTTCTTTCATGTATATCACGTTTTCTGCTTGTCAATTTAAGCAAGTTTGGTGCTGGGATGTTGATCAAATGCTGCATTTTACCCTCGAGAAACATAAAAAATGCTAAAGCTTCCGGGGCTCCGCCCCGGACCCCGCTGGGGGAGCTCACAGCGCTCCCCCAAACCCCCTAGCTGGATTTAAACCAATTTTATGTCTAATTGTGTGTTTCAAAGGTCCTAACTGCATGCGAATATCGTTATCCCCCCACTTTTAAATGAAGATCTACACCCATCCGACAAAAAAGGATTTAACGGCATGGCCTCCGATAAAGCTTGGGAGGCCCAATAAGATTTGGGGGCCCGGTATCGACCTTCGTACCCCCTGAAAAATTTTCTCTCTGAGGCCCTGGGTGCAGACTACAAAGGCACAAAAATGGTTGACTCGCAAAAAAGACTCATTACTAAATTGGTTCCAAATAAACTCACTGCGCATAATTTTTGGGCAAGCAAACAAATATTCGGGCAATTTTGTGTTCACCCCTCAAACTGTATCAGTTTCCGACGGCTATGGCGAAGTCCAAAAAGCTTGTGCATTTTGAATGTCAATTATCATTTTAGCAAAACTGTTTCACATATTTGTCTTGGCTCAGCATTTGGTTCAGTAAGCCTACTATGGCCGTATTAAGTCAATTTTCTTGATTACTTCTGTCAATAAAACAAAGTCATTTTTTTCAAAAAAACATGTACAGTATTTTGATTTGAAGCTTGGTGAGTTGAATGAAATAAAATGAGGTTTGTTGCTAAAAGCTTGCCGCGCATTGTTTTATGAGCAAAGCTGGAAAATCTTCAGGGGCTCAGCTCCATGCGATGTTGAAAAAGTCTACAGCACCTTTCCTCAGCCCCCTAGCCTGTCTCCTTTAGTAAATACGGCAATTTTCTCAGCCTTTTGTTAATAATGTTTGCTGTTAGCATTTTCTACGCATTGGGACTTTGCAAGCGATTTACAATAGGTGGTAATAATTTGAAGCTAATCAAATCGTTTACAGCACAAAAATGACTAGACGTAGAAATCAGAAATTTAGGCACAACTTGGAAATGGACAGAGCTGGACAAACTTGCCACTAGGTTCGCGATTCCGAAATTTTAGTTGCCAAAGTTTTGAATATAAAACATTTTGCTCTTATTCGTGAGTCCATGCGTCATGCGATTTGTCACGTGATAAGCCAGAGGCTTGAACGAGTGTTGTTGAAGGCTAATGTATGTAGAATCAGTAGCGTACCTAAGAACAAACATGACTTTTACTCAGATTGCGAAATATGAATAAAATTTTTAAGCCGTACTGCGCTTTTATAATAACGTTCCAACGTCGAACAAAGTCATTTTTGAAACAGTTATTAACAGTTTGTCGGCAGCGTGGCCAAAAGGGTCAAGGCGTCGTTTGAACGACGAGCCCGATTGCATGATTTGGGTTCAACTCGCACCAAGTGCGCTATTTTGGAGACTGGAAAAAACATCAAAAGATCTTGACCCAGATTTTAATCGAGCTTGGATCAGATTGAGTCGGTTTTTCCGATCAAAATAAGGTGATCTCCAAATAAAAAAAAAAAAAGGTCTTCACCAAACAAACGCGTCGCCAGCGGGGGGCAATGCTCCCCCGATTTTCGTTTTTGCCCCGCCCGATTTATTTCTTGCCCCCCACGGTATTTTTTGGGGAGGAAAAAGTTGCTGGTGTTGGCCGGAAAAAACGATTGAATTTGTGATTTTGGCCAGAAAAAGCCTTCGGATTTCGGTGAAGACCTTTTTTGGAGATCACCTGATTTTCACTGAAACTTCGCCTCAACCCAATTCAGGAATAATGAAAAAGCTTGGCCTTCCTAATTTTAATTTTGCCCCCCCGATCTCGCGAAGCTGGCGACGCCCCTATCACCAAATTTTAACCGGTTTTTCCGTCAAAATCAGGTGATCTCCAAAAATAAAAAAAAGGTCTTCACCAAAATCCAGTCGGTTTTTTGGAGCAACTTTAGGTGATGTCCAAAAAAAACTCCAGTTTTCTGGTCCAAATCACAGCTAGTCCTTCACAACTTCTCATCGCCAATTCCAGTGGCGGGGGGCTATTTTCATTTTCGGAGCAAAAATCGGCCTCAAAAGCACTACAAACGTGGTATTTTGTATACTTTTTAGGCCAATGGGGGGGGGCTCGAGCACCCCCTGGCTACGCTACTGACTCGCACCGTGGTCATGTTCCTACGTCCTTGGATAAGGCGCTTTACGATGATTATCTATGCTAGGTGGCTTCGAACAAGCAGGGAATTTATGTGGGAAGAAGTCAAACGTCCACCGGAAAGCTTGGAAAATAGCCAACTCTTGAGCGTAGTGGTATAGCTAGGGGGGGGGCAAATGGTGCTGGGGGGACAAATCCCTCCCATTGGCCTGAAAAGTATGCAAAATAGCATGTTTTTCGCAGTTTTGAGGCTGATGTTTGCTCTGAAAACGAAAATAGCCCCCCCCAAACAAATTTGGGGTGAGACTAGGAAAAGATCCTGAGATGATGTCGATCACCTGAATTTGGACACAAAAACGTCTCAATCTGATTTAGGACTAATGAAAATTTGAGTCAAGTTCGTTCACTGTTGTTTCAAGCTCAAAAAAAGCCCCCCCGTCTTGCGAAATCCTGGCTAGCGCCTGCCTATGCGGGTGAGAATTCCTCCAAAATAAAAGCGCCACCGTCGCTTCCTCGTAAGTGGAAGATAAATATGAATTGATCAAGGGAGAAGGCTACATGAAATGATTGCAAACACTTTTTACGCGGCTAATTGTGTGCGACACATTCCACACGCAATAATTTAATCCCCCCAAAAAAGTTCAACACCAAAAAATTGTTCTTTTCTGATGACCAAAAAACCCCGAACGCTGAATGCTCAGTCGCTAGACTTAGAGCCTCTTGCCTCCGATAGCTTAAAATTCTCAGCACAAACTTTTGGCCATGCGTCTATGCAGAATTGGCTGTGCATACTGCATAGTTTACATCATTATTGGTTCACGTGCGTTCGCCCATCGAAGTTGATTTCGAACAGATTTTGCTTGTTAGACATCCATTTTAGTGTTTAATCCGTTCTAAATAAATACCAGACAGAAAATAAAGAGATGTTCCCCCATGACCAAAATTCAGATGACATGGAATTATTGTGTATAGAGCTGACATTATCTGCAGCTCAAAATAATGCTAACCTCGAAACGAGCAAATCACAACAGCTTGAGAGTTTATTGTTGCGCTTCAAATGCACCAACTTAATAATTTAACAAAATGGTTCATGGATCTTTTTCAATAATGCGTATTACGAATAGACAGCAGCTTTTGCTGCTTTACTCTGGCTTCTTCACAAACTAATATTTTGAATACCACACACCACTGGTTAAAAAAGTCACCAAATTATTGCAAATTCGACCGAAACCAAAACGAAAGAGAGAAAAGATCCCGCAAAATAATGAACTTACACGAATGTGTATTAAGTGTGAAAGGCTGAATACATCAAAATAACAATATAAGAAATTACAGTTGATGTTAAACGAATAGTTTCCGCATACGAAAAGAGCGCAAGTCATAGTCGAGTAAGGGCATGCCACAATGAGGTCGGAAGTGTGGCATCAAAACGATCCAATAGATAAGTGACGGGCGTCATAACGATAAGGAAAATCTAAACATAATAAGATTATTAATTGCATGCATAGCTTTTTTTTTCGAAAATTCTTCGAGAGTGTTTCGGCGGATCACTGTACTTTAACACCTTTTCCAGCACTATGAACGCCTCGAATTGTAGACTAGGCTTGTCCTGTTTCTACGCAAAACAAAACGGTAGTCGAATGATCGAGGTACCCCACAATGCCCTGTCATGCCATATTGAATTTTGTAAGACTAAGCTGGAGGAAATGGCGTCACAAAAGCCACATGTTTTGCAAGAAGTGACCATGGAAACTCATCAACAGTTGGCTGTTTTTGTGGTGAAGGGTTCTCACTTATTCAGTGGAATAAAAATGGCCACATCTCTTCAGTGTTTTACCGCATGCATCGTACGCTCATACGCAGGTACAGAATAGTTTCAATTTCCAACTAAATGACGTCAGATTCACGTCACTGCAATCTCAAACGATGAGTTGACCAAACGAATCGAGCATGTGCTTCCGCGGGCCTAGTTCAATCACGTATAAAGTCAAACTGATTAAGTTTCCATGCTTGTTTTTAGCATTAAAGATGAAAACGTAAAGCTACGATCGTAAAATCACTGAGATCTATTCGCTGCATAATGCAAGACATTTTTTTAGAACAACGTTTTGACCAAATTATAGAATATAATGTAGTAGCAGTACGGTGAAAGCGATTGGTAAATTGGAACTTACGTCCTCCTAGATCAGGATCCTCTCCAACTAAACCTATATCATTGAATATCCAACCATACTTACATCCCAAATGTATCTGGCAACAGCCATGACCATGTCAGGATTGTAATGAGTTAGTATAGCGAGTGTCCCGGTGAAGGTGAACAAACAGGCGACAAATACGATAAAAAACGGACATTCCTTCTTTGGATAAACTGATACTGTATGGAAACCTGCAAAAAAATAGTTGAAAAACAGAAGCAAAAAAAAATCTGTTACCCAGCTTAATAAAAAGTAGTAACTGTAGTAATCACGTTCCGTCAAGACATCTAAAAATTTTTCATTGTTATTTTGGTAAAAACTTAAGCCATAGGTTTGTAAATGTGTGATTGGGCTTGATATCAGTCGAAAACGATCTCGTATAGGCCTAATGGCCTACACGTTCAAATCAATTTTTAGATGGTGATATCAGTTGCAGAGTTAGTGGTTTGCAATAAACTGTAGTCGCCAACATCCAAGTCTTTTTACAAACTCGTACGCCTCTACTGGTATTGAAAAATACGGAAATGGGTTTTCACAGGATTTGCATTAAATCAAAATCAAATCTTTCATTATATTCGCTGTATTACACCAAAGCGTGTAATCAGTTTGCGGGGCGCATCGCCGCATCATTGCGCCACGGCAACATAGCTTCTTTCAAAAATTGTCGGAGCCGTTAACACCACATGTCCGATTTGACCGGCGCGAGATTTGAACCTTAGACCTCCCGCTTCAGAGGCGAACGCGTTACCACTCGACCAACTGGCCGGTAGGATTCGGATTAGGCAAGGAAAATAATGATTAATAACGGTACCAGCGAAGTCCAAAACTTAAAGCATAACTACGTTTTTAGACCTTTACACCAATTTGTTCAGATGGGTTTTAAAAGTATTTTAAAACTTACTAGGTAAAAGTTCCCTATCAGCGCTCTCCGTACAGTTGGGATAAGGATAAAATAAATGACCTTTCTCCAACGGGTAAGGAATCATACGGAAAGCTGAAATAAAATAGATGGTGTTAAACATTTCATTTTGCAATTTGAACACTTTGGTCGTAGTGAAAATTCGAAAGTACCACAAACTTATTTTATTCTGTAGATAAATCAATAAATATTGTTTGTTTTTCTACTGCTGATATCAAAATGTGTATGTTTTTACTTCCTTGCGTTCAATCAAGAGTGTCTGAAACATACTTTTGCCAAAGAACATAGTTGTATTTCATCGAGATAAGCAAATTATTTCACAGTATAAGTAGTTAGTTGCAGTTATCGGAGGGCTGGAATCAACAATATCTTATGATTAGTATAGTTGAAGCTAATTTTTATGAAGGGAAACAATATACAGCCCAATTCCCAATCTAAGAAAAGTTGAAAATTATTAAAATTGAAAACAATCTGCAGCAACCCAACGGCTTACTTCCTTCCCATGTGCAATGGAGTAGATTGAGCGCTCCGTCCACATTCTTCCAATGAGGAAGATGAAAGAAAGAGTAGGCGATGGCTTCCGAGTCGCCTCGCTTTAATATGTGCTCGGGTGGCAATATTAGATTTTTCATTTCGAGAAGATACTAAAGCAAAAAGTACACAACGTGAAGATGCTGAAACAGAATTTGTATCTCTATTAACCAAATTGCCCTGGCTGAAAAGCAGCAGAGCGAATGAGCAATCTTAGTGTAAAGCTGCGGTTACCTACCGGCCACAATGGAGGCTCCACCATGCCCCATTTTACAGCTGAACTCCAAGCAAGAAAGCAACGAACAGCAATATTAAAGTCTTTAAGACGTTTGAATCGACTGGAAATCAAACCAAAGCCTTTTCGTTTTAGTAGCATATTAAGCTTTGTCTACAAGACCAAAACAATAAAAGCTTGAGCGAAAGACTGTTTCAAAGTATCCGTTTTTTTGTTTCTTTTTTATTTTCTGAAAGCATTGACAATTGTGCAATGCTGAAAACGAAAAGGTATGATCTAGCCAATCAGTCCATGGTCAAAATGACGTGGCACAAAAGAACAAGAACTGAAACTCAGTTACACCAGCTTTCAAACAGGTTGAAATTGAACGTTTCAAAACTTTTGTTGCAGCAGCTGCTTCTGCTGCTAAAATTGTATGAAATTATTCGCAATTTTGAAATTATGATCGTGTCTTCGAAACACTGCGAAGACCATCGAGTCTTAGGCAGCCTAGGTCTAAATAGAGAAAGTAGATCATGCGGTGATTAAATGCTCTTCATTATTGTAAGACTTCAATAATTTTTTCTATTTGGTTTACAATTCATCATTAAAATGGAAGTTGAAAAAGCAGCAATTTAATTTCATTAAATGACTTGATAATACTGAACCGCATACCAAACTTAATCTCATATAGCAACATAAAAAATAACATGAAATCACATTCCAAACACACAGGAAATTATGCAAAAAATCAAACTCACTTTTGGCACGTGGGGATTAAACTCTACCGCACGATGAATCGCCTCGACCGCACTTAATTCGGCCGTCGTTAGGCCTCGCTTCGTGGCGACCTCTAGCGAAAACTTATCGCACACTAACCTTGCTTTCAACAAGGCAGCGGTATAACATATTGTTGCTGATTTTGGAAGACTGATGTCTAAATACAGCAGTGAAATGAAGTTTATATGCAAGCTGGCCAGTTGGCCGAGCGCTTAGTGCATTCGTCTCTGGAACGAAAGGTCCGGAGTTCAATTCCAGGTCCGGTCAAAGCGAATACAATGTTTCCGACTGCTGCTATATTTTTTTGAAAGACGCTGTGTTGCTCAGGCGCAATGACGCGGTGATGGGCCCCGCAAACTTGTTACACGCTTCGGCGTAATACAGTGACTACAATGAAGATTTGACAGTTATTTATAGTTAATCTTGAAAGCAAACGGAGATTCGGCGATATTCAAAAACGATTTTTGCTTAAGAATGTTTTTTACTTCAAAAGCATTGCTGAGCGAGTAAAATGATTCGCACTCATCATTAACACTAACAAAGAAACAAAGGTCTGACTACATTACGCATATTATTATTTTGACTATGCTTTTATTAGCATAATTAATTATGCTTTTATCGCTTCAAAAATCCAACGGGGCCTATTTCAGATGTCTATTTTATCATATCCATACTAGGAGTTCAAAATTTTGCATAAACAATAATCTAAATTCAGACAAAATTTAAAAAAAAATCCATTACTAAACGAGTTATTTAAAAATCCCAAATCTAAATTTGTCAAAAACAATTAGAGTGGATTCAAATTTAAATTTAATCCAAACTACACTGATATCTAGTGCTGTAAAAAAAACATTTTTTTTTGCTCCATGTTTTTTTGGTCGTTTTTTTTTGTTAATTTTTTATTTCTATTTTGTTTTTTTCGTTAGTTTGTTTGCCTATTGCTTGAAAAATGTGCTAGTTCAATCCATACTGTAGATTTCCACATAATCTATCACGTTCACGTACATTACGTAAAATTTTGCTTTGAATTTTGGGATTCGGAAAATCTTGAAATCTTGCAAAAACTTCAAATCTTGGGAATTACGAAAATCTTGATTCTTGAGTGGCAACACTGGTCTCAAATAATGCCCTAGTAGGCGGGAGTACGGGAGCGCTACCGGTACGGCGTGGCTACGGTTGAGGTCGAACAATAGAACTCCTGCTACAATGCTGCTGTGCAAACACCGACCAAACACTTAAGCACCTAAGTAGCGTAGATGCAGTTTTAGACAAAACATGGATGCACTGTGAGTTTTTTGCAGCAACAATACTGTAAGCCTGCTAGCTTACCATTGCCAGTCAGCCTAAGGCTTACGGTACGCCCACCGGTACTAGGGCTATCATGATAGGTTATTTACCTAACAGCTTAAGCCTAGTGTACTATTGGGCTTACCAGCTTATGGTGGACCAAGCAGTAGACTTGGCCAATTCCGTAGTCTATTCTGCAGGCTAGTTCTGGTAGGCTAACTCAGAGATATGCCTAGGCTATAGCCTATAATCTGATACTAATAGTGGCTATGGAAATGATAAATTCTAAGTTTGCAACTACACAATTAAGGAAGCCTGCAATTGCAAAATTCGTGCGGTAACTGCGTCCGCAAGTCCGCAAATTTTTACAGAACTTCTACCGCTAGTCTGCATTTCTTTACAACCAAAGTCTCTCTAATTGTTTTTTTGAGAGTGCAATATATTGCGGATTTGCCCAGCTATGGATGATATGGTCGTGGTGTAATTTTTACAGAAAGTAAAAGCTGTGCTTGGTAAAAACTGAAAAAATATAAAAGTAAAAACTGTACTTTTGATTTGTATTGCATGCGTTCCTTGCAGCCTATTATTACGATAATAACATCAGACTTCCCCTTAATTTGGTAAACACTACACTAGCAAAAAAATTGTCATACAGGCAAGGCTTTATATCAACCTAGCAAACTTATTTTAATTCCTAAAGTAACGAGGTTCATTCTCTCAACAAGATCGTCTGAAAGATAAAATAACACCGTTGTTCTGTAACGACCTTCCCCTCCAAAAAAGGACTATATACTGTATGAACTTTTGACATCATAGGCTTGTCTTTCAACTATTATAACCTCAGTAGTTGCGATTACAGCAAATTGTTTTAACGGCTCTAATACCACAAATAAAAAGCACAAAAGTTGTAAGTCATAAACAAGGTAGGGTGGCAAATTAAAGGTTGCAATGACAATTAACGTTGAAAAATTAATGCCAATTAACGTTGAAGAAACTATTAAGATTTTAAATGTAATAGTTTGGTTTTAATTTATTTATTTAGATAGACAAATGTCGACGTGCTTAGTACAGTGCTCGATAACGAAATTAGAGCTTAATCAACCTAGGTTTATTGAACTAAACACAAAACTAAAAGCACCCCTGCCTCAGGGCGTACCAAAAATAGACAATTTTTATCAATTCAGATTGAGGTTTCACAAATGATGAGACTTGACCCATTGACTTGAAATATACAAAAACTTTGAGAAAAAAAAAATCCTTTGACGGTGTCTACCAAGACGTTTCTATAGAAACGAGCCTAATTATAGAAAATTGCAGGGATGGCAATCGCATCGCATCGATGATTTTCTTCGATATTTGTTACGGAGAAAAACTGCGATGCGATGCAAAGTCGAATAACATATGCGATTTTTTTTGCGATAATTTGAAATTTTTTCGGTGCAATACTATCGCAGCTACTTAGCGATTATTTGTGCGATTATTGGTTTTTTAAACTATTTTGAAATTTAAGTTTGTTGCCTAAAATTTAGCACTCGGTTTACAAGCTATCAAAGCTTTTATTTACCCACATTTGCAAATCAGTATAAAACAAAAAGTTGCCGCAGTATCTCCTTGATGCCTGATGCTTCAAATACCGACAGTGGAAGCCCGTCAAGTGTTACTGCTTCCACAACTGCTTTCTTAAAATCTGAAACGTCGATGGTATTATCGACATGGCCTTTCTCGGCTGGTCGCATTACAGTAACGAAGGCGTCTTAGGTGGCACTTGAAGACGCTGCAGATGAAGACTGACGTTTTGATTTGATCGACGTTTCATGCTGTTCGGGGTGTTTGCGTTTAAGATGCTGCATTAGGTTGCTTGGGAGAAAATAGGATTTACCTGTCTTGTTAGGCATAGGCGTCGTTGCAAACTTACAAGACTTGCACTTTGCAAGAACTTTCTCTCCTTCTTCCTTCCTTTCGAAATACTCGCGGAAATCATTATCCAACTTTGGCATGATTTTCCTGCTGCAAAGCTAGACCTTTCGCAACCAGAGGTGGAGTCCTCGAGGACGTCCTTGGCCTCGAGGACACATTTGCAAGTCCTTGGCCTTGGCCTCGAAGCCTCAAATCCTCGAAAACTGCCCTGTCCTCGGCTCGAGGACAGCATTATTTTCTGAACCGTTGAAATGTTGTTGGAAAACGCCAGAAACCTAGGGAAACTTTGCAACACCTTTTTTGTTTTCCTCAATTGGAGCATAGGCGTAACCAAAGGGGGGGGGGGGAGACCAGGGAATCCGCCCCCCCCCCCCCCCCCAATTAAAATTTCACCAATAACAAGAATGTGGCAAAAAGCCTACTGTTTCTTCAGTTTCTTTTTAGCATTTTTCGCTTACATCAGTAACTAACAACAATATGGAAGACCAGGGGCCCCTGGGCCCCCTCAATTCAATTTTTGCCAGCCAATTTAAACGTATTACCCGGAAGAAATGGAGAGTTTTTGTCCTAAAAGTTGCTTTCTCAGACCCTCATATAGCCTTTTTATGAACGAAATGCATTAACCAGGGCCCGATTGACCATAATATGGCGCAGTACCAGTTAGAGGCCCTGCGCTCAAATCGTAAGACTTTTTTTGGTCTTCTCCTATACTTGGCAGAAAGATGTTGCAAAAATCCCCAAACTGCCGGCTGCCCGGCGCGATGTAAATCCGGCCCGGCAATGGCGTGGTTAGTAGGTGTAACCATCTATTGTACCATTTTTCAATAACAATTTAGTAATTCGCCTTCAACTCCCCAGTTTTTACGCACAAAATACTCGAAAAAAAAAATTAGCCATGGAAAATGCTGCTTGAACAAATCATTTGACTTCAATTGAGGGGCCTGGCCCCCAGGCCGAAAATATACTTCTATAACTGGTTATTTTCATGACAAAATAAAAATCTACAAGGAAAATCTTCTAGTGGATTACTACTAAAATGTAGCCAGAGACAAAGCACCTTACTTTCCCCTACCTGGACCAAATCACTTAAAATTTAAATTTAACTCAAAAATGCGAGATATTAAACGTTTTTTGGACTTAAATTGCAAGTAAAAGGAGCATTAAACAATTAAATTTTTTCAATTGGCTTTCAAATTTCAAAAATCTAGTGCTTTCAAATGGCTCTGAACACGCGCGAAATGTGATTCAATGGCATTAAAATAGCTGTTTTTTTTCCAAAAAATCGCCCAGCGGCTGCCAAAGTCGCTGGCGGCTGGGGGCCCCGCAACCAGACCCCTGTCTGTGATACGTTTGAGTTACATTAACTTTCTAAACACGTCTTCAAAGTTAGATATTTGCACTTTTCAGCTATTAGTTTAAGCGCTCTATTTACAAAATCCTGGTTAAGTGCCAACAAGCAACGATTCAGATCTTCCATCCTACAATATCTTTGTCCGACAAAAAGTTTCTCTTTTGAAAATTTTTGATGACGTCATTGCATGTGATTTGCAATTTGAGCCTCTCCAATCAAAAATTCTGGCTACGCCTATGAATTGGAGATAACCTGAAAAACTTTTTTGAAGACCTTTTTTTTTGTTATTTGGAGAACACTTGCGGCTGTGTTCTTGGTCCTTGGCCTCGAGCAATCCTGTCCTTGGCCCCGAGAGGGTCTGTCCTCGAAAGAGCTGTCCTTGGCCTTGAGCATTGTGTCCTCGACTCCACCTCTGTTCGCAACTGAAACAACTAACGTAGTCTGGAAGCTCAGCCAGAGCGAGATTTTAATTCCGGGATGCCGCCTTAGCAAAAAAACTAAGCAAAAGCTATTTCGTTATACTGTAACTAGGATCACCGCATGCACACACGGTACTCCATGCTCACACGCGTCAATACCAAAAACTGAAAAGCAACTTTAAGCACAACTTAAAAAGCAAGTGTCAGTCAAAATTGGTCACAATGATGAAACAGTTAACTTATGACCAAACAAAAGAAACAAATCGAATTAAAGACAAAAAATCGAAATAATCGAAAAAATCGCAGATTTTTTTTGTCAAATTCTGCAATGCGATAATGGATGCGATTTTTTTGGTTGTTTTGATGCGATAATTAGATGCGATATTTTTCCTAAAAAAACGTGGGATGCGATGCGATTGCCATCCCTGGAAAATTGTTCATATCTCGAAAAATACTGATGGTCGAGACTTGGTTTTTGGCTCAAAATGTGCAGAAGATATGATTTCCTATGTACTGCTAATGCATCGTTTTCCTCTAGAGTAACCAGTTTTCGAGATATTTCAAAAAAACTGATTTTTACTGAAAAATTGCATGTTTAACACGAAATGACTTGATATTTAGCTGTTTTTAAGTTGTCGCAATGGCACAACTAAATTTCCCAACACATTTAGTATGAATACAATGATAAAAGTGTTTGCATTACACCAAAGTATCCAATTAACTTGTGGTAAAATCAGTACACATGTTAAAAAACAACTCCGGCACTCCTCATGATTTGTATTGTACATATTTACGCGCAATCCCCAGAATCACCTTCACTTATAGTACAGCTCTATGTAAAATAATTCTCCAAACAAATTATTGCATGCAAGGCACTAGTTCACAGCACTTACGAGTTCAATCTCCTGTTGCTTTCTATACCTACAAAAAATTGCAACAACTATTCTGTAACAACACATCTCGGTCTGATTACTTGTAGGTTACTAAATTACCGCAGTATTGAGAATATCAATGTAATAAATACCGTAAGTTTTTTTTTGCTGTATGATTACTCAGAGCCAGTAATTGATTAAACAGACCATTCAACACCTTTATTCCCAATCCCCAATTTTGGCTAAAAGTTTAGATAATACGAATACTATATGAATTAGCACAAAACACACTTTACCATAACAACCATAATTACGCTATTCTGCATGGTCACAATTTATTCTTATTGCTGGAAGTCAAACGTTCCATATAGCATAAACTATTAAACCGAACTAAGAGATGTAGCTTAAAAATCTTGCTTCGTAGCAGCTTTTGTGCATTTTTCAGCTGAGGTTGCTGCTTTAGCTTGTTGATTTCGTGACTTCCAAACCAGTTTGTAGAGAAATTGCTTTCGAGTTTGGCTGGTAGTAATTTTATTGGAATTAAATTCAGTTAAGAGTCCTGAAGCTCTTTCATATACATCGTTGACAACCACCAGATTCATCACCTTCTTGTAGCTATTGATATAATCATCATTCTTAACCCACGTTGCTGGTGATTCTCTTTGAAAGGTTGTTGGCAAACCCAACAACTGAAACAGGGCCCAGGAGTCTTGGCCGACCAAATCGTTCAAATGAATTGTACATGTGACCACTGGCATATTTTGATTATGTGGCTGGGACAGCATTTTTTGTTTCAGTCATGTTTTATGAATTATTTTCAGCTACATTCACTTTACTACTGAACAGCGACAAAACACACAGTCGCTCTAAAAGACATTATAAATGATTATCAAGTTTATAAAGGTACGCTTCAGCAACGGCTTGGAAATTCATAGAAAGAGAGAGTGCGTTGTTTTTCATCAATCAGTCTGTTTTATCAATTACTGGTTCTGAGTAATCATACAGCAAAAAAAAACTTACGGTATTTATTACATTGATATTCTCAATACTGTAGTAGTATAGATACCTACAAGCAATCAGATCGAGATGTGTGTTGTTACAGAATAGTTGTTGCAATTTTTTGTAGGTATAGAAAGCAACAGGAGATTGAACTTGTAAGTGCTGTGAACTAGTGCCTTGCATGCAATAATTTGTTTGGAGAATTATTTTACATAGAGCTGTACTATAAGTGAAGGTGATTCTGGGGATTGCGCGTAAATATGTACAATACAAATCATGAGGAGTGCCGGAGTTGTGTTTTTTAACATGTGTACTGGTTTTACCACAAGTTAATTGGATACTTTGGTGTAATGCAAACACTTTTATCATTGTATTCACACTAAATGTGTTGGGGAATTTGGTTGTGCCATTGCGACAACTTAAAAACAGCTAAATATCAAGTCATTTTGTGTTAAACATGCAATTTTTCAGTAAAAATCAGTTTTTTTGAAATATCTCGAAAACTGGTTACTCTAGAGGAAAACGATGCATTAGCAGTACATAGGAAATCATATCTTCTGCACATTTTGAGCCAAAAACCAAGTCTCGACCATCAGTATTTTTCGAGATATGAACAATTTCCTATAATTAGGCTCGTTTCTATAGAAACGTCCTGGTAGACACCGTCAAAGGATTTTTTTTTTCTCAAAGTTTTTGTATATTTCAAGTCAGTGGGTCAAGCCTCATCATCTGTGAAAGTTCAATCTGAATTGATAAAAATTGTCTATTTTTGGCACGCCTTACCCAGGTCCACGACTTTTCCGCGCGGACCTTTTCGGCGCCAATATTCGGTGCTTTTTGACAAACCCTAACCCTAAATAACTGAACTGTCAAAGAGCACCGAATTGGCCCCGAAACGATCTGTGCAGAAAACGTCCGGCAACGAAATAGGTGGCGCCGAAATGGTCGCACCGATAAGACGTGATCCCGCCCTACCCTGCCTACAGGCTGTTTCACCTTCGATAGGAATCCTCAGCCGCCTGTTGCACTTTACACATTTTTTCTTAAAATTTTTACAATTTACATTTCAAATGTATGTAATTAAGTGCTCAAATGGGTAAACTTCTCTGTGTTTTTTCGGCGCATCGCGGCCTCACAGAGCAGCATATACAGAGCCTAGCAGAGTACAGGCTACAGAGTGTTTTTTCAGAGTACCGGGATTGTTTTTATATAAAGATTTTTTCCCCTGAAGATCCCTATCAATGGTAAAACAGCCTGATGGTGCCGGGGTGCTTTTGTTTCTGTATTTATTTTAGTAAACTTATGTTGATATTTATTTATTTCTTTATTCATTCAGTTACCACAAATAAAGTGAATCAAAATTTGATTTATGATCGAAATGGATATGGATAGTTGGACACCGGTATAAAAAAAAACTTTTACCTCATAAAATTGAGAACAGTCATGGCATGCGCTATTAAGGGATTTTATAAGCTTACCATTGACCAAACAAATTTTGGTTTAATTTGAAAAGTAGAACTTTAGTTGAAACCCAAAGTATTCACCGGTATCCCAATTTGCATTGTAAAACTTGACTTACATATCTTACCAGACTTGGGCACTAATATGGCATGTTGCCACCCAGTATCTCTTTCTCAATACCTAATAATCTTATTTCAGCTTTATTTATCCTACTTTTAAAGTAAACTTCAAACCTAACTTTACGTTTGAATTGCGCAATAAAAACAAAAAACGACGATTTATTTGGCCTTCAAAAAAAAACAAAAAAACACCGACTCCTTTTTTTTGATTTACAACACTACTGATATCTAAGAAATAGTAATTACGATAGGCTTACATAATTTAAAAGAACGACAAAAATGAATTAATGATAGGATAAAACCGATTACGCAACTCTTGTACCCTTGGCATTAGCAAGCAAGATTTTCAATCATTAGCCTTGACTCACCGTCATACTTCCCCAGTAATGCTTGCGTATCAGGATAAGCTTGTAATGATAAGAGGGCTTCCAACAAATTTTCATGAATATTTAATACGTTTAGTAGCGGAAACTCTTTCATTAGCTGAAAAGAAAAAGGCTTATCATCAAGACAAAAATTGATTGATGATGATCCATATCAAAATCTATCATCTCGTGAAATTTCAAAAGCCTATGTTTTTGCTACGCTGTAGTTGAACAATACAATCAACAGACAATTAGCGGCAAAAAAAATTCCATATTAACTGAACGCCGCTATTTAATTTAAGTGAAAATTAGAAAAGTTTGGAAAATTTTTGCAGAACGCATTTTTGCTTTTTAATTATTTTGAACATTAATTAGGACAAAAACAAACCTATTTTCAGCTCGTATTTAACTAAGTGGTTCCAGTTTCTGCTATCTGAATCTGGTTTAATACCAAATGTAGTCAAACCAAATCCTTTAAAATTGATATTTTGCTCCCAGCCTTCAGTGGTAGACAGATGGCAGTTTGACTTCTGAGACCTCAAGGTTCCTTTGCTGTTATCTTACCAGGTTAACCGACAAATACAATAATAATTCTTTTAGTTTATTCTTTCATAATTTTTTTTTTTCAATTGTAGCTATTAAAGTGAGCAGAGGTGTTGGGAAATACTAAAAAAAGAATAAACTAACGTCAGCTACGCTCCACGCAAGGAGAGCGAAAACTGTAAACGCGTCTTCGGTGATTAAAATGTCGAAATACAGGAGAATGCATTAAAATGGCATACTTATTTATATGAGTGACGATTTCACCGTAAATTTTTAAGTTCGAGAGTTTGAAACGAAAATCAGGACTATTCATCAGCGCATTTTTCCTTTACTTTCTTAAGAAGATTGGGATTTCAGTTAGGGTTTGGGAGTTTTAGAGTAAGAGATTTGCGTTCGGGTTAGATTTGGGCCAGAGTTAATAATAAGTAGACGAATATTTTCGGTGAAATAGTCTCTTCCTTTTTTTAAATACCGCTAGTCGTGTTTATTCTAAACAAACTCACATCTCTCATCATTTTGACTGCCTCCCTCGTGCGACCAAGTTTCCTGGCGCACATGCAAAGTCGCCGTTTGATATAGACCAATACATTTGTGTCACGACCTAAACATTAACGAGTTGGAAATACTGACAAAAAATAAAAATTCTGCAAAATCTACAGCTATTTATAGGATTTAGGTCATCAGTGACAGAATAGGTTTAGGAACTGAAAGTATACCGGTACACCATACATTTCCGATTTTAATAGTTTGCAATGTAGAAACAATCTGCTTGCTTTTTGCCCAGAATTTTGAGCATTTTTAGATTTATGTTGGCTGCTAACTTGTTCCGTTTGTCCAATTACATAGGACAATGAGGGATTCTTTAGTTACTGTAAAACTTTTTTAGAAAAGGAAGCGCTTAAAAGCGAAATGATAATTAATTACAGCAAATAGGTAAATTGAGGTAGATGCTACTAAGCGTGCTAAGTATGGAAATTTACTGTATATACAGTATTTGTAATGTTCTTTGCACAGTATTAGAGTATAAAAGCAATAACTGCTATTATGCAGTGGATTTTGTTATATTGAACACTTGATTATACGCACTAGCGTAGATAATCTTGCGGTTAATGGCTTTGCTTTTCTAATCTAAGTATACCATTGAACCTATTAGCATAATTATAGTAAATTGAATTCACGAGTGACAAGCCATGTATTACGTCATATTTAAGTGACAATTTGCCTGGTTATAGTTCCAATATTTTCCTCTAAAGTTGTATTACTCTGCCGAATAAAATTAAACCACGTTGCACAATTAACCCTTAATGCACAATTTAAAAATGATCAACAAATAATTGAATGATTCTCATATGAAACATCTCCTAAATTTTATAATGAAACATCTCCTAAATATAAAAAAAAAATTTAATCTCCTATTTGTTTAATGCTTCATTTGGTGCAATACATTGTACTGACTGACACCAAAACATTGCAATTCAAACAAAATTAGATTATAAAAATGGTGATAACGAATTTTTTTGAAATTTGAAGAGCGCTGAAATCCGATTTATTGACTGTTATTACAACAGCATCAACGTACGATATTCGGCTTCTTGGGAACTGTTATGATGCTGCAACGCTTGACTTTTCTTGTATTGAGATTCGCTGGATTTTAAAGCTCGCTTGAACAAACGTTCGGCCTAAAATAAAACAAAGTTACAGTGGCCAGGTGGAAAAACGCAGGGATAGTAATGGCACTGTCTGGGTTTCATTCCCACAGTGTGGTTAAGTTGTCCCACTTATGTTTCATAGAAACAGTCTGCAACTATACGCTGCTAGTTTATAACCTAGAGTACTGCTTATCAGGGAGCTAAAACGCGCTGTAAACTAATTTTCCAAGTCTTTTGACTTGGCAGAACTTAAAGTTCAACCAGAGCCAACTGGTTTAGCAGCCGTAGCAGACGCTGTATGCCAACTACTAAGAGACTAGTGACTGGTTGGTTAAAAAAAAAAATTGCAAAAGAAAGACTGACAAGCACTTAATTGTCGATAAAGGTTTTCAAACCAAAATCTTTTTCTTTTTTTTAAAGAAATCCGTCACCTGGTATTAGTTCATCGTAAAACAAAAACTGCAGTGAATTTGTGTTCAAGCAATTAAAAAAAAATTAACCTATAAAAATTAATGAGTCGCATAGCAAAGTATGAATTTGACAGCAACCTTAACGGTACGATACAGTACAGCAAGAATCAAAGCCCAAAATTCAGATTAATTTAGGGAACTTTCAACACACCGGTACCGTAATAATACAAGGTAAAGTTGCAGTACACATGCTGCATCGGTTAGTCTAAACAGGCATAGTGTGGTAAGGGTTTCACTATGCCTTCTCTAGTGCGTATTTAGAACAACCCACACTGTATTGGTGAAAATCCACGAAAGGCTGTTTAATAGTCTTTGAGTCATGTAGCCATACATTTAACAAATGAGTTCTACAGCATACGACAATAAATTTATTTTGACATGTAGTGGTGGACAAAATTAAGCCCAGATAGAATAGGTTAATTTCAAATTGATTCAAACTACTACTGTAGAACCAACAATGCCATGCTGCTATTGTACCGTAATTGTGTAGAATATGAATGCATTGCAAGTAAAAATCACACCAAATGGATAATCTAACAGAATAAATTACAAGTTACTTACCTCTAATATTGTGGTCGCTTCTTCTTCAGCGAGCAAAATATAACCAGTAGCGCAACTAAAATAGAAGATTAGAGGTGGTTTGAGCAGCTGCAGCTCGACGTATCAAATATCAGGATGTAAAACTTTAAAATCCAACATTAATTTAAAGCTTATTCAATACTAACTTATCCAGAGAAGATGATAATACGTTGTTTGAATACGTGCGTTAAATTGTCAGCATGCAGCCTGGTCATGAACTTCTGTCAATTATTCTTATGCAAATTAATAACAAGCAAAACGGATGGCTGATCGACTCGAAGACCCAGATCTCTTCGCAGCTTTCCAGTCCCCAATCGCGTTCACAATTTGTACGTAAAATCCTTTTGACTCTTGCTTTTCTTTTTGTGTGTATTTTGATGCGGATGAAGATAAAATAAACTTCTGCTATCTGCTATAGTGATTTCAATTCAACACGATTTCAAGTAGTTGAGTTGTGAGCAGGTGATTGTTGCTGTAGGCAACACGGAATTTTTCAACACTCAAAAGGAACATCGTCACGAAACTATTTCGGAAGCATTGTTGTATTATAAATTTCAAATGCTTTTTTGACAAAATTTTTTGAAAAGACCAAATAATTAAATCGTTTAAAGAAATTGGTAAGAGGTACCAATACCAAATCCAAAAGTTACGGTTTTCGAGCCCATTTTTGAGGATCGAGCATTCAGATACTTCCGAAGGTAATCAATAAATGAGGGTGGAAGAAATCTTTGGAAAAACGTGGTATAAGAAAGTACATAGAAAACATTTTTTTTTCTGACAGAAACATTACTCAGATTTGCGAGGTAGGTTAAATTTGTCTGGTCCTGTGGCCAGTTGGTTAGTGGGAAACTGGGCTATGCTGGCTGCGTTGATTTAGATGTTAAATGAAAAGTTAGATTTTTCAGCCTTTCTTAGCTAGCTTTCATCCGCGCTTTCATTTTTATAAAATTTCGGAACTTCTCAAAAGCAGAAAGTGTTAACATATTTTTTCTTGATAATCAATACTCAAAGTGCATGGGCGAGTTGGAAAATCAGAAGTTTACATTCTCCTTTCAATCGTTCTAGCGCCTAACGTTCCGTTTCTTTATTGCTTGATTACTGCAGGTTTAAGGACAGTTTTCAAATGAAAGGAGAGTAAAAGAATTTTAAAATGTTATGAGATTTACTAAAACCGCCAGTCAAAACCTTTACGATCTAATCTTTCATCAACTGGTAACAAAAAGTAAACTTAATTCACTATTTCAAATAAATAAAAACACAAATTGAGCGAAACAGTAGCTTTTTGTTCAGTTTTAGCTCGTGCAATTATACTATCGGCACAAAGAGGTGAAAAATAAATTTCGTTATTCAATCATATCCTTCGTTCGTTCGTATGAACCAGGTATTCTGCGTCTGTCTAACCACACCAATGCAGAACACTCTTTTTTTGGGTTCTGTTAGCAAGTCTTTCATCAGGCTGGGCCACAACAACGGATAGAATACTAGCCTCCATTGGAAGATAGCATGACATGTCCTTCCCAAGAATACGGCGCATTGCCAGTTTGGGAATCGAACCAGGAGTCGGGAAACTTTTGACCACTAACCCGACGCTCAACCAGCTGAGCTATCGCCGCCATTTACTGTATAAACCAACTTTGAGGTATTGCAAATTTGCGTGGAGAGAAAATGCATTTGAATCAATAAAATGATTCAGTTTTTCGTAAATATAATTCTGATAACCCCTCCGCAGTCACCACTAAAATATACAATCCATCTCCACCCTAACACAACGGTAACATCGCTGGTTAAAACTAATCAATCGCTTAAAATTTCTGGTGTTAAAATTTGGTATAGTTTACCCGGACATATAAGGGATAAAGTTTTAACTTCTAGTGACAAAACATCATCAAAGATACAAAAACTCTACTTTTTGAAATCCTGTATCTGTTTATAAGCGAAATCATTTTTTACTTGTGTGTATACAGAAATGAATGCTCATCTGTTTGTTTCTGTGTGTCTTATTCTTTTTTTTCCCTTTTCTTTTTTTTGCTAATTTTTTTTTCTAATTACCTAAATTAGAACAAAACCTTCCAGTGTCGAAATCCTACAGCCGAATTTTGTACTATTTCTAAGAGGAGCAGACTCGGCGACCGTGTCGCTTGATTAAGCGACGTTCTTATTTTGGTCTTTCGCTTCTTCTCGTCGTGCTAAATCGTGTCGTCTAATGTTTGCTGAATTAGCAATTTGTGTATTTGTTTTTGCTCGACAATAAAGGAATACTACTACTACCAGTAACATCTTTTGAATTCTGTTTGATTCATTCAGGTAAGCCTGGGACTCCGTACCAACGTGATAAGGAGTTGCTAGAACTGCTGACCCCATGGTATTCTTCAAAAAAATAATATGCATTACTGTAAGAGCGAATTTAAAATCAAGCTTGTTGATCGAAAAATAATGAGCTCGTATTAAAATTTACTCTAAATCTAGCTAACATGTCATACCACTAAAATTTAGCTCATTAAGTCCGGAAATAAAAGATTTGACAAAATGAAACAGTATTTATTTATTTCGAGATTTTTATCAGGAAGTTGATTTCCGCTCAGTTCAAACTTTAACAAAAGTTAGCTCTTGTAATACTTAACATGAAATATTTTTACTATTCTGTTTTCATCCCTTCCAGGTCAAGTCAGAATATTCTCACGCCCCTTCAAACGCAAAACTTCAGTTAAATGTTTGGCCACGTTTCATCAATATTTTTCGTCGTTAGGGTTTTCTTATTGTTAAAAGTTAACGCTTGGGTAAACGCTTGAATTTGCTTTTAATTAATAACGCTGAAAAATCGTGCTTAAGCTCAAATTAACGTGATGTAAGTCATGTGGGAATGTATTTATCGCATTCACCGAACAAAAACGCCTGCCTTTTATCTGCACAAAAAACGTTACTTGCTGTGATTTTAAATTTTGAAAATCCTTGAGATTAACCTCGTCTTAACCTTCACAAATCTATTAGACTTTCAATACCTGCTGTGCATTAAAATCTGTGATCACAACATGATAACAATTAACATCATGAATAGGGGCGATTAGACGGATACAAGTTACGGGCAAACGAAAACTTTAACATCAGTTTTTTTGTTTTTTTTTGCGATGATGAACTGAGGCTAATTTTTTTCTCATTTAGTAAAACTAAACTTGCGCGAAAACAAATTTTTCTAACGTCAAATGCTCAACAATCTTTAAACTTCCAAACATTTATAGTAACATTGGAGAAATTTGTTTTCACAATAAGTTTAGTTTTATTAAATAACGAAAAAAAAAAAAAACGTTACAATGCATCATCGCAACAAAAAAACAAAACAAAAATGACTATTACGAAGTTCTTGAAACATGCGGTCATACTGCCAAACTTTTCACGTTGCAAAAGCCTGATCGTAAGTGTGTGCGGTTTTGGCAACGAACCGTGTACAGTGTCCACTGACCACGGCAAAGTGAATGCCAACATTGGAATTAGGGTTGGTTGGTGGTCAGTTGTCGCAGACCCTTCTGACCAAACTTTAACGCTAACCTAATCAAACGTTACCAAATTCGAGGATCAAATTTTGCGGTTTTCTGTTTAACTATCTTTCTGGTTGAACATTCACTTCAAAAAATCGTAGGCTCATCAAAAATTTCCAGCAAGAAAAAAAGTGGGCATGCCCAACATGTAGCAAATTTGGTTAGTTTGTAATTTAACTGCAGAATTTAACAAGACGTAAAAACCAAAATACTGTAAACGGCTATTATGCAGTGAATTTTTTTGGCTTCTTCAGTTATGAAAAACAAAACCAATTAATATTTACTGAAATGAAACAACACCAGCCCAACTGATAATTCGTATCATATTGATAGTATAATAGCTTTGTACTACGACCAAGACAAATTCATGACCCTACATGCCCTTACGATAACAACACCAACAAGGTTGAACCGAAAGCGTTAAGAGGATAAAAACAAGGGCGTCGGCAGAAAAATTTTCAGGGGGGGGGCCAATAAGAATGGAGCCAGTATTAACCACTAAAAATGGAAGAATTTTTGAAATTTGGGAGCTTTTAGAAAGAGTGTGTGAAAATCCAGGGGGGGGGCCATGGCCCCCCCTTGCCGACGCCCATGGATAAAAATAAAACTAATCCGCGCCATATTTCAGTCAACTACGTACAATCGCATATTCTCGAATACTGAACAGGATCTTGCAGAACTTTTGCAAACACATTCTTCAACAAGAACGGATTATCAATGCACTAACATTTTCAGCAAAGTACATAAGATTTACACAAAATGCTACGGATTGTTTCACCTTTGGCATACAAATTAATAAACATAACCCAAGTTAAGCATTTAATTGCATGAATGCAATATTGGACAACGTACTCGTTATCTTCTTGGATAGCTTGATGAGCAGCTTTAATCCTTGCCGATGGATTTCTTTCTCGCCAAGCTTTTTGCATTACTAAATAAGTCACAGTTCTTGAAAAGATATCGTAAACGGAAACAAATGAAAATAGCAACAAAATCACGACATAAATCAGGTTCAAGTCTTAACAGCCTAACCACAGCAACACCTTTTGGGGGTTTTGTTCGCAAAATCTGTTTCGCCAGGCTGAACCTGGACAAAGAGTTAGACTGCTCGATCGTAGGCAAAACAAGCGATAAATGTCGTTCCCAGGGAAACAACAACGGCCAGTTTGGGAATAAAGTTATGAGCAGCGACCTTTCGATGTTCTATTCTACTTCAAGATGAACAAGGCTGGGACAACGCAACCATGTCCACGAGCAGTTTCGCACTACTTTGATGCGCAATTCAATCAAAGTTACTAATTCTAGTTAGTCAAAGTTACAATTTAAGTTTGCCGATCAGTGGTCGAGTGGGTAGAGTATCAGCAACTAAAACGGTAGACTCGGGTTCGATACAAGTCGGGTCAAGCCAAAGATTATAAAAATTAATATTCACAGCTTCCTTGCTTGATGTTTAGCTTTAAAAGGACAGTGTGAAGCCTCCAACGTGTGTGGTGGGCAAGTGGCATCTTGCCACCAAGGCCTAAAGGTCCCTTCGCTGTCTCTTGATCAAGGCAACTTGATGAAAAGATGTAATTATAATTACAAATGATTATATCAACAGTAACACTTTTACAGGCAAGAGCTAAACTTACAAAAGCACCAGCCTAAGACTATAGATTATTTACATAACAGTCAACTTTACAACAAAAACATACTGCTGTCAGCAACTCTCAAATGATCGCTCTCACAGGTAAAGAAGGTTTGGTGATCTTGAGCTGACAGATTCATGTCGTAATACGTGAGAGGTTCTTGTCCTGTTACCCACTGATACCTAAAATCGTTTAATATAGAGAAAACAGTTTAACAGTCAGTCTATATTTTCAAAATCCAGAAAAACAAGCGCATTGGGACATTATAAACAAATTTGATCGAGTTAGGTAATAATCTTAAGCTATGTCAAGAGTCAAGACGTCACGTTATTGCACTACTAAATACGAATGGATAACACTCCAGCAGTCTTCAGGAAGCAATTGAACTACGAAATGATAGGTGTGGGCTAAGTGAGCATTTGAACAAATCATACTGATTAAAACCAGGTTTGATTCTAACTAAAAGCGCTATTAACACTCATTGGAATTATCATGAGGAGTTTTCAAGTGTTGCGATTCTTCAGCAGAAGTTCGTAAAGATGTGGCTGACGTGATAGAAATGCAAACTTTTCAATCACTTCGCAAAGTAAAGAAAGCATCTGTCCTCATAATGTTTCAAATAAAAAAAATCTGTGCTCAACGCTTGGAATTAAGTGGGTCGAGATTTTAAAGCTAAAAACATAATTGCTAATGAAACTATCTTTTAAAAATTACCTATTGTATTCACATCCTCGCAGTAAGTTTAATGGATTCCGCCAAACTTTGCACTCTGAAAATAAAATGTGATATTTTAGCATACATAAAACTTTTCCGACTTAAAAAACAAAATTAACTAATATTGATTTCAGCCAAAATAAGAAACAGTTTTTTTTTTAATTGCATTATTCCGAGTTCACTCGTAACCATAGGCGTCGATTTTTTGTTGATTAAGCAAATTTCGAGGGGGCGAAATGTTTTTGCGAAGTTTGGTTAAACTTATATCTATTTCATTGCGGAATTTTGCCCCCAAATTCAGGTGAAGACCAAAAAAAGGTCTTCGCAGCATTCTGGTTCTATCTCAGTCCAGATACTCGGATTTCTTGTTGCCAAGTGGGTATTACTTGCCAAAAAATCGAGGGAGCCAGACATATATTGCCCACTTCAGTGCCCCCCAGCCCCCCAAAATCGACGCCAATGCTAATAAATGGGGAACTTTTTTGACTTACCAATTTCAAAAACTGAGTGTCTATACTCAGTAACATCAAAATCACACCAAAGTCTTCAAAAAGCAGTATTGACAGTTTTGCTGCTAGATATTCAAAATAAAAAAGGGCAGCAATATCATATGAAAACTCGAAGTCTCTTCGCTGTTTCGTGGGCAAGGCATGTTAGCAAATAAAGAATTCAGTTCGTTTCAAATTGCCGTTAAATTTGAAGCATGAACTAACTTAAAACAGCTCAGTTACTTGCGCAGCATTCGCCGGACCGTGACTTTTATGCGCCGACGTTTATGCACGGGATGTTGAGGCACCAGGACTTTTATGCGCCTGGACTTTTAGACACCTGGACTTTTATGCACCAGAGGTATTTTATTTTCAATAAAAGGTATTTTTTTCAAAAAAAATTTTTTTTCGAAAGAATTTTTTTGCTTCAATAGTTTTTCTCAAAAAAAAAAAAAAACGATTCTAAAATTTTTTTTTTTTTTAAAACGTATTTTTCTTCAATAAAAAGCTTTTTCCAAAAACAAGTTTTTTAGACCAAACAGTTTTACTTCGATTAAAATGTTAATATTTCAAAGCTTTTCATCTTACACTTATCAAGAGGAATTGTTTGATTAAAATGTTAATATTTTCAAAGCTTTTCATCTTACACCTGTCAAGAGGAATCGTTAGAATAAAGAGCGTAAGAAAAGGAACGGCTATAGAAAAAAGTCAAGCAATGATTGGCTGGAAAATAATCGATGAGAGAGCGTCATTTGTGTGCAACCTTTAAGTTGAGACTGAATTCTTTTTGCCGACAGAGGCGGGGTTAGAAGTTTTGCAAAAGTGACTCCAAATGCAGATAGATGGAAAGAGAGCAAAAAGTTTTACAAAAATTGATTTCTTATTGTAGCTTTTTTAATAACGTCACTTTTATCAAAACTTCTAACCACACCCTCTGCCGAAAAAATACTTCGTTCTCAACTTAAACGTTGTACGCAAATGACACTCTCTCATTGATTCTAGCTAATCACGGTTCGGTTTCTTCCTATAGCCTCTCCTTTTTCTGCGCTCTCTATCCTGACGATTCATCATGACAAAAGTCAGATGAAAAACTTCGAAAATATTAACAGTTTAATTGAAGTAAAAGTGGATTTACACAGTATCTGTGTTTTGTCTGCTTTTGTCCATTTTTTTACGTTTTTGCTTCTCTGTGAACAAGTATGTCCTTTTTCATCTGCATTTTTATATGTCCATATCCGCACTAACCAGACTGTAATGTACTGGACAAAAGTTTTCCAAAAAAGTTTTTTGCAAAGGGGTACAAAGCCTTATTTTGAAATGTCGCTCTTATCTTAGGTAAGGTACAAACCAAAAAATACTTAAATACTTTATCAAAAACTACTTAAAATAAAATATTTATCAAAAAATACTTTTTTGAAAAAAATTAAAAAAAATTTGATGGAAAAGTTCTTCTTTACCTCTGGCGCCTAAAAGTCTCGGCACCTAATCGGCGGCGAATAAACGTCTTCACCTAAAAGTTGTAGACCGCACATTTGCACAAGACTAGTTGTATATAAGTGCAAAAATTAACGTGAAAAGAAATAATAGAGTGTCTACTACTACAGTTCTGACTTCCCAGAATTAAAAAAATCAATTAGTTTTACTTTACATCTCTCCCTGAAAGTGGACAGAAACAAATTAGGGTAAACTCGAATTGCAACCTTTATAATTGTTGAGGCCCTTACGTCATATTTTAAGCAGAATTTCACTGGAACAGCTGGGTCAAGAAGGATGGAGGCAATCTAATCTAATACGATTGCCCTAACTTTAGATAACCCCATTGATTTTGCCTTTAGTTCTCTTTTAGGACACCAAAAAGGAAACATTTTGTTTTGCCACTGTTCCTAATTTTCCCATCCCACTAAATGTACCTTGGCACTCGGTGCCAAACTTTTTGTAAACTAATTACAACTTTTGAGGCTTCTAAACTTGGGCAAAGTCAACTAACTGCCAGTCACAAATCGACTGGCACGAACAAACTGACTGCAACTAATTACCCACTGAACAAACTCATCTCAAACCACAGTGAGTCCTGCCTCATCTGGTTTTGTTGCATACCTACAGAGTTCCGATTCGTAAGTTTTTCAAAAGCTTGATTAATTTGTTTTAAATGATCTATAGCTTGCAGAGTTAATAACCTCAGCATAATTAGCAGATTAAGCGGTCAGCTAGGCTAGAGGTGAGTTTTTTTGGCAGTCAGTTGGGTTGTGGTCAGTTTGCGACAGTCAGTTGTCATGAACCCTTCTGAACTAGCCAGCTTACTTTGCTTATTTTCACTGTTATTTCCATTGTTGGAATCTGGTTCCTCTCCACCCAGTAAAGGACCAATATGATTGACTGAAACCTGTTCAATAAAAGAGGTCCCATATTTTCTGAAGTACCACCACTCAAATACCTGGAAGACATGCAAAAATGGAGATAAACCATGCAAAACTCTAGTGGTTGAATACAACAGCACAAAACAAAATCTGAAGAAATAATGAAATGTAGTGTTCGATTCAAAACAGTATTTGCAAAAATCTGCTCAATATTGGGGTGTTGTTGATACTGAAAGTTCACTATGTAATTAAGTATTGTACTTGTAATGTACATGCCAAATTTTAATAAAATCTTTGAAAAAAAACAAAAAAAACAAGTAGAACAGTACACTGACCATTATTCCTTTATAGATATTTTAAGCTTTGCTTGTGCCCTAAAAATCATTCGCTTTTCTACCAGTACCAATACTTAGACATTACAATTGAAACATCAAAAATTTGTCAGCCTGTTGCAAACACTAATTATTTAATAAAGAAAATTAGCTAAATGGATTCATTAATGCTGGAATCACCACACTGGCAAATACTGCATAATTATGCTTATGATAAAGAGTTTCAATCTTGTTTGAATAATTATTTTTAAACCTAAAAGTGAAACTCTACTTACCAATAAGTTTGATTTGATAAAAAAGGGCTAGACTTTTCGCCTATCTTTATAAAACAAAACCAACATTGCTGGACATGGGAACAATAATGTTTAAAAAAATTATACCAATACCAAACTTTTGCTTTAAAGTTTAAGGTAAGTAAAATGAAAAATCGGAAATGCTTTTTCTGTGATATGCACAACACAACATAATATTTCTGCAGGGTAAGTGAAAAAGCAAACTTTCTATTACATATTATGGATTAGACCTATAAACTACAAAAGATGAAAACAAGCATGCAAGATTTAGCCTTTTTACGATCGTGCTTCAGTGCTCAGAAACTACAACTGAAGTACAAGTTCACCATTTTCTTACAAAAATTAGTCATATGATACTTAGATCCATTTTCCTACAAAAATTGACCATCGCAGCCATAATGAAGTAACATGCGTAAGTGATTACTCACCAGAATGATCGCAGAAAGCAACGAAGACGTTCCAGTCAGAGCAACATAAAATCGAGGAGTTAAGGAGCTGAGAAACATGCTCACTAAAAACAAAGTGTATCATGGCACAATTTATGGCAAAAATAGTGTTCCCTCTAAGCGCAAAAAAAACTGCAAAAAATGCAACATATTTTCCAGCATTTTTGCAAAAAATTTTTGAAGTGCAAAATGGCGTTTTTTAAACATTAATTTCCAGAGTGGGGTTTTGATTTTCAGTGCTTTTTTTTGTTTGAGATCGCATCATAACTCATATAAGGTGCGATTTCCAACTCAATGCTTTTTTTTGAGATTGCTTCAATAACTCGGGGAAAAATTCCAATTTTACGCTAGATAAATTTTTTTCTTTTTCGTTTTGGGAGAACAAACTGTTTGGTGAATCGGCGACATTTTTGCCAAGACTTTAGGACATTTTTATGCCTTTTCCAGCACTTAATCAAAAAGATGAAAACTTAAAGCGAACACTGGTCAAAAACAAAAATGAACAAAAAATTAGTCTGTGGTTGATAAAATGTATAAAATTCATTTTAGTGGATAAAACGTCTGCCACTAAAACAATAGACTAGGGCTCGATTCCCAATCAGGTCAAACCAAAGATTATAAAAATTGGTACGAGTATTCACAGCTTTCTTGCTTGAGGTTCAGCAATTAAAGGGACAGAGTGAAACCTATATCGTGTGTGGTAGACAGGTGGGCAGCTTGACTCAAAGACCAAAAAGTCCTTTTGCTGTCTCCTGGCCAAGGCAACTTGGTAAATAAAATGTAATAACAATTACAATTTAAATGAATTCTTATTTTGAACATTACGTTATTCAATGCGAAAGATATATTCGAGCATCTTCTAAAAGCAGTATATATATTTTTACAAAATCCCAGCAATAACCGACATAAATAAGTACAATATATATATACCAATATTATAAAAGACTAGGTTAGTGTGCCACTAAAACTAACTGATTTTACCTTTTTCATGTCCTCTCATAGGTACAGTATGTAACCTACTTCATCAGGCAATAGCAAAAAAACAGAAAACAAACTAAAAAAATCAGCAAAAATTAGGCATAAACACTGGCGTCGATTTTGGGGGGCTGGCGCCCCTCGGGTCTGACACTCAAGGGGGCGAAACATGTCTGGCCCCCAAGGTTTTTTGGCAAGTAATGCCCGCTTGCTACTGAAAAATTAAGGTGTAATCAACAATTTCGAAATTCTGCACTGAGATTGAACCAGAATGCTGCGAAGACTTTTTTTTTTACTTTACTTGAATTTGGGGACAAAATTCCGAACTGAAATACAATTATTATTAGGTTTAACCACGCTTTGCCAAAAAATTTTGCCCCCTCAGAATTTGCTAATCAACAAAAAATCAACACCTATGGGTATATAACACTGTAATATAATAACTGGTGATTATTTTGATGATGATTTAGGTTCATTACAAACTATTACTCAATCACTTTAAATTAATAATCACTGCAATAATCCAGCGCTTCTTTCATAAAGTTTAATTATTTTCTAGACACAGGGTCATGTCCATACCACGGTATAGCTTTAAATTTGACTTTACACTCTGCAAAAGCACACAACAAAAAGCATTTACTAACTTGAATTTATACTTTCTGTGATTTTCAAAGGAACCCTTAAGAAGTAAATTAAAAATAATACCAAAATAATCCAAATTAACCAAAGATAATTCCACGACCAAGTCAAAGCAATTCTATTGCAGATGTTCTTCAGCAAATGCCACGGCCACAAAAAAGCTGATATTATTTTGTAAAAAGAACTGGAAACAACATCCATACCTTCACCATACCATGATGAAAGTAAACTAGCCTACCAATACAACATATAAAAACAAATGCAAAAATGAAAAATTGATAAGAGCTTGGTACATACCGGTACAACTACAATTGAAACAGAAATCACTATTTTTCAATTATATACCATATTTTTTGGACCATAAGACACACTCAAAATACTAAAAATTTCGAGGATGAAGGTGCGCCTTATACTAGGACTGTGCTCATTGTGTGAGTTATGGTCAAACTATAAGACTAAGTTAAATGGCAGACGAGTTAATAACTTCTTGGCAGTATTTAACCACAATTTCAGTTCACTGTAACGTTTATTGTGCATTTTAGGAGTAGAAGAAAATAGTTAACATATTTGAGACTTCGCGTGAGCGCATAGTACCTTCGGTTTTGTTTGCAAATTTCGGCAGATGAAGATTGATTTGCTCATAACTAGCAAACGGTAAACCAAAGAAATTTGAAATTTCGAGTCGACATGGAAATTAATGAACGCGTCATGCATGCCAATTTTGGGGATCCTAGATCACATGATCGTGAATTGAGACACACAAAACACGGCAAATTTTGGCATGAAAATTTATTAAATTTGCCTATAACTCAAAAACCACTTGGCGTGCACAGATGAAATTTGTACACTATGTAGGTGATTATAAATGGTTGACGCAAACCGAATTCGGGGGGACCCGGTAACGTGACCAAAATACTACTGGCCCAAAATGGGCAAAAAATGGACGATTTTGAACGAATATATCTCGGTAAATACCAATTTTGATAGAAAATAATTTGTGGTTTTTGAGCACACTATCAACCGTCCTTCTTTTGGTTATGTTTGTTTAATGTTTACCCCAACTTGGATACTATTTTTCTTCTTTTTTTTCTTTTTCTTCTCCAGCTATCTACTTTTAAACCTCTAAACGCAATGTATTCAAAGCCTGAGCGATTGAAGATATCAGGTAGAACTAGTGCGGGAATGAAATCGAGGGTGCCAAGTTGGGGAAATCACCTTCAATTGGGCCCTCCAAAATTTTGAACTTTTAAACTGTTAGAGCTAAATGGATCAAAATTTCGAAAAAGGTAGATAATAAAAATAAACTACACTTAACAAAAATTAGGGGTTTAACAAACGGGGTTTCCCCCGAAACGGGCCCTCCAAAATTCAAACTTTTTATCCTTTTAAGCTTGGCTCATGAAATTTTTAATGTGAGTAAACATAACGGAAAAGGAAAGATAAAATTTGGCAAAATTTACAAGTACCAAAATGGGGGTCCCCCCAAATGAGGCCACTAAATTTGTAACTTTTTAACCACTAACACAAGACACTTTAAATTTTCAGGGAGGACACATATGAAGAAAAAATAAAATTTTACAAAATTTGAGGGTATCAAAATTGGGGATCCCCCTAAAACATGGCCACCAAAATTTTAAACCTTTTAAACCATTGGAGCTAGATGGATCAAATTTTCGGAATGGGTAGATATCAAAAATACACTAAACCTAACAAAAATTGGGGGGTATAAAATGGGGGATTTTTCCCACACAGGCCATCCAAATTCGAACTTTATAACCTTTTAAGCTAGACACATGGAATTTTTAAGGTAACAAAACATCAGGAAAAGATAATATTTGGCAAAATTTGGGGGTACCAAAATGGGAGGTGCCCCTCAAACGAGGCCTCCAAAACTTTAAACTTTTAAACCGTTAGAGCTAGATGGATCAAATTTTTGGTACAGGTAGATATGAAAAATAAACTAAACCTAACAAAATTTGGGGTTCCAAACTGGGGGTATCTTCCAAACAGGGTCCTCCGAAATACAAAGTTTTTAACCTTTAAAGCTGGAGACATAAAATTTTTAAGGTAACTCAATATAAAAAAAAAGATTAAATTTGACAAAGTTTGGGGGTACCAAAATCGGAGGTCCTCCCCAAATGAGGCCATTAAAACTCAACACTTTTTAACCATACACGTTAAACAAATGAAATTTTTAGGGTTGACAACTACGAAGATAAGATAAATTTTGATAAAATTCGGGGGGTACCAAAATAAGGTGATCCCCTCAAAACGGGGCTGCCAAAATTCAAACTTTTTAACTACTAATGTTAGACAGATGAAATTTTTACAATAGATAAATATAAGTTAAAGATAAACTATGACAAAATTTGGGGATACCACAATGAGGGTGTTGCTCTCAAACAGGGCCATCAACATTTAAACTTTTTAACCACTCATGCTGGACACACGAAATTTTCAGGATAGGCAAGTATGAAGAAAAGACAGAATATGACAAAATTTGGGAGTACTAAAATGAAGAGATCGTTCTCAAACCCTAACGCTAAAATTCAACTTAAACCATTTACACTAGACTGATGAAATTTTTAAATAATGAAAAAAAGATAAAATTTGGGGGTACCACAATGGGGTATTTCTCTCAAACGAGGATGCCAAATTTCACACTTTTTATTTGTTTAAGCTAGACACATCAAATTTTCAGGATAGGTTAATATCAAGGAAAGACAAAATTAATTTGAGGCACCAAAATCAAGGGTCCCTCAATTGGATCCTTCAATATTCAAACTTTTCAACCATTCAAGCTAAACACATGAAACTTTCAGAGTAGGTAAATGTAAAAGAAAAATATAATTAGAATAGGTAAATAAAATATGACTAGGTGCCACAATTGAAGAGTCCTCTTCCAACGAGTCCTTCAAAATTTTAACCACTCAAGCTAGACAAATAAAATTTTCAAGCTACGTAAAAATACAATATGAAAAAACATTGAGAATCTCATGCTATAGAGGTCCTCTAATTATGCTGACACCTCCCCCCATTAACTACAAAATCTAAACGAATTAAATCTATAGGATAGGTGAATATAAATCAAAGATAGATAACAAAATTTGGAGGGCCGCATCGAGGAGACCATGCCAAATGGGCGTTTTAAAATTTTAAAATCTGAAATACAAAGTACTCCAGCTACACATATTAAATTTTAAGAGTACTGGAAGGCTAATATTAGAAAAAGATAAAACATGCCAAACATGGTAATGCAATGTTGGACAATAATTAGCCAGAAAGATTGTGTTAATTAAAGCACGCATAGAAAACTGCGATGGTTTACAAAGTTATTCTTATCAACTTGTGATAACTTGTGAGCAAAGCATTAACTACGGAAAATAAATTTTAATGCTCCTCCTTTTTTAACAATTTGCCAAATTATACCATTCGAGAATCAAGTCTATGTGGCAAAAACATAAACGATTTATTTTAGTTTATATTAAAACATAAGATTTAATTTTAATTTATGCTCTTGAGGAGGGGGGTTTTAATTTCAAAGCAACCAGCATACCAACAGTATATGTTGAATTGCGATGCGAAAGAGCATTTCAAAATCATACATGGCTGTAAGTTTTGTTGTTGTAACAAAATTTGCTTGTGAGTTGCTGGAATTTCAAACACCACTTCATGTTATTTTGAAGGGAGTGAAAAACTGTTTAGAACTCCTAAAAAGTGCTGAGATTTGACATTGTATCGTAAACTGTTATGCGAGCTTTTTGAATGACATTACTCGATGATTTTTGATAACTTTGAGAGATTGAAATTTTGAACTCGAATAACCGCAAAGCGATTTAAGTTAGTGAAACAAAATTTGAAAGAGGCACATTTAAATTATTGATTGACTATCAAAAACATTTTTTACAAATTCATTTAAAGCACTTGGACTACTATTTTAAAGTTCAGCAAAAGTTGGATAATGTCGCGAAGTCCCCAGATATTGCTTGCGATGTCACATTCAGGGTTCCCATGCATTTTTCAACAAAAATTCCCTACTTTTTCAATACCTAAATTTGCTCATAGCAAACTACGCTATAGTCATCTGAAATACACAAAATTGCAGTTATTTTAACACAATCCAAAAACTGACTCAACAGAACCCAATTATTACATGGATGAAGACAAATAAATAGCCTATAGTAATGAACATTTCTTGATTGCTAAGTGATTGTTCACAGAGTTTGGATTCATACAAGATGGAGGCAATGCAACATAGAGTTTAGGCCACAAGCTCATGGTCATATCCAAGCGGCTACTATATCCTCTACTACAGGACTAGAATTCTCGATTTGGCAATAGTAAGCACTGGTACATTGGGATACACTAATTTCTTGCACATTGTAGGCAATCTGGTTAACTTCGTTGTAAGTTGCTAAAAGTAACCAAGCAGTAGGCAACCGGTACTGCACTGGCTTTTACTGTTCAAGCTTGTGAAATCTGAACTATGGCTCCTTTTTATTTGTAGGCTGGTAAACATAGGATAGTCTAATCAAACTACAGGCTAAAGCATAAGTTGACTAACCTTTAACGCATAGGGTGAGCAACTGACAAAGCGAGAGACATACAGCAGGCCAATACTAGACTAACTACTGGGATCTGCAGACCCTACTGCTATTTGCAGTGTTTGCACCAAAGAAATAGAGTACCAGTACAGGTATAGTTTAAGGAATATATTCCCCGTAACTCAACTGCTGGAACCCGTATGCTTTGTTGCAAGGGAGCTTTCTCTTACAGCTAACCATAGCCCTAAGCAGAGTGCCTACTGCAGGCTAATCCTGCTGTGGGCTGTTAGAAGGGTTGTCCATGGACAGGAACCAGGATCATGTTCCAGCCGGAATTTGCCTTGTTTTTGGAACTAGAGCGGTTTGGAATCAATTTTTCATTTACCTGAACAGGAACTCCTAAATCTCAGATTAATTTTGTACATGAAAGGTTTTTTTGCAGCTAATTGCGCAGTTTTCAAGTAACGTATTTGCAGCGTGCGCGATTACTAAATGTCGTGAATGAGTTTGCATTTGGGTGTCAGTTCAGATGTCACACACACGCAGTATTTCAAAAGACAAAATGAACTGAAGTTATATTTGATAAAGGTAAAAGTTAATATTTGAAATAGTTTGTATTTTCAAACCATCAAACAAACTTCAAATATTTTTAGGATGTGTTACATGCCAATCTGGTATTGATATTTTGATAAAGCTATGTTATTTTATAGGTACAATTTGTTTAGTTAGGAATTTTGGAATGATGTTTTTGTTAAATCTAGGAACGGGTTGGGAATAGGAACAAAAGCAATTAGGAACGGAATGGAACAGGAACAAAGATTTAGTGTTCTGGACAACTCTGGCAGTTAGCACATTACTAGAGCGTAGGCAAGTAAATCTCTCAACTTAACTTAAAAGCCAAACAAGGCCTAGGCAGACAGCCAACTGCAGGCTATCAGTGCATTATTCACCAGCCTATACTGCTTTGGGTTATCAGCACATTACTAGCGCTTGGGCTAGTAAATCTCTCAGCTTTAACTTCAAAGCCAAACATGGCCTATGCAGACAGCCGACAGTAGACTATCAGCGCATTATTAACATATAATGGGTTAATAATCTCTGAACTTTATTCGGATGCAGCAGCTGTGGAAATAGCCTTCTTCTGTTTTCTGCTAACCTTTTGCCTGCTGTCTGCATATGCCACACTATTCCTCCTTTAGTGGTAGTAAGCAACCAGAATTTGAATTCTTCCGTTTGCTTAACTGCCTTTGATGTAATAGTACTCTTTAACTACAGCAGATTAATATGCTTAAAGTTTTGTTGAACCTGTATTGCGACAAAATAAATCGGCAAGACCACTGTTCCTGAAGCTTTACCACAACACAGCCAGGTGTGCTATTACTATTTTTACGCGCTTAATAAAAGTATTAAAAAGACAAACGGGATATTTAATATTCATCCGCTTCAATCGTGTTACTTTCTACAAGGTGCAGTGCACTATTTTTGCCAAACTGTTTTCCATTCTTATTCCATCCTTATTCTATACTAGCACGCATTTTTCCCAACTTTTTACTGGTCAGGAAATGCATTTACAAAATTCCTAACTTTTCCCAATCGTGGGAACTTTGCACATTCTAGTTACTGTCAAATTACAAATTTTATGTTTTTACTTGACGATTTTGTAATGACAACAGAGCAATGGATCAACCTCATATTTCTGGTCCGTTTGGGAAAATCTCATTCAGAAGCTCTCTGTATGTTTCAACAAGCCTACAAAGAGCAGACTTTGTCTTGTTCAACAGTTTTTATCTGGTGCAAAGGATTCAAAAAAGGATGTGCAAATGTTGAGGATGATCCCAGTTGTGGAACCACCTTGGCACCATCTTTGCACAAACTTTGCACATTTTCAGAACTTCTGTGATTATTTGTCAAATGCTATTTTGGTCTAATCCGAGTTCATCTGAGATCAGTAGCACAGTTAACCAACAATCTCTATGCACCATCTTCTTTAGAAGCTCGACATTGGTTTCATTTCTCCTGGTGGAAGGATCATCCTCAATATCTTCACGTTCTTTGAATCTTTTGTGCCAGAGAAAAACTGTTGAATGAGACGAAGTCTGCTCATTGTAGGCTTGTTGAAGCATACAGAGAGCTTCTGAATGAGATTTTTCCAAACAAACCAGAAATTTGAGGTTGGTTTGTTGCTCCGTTATCATAACAAAGTCGTCAAGCAAAAACATAAAATTTGTAAAACAACAGTATATTAGTTAACTATTTTCTTCTACTCCTAAAATGCACAATAAATGGTACATTGAGCTGAAATTGTAATTAAACACTCCCAAGAAGTTATTAAATCGCCAACCAAGTAAGTTAGTCATATAGGTTCACTATAACTTACACAGTAGGCACAGTCCTATAACTTTTATGACACACCTCTTATATGGATCACTGGATCAGATGATACTTTTTTCTTTTGACAATTTGATTCAAAGCTATTTGGAACTTTTTTAGTTTTTATAGCTTCCAAGTTGCATCAATTTATTGCACCTCGTACAAGAAAATAACAGCAATAAAGGTCATTTATTGATAGTGCGCCTTATACTTTCTCCAGTGCATCTTACACTCCAAAAAATATGATATATGATGATTCTGCACATTGCAGTATTAGCAGCAAAGTTGTTTTTTTTAATTAGCAAACAGCAAGCTAAATTCTTCGTAAATGATCAAAACAAATTAATCAGCAAAACTAATCCCACAAAAATCACGAGCCAAGTCAACTGACCGTGACAAACTGACCATGAACAAACTGACTGCAAAGCAATGATTTCGTTACAAGTTTTTGTCACTGATTTCGTTGCAGTGATTTTGTCACAAAGTGAGGGTTTGGGCGAGATGGCTCTGGGGATAGTAAAAATATATTTAAGATCGCCCTTCTCAGCCAATCGGCGTTGTTTGCGGTCAATTGGTTCGCAGTCATTTTGTCGCGGTCAGTTGTCGTGGACCCCAAAAATCATAACATATTTGATTGGCTGTTTTAGTTGATTATTAAAGTAAAAATAACAACTTTGTGTAACTGGCATAACCAAGAAGTGTGCTTGATGTTCATATGAGATTTAGAGCAGTTCAATAAGCAGGATTATGGCTGACAATTGTATTCACGAAAAGTGAACGCAAGGCTTCAGGAAATAAATGGTATAATTGTCAGCCATAAGCCTTTTCATTACTACAGGATAATTTCTTTTTATTATGGCACAACATTTTATGTTTTTTAGTCTGCTAACATTTATTTTTGTGCATTTAAGGTGTTTGCATATTAGAAAGTGTATTTAAACATTTGAACTTCAGACTTTTTTGAATTGTTTTTTGAGACAGTGTTAAAAAACTAAATTTTATTATTTCTCATATGGGTGGAATTTTACAAAAAAATCTAATTTAGCATTTTTGACAGACCCTCCTTTTTTTATGTCTTAGTAATTTCTGTCTTTTTCAAGGCATATCTAATGAGATTTACAATATTTTTTGAACAAGACATACCTAAAATGCTTAAAATTTCTAAAAAATCAAATGTGTGCCTTACACAGGCATCGATTGCCTTACAGGTCTGACACTCAAGAGGACAAAATGCATCTCACCCCTCGAGTTTTGTTAAATGGTTTATGTGCAGCACAAGCATGTTGAAAATTAAGTTTTAGCTGAAATAATTTAGCTTATATATGGTAAAACATTTTAAGTTCACTGGGTTATAAAACCAAAATAAAACCAAAAAAGTTCTTCTGGGTACAATTTTGTGGATTACCAATTCACTGCATTACAATTCCGTATTTGAGAAGTTATTTTGTACAGTCAATTTGGCTTTGCATAGTTCACATCTAGCAATTGGTATAATTCAAATGCTCCAAATTATCAAATATGATGAGCTTTGTGCACCTACGGATTTAGTAACAGTACCAAAAATTTTGCTTGATGCCATCAAGTGAAGTAATTTATGTTTATTAAATTCGTTTCCAAGGAAAAAGCCAAGATTGCTGCGCTTAGGCCCAGTCTTTTAGTTTTTAATGAGTGTGAAATCATCAACACACAAGCGGTATTTTAGTTTGCTTTAAACAAAAATTCAATACACCTTAACAGTGTACCAGCACCCAGTTGGTTAAAATATTAAAAGAGCATTCAGATTAAAAATCTTTCTGCTGTTTTCTCTCAAAAATATTTGACAGATCTGAAAACTAACTTCACCAAATTTGATCTTTCTATGACTTTCCATTTCTAAGATATGACAATTTAGATTTCCCCCAAGAAATTTTTCAAGGGTGGCCAACTATGAACAAAATTTCAAGAAGTTACTCTACATGTTTCTATTCTCAATTAGTGTCTGAGGCAGTGTTGCTGTCAAAACAAAGTAAAGGGACAGAATTGTTGATTAGCTGCTTTTCAAGTAAATTCATGCCAACTTTCTACAAGTTAATCTTCTGTCACAATACTGGCAAAATGGCAACACTGAAGAAAGGGGAAAACTGTTAACTTTGAACTGCAATATCTTGAAAACAGCAAGACGTAGAAAGTTCATATTTGATGAGAATGCATTTTCAGCTTATCCCAATATTTTGTTCAACAGTAAAAAACTGGACTTTAATGCCCATATAAATAAAAAATTATTGAGCCTAATGTATACCGGTACAGCAATAATTAGAGATACTCAGTTTATGCGAAATTTAACAGCATTAGCATAATAACAACAATGCAGTGTAACTGGCTAGATCAATTTAATTATGAATAAACACTGAACAAATTTGCAACATCTGTTTTGTCAGTGCAGTGCCAGAATAAGCATGAGATCACGCTAAACTTTGTCACCATTAAAATATTGCTATGCTAGATAGAAATGGGCAAACAGTAGTCTACTGATACTTGAAATTGCAACTAAAGGTTGGACGATCCGGCTTGTTAGAAGAACGCAAATGCCACATTTGTCACACACACAAACACGTAAAAATGATTTAAAAAAATTTTAAGGAAGCAAAATTTTCGCTCTCTTCAAATTTGCTTTCTTCAACAGAAATCTTACGCCTATACAGTAGTGCCTGATATATCAATCAGGCTATACCCTCTTTCTCTTCGTGATTTACATTAGAGCTTTATTACAGTTATTTAGAGTTGATAAGTTTCATTTTATTTAGAGCATCTACTGCAAGACAATAAAAACAATATAAGTTGTTTATTGATACTATGCCTCATATGTGATATTGTACAGCAGTGTGCTTTCTAGTTCGAAAAAACAGGACTTACAATTTTGAATCTGCATACTATATTATCACACCATATATATTTTGTTAAAATGTTCATATTTATTGTGAGCTGCCTTTTGTTTCATTGTCTAAACTATGCACAATCACTTAATTTTTAAGAAGTGTCTGCATCCACAGATTTTAAGTTTAAGAGAATAAAACAAATATGAACAACTATTCATTAATCTATCAGCAAATTAGCAGATACCAATATTAAAGTAAAAGCGATACCTGTGTATATGCAGATACCAATATTAAAGTAAAAGCGACTTGAAGATTTTGTTATTTAAAGGTGCTCTGTGCAGTGACCAGGCCCATGCATTTTATGTCAGATGCAGAGTGAGAGACGAGAGTGTATTGTAGGTACCGATATCAATTTATCCAATACCAGTGACCTGTGATCTTGTCACAAATTGAAATCGTCGCAGTGGTTTTGCCACAAAGCGAAGGTTAGGGCAAGACAGCTCTAAGGCTCTGGGTATAGTAGTATCTGGAATAGTTTACTGACTGCTGTTCTCAGTCATGCAATAGGCTACCGTAGTTTGGCACACCTAGGTACAGTATAGCCAAGTTGGCTGGTAGGGCTATTTTGTCTTCAGATGTCGTAAAATCACTTTGCGACAAAATTAATTCAGTCATTGTAACAAAATCACTAGCTACCAATTGTATACAGCACATAGTCTGTGGAACTTTTACTTTTTGCATTTCGCAGAGAAATGCCGATACCAGTATTGTACCTCTACGGCACTTCAGTGCACAATAACTGCCGTAGGCCTAATTATTTTGTTGCTGTATCTTTTTTCAGCAAATTGTTATTTGTTTAGGAAAAGCTATTTTTAGGCAGAAGTTGCTGCTACATGATAGGTACCTAGCCTATCAGATATGGCTAAGCTACCACAAGAATAAAAAATTGTTCTCCTGACTGCAACTCTTTGCATTCTAACTCAGAACTAAAGTCTACCAAGATCAGGACACCACACGAAACAGAGTGATTACGGTCAAATTTTAACCCTAGCCTGTCAGCAGGTAAGGGTAGCTAAATCCTAACCTAGCGGTAGGTAAACAAAAAAAAAGAATTAGCCTAATCAACAAGTACTGGGTACCTATCTTTTCTTAGCTCGCTTTTTCTGCACTCGCCACTTTCTATGCTCTTGTACGTCTAATTGTCCTCAACCGGTCGTAACTGGTAGGTACTGCACCGGTAAGCATAGACACCGGTATTCTTTTGAATCCCCCATCAAATCACATCTGAATCAATGATATCCAAGTCATACTGTAAGTGTAATAGCCCACAGGAGGAACCTCAACAGAAATTAAAATCAAAATAAGGTTAGTTTTAGAGATACGTTGATCTTACCGTAAGCCTAACACCAACTAGAACCCTAATTAGTAATAATACCGGTAGGCTAAGGTACCGCACCATTGCCAATCCGATTCCCAAAACTCGTAACGTAACTCAGATAATGGTATGGCTTATAACGTCATACATGACGGCGTGCGCCGGTTTTTTTAGCCAACCAAGCAGTCAAGCATCTGTTTTTTTTTTTTGTAATACATTTTTTGCGTCACGCCGACAAAGCAAAAGTTCAAGGGCAGATAAAATTGCAATATTGCTGGTTTAACTCTTGCTTGATCTTGGTGATTTGACTTCAGATTTAAATAAAGGCTTGTAGATACCAGAAAAATATAGATTCTGCATGAAATTGGGGGTACTTTCACTACTTTGTTTAGGGTTCTATCCCCCCAAACAATTCCTCCACAATTTTAAACTTTTAAACCGTTGAAGAAAGATGGGGGAAGTTCTCAAAATGAGTTGGAACTGAATAAACGTAAAAAATTGAGGGGGCCGCAAGGAGGTCTTCCTCAAACGGATACCCCAAAATTAAAAAAATTAATCACTTACATTTTAGAAATCAGATTGTCAAAATAGGTAAAAATATATGTAACATGACAAAACTTGAAAGTTCCACGTAGGGTTATCACTTACAAAATGGCCTCCTGAAATAAAAAAAAACATTAATTTTGTAACTTGAGGTAAAAAACTAAAATTCTAAGGACAGGTAATTAAGGCATAAATGGGCACAAGTTTTTTAATTGTTAATCCGTTAATAACGAAGCTAACTTTTTCATCAACTCGCTAATCCGTTAAAAAGTTTTTTCATGTTAACGGACTAAATTAACTTCCGTTATGTTCTGTTAACTTCCGTTAAGGTTTTTATCATTAATATTTTGCACCATTTATTTATCATACCAGTATACTAACTAGTTTGCACTGGTAATACTTGTTGCGCATTAGCACAAGTTTTATAGAAGAAAGCGAAGAAAGAAGCTTTTTTGTGGCAAATAATAACCTGCAGCCTCATAGATCTATTAATTATCGCTGTTCGCAATTTCCAAGGATTTTCCGATCGCAGCTTCGTTAACAGATTTTGAAGTCCTTGGCCTTGGCCTCAATGCCTCAAGTCCTCGAAAATTGGCCTGTCCTCGGCTCGAGGACAGCACTATTTTTTGAATTGTTAAAATTTTGTGGAGCGGTTGAAAAATTTTTTGGAAAACGTTTTTTTATGGAGATCGCTTGAAAAATTTTTGTGAAGACCTTTTTTTTTTTTTTTTGAGATCGCCTGAAAAATTTTTGTGAAGGCCTTTTTTTTTGGAGAGTACTTGCGCTTGTGTCCTTGGCCTCGAGCATTCCTGTCCTTGGCCTCGAGAGTGTCTGTCCTCGGAAAGGCTGTCCTTGGCCTCGGATTTTTTTTGTGTCCTTGGCCTCGAGCCTTGTGTCCTCGACTCCACCTCTGTTCGTTAGTGCATTTGAACTTATTTTTATCTTGAAGTTAGATTAGCAGAGATGGAGTCGAGGTCGCAAGGCTCTAGGTCAAGGCCAAGGACACAAAAAAATCCGAGGCCAAGGCCAAGGACAGCCGTTCCGAGAACAGACCCTCTCGAGGCCAAGGACCAAGGACACAGATGCAAGTGTTCTCCAAAAAAAAAGATCTTCAAAAAGTTTTTCAGGCAATCTCCAATTTATAGGCGCAGTCACAATATTTGATTGGGGAGGCCTAAACCACAAATCACATGCAATGACGTCATCAAAAATTTGCTTGTTGGCACTTAACCAGGATTTTGCAAAGGGAGAAGGCTTAAACTAATATAGTTGAAAAGTGCAAATACACAACTTTGGAGACGTTTTGAGAAAGCCAGTGTAACTCAAACGTATCACAGACAGGGGGTCTGGGGGCGGGGCTCTCAGCTGTTGGGCAATTTTTTGTAATTTTTTGGAAAAAAGCTATTTTAATGCCATTGAATCACATTTCGCACATGTTTAGAGCCATTTGAAAGCACTAGATTTTTGACATTTAAAAGCCAATTTAAAAAATTAACTTGTTTAATCCTCCATCTAGTCGCAATTTAAGTCCAAAACACGTTTAACATCTTGCATTTTGGTTTTAAAGTTTAATTGTACGTGATTTGGTCCAGGTAGGAGGAAGTAAGGTGCATTGTCTCGTGCAACATTTTAGCAGTAGGCCTAAATGAAAACCCACTCGAAGATTTTCCGTAGAGATTTTTGTTTTGTTATGAAAATAATATAGAAGTGCATGTTACAATAATATAGAAGTGCATGTTAGGCCAGGGGGCCCAGGCCCCATCAATTGAAGTTCAACGATTTGTTCAATCAGCATTTTCCATGGCTAATTTTTTTTAAAAGTATTTTGTGCATAAAAACTGGCCAGGTGGAGGTAAATTAATGAATTGTAATTAATGAATCATTTTATTGGGCATCAACTGTAGGTTAATATCGATTAAAAAAAACTTGCGTTATTTTTGTTTAACTTTACTGTAACTTACGGTAATTTAACTTTAACTTGCATTACTTTTGTTTTTCAATCAACTATTTAACTTTAACTTAGTTAAAAAATTGCTAGAAAATTTTTGGCGAATTAAACCTTAACGAAGTTAACGTTTCTCATTAACTTGCCCAACACTGGTTGTAGTAGTTAGTACACTACTTTTTCACATTTATGCCTGAAACATCGTTTCGTTTTTTGAAAAGTTTCCTTAATGAACTAGAAGGCCTATGAGTAAAAAACCTATTAAAACTTGCATCATTAGATTATGGATCACCAACTATAAGATCTTTTTACTACGATACCTTTTATCTGTTACCGGGAAGGTACGTATGTTACTGCACAAAGCAGCTCAGTACTGGGTTTTACTGGGTGAGAAAAATTGTTACCCTGTTGCTACCCTATACTATACTGAAAAAAAGATAATGGTTTACGAAAGTAGACTTTCACTGAACGCTTTATAATGCCAAAAAGGATCAAACTGCACAAAATGACCACAGAAAAACATGAAGCAAGACATTCTGACACGACTGTCCTGACGCGAAACAACTCGACCTGGGAAACCTGATGGCAAGGACGTCCTGACGCCAAAGCTCTAAGTCTAAACTTTCATGCAGTGCTTTTTTTCTCTTTTCCGCTTTTTTTCTCAAAATTATTAACGTATGATTATTTTGACGTAAATATAACATTTTCCGTTAATTTCAACTTTATTGGAATCTCTGTTTTTGCAGAAACAGCTCAAAAGCTAGTTGTAGTTTCGTGGGATAAGTTTCAAGCAATGATGTCGTGATTGAACGTAATATATTTTGCTATTATCAAACGACCATGTAGATATTTCGTGAATAATGATCTATGTGGTTAAGTTATAGAAAAAGATGCTCTAAAATGAATTTTATGTTGAAGAAAATATTTAAAATATAATTCAACATCAAGTACTGCAAATCGAAATTAATTAATGCAGGATTAAAATTTATTATTTTGCCAATAATTATTGGATAACCACATTACAATTTTAAGAAGCATTTTCATAAAAAAATTTGTTTCTTTTATGTTAGCAGTAGTTTGACGGTGGACAACGTTTGAAATTAGAGTTAAAATTACAACCAAGAATGAAAATAGATTAAAAATACAATAGTTTGTAATTATCCAATTAATCAATTTCCCAATGGTGCTTTATTTAGTTTTAAACTCAATTAGTGGAGCTGTTAGTTTTTGAAATCACATTTTTTAACTTTAAATGACTTTGAAAGGACGAAACAACACATTTACTTGCTATGTATCAGCATGCCAAATTATCGTAATTTCTCCAATTGCAATATCGAAGCATTTGAACAATAACAAGTTGCTAATCAAAAAATTCTATCATAACAAGGTGCTAATTTCGATAAACTCCAAAACTTTTCCGTTTATGAGTCTAAATTTGCTTTTTAAATCAGAAACACAATATATTTGAAGCACTACCAGAAACACAATATATTTGAAACTTGTTTAATACCAGGTTATTGTAATGTTAGAAAGAAAAGGTTGAACTTTAATTTGTAACAAAACTTTAAAACACTGTGAAACGATTATACATAATTATTATTTTGTTTGCTGTAATAAAATGAAGATAGGAAAGATGATGATGCCGCCTGTCAGCTTTTTCCTCTATAGTTAACCACACAAAATTATTAATTATGAAATATCTACGTGATCGTTTAATAAGAGCAAAATCTATTACTTTTAGTCACGGCTTTCAGTCATCGTTTGAAACTTATCTCCAGCATTTTTACAGATTCGCTTAACTTGGCTTTCAATTTTATGAAGACTTTTTTTGTGAAAATACTGCTCGTTTTTGAGTTGTTTCTGCAAATCAGAGATTTGTAGGAAGTTTGCAATTAACAAAAAATATTATACTTACATCGCAATAACCGAACGTTAATCGTTTTCAGAAAAAAAGTGTAGGCGTTTAAGAGAAAAGAAAAAAAGCGGAGCGTGAAACTTTTTAGCTTTTGGCATCAGGATGTCCTGAGCGTCAGGATTCCCGAGTTGAGTTGTTTCGCATCAGGTCGGTCACGTCAGGATGTCGCGAACTGAGAAAAACATCTGTTTTATAAGCTGCTTCTCAACTCAACCTCATTTTTTGTAGTGGGATTTCCCCAGCATGACGTTCTTGTTAACACACTGCGCAAGCGAATGCTGACGTCTTGCTTTGGTCTTCTTGCTACTTTTTGCTGGCTTTCCTGCTCCATGCTGTCTTCTACCTCGGCTGATATTTGATCTTCTTCTTGCTGGAGTTGTTCCAGAAACAGGAATCTGAACCGAGGTAGATAACCTATGTGGCTTTGATGCTTGTTGTCTATACCTTTGTTTTATTTTTGATACAGTTGTAGCTGAGAGATGGCTTTTGTTAGATGTATGCAGTGCAGTGTTAAATTGAGAATCTGTTGTGATTTTGTGAAAGTTATTTACAAATGACTGCAATGCTGGTCCATGATATTGAAGGTTTGTCTTGCACTTTTCAATTATGGTCTGAAAGCAGTGTGAAGCATGATTGTGCAGGTCTTGATGTACCACATTAATATCTGTCTTTGCATGCACTAGATCTTCCTACTCCATTTCCGTTGTTGTGATTGCAGTTGATTGGTTAGGAGGGTTTTGTAAAGCAGATTCTTGTACTTCACAATGAAGTGGCTGAAGCCACTTTACTTCCATTCTTTTTCCTTTAAAAAAATCATGCTACTCCTCAAGGATTTTTGATTATGAAAGATAAATATTCTAGCTTATTGTGTAATTTCCTGTAGTAATTACGATACTGGTGCTGTTATAAACTAAACTGATAAAGTTTAAACAAGAAACATTCAAGTAATCATGGACCTAGTCAACGGATTGTGAACAAACTGTCTTGTAATTTTGCTCTATGTTAAGCTTGGAACAACGAATGGTTTGGTTCATATCACTATTGCATTATTGATAGTTTTTGTTTATATGAAGCAGTACTGGTATCACTTGATTAAGAATTATATAATGTAGAAGAAAGTGCATAAACACCGTGCAGTTGATCAAATAGCTTTCAAATAGAGTTAGTATTAGATAAATTGATCGACTGTGTAATTTTGAAGATCTAATCAATTAAGTGGGAAGCAAATTGATATTAAAAGTGAGCAATTAATGATTTTTTATACCTGTTGCCATTTCCATATACATATTGCGCATTTTTGTGTTCATTTCAAGTGGAACAAAATTGAATGAATTTAAGCCAAACTTGTCGACTACAGCTACTTGATGTTTGCAGGGAGCTCCATTCTTGCTAATGAAGCAAGTGCATATTCCCAACTCCACATCCACATCATGCATTTCATTTGTACTTGTGGAAGGCACTCTATATATCTGGGCTGGGCATATCTGTTGGCAGAATAAGGTAAGAAATGCTTTTCACAAATTATGGTAGTAAAATAGTAACTTCAAACTGCAATTGTAAGGGAGGAAAATTATGCACCAAGGACGTTTTAAATGCCAGAATTTTTAAAGGACTCTAGATGCCAGAGCATATTTTACTAATACCAGGAAAGAATTTGATGATTATGAATTTCGTTGTGATAGTTTTGTTGGTTATAAACTTTTTTTGTTAATTTTTGCATCTTGTTTTTCCTGCCTGTCGTGGAAAATGCGACGATGGCGATCTCTTTCAAACGAATCTGCACCCTTCTATTTGAATAAGGATGACTGGTAGGCTAGCTTAAATTACCTAATTGTGGGTTAGGCTATTGTAAAGTTAATATATAGTTTTGACTTAGTGGTGAAATTGAATTGTTTTGAATTTTACAAAAACTGGAATTACTGTAGTTATTGATCAACAATGAATGCTTCAGAAATGAAAGATCAGATGAACGAAGTTCTGATCAAAGTGAGCCAAGTAATGGCAAAACAGAATGAGTTTGAAAAAGAATTTTGCTCCAAACCCGAATTTAGTTCAACAAGTGTTGATGAAAATGAGTCTGCAAATAATACCGGCAAAAAACTCAGTACTGCTTGTCAAAGTACAATCACTACAGAATCAATCAACGAAAACTATAAACCCAGAGTTGAAACAAGTGCCAATTTTGACCAGGAAGACCTAGGATCTTCTGAACTGCAAGATGATTTTCACGCTAAAAAGGGACTTCAACTAAAGCAACTCTCATTATTGGTGCAAGAGTTAAAATCCACAGTTGACTACTTATACCAATCCATTTACAACCAAGAACTCAAACTGGACAGCTTAGAGCAATATAGTCGCTCAAACTGTGTTATCTTACATGGTTGTGAAGCCAACTTTAGGCAAATGATTGACCGTCAAGTTGAAAATTATGTTTTGGATGTAATTAACAATCATTTAGACCTTCCATGTGAAATTGACGAATATGAACTGGACATTTGCCATCCTCTACCTTCCTTCAAGAAAAAAAATCCAATCATCATTAAATTTGTCAGAAGATCCATTCGAAATCTGGTTTTTTATCATAAGAAAAACTTGAAATTTATTAAAGGTGCCAAATTGTCCATTACTGAATCCCTTACAAAAAGACGTCTTAAGCTGTTAGAGGAAGCCAGATCAGTATTCAAATTCAAGAATGTATGGACCACCAAAGGTGAGGTGTTTGTTAATTTCAAAGGAAAAAAGCACCACATCTTTGATTTTCCTGACATTGAAAAAATCAGATTTCAGGTCCAGAGCTAACTCCATTTCAACCCCATGAAACAAATTAGTCGTGCTTTTGAATACAGCCTAACCCCACTAATAAACTAATTTTCTTGAATCAACTGATTGCCATTATACTTGGCCAGAGTTGATGAACATTACTGCTTTTTTTTTTTTTTTGCTACCGTAGTTATTGTGCATACTTTTTTTTTTTAATTCACCATGTGCTGTACAGTACCTTGTTACAAGTAAATTCTTTACTTGTTTGTTGATTTCAGGCCTATGCCCAACCATACTCCCAAAACCATATGCGAACTTTGTCGCCATACCATTAGATGTAATATTTCCCCTATTAAATGTTGTAACTGTAAATTAGCCTACCATAAAAAATGTGCCAAGCAAATAAGTAAATCAACTGTTTCATATTTTACAACCTGTGTAGGAGCAAATTCTAACCAATGGGTATGTCTTTCATGCAGTTCTACAATGTTCCCGTTTTCTAATTTAGACAATGATGCTTATCTACAAGAACAAAATTTTTCAAATAAAAATTGCAAATCTTTCATAAATACCTCCAAAACAAATTTTTGTGCTACTAAGCTAAACTCCATTTTTTCGCAACCAGATACGGCTGATGAATTTTTACTCATCCCTGATCAATATATTGACAGCACTGACATTTTCAATGTCATAAATGATAAATCTGTTTCATTTCCATACCTATGTATCAATATTAGATCTTTAGTAAATAACACCAATTTTTCCAAACTAGAAGCTTTCTTGTTTTCTCTAAATTGTAGGCCAGATATAATCGCAGTCATTGAAACATGGATTCAGCCATCATCTACCGGGCCATTTAAAAATTTGAAAGGGTACAATTTTATCTCTAATAATAGGATAATGCACAAAGGAGGAGGCGTTGGAATATATGTTAAAGACAATATATCATTTTCGGTTTGTGATGAGTTAACAATAATGGAAGAAAAGTTTTTTGAGTCAATCTTTATAAAGGCTATATTTGGTGGAAAATCGATTATCTGTGGAGCAATTTACAGCACCCCAAATCCAGAAACGAATGCTAATGATATTTTCCTTTTGAACCTCAATAATTGTTTGTCTAAAATTCCACCCAGTTGCAACTGTGTAATTGGAGGTGACTTTAACTATAATTCGCTTAATCATGAAGATAAGTTTGTGAATAGGTTTATAGATAGTATGTATGAAAATGCCTTTTGTTCCATGATTAATAAGCCCACCAGAATAACTGATACGACTGCCACGGTTCTTGATCAAATTTGGACTAATACTCAGTTTATAGAAACCCATGCTTACATTTTAGTGGACTCAGTGTCTGACCATCTCCCTGTTTTACTTTGCACTAATTTTGCAAGCAAATCCACTGATCAAAAAAGTATGATCAAAAAAAGATCTTTCTCTGAAGCTAATCAGCTTTTGTTTCAAAATAGGTTAAGTGGGCTTGACATTTCTCTTCTTCTACAGATTGAAGATGTTAATAAAGCCTTCACCATGTTAATGACCGAATTCACTAAAATTTTTAATGAATGTTTTCCTCTTTTGCCTGTTCAGATAAAAACCTTAAATAATCAGTGGTATGATGATGAATTAAAGGAACTTCATAATATAAAGAACCATTATTACAAAAAGTATATCGCAAGCAAAACATTAATTGCTAAAAGCAAGTACAATGAAATGAGAAACAAGTACTTTTATTTAATTGAGAAAAAGAAGCAAAATTATTATACACAATTACTGAACAATCATAGATGCAATATTAAAGACACATGGAAAGTAATTAACAGCTTGATAGGTAAAACTAAGAAAAGTAACTGCAGTTATCTTTTGATCAATGACAAACATGTACATGACAAAGAAGAACCAGCTAATCACTTTAATGAACATTTTTCAACAATAGCTCAAAATTTACTAAATAAATTACCTAACCCTACTTCTCATTACAGTGATTATTTAAGCAATGCCAATAGGGAATCTAATTATATATATGCAACCTCACCCACTGAAATAAAAAATATAATAAGTGGTATGAAATCTAAATCGAGCAGTGGTATAGATGAAATACCTTCCAAACTTTTAAAATGCTTTAATGAAAACGTTCTATTTGCTCTCTTTCATATATTTAATCTATCTTTCAAACAAGGGAAATTTATCGAATGCTTTAAAATTGCTAAAGTGATTCCGATTCATAAAAGTGGCACGAAAAATGACATCAACAACTACAGGCCTATTAGCCTGCTTTCATCTCTATCTAAAGTACTGGAGAAATTAGTTTACAACAGAGTATACGCTTTCTTTAGTAAACATAATATATTATTTGAAGCACAATTTGGATTTCGAAAAAATAGTTCCACAAGTCATGCTGCAACCATGTTGGTTGAAAAAATAACACAAGCATTTGAATGTAAGAAGAAGGCCTTGGGTGTTTTCCTTGACCTTTCCAAGGCTTTTGATACTATCGACCACGAAATACTCTTATCTAAACTATATCATTGTGGCATTAGAGGTATAGCTCATGAATGGTTTAAAAATTACTTGGTCGATCGTCTTCAATATGTTGAATGTGCTAAAACTTTGTCCTCAACATGTAGTTGGGTAAAACATGGAGTTCCACAGGGCTCCATTTTAGGTCCCTTGTTGTTCTTGGTATATGTCAATGACTTTAAAAGTTGTCTTAAAAAATCTGACGCTACTATGTTTGCTGACGACACTACAATATTAGCAACTAACAAAAGTCTTCCAGTACTTTTTGACATTGTTAACAAGGAATTGACCTATGTTGATAATTGGCTGACTGCCAATAAGTTATCATTAAATGTCACAAAAACTAACTATATTATTTTCCAAACATTGGGATCTAAACCATGCCCAAAAGATCTGTCTTTAAAACTAAGAAATCTTCCAATCCAAAAAAAGAGAAATGTAAAATTTTTAGGATTAAACATAAATGAAAATTTGTCATGGAAACCCCATATGACTAACATATTGTGCAAAGTAAGAAGTGGATTATGCATTGTAAAAAAAATTAAGCCATACCTTAACAAAGAATCTCTTCTTACTCTGTACCATAGCTTAATTCTGAGACACATTTTGTACTGCATTACTCTCTGGTATCATGGAAATAAATCAGTGGTAGGTCAACTACAAAGATCAGTCAACAAATATATAAGATTAATATTTAATTTGAACCCAAGAGATACTGTGATCGAAATAATGAAATCCCAAAAATTGTTGTCCATAAACCAATTATTCGTTAAAGAAACGTCTAAATTAATGTTTCAGTTTTTCAATAATGGCCTTCAGTCTTGGCTTAAATGTCTTTTTAAGACCAAAAAATCAAATTACGTACGTACAAGACAGACCAGTGACTTATATCCATCATTTTGTAGACTATCAACCACCCAGCAGTCGTTAAAATACAAAGGACCTCTAGTATGGAATCAACTTCCACTAGAGCTACGAAACAGTTGCAAAACCTTAAATCTTTTGACCTTAAAATTCATCACTACCTAACAAGAGCTGCAAAATGGTTCTCATGATTTCTGTTGTGTACTAAGTTTAGTTTCTTATTGAAGTTGTGTTGTTCTTTGCTGGACCTAGTTGTTTTTGTCTTTTTTTTTCTTGTTCTAAACAGATTGTTTGTGTTTCTAACAATATGCATAGTTGTCAATTGGTATGGTGGCACAAGAATATCGCTACTGATACTGGGCCAAAAAGTAAGTCAAAGTAATACCATTGTTTGCTTTTTTTTTTTTTAATTTTGACTGGTCTTTGCTGTTTTTTTTCTTGTTGCTTTAGTTTTTGCTTTTTTTTTTTTTTAAACATTAAGCAAGATATGCATGTAAACTAAGATTATTCTTCTGCAAGCGTGTATCATTTTACTCCTTAACATATTATTAACATGACTATTTTTAGATGCGTCGCTGGTCTGTTGAAGTAGTTTACTCTGAATTGTACATAAACACCATTCTTTTTTTTTTGCATCTGTTTTATGTGTTTTTCTGCTTTGCTTAATGTGTGTTCGAGTCGTAATCAATGTCTGATGTGTGTTTATATGGTGAAGCAGCCATGCAGACACCCTGCATGTCTTAACGTATATCGTTTTGCTGCTTCTTCCTTTTTCTTGACCCCTGTTTTTATATGTGATGTTTTCAATGCACCCGAGGTCATGAAATAAAACCACTGAACTGAACTGAACTGAACTTTTAAAATTTATCACTACTAGTGCAGTATAATGAAGTGGCCATGATATCGAAATAGTTGCTGACCAGGGGCCCACTGTATTGGTATATCACTGTAGCGAAGGTTGCTTTGAGTTCACATGCTCGTCGCTTACTGTTTAGCTTTTGAAAACAACAAGGTAGCTGTAGCTCGCTTTCGGATAGTAATCTGTTCGTGTCCAACTTACCAAACGTTTTAATGCATCATCAGATGAGGAGGTTTTTGGTGTATCGCTTATTGTTGACTCAGAGTTTGATTGATTTACTATTTCTTGATCAGTCAGGTTGAGAATGTCCAGTTCAAGCTAGCTCCACAGTATTTATATGCTTTTCGCTGATTCATTATTGATGTTGAGTGTTTCCATTTTGTCACCACGCTGCATTATAAACGTTTAAACTCCAACACGGCAGCTACAATAATTATACACTTAAGCTTTCAATTCAACCATTTCAACCCAAAGTAAAAGCTGTCTTTGTAATAGTTCACAATTCAATTCAACTCACAGCCTAGATATTTATTTCCCGAGAAAAATAAATTGTTTCATGCGTTTTCCATCCATGCATCCAAGTTCTACATTTAAGTTTTTACCTTCAACCTTTTCGAAGTTTAGACAATTTCACTCTCTGGTGGCAGAAAAACTGGTCATTTTGCCCGCAAAAAATAACAAAGGGACTTGCGATGCAAAGCCTCGCTTTATTTCCGATAAATTGATCGATACGATGCAGTTTTACTTATTGTAATTTCATCATGCTTTTGTTTTCAGGTTGCTTCGAATTCGCTACTTTAAGGAAGAAAAAAAAAAAAAAAAAAAGGTAAACAGTAGTGAATGTGTTTCATTTGAAGTACAACGGCAGGATATCGGCGATAACGAAGATGATGCGAAAAGCTTCTATTTAAATCGGAAGAGATTCAAATTTTGATGTGTGACGGTTTACGTTTATGAACTAGCTTTTTTGTTTAATTTGGTTCCAGTACTACCATTGCTTACCAGGCCGTTGTAGTGTTACGTGAATACAGCTTCATAGTAATTACAACTCAAAATTTAGGACATTTGGTGCAAACAGACAAGTTCTCGCTTGGCCAGGAGCTTTATTACATTTTACCACCAAAATTGAAAATAATAGTTCAGATTGTAGATGTTTTGAGATTGTTCGGGGGTCACATCTTTTTGCTGGAACCTTCTGATAGACCTGCACGGTGATATAACTGCTGTACGAGCTTACATGAGTATCTTGATTTCGCTTTTACATTGTTGCATCTGGTTCGTCAGAGACATTTTACTGAAAACAATTTACCTAAAGTGTTGATTGAAAAAGTTCTTCGCGGTTGGTGACTGCCAAACGTACTGTCTTACAAACTCACGAAGTGATGTGATTCTACTTTAGCAATAAGACAAAACTGCATTAAACACTGTTTACAAAATTAGTGATGGTTATTACTGTAATTAAATGTTAAAGCGAGTGATGTTTCTTAGGAGCTGTAGATTTTTGTTGCATCAGATGGAAGTTTTGTTTTGTTTTTGTTTGCACGTAAGAATTTCATTGTTTCGTTGTGCCTTTTGTAATATTTAAGTTACAAGTGCGTCTGCGTTTGATACTGCTTTTATTTACTATCTGCCAACTTTGTGGTAAAAGCAAGTGCACTCGAACGAGGCCAAAATCTGCTTAAACGTACTACTACCTAGGTGAAACTATTTAACACGATTGTAATCAGGCCTAGTAAACTTTCTCGTCAAACCCCGCGGGAAGTTTGCCCCGCCATTTCGACCCACTTACATTGTGGGAGGACCGTACCACTACCTTGAGGTGGCTGGACGTTGTTGTGGCCCGACTGTTTGGTCTACGCGCCCCTATCTCTCGTAAGGGGTCTGGTAACACCACCATCACCTCTGGAATCATGCTAATATTGATTCTCTTCAAAAACAAAGTCATCAGGCACATTAATTCTGTTCAAAAACCAGCAAATGCATCAAGTGAGTGTCAAAATTCCCTATGTAATGCAAAAACTTTATCACTTACCATCGAAAAGTTGAAGTTCATTCGTGTTAAATAGTTCCACCTAGATATTGACTCTGCTGTGAAAACCGCTTACTCTTGAAGTACTATTTTCTGAGTCTCTGTATAACTCGTCTGGAAACTAAAAATGCCAGTTTTTGGTCAGAGCGACACGTGGACTAACTTTTCCCCTCCTGTGACGTAATAGTGTTAATTTCTGTACGGTACCAGTTGTACGACATGCAGTCGCTAGTCTATTTTTTTGCTGTTGCCTGCACAAAAGCTGTTGCAGGCTAGGCAGCAAGACTAACAATAAAAACATAGTATGGAATACCGTATAGCCCTTTTAATTCTGCATTTTCTGTTTCTTTCACTTGCAAAATCTTAAAAGTACCAACATTATCTTTGTTTGGCACGTTTTTCCTACTTGTGGACCTAGCTCCCTGTCTCATCAAAACAATTTCTGAAGCCTACTAGTCAGCCAAAATATTACCCAAAAGCATTCTTATGCTATAGCAGGAGCTTTCCTATGTCACACTTGCTTTAGGTAGCGCTGTGATCAACAATCTTTCTACACGAGTTTTCGGACTAGTTACATAGAAACTATGCTATGCTGCTGTTTACTGTTGCTGCTAAATCTGTCGCGTTAGTTTGTAGTGAGTTGGTTCTTGGTTTGTCGGTGATTATGATGGATTAATGGCAAAATAGTATAGAACCTTTCGAGCGAATCAATCAAAGTTTCTCCGTTTAGGTGGAATGTTCCGGTGCCAACCCTGTATAAAAAAGACGCATTTTAAATTTTTCGATGCTCCATAATGCCAAACGATTCTGTGAAACATGCTTTGATAAATCACTGGGGTATTGTGGCGAAAACAAGAATTAAACGATTGAACCATCGTAAAACGATTGGCTTTTTAAGTACAAATCGTTATTTCATTAATGACCCCAGAGTTGTATACGGGCCGATTAGTTCAGGCCCGAACCCGAAAATATATTTAAAGCCCACATCATGCCTGAAAAAAAAACGAAAGTTGGGTCTGAAAAATTTAGCCATGTTGCCAAGTTATTTTGATAATATTTTTGTGCACTTAAGACAAAAAGCACGTCTCAGGCCCGAATTAAGCCCGAAGTTTTTGTAAAGTTTTGGCCCGAAAAGCCCGGCCCGACTTACAACTCTGAATGACCCTGCAGGAAATCAATGGGTTTTCCACACCAAAATTATTCGAGCCTTTGGTGTTTAAACGCCAAGTAATGCGTTCAAAGTAATAGAACATCATTGTATCGTGTGGGATTGTCGTTTGATAGAGTCGAAAAAACGAGTTAAATACCAAATTTTGTGCATTTTATTCATCTCTCCAGTGTTTTTCAAACACTAGGTTTTATCAGGAGAATGGAAAGAGGTTTTAGGCATGATTGTTCTTGGTATTCTGGAGGGAAGGCATAATCTACTACAAAAGATGATTTAATTAGCGGATAGGGGTTTTTAGTTTTGTGCAGTATCAGATTTATTTATTTACATTAACTTTTCAGATACACCACTGGCAAATTCAAAAAATGAGGGACAATGAAAACACCGTACGGTCATCAAATGTACCTACTCGCCACTCCACTTATGGTTCATAATTAAATCAATGGTGCCGTCGAGGGTGGGCTCGACTTCCCTGTCTTTTTTTTTGCAGTAGACTCAATTATGTTTTTGTCTTGCGACAACGTTAAGCGTTTAACCCGAACAGAGGCACTTTGCTATTATGATAAGGAACGTAGCTTTTTGTATCTCCTGGTAGTGTTTTTTTCATACGATGATCAGGATTAATTGATTGGAACATTAGTGAATTTTTTTATGCATTGTTGTTGTTTTTTTTCAGTCTATAGTTTTTGCTTGTATTTCATTGTATACTTTTCTGTATATCTCATTCTTTGCACCAGTTCTACATTTCAATAAACGAAATTTGAGACACTGGATTTCTTTGGTTCGATTTCTTCTGTTTTGCAGAGTAGGTGGTTTAGAATGATCGATAGCGCGGGGATAAATTTACGCTTTTTCTGCTCGTAAAGAACAAGAGATAAACTTGGTAACTCATCCACGGAAACAACAAAGATGCTGGTGGGTGTCGAACGAACAATTGTTGAAGTAACTTGATTAACGGTATACCTGTGGGCCACGCCAAGCTATATCTGTTTTCACGTGGGACGTACTACCAAAATTGACGCAGACAATTTGATAAAACTGGTTAAACCCACCCTCTTAATTTTTTAGGACGGCTGCACTGTGAATACAACGTACGACATGGACTAACGACCACTTCTAATATGTTTTCTGGTGAAGCCGTAAATAAGGACATTGATTAAACAAGTCATATTAAAGTACTACGAAAAATTAAAATCGTCTTCAGTAGAAATGACTGTTAATTTGCTTCCGTATAAAAAACATATAAACCAGGAGCGGACATCACTGTTTACTTTTTATAGCACGCATTCAATCTGAAAAATTGCTTTATTACGAAGTTCTTAAAATAAATTCACATCGCAGAAACAAAACTCACAGAAGCATAAAAACAGGGGTCGCTATAGTATTGTTGATTACATGAAAAACTCGTTACAAAAATGTTCCCCATTATTCAAGCGCCGCTTTTTCATGAACGAACGTGTACTAGATGCGTGACCTAATTTACTTTTAATACTGAATACCCATTGTACAGGTTTTAGTAAAAGCCGTAAGTGTAGCGTGGCAGTCTGCTATGCAGATATGTGAAAGCAGTATTTCTTTGTTGCGGAGGTTGAAACGGTCAAAGAGTACTACCTCCCTTTAGTCATGCATACGTTAAATGCTTGATCGCGAAAAAGTTCTTGTTTTTACAGAGGGCCAGCCAGCCTACAATCAATTCAAAAATTTACCGCTAGCCAATGTTCTATATTTAGAGGTGTTTAAAAATTCGATATTTCAGTCCTTAAATTTACAGATTTTCTATCCGTTAACTCACAGTCAGAACCATTCACTAAAGTTGAAAAGCTTTCCGGAATTTTATATAAATTTTTTCATAAATGCAAGCCTACTCTTGCAAACACGGGGAACCAGATAACGTCTCTTAGTATTAACAAAGTAATGGACGTTGCGTAATGATAACATCTTGTAACGGACCGTAAGGATGGGGTTAGGGTTATTTGATAACGAGAATGGAGCCTAAGCAGAAATCTTTTGCAGTGTTTATTTTGCTGCTCGATAAATTCACGTTGCCACGAAAGTTCAAATATACTATACCTAAAAACGAATTATTTTCAAAAAAAAATTCACCGACCGTTGGGTGTTCATTTCAGCCATAACTGAAGCCAAGTACAGATGTGCAGCATACAAGATAAAAAACATGTTATTTTTATGTTGACTCTAAAAACCCGAGCCATGTAGCTCCACCCAAGACTGACCCTAAAGTACTAGCCTCTTATAGCACATTTCAGGAGTGCAACTAAAAAAAACCAGTACAGTATCAGGAAAAACAAATTCAGTCATGAGAGTTCAGGACATTGTTTCACAAAATGAATAACGATGTATTGACAACACATGGATTTGTAATTGAATGTTTGACTTTTAGGACTTTTCGATCCAAATTTCTGGCTACGCCTATGCTTAGATGTTGGAATGACTAGCCTACGAAGTTTTGTTCCAGACATCTGTCTCGATGATACTGACCATAGGCCGTTTTTGGCATCCAAAACATGTCCACCAAAACAATTTCAAGATCAAAAATAAGCCCTCGTGTAGAGAAAGAGGTGCTTCCATACCTCCTTGGTATATTTCTTTTAGTTTAATTTTCTTGAGCGCGATCAAGGTAATAACAAAATGAGCAAAAGGAAAAACAACAAATGTGTGTTGCTGGTATAACCAAAAGAGTGCTCGATGTTCTTAAGAGGTCCAGAGCAGACCAATTAAACACTTAAATACAATAAACAGGCTTATGGTTATTTTATTCATTTCTTACGGCTGATAGTTATGTTTATTCTTTATCTTGGCTTGAATGCTCGTTGTTGCCACATTGCCAATCTATCGAACGTTTGGTAAGAAAAATGGGTTGAAATGATATAATAAGATGGTGCATCGCTGGTGAATACCATTTTACCTTTTCTAAGTATATGTAATTTAAATCTACTCCCTGATGATCGTGGTAACGCGTTAACCAGGCCTGTAGGAAATAAATGACTATCAGCCATAAGCCCGTTTAATCAAAAGGAAAATGAAATAATAATAATAGCATTTCATCTGGGAAAAAGTTGCAACGAGATCTTGAGTCCAGACCCAGAGAGATCAAACGCGTTTCGCGGCGTTTGTCTAGTCCACAAACGCTCATCACATTTAAGATCTGAAACAAGATTACTTTGGTCGAGTACGTTTATGCTACTTGGTAATGACGTCGCATAGATTTAAGTATTGTGGAGTCGTAACAAAAAGCAGCTTTTGCTTAATTTGGATATCGTAGGACAGGTTTGTGAAAAACCTTGAAAGCGATAACTCCTGGCCACTAAGAGTAATAAAGAGCGCGGTGTTAGCGCCCGTATCCGGTTTCGTCATTACGTTGTAAGTGACACAATGGCTACCTCAATATTTGTTAATAAAAGCAAAGATTTTTTTCTGATTTCGTTCTGGTCGTTGTTAAGCGCGGATGTGCAAAAACAACCTGACAGACCTTACCAAGTTTAGGGCAAGTAAAGCCAACATGCAAAAACTTGTTCTCTAAGAGCAATGAAGCAAAAAAACAACAACATTATTTAAACACTTCAAACTCACACATATTAATTTACGCTTTGCTTATAAATGCTTAATTAGCAAAACAAATGTAAAAATGGGAAGTACGATCACTAGGTACGTCGCTATAATGATACAGGAATTCTGATTTAAATACTAAATTAGTGAAATACTTTAATCACAGCTTCTGTCAACAACTGAACAAAAACAACAAAACTTTTGCTCAACATAAGAACTACAGAAAAGTATTGGACTTTTTGAAGGCTGTTTGATTGAAATGCTGATGAGTGTCTTATTGCATAATGATTAGATTTTGTATTCAATGTTGATTTTTACAAAACTTCACTCTCCTATCTTCCACTTTCCACAATCAAAGAGACTTATTGTTCTCCTGATGATAACCGCATGACTTTACTGTTGCTAAAGTTCAATTGTCGGACATCTTTCGAAAGTTCAAAGACAAATATATTCGCTCCATAGTCTATACTATATGCACAACTTTTTGGAAATCTCAAAAATGATGCTTGGACAGTTAAATGTTTATTTGCAGAGTCTTGCAGGTAATTAAAGCAATGTTTGGGATTGCGGCTGTATGTCGAAGCTGGATCCCATGGTGAGATTTTCCTAAAAACAAAGCGAGTTGTAAAAATGTATACTTCGATGTTGCGTTGTACTTAAAAGTTAAGAATAAGAAAAACAAAAAGAATAACATAAAACTAATTTTAGAGATTGATAAGCTTAATTTTTTGTTAAAAAGTGGTGAAGGTAATGAGTGCAGTCTAATTATATTAAATCAAATCTTTCATTACACTCACTGTAATACGCCAAAGTTTGTAACGACTTTGCGGGGCCCATCTCACTGTCAGTGCGCTCGGGCAACACAACTTCGTTTAAGGAATGTCACAGCGGTGGTGAGCCTTTGGCAACACTGCGTCCGATTTAACCGGCCCATGATTTGAACCTCAGATCTCCCGCTCTACAGACGAATGCTTTACCACTCGACCAACTGGCCAATGCAGTCTGATCAATTACACAGTAAAAAACAAACAAACAATGCATATACATTCAAGCTTCAACCAGGAAACCTTGCTCAAGTTAGCATTAATTTGATACCTACCATTTTAACTTAAGTTCTATGTCAAACAAAACAAAAAACTCAAATTGGAAAGGGATATTTTGGCATGGCACCACAACACTCAATAACTGAACGCCTTATAATAATACTTTGGAAGACACTAGTTTACCAGAAATTTTTATCGACGTTTTTGTTAATTAAGATCCAAATCTAACTCGAACTCAAATTCTTACACTAAAACTCACCCCAAACCTAATCCTAATCTCAAACCTTAAAAAAGCCAAAAAATAGAACACATAAACTCACAATCTGGATCAGTTTCTGGTTGTCAGAAAAAAATGACTACGGATTGGATTCGAACCAATGCCTAACAATAAAAGACATAACTGGTTTCAAAGTCGCGGCAGTCCTTCAATGCAGAACAAGCGTTCAGGCGTTAGACCATGTGAGCTTCTTGACCTTAAAAAGGCAAAATGCATAAATGAAAAATAAACTTTTTTAATGAAATTTTCCAGCGAAATAATCATTCCTAGAATTTTTTACACAGTACGGTATATAATTTTTTCATACCAGTATAATCTGCCAAATTCTCCACTACCACAAAATTACAATATATACTAGAAAGTCCTTATCACTCCAACACTAATTCTGTTACAGTTACATAAATTAAAAAGTCTCTTTAATATGTATGACCTACAGCAATAAGCATATTGAATTGGCAGTTAAACTGGAAACAAGGCAATCTTGGTGACTACTTCCTGATGCTAGGTGATCAAGCTGTAATGCATTCGTCTCTGGAGCAGGAGATTTGAGGTTCAAATCTTGGGTCAGTCCAACCAAACACAGTGTTGCCTATGATTCACCACCACTGCAACATTTCATCAAAAGCCGAGGAGATGGGCCCCACGTACTTATTACACGCTTCTGCATAATACAACAAGTATAATGAAACTGAAACATTGATTTTGTGAGTATTTGCTTATGTCAGTGTTCACTAATCGTTGCTTTTGTCCCTCATGAAGGCAAGCATAACATTGCAAAGGTGAAATTTGGGCACTGTGCTGCTTCCAGACTAGAAGCACCTTTAGTACATAATATTTCTGATAACTATACCATACAATCAATCAAGTGTATTTAACAAAATCAAAACAAGTACCTGTTTGAGAACTTTTGTAGTTGTAAAATTTCTTGGTAACAGTCTTTATTATCTTTTGGTATTTACTTGAAAAACTGGTGAATGTTTCTAAAAATTGTAACAGCAATTAACAAAAACACTATAAAAAGTGATTTAGAACCTCTATTAGTGCTATTACACTTGGTATAATCTAACACACGACATGGATCAACGAAAATGAAACAACATAGACAAAGCTATAGATGTCGATTTGGGGGGGGCAGGAGTCAGCCTCCCCAAAATCAGCGCCTATAGCTTTGTCAGATCTGACCCTGAAGAAGTTGAAATATGTCTGGCCCCTCAGTTTTTTGGCAAGTAATACCCACTTGGCAACAAGAAATCCGAAATTCCGTACTGAGATAAAACCAGAATATGGCGAAGACCTTTTTTTTTGCAGTGTCTAGAGCACCGGCACCGGTTTACAACATGAAATTGCTGTAGCACCGGCAGCACCAGTTGTTTCTTTAGCACTTTAATTTACTATCTCTCGAGCTGGCATGGCTGCCAAACCTTAACTCTAATGCAAGGTTCTAAAGAGAAAAAAAATGAACGCATCACAATTGTACGAAATCCTAATTCTTGCCAAGCGCATTCAGCGGGAATCAAACCCCAAACCCTATGCTAGCCAGGCTAGCACGTTTACCACTACACTATCAGGGCTTCACATCTGATGCATAAAACTGCCATATTTAACTCGAATCAATGAGAAAAAAGCAATACAACAGGCTGCCGGTGCAGCAGCAATTTCATGTCGAAAACCGGTGCTGGTGCTCTAGACACCTTTTTTTTTTTGGTCCTCACCTGAATTTGGGGCAAAATTCCTGAATGAAATAGAATTATTAAGTTTAACCAAGTTTCGCTAAAACATTTTGCCCCTCGGAATTTGCTTAGTCAACAAAAAATCGACACCTATGGACAAAGCTATAACAATCACAAAGATATTATCAGACTTTGCCATAACTTAAATAGAACTACAGCACCACAAACATATAACAAGTTTGAAATTTTAATGCAAATGAAACAAAGCTCCAGATTTTATAGAATTTACGAAATAAAATTTTGAACATGATAGTAAAGCAATTGATAATACAGGTGTATCTGGTATACATTATACAATGGTTTAACTGAGCAAGTTGATGTCAGATGCATATACAATGCATAAATAGTGCAACATATGCACAGGGCTGCAACTACGGGGGGGGGGGGGCCAGGGGGCGGTGCCCCCCAAACACAAATTCTGCCCCCTAAACTTAAAGTGACGATACAAGAAAATAGTGTTAAGTATTGTAAGCGCCCCATGTGAAAGAAACTTTGCCCCTCCTTAGATCGTTCTAGTTGCAGCACTGCATATGCAAACCTTTTTAAAGAATATATGACTTTTTTGCTTTAGTTTGAAGATAAGAACATTAATGCGATTTGCGTCAGCTGTAAGCTATTATAACAAAATGTTAATCAAGATAACTTAGCAGAAAGTTAATTGATGAAAAATGGCATTTTCCAGCATGATAATATTACTATACGAGGAAATTTTATTATTGTAATAATTGTTATTTTGGTCTTGTTTGCCTAGACAAGTAGCTTTGATATTACAAGAAACAGCTGTCTTTGTCTTAAACATGATGCTGAAAATTACAGTCCATTTTAAATTTATCATTTGATCAACCTCATACGTTCCTAGTAACTCTCTTTTATGTTTGTGAATAATTGAGTAATCATCATATATATTTAAAAGAAATTTGTTTATTGAGCATAAATAGTTAATCACCGCTTCAAGACAACTTTAATATTAAAAAACCAGAAACGCTTCAAAACCATGATACAATTTAAATCATCTTATTTTGTTATATACTGTAGGTTAAATTATTCAATATGTACTGAATATACCAGTATGTGTAGAAGGGCTAAATCTGAAGCTTACAGTATGACTAAAACCAACATCTACCTACCAGTTGAAATAAAACCAATCCAAAAATCAGTGCAATATTGCATTGGATGCAAATTTTAAGTTTTGTATTGGTATACTGATGCACAAACCCAGTTGGTAAATTCAGATGTTTTCAATTGTCAATGTCCTCAATTCCACAGAAAATAAATTGAAGAATCCAAAAATCAGTGCAATATTGCATTGGATGCAAATTTTAAGTTCTGTATTGGTATACTAATGCACAAACCCAGTTGGTAAATTCAGATGTTTTCAATTGTCAATGTCCTTAATTCCACAGAAAATAAATTGAAGGTTGCTTACAAGGTTTCTTTTAAACTTGTATAACTGCTAGAGCTGTCATACTTATCACATTCAGTTGTTTGTAGGCTAGGCTTTGTTTGACTGGAAAGTAACCACAAACCACAAAAACAAAAAAGTTGATTGAAAGAATCCTTGAAGTGCAGTCTAGATGCTTACTACTCTGAGATGAAACTTTGCCAACAAAATCTTCAAAGACTTCTTTGTTAAATTGTACATAATCAGTTCTGGTATTCAAGCCAATAAACTGTAAAGGATTATCAGTAAGTCAGTAGGCTCTCAGTATCTGCCCAGTAGCCCAAGACAACAAATGCAATTTGTTGTTCCAGTAGCTCAAGACAACAAATACAAATGCAAACAGCTTCAAGAAAACAAATGCAATTTTCCACCTTTATTAAGTCACATAATAATAGGAACAGGTATTCATTATGAATGGTTTTTGACTGGTTAGCTTAAATCACCACAGCAGAACATACCTACTTTTAAAAAATAGGCTACGACGTACTGGTAGGCCTATCGAAAAGCCAATCTACTCGACTACTATATTAATATCAGATATAGTAGGTGACTTTTTAAGCCTGCAACACAGTTTTGTAGTTTGAAAAATCATAGCGTAAAACCTGTAAAATTTTCTTAAGTTCAACAATCTGTAGTGAGAAAGAATTTCTCAATTTTTTATGACCAGATTGGAGACCAACGATTTAACAGTAACCTGGTACCTACCGGCAACTAATCCGAGTACCTTCAAGCTATCAGCTCACGCTCAACACCTTAAACAGTAAAATAAACTTAGTAAAATAACATTGACATTTCACTTTTTCAGGTTTAAAGTTTAGTCATTTCCCAGCCAACTGCATTAGGCTACTGAGGGAGGTATCTGCTACTTACTTTTGCAATGCGCATACAGTAAATTACTGATATACGTCTTGGACTTTCCTGCGATATTGCATCTATAATATTGCCACAATTGCTTAAGACTCAGCAACTCAAACCTGAATCTTTAATAAATACGGTAACGATTAGCCTAGTACAGTGGTTAGCCTATTATGACTTGTTTGTCTTAATCATAAAATGTAAGTCTACATTTATTGACTAACTGCTACTGCTTTCGATTTTCTTCCAACCCTGTTCTACCACTGCCTAGGGTAGCCTATGTACTTTTACACATAACTAAAGTCAAGCTTAATTTTCCTAGTGCCATCATACTAGTGATGTCGCGGGCACAAAATTTTGGTGTCCGCTGTCCACACAAATTTTTATTTTTAAAGCTGCACCGCACCGCGTTCGCAAACTTTGCAAAATTGAACACACCGCACCGCAACCGCAACTAAAGAAAAGGTACCGTAATTGTTTCAAATTGGAGTAAGTTTCATACCAATACCAATAATTGAAATATTATATGAATCATAATTCATGACCCCAATATAAGTTATCAGTTACATTCTGCTACCTGAGGAGAACACTACTTGCATTTCAGTTTCATTATAAATATTGTCTATTCTGCCCAATCCCTGCCAACAAGCAGTAATTTGCTAATGCATTTTAGCTGACAACAGTATGACAATTAAACTTCCAGCAGCTAAACTGCAACGTTTTGAACCATATTAAAGGTCATGAAAACAATCGCATTACAAATCTTTGTTTGACTCAAAACAAACTTCATGATGTAACTGGAATAGCTTGCTTACTTTTTACAGACAAACACTCAAGCAATCTAAACTCACCAGCATAATCACATAAGCCTACCAAAATAGCTAGTTAGTCAACTTCAAACTTGCCTTGCTTTATGACTGTGGTTACTGTGAAGCAAACAACAAAAACTACTGGTGTATGAGGGATTATTACACAAATTTATCTTGCATAAATAGCAGCAATTGCATCTCTGGATCAATATCCTCATGAGAGGAAGTTTGTTCACAGTCACACATCAAAAAAGACTAACATTATTTAGAAGCAAAGTTAACTTTAGTGCTTCTACTTAACTTCATAATCATTTAACCAACATGAAGACATATTAGTAATCATTATTCATTCTGTAAACAAAACATTGTGAGTACCAGACATATATAATATAATGTCACAAAAGAAGTGTGTGCCTAAGAACGTGCACAGATAAAAGCCGAAATACAATATAAAAATCAACCATAGAGAATATTGTACCATTACTTTGTTTCTATCTTAATGTTTTAAGATGTAAGTACTTTTTGTACAAACAGCATCAACTCTTTGCCGTGTTCCTAATGTTTAAAGTCCGTTAACATTGAAGATCAAACAGGACAAATTAAAGCAAACAAACAACAAAAGGCAAAACAGAAATTTTAGCAAGCAATTAGCGCATGACAAAAACAGGCAAGTCAGAAGCACAGCATTGCTAGCATGTGGTATCACACAAGTAAGATTTACTCAACCCAGCCTCGAGCTAACTTAACACAACCACAGTAATAAGATTACCCTACTCCTTACAAATGTAAGATTACCCAACCAAATATTAACCACAAACAATGCAAAACAAACAAAAAAAAACAAAAAAACAAACAACAAAAGTCGCATTCTACAAAAAGAGACACTGCAGAGTGAGGGTTAGCTAACAACTGAAGATAATAATCATGACATCCTAATATCATAAACAATGAAAAAAAAAAAAAACAGCAGAAGAACAGCAGAAGGATAATAAACAGTGTCGATGAGTTACCACTCATGTAGTAAGCTAGGCTACTAAATTATTGCATTAATGTAAGCCTCAAGTTGAGTCAGAGATTGACCCCCACCCAATTACCCTTATTTTTAAATCTTGGAAAAAAACACACTCTAATACTGCCAATACCGTTTTTTGAAGACAAGTATAATATTATATGAAGTAATCAAAAATGAGGTAAATAATAAGCAGTAAGTACCAAAATAGCAATATGGCTTCATGCATGCAAATGAGCAATTATACAATACGTTATTAGTGGATTAAATCCTAGAACACTGCACACCGAACAAAATGAATATGAAGAGTTGAGCAGCTTAAATATTTACAGTTTGCTTCAAATATTCTAAACAGACATTAACTCGTTCCACTAGCAGACTTAAAAAATTGCCTTGCCTGCTGTGATTAAGCAAGGTAGTTGAAAAATCATCAGGCAATAGATCAGAGCTAACTTACACATTGCAGATAGCCCTTATCTGCTTTACATTTTCAGACTTGGCTTGTGAGGGTTTACATTCACATGCAACGAAGACGACCAGACAACAGTGCGCTGTAACAGGAACAAATTCCACTTACACATTAAGCATCATTCAAACTACCGATATCATTCTGCAATTTTAATTATCGGTACATACCATACAAGACACTGATTGCATATGTGCAATCCAATGCAATGTTAATGTATTGGATTGCACAACTATTTTTCTTATCTGACTGGCTCAGACCCAAATTTTTTCAACTGAACAAAACAACAATAAAGTATAGCCTAGCCTACCGGTACTCTGTACCAATACTTCATTTAATAGGCTAGGCCTACTGGCTTTATTCACAATCATACCAATATGGGCTGTTTTTTGCACAGTCTATGCATAAATCTATATCTAACAAAAAAAAATTTAGATGCATAAAATAGGCTAATGGCAGGCTCACCGAAATTGCATTTTATTTCGCTGCTAAAGCACAGATCTGCTGGTAGGCCTATAGACTACCGGTAGTTGATTTCAAATTTTAGATTTTTGAAAATGCTACTGGTAATGCAGCCAGCTAGTCTAGCATAGCCTACCAGTAGCCTACGGATTATTGAGATGCGCAGATTTAAGCTTTTTTCACAAGCAACAACAAAAAAATAAAAACAAAGGCTACAGCTCTTAGACTGTGATCAGTGAGATAACGGTAATAAAATGCAAGCCTAATAATTTACTTTGGTCTCTAGAGTCACTCGGCATATTGGTTTAACAGAAACCTGCTAATACTAATAGGCCGATTGCAAAACTGTTGTCATAACTGACTCACTAGTTTTGTGTGCCAGCTCTGAGCTGGTGTATCAAGCTATACACTAGCAATGCAATAGGTTTAATCTTAAAATATTTTTCCCTGCTAACCAACTTCATCATCATCATCATCATCATCATATTTATTTATTTACCAAGTGACGTCATATCACAAGAAAAAACTGCAACTTCCTCTAGGTCTATCACCAAAGCATCGAAATATGCAATTCCTTTAAAACCAACACACAAACTTGCAGAGTCAATGCGATATTTAGTCACTTGGTGAGGAGACAGCGAAGGACCGAAAGGTCATCTAAGTCTACTGCCACCTCACCAAGTTAAGGTTAAAAAAAACAGCTTCTAGATTTTCTCAGTCTGTTACTTTCTATGATAAAAAACTTTACGCAAAATTAAAACAAAGTGTTGCAAAGATATGTACATTTTGTACAGTGTATACACAAAACTCACAGTCACCATGTAAAGAAAATGCAAGACAACATTAGAATTGTTCTAACTCTAAGCATACTAAAAAATAAAAATGCTGTAACTACAGATTGGATAGAAATAAAATTAATAAAGTTCATAATGCTTATTTATGTTTTAAAGAAATTAAAGTGGGCAATTGGAGTGAAAAAAAACCTCCTTGCTTTGTTTTCTATTGTTTGCCAATACGTCATTAGTACTGGTACAATTTCCAAAACCAGTATATATCAACCTCAGTCAGTTATTGCAAAATTACTAATAATTCAAGGGCACATCAAAATGAGAGATGACGTATTGTAATAAAAGTGTGATAGATGAATGCACCAAACTCATGCTATTCAAGCAATAGAATAGGTTATTGTTGAACTCAAGCATAAATATGCAACTATGATTCCTGTAATTACTACTGCATTGCTGATAGAAAGCTGTTATTCTAGCTTTTATCGGTTTCATAGTTTGATAAAAAATGAGCTTTAACAGCTTTTTTAAATCTGTAGAATGAAACTTCTTTCATACTGCTTGGAATTTCATTCCAAACTTTAATTCCTGCGAATGATAGAGACTTTTGCCCTAATCTTGTTCTAGTTCTTGGAAGAAAGAAGTTGTTTTAGTGGCTCAACCTTGTCTTATGTGTATAGCAGTTTTTTATTAGGTTAAACTTATCTGAATTTGCAAAAGATAATACATTATTCTGAATTTTGTACATTAGCTTTGCAGTTTCCAGAGAGTAAATATCTTTGAGTTTTAAGCATTTAGCTCGATAGAACAAAGGATTAGTATGCTCACGATATCCACTTCCAGTTAACAATCTGATGCTTCTTTTTTGCAGAATAAAGAGTGGTGCTAATGTTGATTTTGAAGCAGTCCCCCAACTACTTATGCAGTATTGTAGATGAGAGTATATGAGGCAGTGGTAAACAGATCTTAAGGTTTGCTCATCTACAAAGTGTTTTAATTGATTAAGGGCCCAAGATCCCCTTGCCACCTTTGAACATTGTTCCTTGATTTGTTGTTTCCAGTTTAGATTGTCGTCTATGAGAACACCTAGATACTTTATGTGATGTGATTGCTTGATTGGATTATTATCTAATGATACTTTGAGTTCAGGTTTATTTTGTTTTGTTGTCACTACCATAAACTCAGTTTTATTAAAGTTAATTGATAATTTATTCACCTTGAACCAATTGCTTACATTGACTAATTCATCATTAATATTTTGTTGCAGTGTTGAAACATTAGAATGGGAGAGAGTAAGGTTTGTATCATCTGCAAAAAGATGAATTGTGGAATTTGAGGCAAGTGGTAGATCATTGATATAAATATTAAATAACAACGGACCTAGAGTTGATCCCTGAGGAATACCGCAAATAACATCTCTTGACTTAGATTTATACTAATTTACAATTGTATACTGTTGACGGTCAGTCAGGTAACTTGCTAGTAACTGTAATGGTAATCCTCTAATTCCATACTTTTCTAGTTTCTTGATCAGTATTGTGTGATTGATGGTATCATATGCTTTTCTTAAATCTAAGAAAATAGAACATGTAATGAGCTTTTTATCCATATTGTCAAGTAGCTTATTGTAAATATCTAAAACAGCTTCATTTGTTGAGCAATTTTTCTTAAAACCATACTGGTTTGGACTAATCAAATTATTGCTCACAAAATAATTGTTTAGTTGATCAAGCAGACACTTTTCAAATAGTTTGGCAAAAGGATTTAAAATAGAAATAGGGCGATAATTACTGCATAACTCTCTTTCGCCTTTTTTGAAAATTGGAACAACTTCAGCGGTTTTTAACACTTTTGGAAAATATCCTGTTGATATGCATGCATTAAAAATGTTAGTTAGAACTGGAGCTATAACAGAGCCTGACATTTTTATATACTTTGCAGGAATTCCATGTCTTCCTGTACTTTTTGATGGATTCATAGCTCTGATGTAATTTACTACTTCTTCTTCAACTATTGTTTCTAGAAAAAACGAATTGCAACTACTATGAATCAAAGATGTGGCATTAAATTTGCCATCAATTATAGCTGGTGTTTCGATTGTAGACGCAAGGTTAACTCCTATCTCTATGAAATATTTATTGAACAAGTTACTGATGGCCTGTGGACCTTGTGCACTTTCACTTTTGGAAGCATACATTTTATTAGGAATGTTATTTTTCTTCACATTTTTCAAGTGAATAATTTTATTTATAATTTTCCAAAGCGACGAGGTGTCATGCTTATTATCATTCACTAAATTTTTAATGTAAAGTCGTTTTGCATATTCCTTAATATGAGTCAGTTTATTTCTATAGACTTTGTATTGTGCCCATGTATTACTGTCATTTAATTTAAGGGCTCTTTTGTACAATAAATTTTTTTGCTGGATTGATATAAGGATTCCTTTGGATAACCATGGTTTGTTTTTTAGTTTTGTTTCCTTTCTGCTTTGTTTTCGTAATGGTGCATGTATGTTTAATGTCTTATGAAAAATGTCAATAAACTTTTCAGTGTAGTTGTCAATGCATTCCTCTTTGATATCACCTAATAGCTCCATTCCTTCAGTTAATTTGTCTAGAAATTTTTCTACTTCAAAATTTTTTGTATCACGAATTAGGGTGACAGTTGATTTTTCACTCTTGGGCAGGCTTAAATTAGAACACACCATTACTGGCAGGTGATCACTTACATCTTCCACCAGAATAAGACTTTTGTGTTCACCCACTACATTGTTTGTATAAACATGATCTAAAAGAGTTGAGCTTGTAGTGGTTATTCTTGTCGGGTGTGTAATTAAGGGAATGCAGCCTAAGCTATATGTTAAATTCATGAAATCTTTAATATTGATATCAGAGTTACTTTTCAACAAATCTGCGTTGAAGTCTCCTCTGATATAATACATCAATTTTCTACTATTCAATTTTTCAATGGTTGATTCAAAACTCTTGCAAAACTCTGATAATTTCTGTTTAGGGTGTCTGTAAATTACTCCCACTATACATTTTTTGTTATTCCCCAAATCTAGTTGAATCCACATATCTTCACAGTTAGGAATGTTTAAATCAAACTCCTTGCAAATTGAAATTGATAACGACTCCTTAATAAAAAATCCTACTCCTCCCCATCTTGTAGTTGTGCCTTTGTGGTAAAAATGGTACCCACTTAACTTTGCATTGTATACCTGTAACAATTTAAGTTTGGTTTCACTTATAGCAATGATATCAGGTAAGATATCATAATTTGTTAAAAGTTCATTCAATTTATCAAAATTTGCATTTAAGCTTCTTATATTCACGCAAAGCAAAGAAAATTTACACTTTTTGTCAATAATATTGGCTTCGGCCTGTGAGCAGTATTTTGAGTCAACCAAACCAGAATTTAAATCATTTAGTAAGCTTTTTATCTTGTTGTCTACCTGTAAGCATTTAGCTGGGAAAAACGAATTATTTGTGTGATTAATATCAAAGTTTAGTTTGTCATCATTTCTCATTTCATTTAACAATTGCTTATCATCTAGGGTTTGAAAAGGAAACAATTCACTGTAACAATTTTGGCAGAAGTATGGTTCAGTAGAAGAACAAAGAGTATGAAATTTAAGGGGACTAATGACTGTGCATTTGAGATGAATCCATCCACCACATATATCACACTGAATAGCACACTGGTTCCTTTTACAAGGTCTTAAACATATTTCACATGGACATTTAACTGGCATTATCAAGCAGTCAAACCAATGAAAGATTCTACACTAGTTAGACAAAATAGCAAATTTAGAATCAGCCACAAAAGACGCAGAAAAAGTTGGTTTGAATTTAAAATGAAAACAGGTGAAAACTATCTCTCAATATACTGGTAATTATAAATTTAGACAGAAAGGTACAGAAAAAAAAAAAGTCAGATCCAAACTATGTACACAAAAATACAAAAACTACAAATGTCAGATCCTGCTATGTAGGCACAAAACACCAAAAGAGTGCTGAGTGTCAGGTTGAAGTAGCCTTCTTATTCATACATCCAAGAGTTGTTAGCACAGCAATAATTGTTAAGTTCACCTTCTTTAAAACATAAAGCTATTTCTTTCTTTGCTGTTTCTACAGAGTCAGATCCATGACATATGTTTCTCCCAATGTCAATACAATAATCTCCACGAATTGTTCCAGGAAGAGAATCAACAGGGTTAGTCTCTCCAAGCATTTTACCATCAGTTTTAACTGCTCCTTTTCCTTCCCAAACCATTGCCACAACTGGCCCAGACAACATAATTTCAACAAGTTTTGGGAAAAATGGTTTTGAACTGAGATCTGCAAAGTGCATTTCTAGCACATCTTTACTGGCAGTCGTCATTTTCATGGCACAAAGCCTAAAACCTTTCTCCTCAAAACGGCAAATTATTTTGCCAACTAAACTCCGCTGCGTACCATCTGGCTTCACTGCAATAAAATCTTCAAGAAAAAGTTGGATTTGACCAAAGAGGGGGAAGGCTTGAACCAAAAGTTAAAAGATTCCACCACCAACTATCACTAGGCCTACCGTTTAACCTCTTTTACCTTATTCAAATAGAATAAGGTAAAAGAGGTTAAACGGTATCTACTATGCCATTTCAGTCTAAGTATATTTGAATATTTACCTTATTCAAATATACTTAGACTGAAATGGCATAGTAGGCCTATCAAAGTGTCAACCGGATTCATTTCAGTTATTCAGTCAGCAGTGGTGGGCAGTAACTAGTTACAATTGTAACTAGTTACTGTAACTAGCAGAGGTGGAGTCCTCGAGGACGTCCTTGGCCTCGAGGACGTCCTCGAGGACAGATTTTGAAGTCCTTGGCCTTGGCCTCGAAGGTCAAGTCCTTGGCCTTGGCCTCGAGGCCTCAAGTCCTCGAAAATTGGCCTGTCCTCGGCTCGAGGACAGCACTATTTTTTGGAATGTTAAAATATTGTGGAGCGGTTGAAAAATTTTTTGGAAAACGTTTTTTAGTGGAGATCGCTTGAAAAATTTTTGTGAAGACCTTTTTTTTTTTTTTTTTTTTTTTTTGGAGATCGCCTGAAAAATTTTTGTGAAGACCTTTTTTTTTTTTTTTGGAGAGCACTTGCGCTTTGTGTCCTTGGTCCTTGGCCTCGAGCATTCCTGTCCTTGGCCTCGAGAGTGTCTGTCCTCGGAAAGGCTGTCCTTGGCCTTGGCCTCGGATTTTTTTTTGTGTCCTTGGCCTTGGCCTCGATCCTTGTGTCCTCGACTCCACCTCTGGTAACTAGTTACTTTTTTAGTAACTGTAACTGTAACTTCGTTACTTTTTTTCAGATGTAACGATATTTGTAACTAGTTACCAGTTCAGGGCCCTAAAAAAAGTTACAGTTACAGTTACTTTTTGTACTGCATGCTTTGAAGCAAATTACAGATTTTTTATGAATTCCATTCAAAATAATGGTATTACACTGGCAACACAGGACGCACAGTCGCATGTCTGATCTACCATAATCTTTTATCCATATTTTTTTCACCGTGTTCACTGGACTATACATGAGATTGCTGGTTAAAGTGAAGACAGTAATAGTTTTCCAACTTCGCTTTCTGGTGATTGAAACCGTTTGGGGATTCAGAGCTGAGTGTGCCAACTGCACAGCTGTTTGTGTACTAGCAATCAGTGTTAGTTTGCAATTTTAATATAATACTACCCTACCATCTAGTGTAGCAGTGGAGAGACTATTTAGTTTGGGTAAAGATATCTTAAAATCAAAACGCTGTGGGCTCAGTGACGAACACTTTGAAATATTAGCCTTTTTGAAAGGCAATTAACTGATTTCTGTTTTCAAAATTTTTGTAACTATTAGTGCATATTTTTAGATCTAGCTAGTCCTTTTTCCTTTGCATTCTTACACAAATGCGACTTTGGAAGTTGATGTATGAAATTTAACGCTTTGACAAAACTAAATTTTTTGACAAAAAAACATCCTTGGTTTGGTCTTAATATACTTTTGAGACAAACAGACGTAATCTGGCAAGTGCCGACAGGCCTGTTTTTAGTCCAAATTTTTAATCACTAAAAGTAACTGTAACTTGTAACTGTAACTGTAACTAGTTACTTTTTCAAATTTGTAACTGTAACTGTAACTTAGTTACTTTTTTTGCCAAGTAACTGTAACTTGTAACTAGTTACTTTTAGAAAGTAACTTGCCCACCACTGTCAGTCAGTAACTTCAATTACTTTCCGCAGCATACTACCGGTAGCCTACCTAGTTATTACTGTGTAGCTAGTTACAACTCTAGATTTCACTTCACACATTCACAACTGTTCGTGCCAGCCATGTCTCCCATCGCGTTTTCCAAATTTAAAATGAGAAAAACTGAAAAAACCTAAAATTTTGGGTTACGCGGCGCTGCGCGGCGCGGCCGCGTATGCTGCGCGGTTGACATCACTACATCATACCAATTTGCCTGTAAACAGAGCGGATCAAGTCAAATTGAGAGCGGAGTATGAAAAGTAAGGATCGGGACACCGGATGTGACGTAATAAATCTGCAAAACCAAGGTAGAAAAAAAATTTCGCGTCCCTGGCACTTTGGAGTTTTTCGCAACATCTTTCTGCCAAATGTAGGTAAAGACCATAAAAAGTCTTCAGATTTGAGCGCAAGGCCCTGAGCTAGTACTGCGCCATATTGTGGTAAATCCGGCCTCGGTTAATGCATTACGACAATAAAAAGGCTAGATGTGATCCTGAGATAGCAACTTTTAGGATGAAAACTATCCATTTCTTCCAGGTTTACGTTTAAATTGGTTGACAAAAATTAATTTGAGGGGGTCCCGGGGCCCCTGGTCTTCAATATTGTTGTTCGCTACAGAGTTGTAAACGGGCCGACTGGTTCAGGCCCGAACCCGAAAACTAATTTGAAGCTCAAATCATGCTCGAAAAAATCCGAAAGTTAAGTTACGACTGAATAATTAAGCAGTATTGCCAAATTATTTTGATTATATTTTTGTGCATCTAAGACAAAAAGTACGTTTCAGATTCGAATTAAGCCCGAAATTTTTGTCAACTTAAGGCCCGAACCCGACCCGAAAAGCCCGGGACGACTTAGAGGGGGCTAATTTGTTGAAAATAAAACTAACAAATAAATGGAAACTTTGAAAAATGGTAAAAAATAAGCAATCAAATTTGATCGCAAGTGTAAAAATGCTAAACATAGGTGTCATCAACAAATATACTATAAACTAAGGAATAGGGGGGGAGGGGCTATTCAGTATTTGTTAATTACCAATCATTTCTTTCAAGTCTCTTTTCATTAGCCTCCCCCCCCATTATTTTTCTCTATAAACTGTATACGAAATAGATTACTCCGTGTGAGTTTTATCAAAATATTCGATTTTATAATTTTCCAGCATCTAAACGAGAGAACTAATATTTTACCATTAGCCACCTCCCAAATAGCCCATTTATGCCACCAGTTTAATCTTGTTTGCACTGCCAATTTCAAAGCCATGTTTTAAAAGTATTCTTTTTAATCAAAATGGCCCTAAAATGAAGTTATTTTTGCCAAAAAAATGCAAAATTTTCGAGCGCTGGGGGCTTCGCCTCCAGTCCCCCATTGGCCTCCGGCAGCTGAAGGCTCCACCCCCAGACCTCCCAAACAGCCCCTTCCCTCCCATTGCAAATTTCTGGCTACGCGCCTGCTTACAACTCTATTCGCTACTGGTGTAAGCGAAAAATGCTAAAAAGAAATTGAAACCGAAGAAACAATAGGCTTTTTTGTCACATTTTTGTCATTGGTAAAATTTCAATTGGGGGGGGGGGGTAGGCCCGCTTGGCTAAGCCTATGCTCCAATTGAGGAAAGCAAAAAAGATATTTGCAAATTTTCCGCGCGGTTTCTGGCGTTTTCCAACAAAATTTCAACGGTTCAAAAAATAGTGCTGTCCTCCAGCCGAGGACTGGGCAATTTTCGAGGACGTAAGGCTTCGAGGCCAAGGCCAAAACCAAGGACTTCTAAATGTGTCCTCGAGGCCAAGGACGTCCTCGAGGACTCCACCTCTGTAGATTAGACTGTAAAATGTAACTTCCAAAACACAAAAAGACCACCATAGCAATAAATATTTCCTTGCAATCAAGTCAACAACGTCAATACGTGTTCTAGAAGCAAGTGAATAAAAAGAAATGTAAACTATACTGTATAAGCAGTAGCGCAACCAGGAGGGCTGGGGGCTCCAAACCCTTAGCCAAGTCACTTAAAAACTTTAACCAAAATTACAAGCTTTCAAATCTGTTTTGAGTTGGACCTGAGAGTAAGAGGGGCTGGGCAATCCCACTTAGAGAGAGAAGGCCTTTCGCGTGCGATATGACGTCACTCGATGTAGTGACAGATAGATTCACTAGTCACTACGCATTAGGCAAAAGCGAGAAACCCAAAAGCGCATAGCTCGGCAGAACTGAGTAGTAAAACGTTAAAAAGTAGTAGCTTGGGAAACTGCTAAAAGATTGAAGTTTTGTATGTAAATAGGCTTTTGTGAAAGTTTTGTTAAGGTAACGTTAGCCTGTAACCTACCTTTCAAGACTGTCTTGGAAGCTACTGCTGTTACAGAAAAAAGTTTTAATGCAGCTTGTCCTGTCATGTAGCAGCGTAGATGGTATTTCTACCGTGAATGTAGAAGTTATCAAGGCATAATGGTCGCAGCAGTAGTCAGTGGTGTAAAAAGTACTCGAAAATTGTACTCAAGTAAAAGTTTCGTTACTGACAAAAAAACTACTTGAAGTAAAGTACAAAGTACTGACCAAAAAAAGTACTTGAGTAAAAGTAAAAAAGTAGTCATTTTAAAACTACTCAAGTAGAAGTATTTCTGAAAGTATTCAGGCAAAATAAACAAACTATTCAATTGACATATGACAACTGGTCGGCTACCTTCACATCACTGTCACAAGCGCTTGATTTTCTAACCCCTCACTATCTTAAGAAGTCATGAAATATTAATTGTGCAGGTTTTTTGTTACTATATTCAAGGAATCAATTCATAAAATATTTGATCAAATACTCATTCACTGCCATTGTTAAATTTTTATGCTAAAAAGTAAAAACACCGCGGAAGTGCCTTATTAGAGTGTCGGCAGCGTGGTCAAGAGGGTAAGGACGTCGTTTTTACGACGACCCTGGTCGCATGAACATAGGTTCAACCCGCACCCTGGTCACGTTGTTGCGTCCTTGGATAAGACGCTTTACGATGATTATCTCTGTGTAGCGCCGTTCTGTTTTCTTTTTTCTTTGTGAAGTTTCGAACCCTTGTTTTTTGATTTGTTGTTTTACATTCAACGCCATGGCTCATTGTCTCCTTTATCTCTTGATTCAAAAGGGCCAAAAGCAAATTATGTAAAATTCGCAGACGTTGAAACTTGGCAAATCCGGTTGTGTTGTAAGCACTTTTTCTTTGTTCTTTAATGACGTAACAAATTTTTGATCAATCGTTTTTAAATCTCTGCGTTGTATGCAAATTTTGGAGTTTGCAAGCTGAGACTTTGCGGTGTCGACACACATTTTAGTTTAGTGTCTGCGGTGAGCAGAGGTTTGTTTTGCTTTCTTATTACAAGAGGGAGTAGTCGGTAGAAAGGGAAATCTTGAATTGAAGTTAAGCTATCGCTACCTTTGTAGCATGTTTAAAGGACATTCTAAATTGTTAGTATTGAGTAGTCGCCCAAGAGCCCGTTGTTAAATCCTGGATATTATATAACCGACTTGCTCCACCCCAAATATTTTCTTTTACGCCTCCCCGTTAGAGCTAGTGTCAATTTTGCAAGGTCTCAGCTTTCAAATCTACGTTGGATTACAAGCAAATTATCAGTTACAATTTACGTGCTACGTCTGCGTTGAAAATTCATCGAAACCGCTGACCACTGGCAATAAAGGACTATACTTTGGACCAAGTTGCGCGTTACGAATTCAATAAAAGCAGACGTAGAATAAGAACGAATCCGTAACACTCTGCTTAGTGGCTTTGAACAAGCAGCAAATTTATGTGAAAAGAAGTCAAAGGTCAACCGGAAAACTTGGAAATTGTTAACTCCTAAGCGGGTGCGGATTCGACCAAAGGATAGCGCCACCGTCGCTTTCTCGTGAAAGGAGGATAAAGATGTATCAATCAACCAAGCCTACTGTATCCACAGGGTGCGCCAAAAGTCACGCACCAAAGGCAATTTAATAGTCTGCGATAAACTTTTTTTGGATTAAAGAAGCAAAAATTATCGTAAAATTTTTTTGATTGATTTTATTTCACGACATGTGAAGGCAGATAGAAACCGGTAGAAGCATAACTAAAACTGCGAGTGAAGCACAGTCATTCATTGATTGATAGTGATACCAGTGTTCTGTCACAGCATTAGTAGGTTAGACTGCAGCTTAATTTAATTCCAATTCAATTTACTTGCTGCACTTTAGAAAACCTGCCTAGACAAAGTTTATCACGCAATTCCTGAATTCCACCATGTTTGTTTCCAGTTTTACTGATTTATTCACCTTGTTGCCCTGACCAAGAAACCGCAGAGTGATATTAGGGTCGTTGAGGCAAGCTGCCACCTCTCTACCACACAAAGGTGTAAGCATTGAGCAGCACATTATCACCTTCAATGCAGAATGTCAAGCAGGGAGATGTGAATACAGTTTGCAGTAGGCTACCTATTTTTAAGTCTTTGGCTTGACTGGACCAGATTTGAATCCAAATTTTCAGCCTGATATACAGATGCTCTAACCACTAGGCTATACAATCTTGTCGGCATATTTATCAGTTCAACCCCAGGCTCTCAAACTGCAAGACACTGTTCTCAAGAACATAGAAACTAAACATTTAATCAGTTTATTACTCAATGATGAAGTTTTACTGCTACAGTGCTACTCAGCAGAGGTGGAGTCCTTGAGGACGTCCTTGGTCTCGAGGACACATTTTGAAGTCCTTGGCCTCGAAGCCTCAAGTCCTCGAAAAATGCCTGCTCGAGGACAGCAGTATTTTTTGAATTGTTAAAATTTTGTAGTTCGCCCGAAAAAAAATTTGAAGACCTTTGTTTTTGGAGATCGCCTAAATTTGGACTGTAAATCCGACTCAATCTGCGTGAAAACCGATCAAAATCTGGGATAAGATCGTTTGATGTAGTTTCCAGCCTCTGAATTAGCCTTCCCCCATTGCAAATTTTTGGCTATGCGCCTGCCAGGATCTCATATCTTCACTTATCAATAAATTTCTGCAATTGCCTAATTCTCCAGTCCTACAAAACAGCATAACGGGAATGGATCTTTCACCCTAATTACGAACAGCCAGATTGTAAATGCACCCTAACCTACTAACTCTACTCATGACTTCAGGAAAACTGACGATTCGTTTGCATTTTATTGGTGTTAAAATGGTAAGGTTAACCTATAATGTTGCAGGCTAACTATTCGGTAGAGCTTTGGTTCCTAATCCTGATTAAGAAGTCGATGTTTACCAGTACTTGATTAGAAAAAATGCATTCGTTTTTAAAAGCACATGAACGCAGTCAAGCGTGGAATTTAAAGAAAGAAAGAACCAATAGAGAAAAGCCTGACTGCGCGTTTACGAATGATTGACTGCAGATGCCTACAGTCAAAGTGCAGTCAACATTGCGTCTCAAATTTAAAAACTACTTTGTACTTTTATCAAATAATAAGTACTTAAGTAGCGTTACTTCAGACTAAAAGTACTTAAGTAAAAGTAGTTAAAAAAAACTACTCAAAAAAGTACTCGTTACCGAAAAAAACTACTCAAGTAATCTACTCAAGTAAAAGTATTTCGTTACTTTACACCACTGGCAGTAGTTGTACAGTTAATATTCATATCTATTGTTGAGGATTACAAGTATATACACCATGTGAAGTAAAATATTTAGCAATATACCGGTACACGGTGGTATAAAATTAGGCACCGGTAGGTGACGTATACAGTTATTGTACAATTTTAATGCAGTAGTTTTGTTTTTTTTTTGATATAGGTGTTCTAAGCACCATAGCCAACAGGGTGAACCAAAACACAGTTTTTTAATCAACTATTATAAGCCTATGCTTTAAAAAGTGCTTGAGTAGTTATGATCTGAACCAAACTCCCACTTTTAGTAACTGTATGAGTGTATCTATTTTTTGCCCACCCTGTAAATACCTGCATACAGTAGCGTAGCCAGGGGGGGGAGGGATCGGCTATAGCCATTGGCATGTCGACCAAAATGCAGAATAAGAAAAATACCACTATTTTAGATCTTTTGAGACTGTTTTATGCACTGAAATGGATTAAAATAGTGATTTAAAACATTTTTTGAAACATATATTCCGGGGTAGGGGCTAATTTGTCAAAAATAAAACCACAAATAAATGAAATATTTGAAAAATGTCCAAAAATAAGCAGTCAAATTTGATCGCCCGTGTAAAAATGCTAAACATAGATGTCATCAACAAATATACTAGGCTATAAACTTAATTAGGTATAGGGAGAAGGAGAGCTATTCAGTACTAGTTAATTACCAATCATTCCTCTCAAATCTCTTTCAATAGCCCCCCCCCAATTATTTTTTTCTATAAGCTGTGGACGAAATAGATTACCCCATGTGAGTTTTATTGAACTATACGATATTATAACTTGCCAGCATCTAATTACGAGAATTAAAATTTTGCCATTAGCCACCTCCCAAATACCCCATTTATGCAACCAGTTTAATCATGTTTGCTCTGCCAATTTCAATGCCACGTTTTAAAAGCATTATTTTTTTATCAAAATAGCCCTAAAATTAAGTTATTTTTGCAAAAAAATCCTTAAATTTCGAGCGCTGGGGGCTTCGCCCCCAGACCTCCAAAACAGTTCCCTCCCCCCATTGCGAATTTCTGGCTACGTGCCTGTTTGTATATAAATATGAAGATTTACTGATTTTGCTCAATGCAAGATGTTTAAACAACCATGAACCAGTTTATGTGACAAAAATGGTTGCTTTTATTTGCTCTAACATTTTGCTAAATAACTTCCGTTCTTTAAAGAATGATACCATTACCAACATGAAAAAGAGTGAGCGTAGGAAACTTCAAACGTTGATATAAATCCCTTACTGACAGTTTTACAATTTTGCTGTGGCCTTGAAATGTTTTTTGTTTAGTGTAGTTGACACAAACATACGATACGTAAATGTTTCACAATTTATGACTGCTGTATATTCTCAAATAACGTGATACGTCTAATCGTCTATAGCATAAATATGTATTCTTTTCTTCCTACTCGAAAAGTTTAGACCCTGCGTGGATATGAAATGTGATTTAAGGTGTTTTTTTGCGGCCGAATTCACTGTTAGAAGTTTTTGGTTTGACTTTTAAGCGTAAAAAAGTTTACAAATGACTTGTTTTGTTGAACTCAATGTTGAAAATCATATCACACTTTAATGATTCACTTTTACGTAGATGCGTTATGTTAAAAAGTATTTTTATGCATCCTTTCGTTTTAGTGCTATGCGAAGTTAATACATTTTCTAACCAGTCTTTGCTATCGCGAAAAGACGAAAGTGTAACTATTTGCTGTGACGTCACGCGCTCAAACGAAAGCACGCTAAAGGCCTTCTCTCTCTAGGTGGCCTTGGGCTGGGCGATTCTTAAGTTTTCCATCCGAAAAAGCAGCTCAACAATAACAAGTCATGCTGTGGTACATTTACTACAATCAACGATTGTGAGTAATTCCTTCTATTGCGTGGAATGTACCAACCATACGCTTGGTATACTTCCCACAAATCACAATTTTTGACTTATGTTTGCTAATCAACTCTTGAGCAGATCACTTTGGGACGTGTTTGATTGCAAACTCTTCTACTTGGTTCATAAAAAGTTGCGGACTTGCCGTGCGGAATTCAAATATTACGAAGTTGCGGTTGCGGACTTCAAGAATTAGGAAGTTGCAGACTTGCGGTTGCGGATTCAACAATCTCAAAACGTCGTTGCGGACTTGCGGTTGCGGATTCCAGTAGGGGGGTGGCCCCCCAAACTATGTCAAAACAATTTTCTGCAAAATATCTGCTGATATCAAAACAAACTGGCACCCTAAGTTGAGCCATTCAAAAAATTGATTTTTGGGGGGCCCATTTGGGGGTTTCCCGGGGGGATGTGGCACCCCCAAACTATGTCAAAATATTTGTCTGTTAAATCTCTGCTGATATGATAAAACACTGGCACTTGGCACGTTGAGCCGTTCAAAAAATTGATTTTTGGGGGGTCCCGGGGGGGGGGGGGGGGGGGGTGGCACGCCTAAACTATGTCAAAATATTTGTCTGTTAAATATCTACTGATATCAAAAAAAAAAGCACTCTAGCTTGAGCCGTTCAAAAATTGATTTTTGGGGGTCCCCGGGGGGGTAGCATCCCCAAACTAGGCTATGACAAAATATTTGTCTTCAAAATATCTACTGATATAAAAAAAAATTGCACTCTAGCTTAAGCCTTTCAAAAAATTGATTTTTGGGCCCCATTTTGGGGGAGTTCCCGATGTAGTTACCCCAAAACGTTTCGGGAGAAAAAACTGCGTTTGCAGCTCAACAACTTTACACAAAAATTACATTTTGATGTTGTGTGGTTTAGAAGAGCATACAAAAATTAGGAAGAAAAAAAAGAACAAAACCTCATCGCGGATAAAAGTGGGTTGGTTGGGATGAAAGGATATCTTTAAGACATACAACCATGTGAAATATTTTTTGCCGAACTTCAGCCGTGTTTGACTGAGACCGCTTTCTACGCCAAACTTGCGGGGCGGTTTTCGGGTTTTAAACCAAAGTCACGTGACCTATTGCCTCGAAAAATGGTACAAACATATAACTCATTAACCTCAAACTGTTGTCAAAATTTCATGTAGCTAGACCAAACCGTTCTCGAGTTATAAGCAAAAGTCTGAAATTTTGCACTCGTTAGTTGGAAAATGGCCGAGTAAAAACAAAGGAACACGCAACGCGAGCGTCGGTTGTCCCAATGATGAGATGCACAAGTCAGAATGGCTACGTCACAAAAACGTCTTCTCAAACCCACATTGCCCATGTAAAAAAGGGTTAAAAAAAGGTAACAGTATGAAGCGCCGTTTGTGTACCCTAATTTGTGCAATGTTTTTTTGCATATTTAATAAAATAGTCATCTTAACTAAATGTACAAAAATACATACAAAAAAAAAACACGTGCAAAAATAAATATGCAAAAATTTTTGAATATTTATTACCAGAGGTGGAGTCCTCGAGCAGTGGTGGACCTAGAAAATTTTGGTGGGGAGGGATTTTAAGCACAAAACCTCAAAAGATCGGATGTCTTCACCGAAATTGAGAGTGATTTTTCGGCCGAAATCAGATATTCAAACTTTTTTTCGCCCAAAATCAAGTGGTCTCAAAAAAAAAGGTCTTCCGAAATTGAGTCATTTTTCGGCCGAAATCGAATATTCATACGTTTTTTTCGCCCAAAATCAGGTGGTCTCCAAAAAAAAAAAAAAAGGTCTTCACCGAAATTGAGAGTCATTTTTCGGCCGAAATCGGAAATTCAAACGTTTTTTTCGCCCAAATTCAGGTGGTCTCCAAAAAAAAAAAACAAAATAAACAAGGTCTTCACCGAAATTGAGAGTCATTTTTCGGCCGCAATCGTTAGGTTGAAGCTGGTGGGGGGGATGCATCCCGAAATGGAGCCAAATTGTTCGAAATAGAGGCTGATTTTTCGGCCAAAATTGTTACTTTTAGGCTGGTGGGGGGGATGCATCCCCCCCTAAATCCGCCCCTGTCCTCGAGGACACATTTTTAAGTCCTTGGCCTCAAAGCCTCAAGACCTAGAAAATTGCCCTGCCCTTGGCTCGAGGACAGCACTATTTTTGAACCGTTGAAATTTCGTTGGAAAACGCCAGAAACCTTACGTAAAGTCTGCAAAGACCATTTTCGCCTGAAAAAAATTTTTGAAGACCTTTTTTTTGAGATCGCCTGAAAAAAAATTTTGAGGATCCTTTTTTTTTTGAGAACACTTGCGTCGGTATCCTTGCGGTTCTTGGCCTCGAGAGGGTCTGTCCTTGGCCTCGAAATTTTTTTGTGTCCTTGGCCTCGAGCCTTGTGTCCTCGACTCCACCTCTGTTTATTACACCATAATTTGTGCAACGTTTTTTTGCATATTTTATTAAATAGTCATTTTAATTAAATATACAAAAATATATGCCGCAGAATAAACCGTTGCAAAAATAGACAAAAAATTGTTACACTAAATTTTTTGGGCAAAAAGTTTTGACGCAAAAATTTTTGTGGTTTTATTTTTGCAACATCATTTTTTGCATCAAAATTTTTTGCATTACAAGTGTTTGTGTCACAAATATTTGAACATTTGTTTTTGCTAGCAAAGAAACCAGAGGTGGAGTCGAGGACACAAGGCTCGAGGCCAAGGCCAAGGACACAAAAAAAATCCGAGGCCAAGGACAGCCTTTCCGAGGACAGACACTCTCGAGGCCAAGGACAGGAATGCTCGAGGCCAAGGACCAAGGACACAAGCGCAAGTGCTCTCCAAAATAAAAAAAAGAAAAAAGGTCTTCACAAAAATTTTTCAGGCGATCTCAAAAAAAAAAAGGTCTTCACAAAAATTTTTCAAGTGATCTCCACAAAAAAACGTTTTCTAAAAAATTTTTCAAGCGCTCCACAAAATTTTAACAATTCAAAAAATACTGCTGTCCTCGAGCCGAGAGGACAGGCCAATTTTCGAGGACTTGAGGCCTCGAGGCCAAGGACTTGACCTTCGAGGCCAAGGCCAAGGACTTCAAAATCTATCCTCGAGGCCAAGGACGTCCTCGAGGACTCCACCTCTAAAAGAAACAACACACGTCGAAATAAATGTGAAAAATTTGTGACGCAAAAAATGTTGATGCAAAATTTCTTGTAGCAAAAAAACGCGTGTAAACATAAATCGTCAAAAATATTTGACTGTTTAGTTCGTGTTCATAATAATAAAGGGTTGGAATTATGCGAGCGGGAAGGTACGGGTGAATGAACCTTCACTTTTCAGCCCAACGAGAGGTCTCATAAGCGGGCCCGTACCTTATTATAGGCTGTCGTACATCCCGAAGCTTTCGTCTTGAAGTTCCAGTTTTTTACCTTGCCGGTACCTTCCCGCCTGCATAATTTCAATTCTTTATCATTATTGACACGAACCAAATAGTCAAATATTTTTGACGATTTATTTTTGCAAGTTTTTTTTTGCAACAAGGAATTTTGCATCAACATTTTTTACGTCACAAATTTTTGCACACTTATTTCGACGTGTGTTGTTTCTTTGCTAACAAAAATAACTGTCCAAATATTTGTGACACAAACAATTGTAATGCAAAAAATTTTGATGCAAAAATGATGTTGCAAAAATAAAACCACTAAAATTTTTGTGGATTTATTCTTGAACAATTTTTGTGTCAAAAATTTTTGCGCAAAAGATTTATGTGAAACAATTTTTTGTCTATTTGTTTTTGCAACGGTGTATTCTGCGGCATATGTTTTTGTACATCCAATTAAAATGACTATTTAATTAAATATGCAAAAAAACCGTTGCACAAATTATGGTGCAATAAGTATTCAAAAATTTTTGCATATATATTTTTGCACGTATTTTTCTTGTATATTTAGTTTTTGTACATTTAATTAAGATGACTAATTAATTAAATATGCAAAAAAACTTTGCACAAATTAGGGTACCGTACACAAACAGCGCTCCATATCACAGACAAAAAATATGTATTATTTTATTTGTTCTTACAAAAATATGTGGCTGTGATATACACGCGAAAGACCGAGCGTTATGACAATAATGTGAAGGTAGTCGACCAACTGTCCTATGTCGATTGAATTGTATGTTAAGTTTGCTTCAATACTTTCGGAAATACTTCTACTTACGTACAGTTAAAACAACTACTTTTTCCGTTGACTCATGTACTGTTTTAGACAAAACTTTGTACTTTACTTCAAGTACAATAGTTTTTCATACGGAACTTTTACTTGATTAAAATTTTCGAGTACTTTTCACAGCACTGGTATTACCTTAATGATTGCTAGTGGTGTGTAGAGGATACAGACCACAGTTCGTTTTTGGTAATCAAATATTACGTAATGATTTCATGAAACCTTGCTTAAAGGCGGTGAATCATCCAGCAAATTCCAGTAATTTACAATAGTTAAAATTTAACTATAATTTTTGATATTTTTTGTTTTAGTTTTGGGGCTGCGGTTGCTAAGATATTCAACAAATACAAAAAGATAGGCTATCCCTCGAAAAAAGCTTTTGGTACCTCTGAGTTTTGTTCTTCCCGCCAAAACCACAGTTCTCTAAACTATTACGCCTACTGTGGTTTTGGCGGGAAGAACAAAGCTCAGAGTTTCCAAAAACTTTTCACGGGGGATATCTTTTTGCATTTGTTGAATATCTTTGCAACCGCAGCCTCAAAATTAAACCAAAAAAATCAAAAATTACAGTTTAACTTTAGCTATTGTAAAGCACCGCAATTGGCTGGATAATCTACCGCCTTTAAGTCCTACACTAATGACCTCAGGCTTGAATTTGGAGTATTTTTCGTTTTTAGAGGTAGAGTTGGCAACACAAGTACACTAGAGTGTTACAGGCGCCCAATAAAAATCAAAAACTTTTTTGTTTAACCTGAACAATTTTTTGGTATTGCAGTTTGATCAGTAGATTACGAGGTGTGTTATAAAAGTTCGAGGACTGTGCTCACTGTGTAAGTTCTATTCTAGCTATAAGACTAAGTTAAATTGCTGACGATTTAATAACTTCTCGGGAGTATTTAACCGCAATTTCAGCTCACTGTAACATTTATTGTCCATTTCAGGAGTTGAAGAAAATTGTTAACATGTTTTCTGTAGTTTCACACGTTTTATGTTTTTTCTCGATGATTTCGTAATGATAACAGAACAACGAACCAACCTCAAATTTCAGGTCCGTTTGGAAAAATCCCCTTCAGAAGCTCTCTCTATACTTCACCTAGTTTACAAAGAGCAGACTTAGTCTCGTTCAACAGTTTTTCTCTGGCGCAAAAGATTGAAAGAACGAAGTGATGATGTCGAGGATGATCTCAGGTGTGGAACCATTTTGGCACCATCTTTACACAAACTTGGCGCATTTCCAGATCCTCTATGATAATTGCCAAATGCAATTTCGGTTTCATTCGCGTTCAGTCGCCCAATTACCCAACGATCTCCATGCTTCTTCTTCTGTACACGCTCGACATTGGTTTCATTTGTACTGGTGGAAGGCCTTCTACACCTGATATCATCCTCAACATTCTCACCTCCTTCTTTAGAATCTTTTGTGCCAGAGAAAAACTGTTGAACGAGACAAAGTCTGCTCTTTGTATACTTGTTGAAGCATGCAGAAAGCTACTGAAGGAGATTTTTCCAGACGGACCAGAAATTTGAGGTAGGTTAGTTGCTCTGTTGTCATTACAAAATTGTCGAGCAAAAACATAAAATTTGTAAAGCGACAGTAAACATGTTAACAATTTTCTTCAACTCCTGAAATGCACAATAAATGTTACAATGAGCTGAAATTGCGGTTAAAAACTCCCAAGAAGTTATCAAATCGTCTGCAATTTAACTTAATTTTATAGCTCGAATATAATTTACTCAGTGAGCACAGTCCTAGAACTTTTATGACACACCTCGTATGAATACCAAGTTTCAAAATTTTTCAACAATGTTAACCTCCCCCGCCAGGCCAGTTTCGTGGCCCATCTTAATTAAATATATCACAAATTAGGCCTTTTGATGTTAAATTTGGGCATATTATCCACTTCAAAACTGTGCAAGTACTTTTAATGCAACATTTTGTGAGTACCAAATACTGATATATAGGTATTTTAGTAAAATTTGGTAGGTAATGATTAGTTTTAAAGATTTGAATCGGCCACTATATGATTTACTCGATTTCGCACATCCACCAATTTGAGCTAACTTTTTTGGATTTTTAACTGAACTGATTTGACTGGCAAAGCAATACATTCTTCCTATATTTTAAAGGGCAAAATTTATTTAGCAACAATGCAGAAGCACCTCATTAACAAATTGGAAAGAACGTTGTCCACAGTTAGGGATTTTTCCAAGATTGTCTTCCACAACGAATACACAATTTGTCGATTTTCTTCCTGGTGCGGCAGGTGAAGTAAATCAGTAACCAGCTTGACCCCTCTAACTGCGGAGTCATTGCACACTTGCACGCTGTAGATAGTATCTTCTGCCACGCATAACCACACACAGCTTTTTTTCAAGTTATTTTTGGCATCACCAGGTTTCGAAATCCTGCACCTAATCTTTTTGATAACTTTACGTCAGAATTTGGAGTTATTTTATGCCAATGGAAGTTCCTCAACCCATGGAGCTATGGGAACCAGCTCTCCAGTAAAATACCAGGTATGTCTGGCCTTCAAGAGCAGACAGGACTGGATAAATTTATTTTATCCCTTGGTAACAGCACAAAGTAGAAATTAATCGGCATTTGTTTAAGAAGGCAACAGATAAGATGCTAAGAACCTTATGATCATCCAGTCCAGCAACCACTCTCTATATCAGACAGGAAATTCATGCCAGTATCATAAAAGTTTTCAATTACTTTGTCTTACAGCATTGCAAGAATTTGAAGTCTACGGCCCGTCGTGAGCATGTATTGCATCTTTACATGCGCACAAAGCCACAAAGAACTGTCGATAACAAGTAACATGTAGAGATAGTTTTTGTAATAAAATTGGAGCTTTTTGTACAAGAATACTTTAATATCTGCGGGAATGCAATTCCAAATCTTGACTCCCTGATACTAAATATACCTCTGTCATTAATTTTGCGCAGAAGCGAAGAATGGGTAAATCGCTGCAGTCAGCCGACTGCTTCATAGTTTGACTAGAACAATGAATAGTTTTGCGAAAACGATTATTGTAAACTGATTTTTTACTTTGGTTAAGTTTTAGTTGTATAAAAAACAATAAATAAATTTAGCAACTTCAAATTTGAACAATGGAGTACATTCCCTAAAATCAGTCAATGATTCGTTAAAGCACAAAAATTATTTAAAATTTTATTAACAGAGGTGGAGTCCTCGAGGACACATTTTGAAGTCCTTAGCTTTGGCCTCGAAAGGTTAAGTCCTTGGCATCGAAGTCTCAAGTCCTTGAAAATTGCATTGTTCTCGGCTCGAGGACAACACTATTTTTTGAATTGTTGAAATTTTGTAGTTCATCTGACAAAAATTTTAGAAGGCCTTAATTTTTGGAGATCGCCTGAAAAAATTATTTTGAAGACCTTTGAGAACGTCTGAAAAATTTTGAGGACCTTTTTTTTTGAAGAACACTTACGCCTGTGTCATTGGCCTCGAGTATTCCTGTCCTTGGCCTTCAGAGGGTTTGTCCTCGGAAAGGCTGTCCTGGGCCTCGGATTTTTTTTGTCCTTGGCCTCGAGCCTTGTGTTCTCGACTCCACCTCTGTTCATAAAGATAACATCGATTTTGGTCTCAAAAGGCCATCAACAGTTTTTGAAAAAACGAAGTAGATTAGAAAACTAAAAACAGACGAAAAGGTGCAACAACCCTGCTTCAAACTTTGCTCTACAAAATGAAGTCACTGGGTAAAAGATTGAAAACTTAAGTGCAGTACTGTATTGTACTCCATGTTTCATCAGTAATGAACCGTCTTCACAAAATTGTCATTTTGTACTTCTTCGGTCTGGGTTTGATTCTCTGGATCTCCACTATCAATAATCACGCTAAATTTTGAATAAGCCATCAGTTTGCAAAGTCTAAAATAGCGAGTAATTGGGTTTACTGAATCTTGAAAATGAGCACCAACAATGTCTATTATCCCTTGATTTTGTAATTTTTGCATGGAAGCAGGATGCGTGGTTCCTCGTATTATTGTACCATACAATAGTAGAGGATGTACAAAAGCATAGTCGTGCTTCAAGATAACGTTTGTTTTGAATTCAACCTAAGCGATCTGCAGTTTGTTAACACCATTTCAGGCATTCATAATGCAGGTGAACTAATAAATTCATACTATGCAATTACAACATTCTAAATCTTAATTTAGTCGAGTAAAATGAGTAGTTCATGAACTACCATTGGTTCTGTACCACATTTAAAAAATTAAATAAATTACCTATTGAAAAAACTTTTTTGAAATAGTTGGTAGTAATATTCTTCAAGAGGCTATAATAACCCCGCCCAAACAAAATGTTTTGTACGCAATTTGAATCGTTTTAAAACTAATCATTATCTACCAAATTTTACTAAAATACCAATAAATCAGTATTGGTACTTACCAAATGTTGCATTAAAATGTACTTAAATAGTTTTGAAATGGATAACATGCCCAAATTTAACGTCAAAAAGCTAAATTTTTGCTGCATTTAAGTTTACACCACTTGGTGGCAGCAATGCTTATTAAAAAGGTAATAAAATAGCAATATCTCGGGATAAGATGACTTAATTTCATTCAATTTTTTTAAAGATGGAGACTAACATAGGGCTTCTCTCAAAAACATGTCCATTAACATAATGAATCCATATCGCCCTCTAATGGTAAAGCAATGCAATTTTTTGGAAAAGTGGGCATCAAAATCAGCCTGGCGAGGGAGGAAACATCGATGAAAAATTTTGAAATTTGGTATTCACAATCTACTGATTAAACTGCAATACCAAAAAATAGTTCAGCAAAATCGGTAAGGGTCGGGGCGCCTGCAACACCCTAAAGTACACATAGTTTCCAAAAATGGCTACATGAGGGTTAGCTTACGTAGTTTTCCAGTTCGTAAGTTTAAGCAAGTGTATTTTATTTTGAGTTGTACAAAGCAGCAAGCACTCGAATCGTCCAACAATCATCAGCAATACAGGGCAGAAAATCAAAATATTCACTGAGGTAGGGATATATAAGACCACTATAGCAAGCACGAAAAGACGCCCCGAAGGGATCAAAGTTCATTGAGGTTCAGGCGCTTATCACAAGGAGACGTAGGCTCAGAAAGAGGTAGCATAAAATTACAACACATCAGCACGAAGTTTTTAGCGACGAAGTTTTGAATTACAGTTTTTAGCGACGAAGTTTTTAATTATCAGCACGAAGTTTTGAATTACAACAATTTCGTATCTTGATCGTTTAAACACTGAATTTATTATCCTTCGGCAAAATTGATATTTATAATAAGCTTAACTATTACTGAGATACAATAATTAGCAGTTTGGATAAATTTCCTATTCGACCAACCTTACATTATAATTTTAGAAGACTTATATACCTAATGATAATAAATAAACCAATAATAAATCACATGAATTAGTAGACAGCAAAAAAAAAATGCAAGCAAATTATGAGCAGCATAAAAAGCATGGTTTTGCGTACACAAAATACTGATATTGAGAAATATTGATTAAAGGTAATGAAAGTACATTTAATACTGTAACAAAATATAAATGTACAAGATTTTAATTTAAATTACATCTCATTTTGGGTTAATTAGATGAAAGTTTAATTCAAGCATATATTTCGAAACGTTTGACTTTTTTATTTCATTGGGAATAGCATAATAGAATATCGCAAATCTTTTAGAACAGGCGAATTATATCAGCTCTGAGGCACCAACAGAATTAATTGTAAGTACTTGAAAGTCGATGGGCAAGATACATAATTTTTCCTTCGAATTTGTACATTTTACTTACTGTAACAATTCAATGCTTGTCATACCCATCTTCAAGCAAGCATTTCAATTTAGCCCTTCAATTATTCTTATAGCTTTATGTTGCAAAGTAGGCAGTTTCACACTGTGGTTTTGTATATAGAATCCCAAGCTAATATGCGTAGAGATGTGAATAAAATATAGCACAGTATACAATACAATGGTTTGGGCAGGCTTAACTAAACAATTACTGCAGTTTGCACAAAATCCTTCCAGCCAGAGGAAGTTTTTTAATCGGTTAATCAGCATAGTGATCGAACTTGAGGTGTCACATTTTAATACTTGGCTGTACAAGTAAAAGGAACATGTTGATGGTTTATTGAGACATTCAAAAAATAGAGCCAATTGTTTGGGGATACGTAAATTTTGGCCTTTGTAGAGTTAATTGTTAATATTTTGGTCAACCATTTTTTCTACCTTTACTTGATTGCACTGTCTAAAAATTTAGAAACATCTAGGAATGCTTGACTGGTGGAATGGTTTTCCCCTTAAATCCAAACTGGTTGCGAAAAAAAGGCATTGCACCTTTTGAAAAAGCTCACGAAAAGCATTTTCTATTTTTTCAATCACTTTTGAGTAGATTTGACAGCAATAAAATTGGTGTATAGTCGGTTTTGGTGGCTGAGTAACCAGATTTGAAGATGGGTACAACCTTTGCAGTCTTGAAACATTGCGAAAATGAAACATTAAGATTAAACATGAAAGCAGCTAAATACGCTAAGGCCAGGTAACAGCAGCAGCAACACGCAAAAAACAAGAGGAGGAATTTATCTTATCTCGAGCGCTTTCCAATGTTGAGAAAGATAATTAGATTATGTGTTTTACTTGTGCTGGGCACTTGTGAACAGCTATGTAGTTCCAAAAAAGGGATTTCTTTTCCACTGACGAATTAAAAAAAAATCAGAGGATTTTGTCAAGTTTAATAGATACAGAAGAGAAATAAAAAATTTCAAAATCAGCAAAGAGTGAAGGTAGCAAAAAAGGTTGGGAACAGCTGTAGCAAATGGTCAAAGCAAAGTATTTTCAATAAAACCGTATTTTACTATTTACTTATCGTAGTCAATCTTCGTAAAAAAGTTTTAATGGATTTAGCCAAACTTTGCACTCTGAAAATAAAACATCATATCTTACCATGCTGTTATAATCATGTACCTACAACTTTCCTAGTCGCTTTTTAAAATATCAATTCATACTAATTTACCATTTAAAATAAAAGAAAACATTTGGTAATGAGAAATGACTTCTTTCATTACCAATTTCATGAAGAATTTCCAACTTTGGTCTAATCCTCAGTAGAGTCAAAGCCACAACAAACACTTTAATAACTAGTGTCTACAGTTTTACTCCCTAATGTTCAGCAATGAAAGGCAAGCAACAGTTCGAGTTGAAGACTGTAAGGTCTGTGCTTCGTTTGTTCGTAAAAACCGGACACTCTGCGTCTGTATAACCACACCAACGCAGAGCACCCGTTTTTGTAGGTTGGCATGGCTTTTGTCAGGTTTGTCAAGAACAAATAGCCATTACATACAATGCGGTGTGGTACCGAAAACAAAAACATTTCATGTTTCGACTGTTTTTTGTTAAGCTTACATTTTAACCTAAGTATAAACCTTGGCACTATGAGGTGCCAAAATTTTTGTTCACCCGTGATAACTTCTGAGGCTTCTAACACCAACCAGCTTACTTTGCTTATTTTCAACGTTTTTTCAATTGTTGGAATCTGGCTTATCTCCACACAGAAAAGGACCAATATGACCGACCGTAATCTGTTCAATAAAAGAGGTCTCAGATAATTTCTGAACTACCAAAATTCAAATACTGGAAGGGATGCATTCAAATACAACAGCATAAAATAATAAATCTCAAAAAGAACCACATAATTGCGCTTTGTTACGAATGAAATTTTTGCATCATCATTTCAAATATTTTCAATTTTTCAGAATATGCGTGAGTTTTCACAAATAAAAAATCTTCGGGCCGGAAGTTTTTATAAAAATTTGAATTTTTCTTCAAAGTATTTTTGTGGGCAGAAAAATTTTTGATTGCTAATAACATTTTTTCTTTCAGAAAAAAACTGAAAATAGCAAAAAATCTTCTTGAATTAACCAAAATTTTTAGAAGAATTTACAAATGCTAAAAACCACCAGCAAAATTTGCCGAGTTTTTTTTGCTGGTAATTTTCCTCGTTTTGACTGTTATTGGTAAATATAGTAGAGAAAAAGAACATGCACACATTATTGATTTCTTGACCTTGGCGTTCTGGTATGTATTAACAAATAAGGCATGAAATTTAGAAAATTTGGAAGGAGACCAGGTACTCTGGCAGTCTATTAAAACATGGATAAGCTACCGGGCACATTGAATCAATTATTATATGTCTACTGAAGATGACTTGCTTTTGGCATAACTTATAGCCAGCATAGGCGTCGATTTTGGGGGGCCGAGGGTAGGGTGCACCATTTGCCCCATAAAATTAAGAATGTTGTTATTTCAAGTCTACCTTTTTTTTGGTAGTGAGGTTAGCTACAAAAATGGCTTCTGTAAAATTTTAAGTTGATCGGATTATTTTTCACCCCCCCCCCCCCCACCCAGAGGTTAAAGTTGGTTGTTATGCCCGTTTTTTTGAAATATTTGCCACTAGGTGGCATTGTGTATTAGTTAGCCTTATTCAAGGTATTTAAAAAGCTAGCTCTTCTACTGTCCATTCGTTTAAAAAATAACTGTTTAAATTCGACCAGTGGTTTTTGAGATATGGGGAATTTTGATCTTCCCAAAACTCAATACTGCCACTAGCGGTTAAAATGTAATTTTCAATAATTCTTGAATTACTCTTTCAATTTAGATAAAATTGGTGTCTATCCCCCATTTGCTGGGGTGGCGATTTCAATTTTAGTTCTTGTTTTCAGTGTTTCGGCCACTAGAGGGCGCAAAGCATGCTTTTGAAAAGGATTTTTTGCGCTATGCCTAATACTACTCCATCTTAGCAATACAGCTTGTGACTTAGCACCGCAAGGGAGAAGCTTTAACCAGAAGGCAAGCGTTTTCTGGTACTAGACCCTAGCTATCTTTTATGTGTAGAGAAAAACCACAAACATCAAATATTACTGAGACTTTAAATAATTAAATTCAAAGTTGCAGCGAAATTCCAAGCGAAAGCAAAACACTAGCGATGAATAAGAAGTTCCAAACTGAAGTGAGATTGTGGTGACGAAGTTAGGCTTTTAAAGTGCAAAAATCATGCAAATTTTAAAATAAAACTCTATTTTTACAGGAATTTTAAATTTATCGAACTTTAGTAATTTATCTGCTTAGTTTCAATTATAATGTCCAAAAGTGACTTGAGGAAGTTTATTCTTTGCACTACTCCGACGGATGGAGGTAAAACATTAAAAGGTAGTCGATTACCTACAGAGCATGCAGTTCTTCTTAGTTTTTTAGCTTTTCGTCAATCTTCAGCAATAACAAAAAGAGATGCAGCCAACAAAACTGTTGAAGCTGCACTTCCCTTTTTCCTTAAAGCAGGCATTCCAACACTCCAAAAACTTAAAATGGCAGAAGCAATCGAAAAGTTAGTGGTTGAATTTGAAAATATTTTAAAAATTAAGCCTGCTGCAAGAGATTCAGGCAAACCAAAAGAACGAATTGAAAAATTTAAAAAACGAATCCACCAAACAACTATGAAATTTTGGCCTCGAAATGTTTTGGAACTAATCAGCAATGAAGAAGATAAGGCATTTCTAATATCCATGATGACTGACAGAAAAGCATCAATGGCAGGAAAAGATACTAATCTGAAGAAACAACAGGAAAAAAAGCAAAACAGGAAGAAAGAAGAAGCTAAGAGATTGAAAAGATGGGAAGACAAACGAGCAGTCATTTCTTCTGTAACTTTCAGTGACAGCACATCCACTGATGGCTCTGCAGGTGATTCTCTGAGTAAAGAGGAAAGTTTTATGCCTCAGTCTTCTTCTGACCGCAAGCATAAAAGGTCAGTAAAAACTGGTGTTCAGGTTCATATACCTCCAGATATTTTGAAATCCCCAGCAGTTGTTCAAGCACTTGTGCGAAATAAAGTTTCATCAACTGCTATTTCTGCTGTGATGCACGAAATCATCACAGTTGCAGAAGGGGACCCATCCAAATTGAGTTTGAGCTATACCACAACAGAAAGGTACAAACTTGAAACTATCTAGAAGATCTCTGAAAAAATAGCTGAAAACTGGGTTCCACCTTCAATTGCAAATATTCACTGGGATGGCAAACTCGTCGATACAGCCGATAAAACAAATAAAGTTAAAAGATTACCAATTCTTCTTTCAGGCATCGGGGGAATCAAGCTATTAGGGGTGCCTGCTATCCCCTACAAATCATCATCAGCAGGTGAAAAAATAGCACAGGCTTCCTTGGAACTCATTAAAATTTGGGATTGTGCCAAAAGCTTGCGTGGTATGCTATTCGACACCACAAGCTCAAATGCAGGTGCACAAACTGCTGCATGTGTGTCGTTGCAAAATGCTCTTTCAAAACCATTGCTTTGGTTTGCTTGTCGCCATCACATTGGCGAAATTATACGAACCCATGTTTGGGCTGTGCTGAATATTGAGACATCTAAAAGTCCTGAAATTTCTTTGTTCCAAAGATTTCAGAAGTTTTTTCCCGCAATTTCAATTGCAGACAAAAACTTTGATATTTTTGATAGAACACAAAATGTATCCAAAAATGAAGAGATTATCGCATTATGTAACAGCTACCTTGCTCAGCCCACCAGTAGAGACAATTACAAGGAGCTTGTTCAGCTAACACTCCTCTACCTTGGTGATGCCGAAACCAAAGCAACATTTACAGCTTTCAGCCGACCTGGCGCGCTGCACAAAGCAAGGTGGATGGCTAAGCTTTTATACGCCATCAAAATGGATTTACCTGGATCAACAATATGTGATAACTTGGAGGGTATATATGTCTTAAACAAAATAACATAACAGTACTGTAGGATATTAGCTAGTACAAAATAAAACACTAACGATTTCGCTGAAATATTGCTAGGTGTATTGTGACTCGACAGCACTACTGACCTCATGCTATTTTTGTTTATATGCTTATTTTGAACGGCAACCTTTTAGCCTTGACAATCATCAATGTTGAATTATAAATAATTTGCATTTTATGTTTAGGAAAGATCTTCGGAAGAGGGCAATTGAAAAAAATTCGTTGCTTAGTAAAATTTGCCATATTTTGCTACATTCCTTGGAGGCTTACTGCTCCAGTGTCATCAGCTGCTCCAAAAAATTACCGATTGCTAATAAATTCTTTTCTTAAATATCAAGAAAAAGATCAAGTTATTGCTAGTGCAGCTCTCAAGAGCTTTGAAAGGCACCTGTGGTATTTAACAGAGGAGCTTGTGCAATTGTCTCTTTTTTGTTCAAGCGTTGAAAATTCCACTAAGCAAGCAATAGCACAAAAAATGCTCTCAATAAAAAATGATGCTGTTTGTGCAAAAAGATTTGGCTGCGGATTTGGAAAACCGAAGTTTCCTTCACTTCCCACTAATCCTGTAACTAACCTTGACATTTTCATTGGTGAAGATTCCTGGTCATTCTTTCACATTTTGCAACTTGATTTATCTTTCATTCTTTCACATTTTACAATCCGTAGAGTCGTGGAATAAAAATGAAACCTACTTGAATGCAAAGTTGATTGTGGAAAATATTAGAGTAGTCAATGATGCGGCGGAAAGAGGAGTAGAATTAGCCCAAGATTTTAATGATGCAGTCCACAATGAAAAGCATTACCAGAATATTTTGCAAACTGTGGAAAATTCAAGAAACACAGTTCCAAACCAAAGAAATCGCAACCAAGCTGGATCTTCATGGCATTTCAGCATGCAGTGAATTAAAGTCAAGAAAACAATTATTCATTGCAATTCATTTTTTCGAATGTAAACAGTGGTTTGCTTTTATTTTGTACCATTTTATGCAGCAGTACATTAATTTCAAATGTGGCTTGTGCTTAAGGGAAGTCTACTGTACATTTTCATTAATTTGTTATTTCATGCAGCTAATGCTACAATATTTGAAAAAGTGGCATCGGTATCAGTTTGTTCTTCATTATGCTATACTGATTTGCGGAAAATGTAATTGAACTTGCATGATTTGTGAATTATTTATCAAATTGTGTAGCAATATTTTAACAGTTTGGTTATGTTAGAAAGTGTAAACCTTAGCTTCGTTATAGCTGGACTGGGCTGCAAACCACAATTGCGCCCTTCAGTGACCAAAAAACTATATAACCAATAATGATTCGATATTGCCTCCCCAGCAAATGGGGGGATAGACACCAATTTTATCTAAATTGAAAGAGTAATTCAAGAATTATTGAAAATTACATTTTAACCGCTAGTGGCAGTATTGAGTTTTGGGAAGATCAAAATTCCCTATATCTCAAAAACCACTGGTCGAATTTAAACAGTTATTTTTTAAACGAATGGACAGTAGAAGAGCTAGCTTTTTAAATACCTTGAATAAGGCTAACTAATACACAATGCCACCTAGTGGCAAATATTTCAAAAAAACGGGCATAACAACCAACTTTAACCTCTGGGTGGGGGGGTGAAAAATAATCCGATCAACTTAAAATTTTACAGAAACCATTTTTGTAGCTAACCTCACCACCAAAAAAAAGGTAGGCTGTTTTGAGAAAAGTCAGGGCAAATGGTGCACCCTAGCCGAAGGGCGGCGCCCCCTCAGATCTGACACTGAAAGGAGCAAAATCTGTCTGGCTGTATCGGTTTTCTGGTAAATAATACCCAACTGGCAACAAAAAATCCAAAAATCCGAACTGAGATAAAACCAGAATGCGGCGAAGATCTTTTTTTTGGTCTTCACCTGAATTTGGGGGCAAAATTCCGCACTGATTTAGAATTATTAAGTTTAACCAAACTTCGCAAAAACACTTCGCTCCCTCGAATTTTGCTTAATCAACTAAAAATCGACGCTTATGATAGCCAGTGTCCAATTATCACTTTTGCTTCATCAAACCGTACAATATTTACCTTTTGTCTTGCAGGCAGAAACTAAGAAGTAAAATTACAAAAAAGTTATAATTTTAATTAAAGTCCACAATGTGATCAGTAGTGGATGGAATGATAGTGCTTTTCCCTTGTTTAAAAAAACAAATGTTCTTACTATACCCTTGTTATTTCAATATGAAACGGCCAAACTCGTGCATAGACACAGCAGCAACGATCTTCCTGTAAATCTGTCTAACTATTTTACATTGTCAAAAGATATTTATTCAACTAGGTCTACCACCAACGAAAACTTACACACGCCGTTATTTAGACTGCAAAGAACCTAAAAATCCATTAAATTTACTGGTGCTAAAATCTGGAATTCTATCCCGAGTAATATAAGAAAATCCTCATTTCGAAACTTTAAAAAAATGTTTAAAGCATATCTACTTCACTCATCAGATTAGTAAAGTTCCGCACTCAGTCAACCAATTGTATGGTTCATTTATCTTCTTTTATTTACTGAAACGTAGTGGATGCGCTTTTTGTTGCATGGTTCCTATGGCTTTAGCTGACGGCGGGGAAGTTGTTACTCTTCATACTGGTTGATTCATAGTAGCTAACATTAGCACCTTGGATTCTTTTATTGTCAGTTATTTTTCCTCGTCTTACCTTCGACTATCTTAGAATTTAAACTCATCTTTTCGAGATAAACTGAGATGGTTACTGTCTCGAAGACCTCGCGGTCCCTACGTAGCTTCTCTGTCGCTGCTCTTGCCGATATTATCTTGTTCATATTTGTATAGTTTAATTTTACTGGCAAAGTTGTCGTTTTTTTTTGGCTTGTGCAGTGCTATTTAATAAACTTGAAACTTAAACTTGAAAGATTTTCTTCTTCCTCAATGCTAAGTACAACAGTACATATACGCGAATCATTATCGATTTAATTTAGATAAGAAAAAGATTCAAACAGCTTATTAGATTTAGATATAAACCAAAATGCACACAACTACAGCAACACAAATATTCGTGTTTTTCATAACAATAAAAAATGTGGAGAGTGGACCTTGACCTATGAAATACAGTGTTGAGGTATTTATATGCACATATATCAAAAGTTTGCACCAACATTCCGTTTTATTTGGTTGAAAACACACTTTTTCTCCAAGCATACAAGACAATAGAGATGTTTTGATTAATCGCCTTCGGTATCGGCAAATATCGGCAATTTTTTTGGAATCGGCATCCGTAAAATATGACCGATACTTGCCAATTCTTTGAACATTAAACACCGCTAAGTTTTTCCGATCAGATCGTTTTATACATTTGTAGTTTTTACCAGAGACTTTTTTTTTACGAAAGCGTTTACACACGTTATGAAAAGAAAAACTACAAATCGTTATAGAAAAAATGAAACAAAGAAGGTTTTTTGCGAGCGCATTGCTTATTGTTTTGCTCAGTTGCATATTGCGCAACACGATGGTAAAAAAAGTTCATTGCATCACACGATTCTTTCAACAAAGTTATTGATTACAAAGCAATAGTATGAGGCGCCGTTTTTAAAAATATTATTTATTTCATAACACCTCGTTTTGGAGCTAATTTACAATAATATTTGTCCGCTATATAAATCGGAAATTTCCGACTTATTATATACGACAAAATGCACTCAAGTTTGGAACAAATAACGCTTAAGATGAATTTACACAGTATCCGTTTTTCGTCCGTTTTTTTACGTTTTTGCTTCTCCATGAAAATGTATGCGCTTTTTCATCCGCATTTTATTAAGTCCATATCCGCTCTAAGTAGACTGTTACATGAAGAAAAAATGTTGTTTAAAAATGTTGTGTATGACCAATACTTGCGATATTTCAAAATAGAGCTCTACTCCTTTACAAAAAATTTTTTTCCAAAAACTTTTGTCCAGTATGTGACAGTTTGGGTAGTGCGGAGATGGACATATAAAAAGCGGATAAAAAGCGCATACTTTTTCACGGAGAACAAAACCGTAAAAAAACGGACAAAAACGGACGAAAAACGGATACTGTGTAAATCCATCTTCACAAATTAAGTCGGAAATTTCCGACATAAATATGAAATTTCCAACTTATTATGTACGACAAAATACCATTTAAGTTGAAACGAAAAACGCTTACAAAATAACTTATATATAGGAAATTTCCGACTTCTTATGTACAACATACTACACTCTAAGTTGGAACTAAAAAATACCTACGAAATAAGCCGGAAATTTCCAACTTATTTTGTAAACGTTTTTTGTTCCAACTTGGAGCGTGTTTTGTCGTACATAATAAGTCGGAAATTTCCGACAAATATATCGGACAAATTTTTTTGTAAATGAGCTCAAAAACGAGGTGTTACAAAGTCAATATTTTTACAAACGGCGCCCCATACATGCAATTGCTGTGGTTTTGAATGCAGCGAACAGTAAGCTTGAGAATGAAACACGTGTAGGTCTGAAGCTGCTGTAACAAACTTACCAGTATATAAATAACGCTGCTGCCACGCGCAAGCGCTGTGACTAGTAGCTATTAAAAGCGAGGAAAGAGAGGGTAATTTTGTCATACGTTAATCAAACCAAGGAAAGTAAACTAACAAAAAAATTTATATTTTACAGCTATTTTAATTCTAATACTCGTACATGATACTACTACTATACAATAATAGTACACTAAGCCATAGGTTCTCAAAGTGCTCCAAACGGAGTCCCTGCACTCCGCTAGACAAACCTAGACGCTCCGCAAGCTATTCGTTTTTTATTGTTTTCATTTTAGAAATTTATTGTGAGGATCTGTAAATAATGGTCAACCTCTTCACCTAAGGGCTCCAAAACAACGACAGTTTGAGAACCTCTGCATTAAGCTACCAAATGCCATTAAAGGATATTACCGTGCCAGTCGAGTAGTGTCGGCGACGTATTGTTAGTTATTTTGTAGCCAATAGTTTTTCGCTTGATTTGGCTTTCAGTGCTAACACTTGCTTGTTTGCAAAGCGTCGCTTTAATCTAAACACGACTCCGCTTAAAATAACTTTGTCCGGCATATACATTTAAGTTATATAGTAATCAAAAAATCGGAATCGGTATCGAAATCGGCATTTTAACAAGAATCGGCATCGGTATCGGCAAAAATTTTGGTATCGGTACATCCCTACAAGACAAACTGTATTTACTATTCTTTCTTTTATTATATTGACACCATATCTGCATTCTAATTGAACTGCTACATGTAAGAAAACATGATCTGAACACCTTCATGAATTACAGTGCACACAGCACAGGTTTGTTTCATGCTTCACGAACATTGATTGCATTTAGTTCCACATTAAAGCATGTCACAAAAATTGATTATCACAACCACAATGAAACAGGATGCAAGAGTAAATACGTACTTACCAGAAGGATGAAAGAAAGCAACGACGACATTCCAGTCAAAGCAATGCAAAATCGAGGCGATAAGGTGCTGATAAACATCCTCACTAAAAATAAAGTGCACTTATTATGAATTTATGACATAACAGAGCTCTGTCAAGGTGAACAAGAAAACTGAGCAAAAATTTCAATGAATGTTTACTGATACTCAATACGAAAGATATTATTGATAAACTTGTTAAAAAAAGTATCGCATCAAACAATATCAGCAAAAATACGTAAACGTCATTTCAGTTAATGGCTGAATTACCGTGATTAACCAATCCTGATTTATTTTACAACAATTTACTCATTCTAATCGCACTACATAATACATTTAAAAGCAGAATAGCCAAGCACATGTTCCCTAAATGTACCAATAGCGTGACAAAAAATATCTGGAAAGAGTAATTACAGTGTGGTAACAAAAGCAGTAAAAATGATTTAATAATAATATTAATTTGGTGTCAGGCATTATAGAGCACATTTCAAAAAGCTCGCGATCCAGACGGATACGATAGAAATCAGACAAGACAACATCAAGTCCTTGTCATCTGCCATTTGATGGTGAGGTAAAGGCATTATCGGAAGCATTAGTCAACCAATATACAGCAGTAATGTCTTTACATCCTCATGTCTTTTGTATCTTTAATGTATAAATTTCTTTTATTTATAGCTATCCCCTTTCACAGCCTTCTATCAGGCTATTTTTGTTCTTCCACTTCTCACAGTCCTTCAATACTTATTTATCCAACTTTCTATATCAAATCTTTTCATCCATTAAATGGATGATACATAAATTTTGCTTAACAAGTTAAACCATCCATTAAATGGATGATAAGTAAATTTTGCTTAACAAGTCCAAACTATCCACTTTAAATGGTGTCTTCTTATTGTAATTTGCTCTTTAAACACCAGGTGAATTGGCCAAAATATGATGTAATTCAGGAATCTTTCTCAACCTACCGGCAAGAATTCAATTTATTTTAGAGACCAATTTTTGGATCATAGAAGCATGCTTACTTAAAAAAAAATTTGGTATATTAGGTACGTCTAAAGGTCCAAAAAATATGTTACATTGTAACTGTTGTAATTGTAATTACATTTTATTCACCAAGTTGCCTTGGCCAGGAGACAGCGAAAGGACCTTTCGGTGTTCAAGTCAAGCTGTCACCTGCCCACCCGTCTACCACACACGGCGAAGGCTTCATACTGTCCCTTTAATTGCTGAACGTCAAGCAGGGAAGCTGTGAATACCAGTTTTTATAGTCTTTGGTATGACCCGACCGGGAATCGAACCCGAGTCTACCGTTTCAGTAGCAGATGCTCTATCCACTCGACCACTGATCGATTGTTGTTACACTAATAATACATTCAACGACCTATGTAGCAAATTGATCATTGGTAGATATTTTGATGTAATGCATTCTACTCCAATCCATGTATTGTGTATGGCTGGGTATGAACCTCAATGTTCTCATTTTTGCTGTAGTTTGATCTCATCCACTATCTTGTATCTCCCAGGATTTACCATATCGCATACAGCACATGCTACATATGTACATCGATTGAAAAAAAAAATCACAATATAAAAATATAAATTCTGAATCGTTGTAGTGCCTGCCGTTTTGAGGTTTGTCACTTTATCATCAGCAAACAGAAAGTATACTGGTTGGCTGAAAGACAGAGTATGAAAGCCAGCATGAAAATGATGACTTGTGGTAACTTTTGTACTTAGAGAGACTGCTCGACTTGACCAAATGACAATCTAATCAAGGAGGTGTATTCTGTATTTTTGTCCAAAAAATACTCTCAAATCAAAACTTTTTACGTTATAAATCAGATACTTTTAAATAACACAATTTTTGAATTCTATTATTGCACCAGCATTCTGCTTTAGAATCAAAGCAACTGCCAAAATAAAACAATGGCTAACTTGCCTGTAGCCTAGAAATTACATTAACATGTTTTCAGTCGTAAGATGCACTAAATGAAATAAAAATTTATAAAGCTTTATGCCTCTAGTATAAACAACTCCAATTAAAATCTAAAACTTATGAACAGAAAGAGAGTCTTAACTGATTCACACAGTAGATGCACCAGTGTATATTGTATACGATACACATTCAATTATTTAATAATTTTGAATTTTAGGTGCACTTCATGGTCTAAATCATATGGTACTTAAGTTTGTTTTGATTTTAGTTTTTACTTTACATCACAGTTCTCTACAAGAAGTTACTAAACTCCATTCATCTCGCATAAGCACTTCTGCACAATGTCATAATAAAATCAAGCATTTCCAGTACCTTCATTGGTAAACTTGATCAACATAATTGCTCTCTCATGAATGAGGCCTTAGAATGAACATTAACCTTATACAGAAAAAAAAAGAAACAAAAAAAAAACTTTCCAATGTAAAATAAAGAGAAATTAGATCGCTTATTATTTGATACAAGTAATCAATGCTTATGGCACTGTCCCACGTACTACCAAGGTTCCACCAAAGCAAGAAGTTCTAGCATTGCTTTTTTAATATAAAGAAGTCGCAGAAAAAATAGTCCGTGATGCATCTCGTTGCACTACTAAAAATGTTACGAAAGTATGGGACAAAGCCAGCTTTTCCACAAAACTGAAAAAGTATGTTGTAATCACTCCTCTTTCGCAAAATCTTGGCCATCATCCTGAAAATTTCAAAATCAGCTAATCCACTACTCGACACCAACAAATGAAACATCAAAAAGTTATTGCAGAAGGACTAAAAATCAACTTTCAGTCAAACGTTTCTCTGACTATTCATTGAGATGGCAAGATGCTCCTAGATATCACAGGAAAAGAAACTGCAGACTGTCTTCCAATTTTCGTTTTAAGAGATGCAGTTGATCAGCTTCTTGCACACCAAAGCTGCCATCAGGTAGTGGAGAAGCGACAGCTGCAGCTGTTCAGGAAGCTGCATTATCATGGGGAATGAGTGACAATGTCAAAGCAATATCATTTGACACAACTGCAATAAACACAGGCAGGTTGAATTGTGCATGTGTTCTTCTTAAACATAAAATGGGAAAACAACTGCTGTGGTTAGCCAGTCAACAACATGTTCTGGAAATTGTGTCGGCTGCAGTAACAAGTCATTTGTTAGGACCTTCTAAGAGTCCTGGCATAATCATCTTTCTAAGATTTCAAAAGCAATAGCCTTTTATTGATACAACAAAGTATCAGGCTGTTTTATCTGATGAACAGATTTTAAATGCAGTTGCAGTCAACAGCCAATACATGATCACATTTGCACAAGACCAACTTGACTAATATCAACCTAGAGATGATTACCGAGAACTTCTAAAGCTGACCATCATCTTCTTGGGAGGCATCCCAACAAACCACTCAAAAGTCCTGCAGGACTTCATCATGCCAAACGACTGGTAAAAATAATCTACTCACCGAAAATCTGGATTTTTCGTGCCCAATTCAAACTGACAACTAAAGAAACAAATGGCGTGCAGGAGATCTGTTTGTTTGCTTTTCATTTATACTTAGAAACCTAGTTTACAGCTCCTTGTTTCTGCTCAACTCCTCTCCAAGATCTTGGTTTTCTCAAAGCCTCACATCAATATCCTAACCAAAACATCTCAAAACAATGCAGTAAAGAAATTTTTGGGCCACCTATGGTACCTATCTAAAGAACAGGCAGCTCTTGCGTTTTTTGATAATATTCCAGCTGTTAAAAAACGTAAAATGGTTAAGGCGTTGGATAATGCAGGAATGGAAAATCCTTCCAAACGTGCAACTGTGATGGCTGTGAACAGATTTCATCACATCCAACACTATTCGCTGTTTTGAAATCACTGGACTTGGATGTGACTTTCTTTAACAGGATCCTGCACTTTGGGAAAAAAATAAAAATAATCTCTCTGTGAAAGCCTCTGTGAGCAACACGTGTGTTGTACACGTGTGTTGCAGAACATGGTGAACTCTTGCCTGAAGAATATAACGAACTGCACACTACTGATGAAGAGAAAAACAATTCCTATTCTAGTCAGTCAATAACTATAGACAGCAACATCCAAAGTGCAACAAGACCACATTAATGCAGCATACAATAAACTGGACAATTGATTAGACATGAACAATTGAACACAGTACTGTACATACCAGTACTGAACAATTTAATGCAAATTTTGTAAAAGACTGTTAACTCGTGTTGATTGTGCTCAATAGGATTGCGCAATGCTAAAGATTTTTGTATTGTAGCCTATTCCAAATATCACAATAAGGGCAAAACAAATTGTGTTGGCCTTTTTATAACATGTTTTCTGATGGTCTGTAATACAAATAATAATTTAACCATATGATTACCAAAAATCAATTCATGTATGGTAGAAATCATAAACCGGTATATGCTAAAAACTTTGAATGGAGATAGCAACCTCAAAAATTATCTTAACTGTCATGAAACTTTTACAGAGATGTTTTTTTGTGTATTGAAACCAAATTGGAAGGTGTCCCATATAAAACTCATAAAAAAATTTTTTTTTTTGATTTTTTGTATCAGCCCAGTCAGCAATCAGCTATCTACAACAGTTTTTCAGTGAATGCTTGATCTGAGCATACTTACTAACTGCTAATTACCAGTACATGTTAAGTATCAAAAGATAAAAACTTAGTCAAGAGCTGCAACTTTAGACTACCATGTTAGTGAACTATTACGGCTGCAAAAGTAAATGAGCAAACGCTGCAAAAGCAAACCATAAAATGAGCTACTCAAGAATAAAACTGTAAGACTGCAAACAATAAGTTACAGAAGCACTCTTTTATTTCCAGATTGCATATACATATTTACTCTCATATAGGCTACTAGCAATGGACTGAGATAGTTACTTCTACTCTTCTTAACCTTATACAACATACTCAACTGCATCGAAAGCAGAAAACAAAATGACAAAGGCAACCAAAAAGCCAAGAATCACTCGCGAAGCAGCAGCTATATTTGGCCTAGGTGGTGGCATAACAAAAAAGATGTAGATATTACAGGCAGCTCGTTACCAACTAAGAAGTAGCTCATAAAATCTTAAATGTTTTACAGACAAGAAGGAATTTCTGAACCTCCTACAAAACAAAAAGAAACTATGCCAAAATTGTTCTAGAAAAAGCCATTCCATTTTATCTCAAAGGAAATGTTTCCATGGTATCAGCAAAACGAGGTTGTGAAAAAATCATTGAAATCTTGGAGAAGAATGCCAAACTTCAAGAAATATTGGTTGTTACAGACACCCTCTGTAACTATTGTATGTAATTCCTATGTTACTTCAACGATTTGAAACAGCACGTACGGTGGAGGCACCAGTTTGCCTATATGACAGTGAGTGTGTAAATGAAATCTGGAAACAAAAGAGTACTTCTGTAACTTATTGTCTGCAATCTTACAGTTTTATACTCCGATAGCTCATTTTTTTGTCTACTTTTGCAGCCATGATAAATCAAGCCAAGTCAACTGACCGCGAACAAACTGACCGCAAAGCGATGATTTCGTTACAGTAATTTCGTCATTGATTTCGTCGCAGTGATTTTGTCACAAAGTGAGGGTTTGGGCAAGATGGCTCTGGGGATAATAAAAATATATTTAGGATCGCCCTTTTCAGCCAATTGTCGTTGTTCATGATCAGTTTTTGCTTGAGATCAGTTGGTTCGCGATCAGTTTGTCGCAGTCAGTTGTTGTAGACCCTGATAAATCACTAACATGGTACATCTAAACTGCAGCTCTTGCCTAGGTTTTTATTTTTAGCTTGATACCACATTCACCGATAATTAGCAGTTAGTAAGTATGCTCAGATGAGCATTCATTGAAAAACTGTCGTAAAAGACTGATTGCTGACTAATAATTGCAAGTATACTCGTAAATCCCTCTTCAGTTCTTTTAATTGTGCCAGTGTAACAACCAAAGAAACTACAGCAAATAAAAGTAACTCCTGCTTTCACTGCACTTGCTCTCTGCAGTTATAGGTCTACGGCATTGGCTAATTACCAATAACTAATGCTACGCTTATTAAGCAACAATGCTGACTGTGTGCTACTATACCAGCATCAAGCAGAGATGATTGATCACAACACGCATAGAGATTTTTGCATCGCCAACGATTTTTGAAAAATCAGGTGAAAATTGTGCTAAATAGCCCAAAAGTGGCAAACTACCGGTAACATTTGTATCATTGCTTTATGCAGTGTTGGCCAAAATTTCATCACTGATGAGGCCCTGCTAGAATTTATTTAATTTTTTTAGTATTTTTCACAATGAGTTTTGTAGGAAATTAACATTTTTGCATTATAGCCATGAAAATTTTCGTGGTTGGGGGGGTTGGTGCACCCTAGCATACATCTATTTTGACGATGACTTGTATGCTGAGCTTCTTACTGCTTTTTGAAAATTCGACGTTTTCATGAGTCCAGAGGCAAGAACGCTAGCTAAAAGCATCTGAATGCTCTTTCAACATGCACATGGTGTACTTGATTGTACAAAATAAAAAAATAACAATTTGAGAAAAAATTATTATTTTTTTGATGGTTGACACTGATGTCTCCAGCTGGCATTCACATGGCAGGTTGGAGACCTGGCTTCTGTGGCCAATCGACTGTTACGAGTATATATTGCCTTATTTCGCCAGTAGAGTCATAAACTTGAAATAAATCACAGTGATAGCAAATATTGCAAGATTGCTTTATAAAGAACAAAGCTTGTTTTTGATAACCATTATATCAAGTGAATATAGTAAATAATATTGATATACAGTACTTGCAATTATTGGTGGGACTACGTATGTTCGCTTACCTGGCAATATACCAGGGCTAGTTCATGCATTGCATTTGGTTACCAGTAGCATACTACAACTGCTGTGCACGAAATATCAGTTCTTGTAGAATCATACAAAATTTCATACTGGTCAGCCTGAAGCTGGAAAAGCTCAAGATAATATAAGCTGTGGCATGGTTGGCGCCATGTACCATACAGTACTACCACATGGCCCACATACCAAATAGCAACTTAGCCTATTTTTTAGGTGAATCCATTGACGAACAGCCTGTAAAAGTCGCCAAGTGTGTACTGATGAAACAAGGCATAGGCTCTCATATTCCATGAGTGACAGCATGAACGAGCCGAACCGGGATGAGCCAAACCGTAACGTTTAGGCACCAGGACTTTTAAGCACCGAAATTTCTACACGCCAGAGGTAACAATTTTTTCCAAAATTTTTTTACAAAAAAAGCACTTTTTCCAAAAGGGACAACAACTAACACATATTCGACAAAAGTTTTCTAAAATAAATATTTTCCATAAGGTTACAACCTTATTCTGAAATATCGCGTTTATCGTTCATACTCAAAAATTTTATCAATATATAACAGTCTACTTAGTGCAAATATGGACTTACAAAAATGCAGATGAAAAAGCGCACACTTTTTTACGGAGAAGCAAAAACGTAAAAAAAATGGACAAAAAGCGGATACCTCCACAGTGTAAATTCACCTCAAGACTTTTTAGTTTGAAGAACTTTTTTTTGGAAAAAAAGCTCTTACTTGAAAGAAAAATGCACTTTTCAAAAAAAAATTAAAAAATTTGTTTCATTTTTTTTAAACTGTTATTTAAAACAAAAAATTTTTTTGGAAAGAAGACTTCTTTTTGAAAAAATTTTGGAAATAATTTTTTTTACCTCTGGCGCATTATCGACAGTGCCTAAAAGTCGTAGATCGGAATGAGCTATGCTTAGATTCTGACATTAATGAATCAGATCTCAATATACCAGTAGATGGTAAAGAAGAATACAAACCACAGCCTATGGCTACCAGTGACAGCAAGATATACTCGTAGATACAAGCCAAGTGAAGATCTTGATACAGATGGTGAAAAAAATATGGCACACAGCCACAGCCTATGTAAATCATCAGATGGAATGCTGTATGAAATATCACACCCAGCTATTGTATTGGAAGGGTGGAGTGAAAAATAAAAATTTTTGAATTAAAAAAAGTGGTCTTGCTATATGGTCCCAAATATCATATGGAATACTTCTATCGCAATTTTGAATTCTTGCACCCTCTAGTGGCCAAGCAATTCAACCAAACAAGCTCAAAATTGCCAATTTTGCCATATCTCATTAACCACATTTGCAAGATCAAGCTAGTTTTTAGCTTAAAAGTTCCAAAAATAGCACATTTATACCTCCATTACAAAGAACTTTGCCATAAAAACTTACAGAGAAAAAGTTATTACCAAATTATTGATTACAGATTTACCAATTATTGGTAAGTTTTTAGTGCTCAACTTCAAACGCATCGCAATTCGCGTTGGCATTGAAAATAAGCCAGATGAGGTTTAAATTTATGTATATTTGCACTTTTAGTGTGCCATGCTGTCTTATCAGCTTAAATAGTTTCTTTAATGGCAATTAGCCTTACTCAACTGAGCAATGTGCAGCACAGTATAGCAGCAAATGTTTAAAATTTCATGTTATTGCATCATCCAGTATTGATTGGCTGTTGCATCTTCATTTTATTTATGCTGAACTTGAGGAATTGTATCGAGTTGATTGAACAAAATTTACATGGAATTTAAAAGCATTGAAAGATGCAAAAGTACAAAGTTAAAAAAATAATAAGAAGAAAAGTAATTTGTAGTAAGAAAAGCTACAGTTCTAAAAAGAAGAAACTTTGGCAATATATTTAACGAACAATTTATTGCATTGTAGATACAATATATTCCGTACTTGCGGGCATATATATTTAGTTATTTCTAATAATTTTCCTCCAGGATTGCTGCCAACCAAGGGACAAGTGATTGAGCAAATGCTCAACTTTAATCACTTCAGGAAGTTCCATACAGTTTGAATTGTTGCAAAAGAGCTTCACAACAGATGAGTTTGGTGCAATGTTTGTTCTCTTCATGAGCTTGCTATTGCACAAAGAACTCATCCATCCATGCTAAACTTCAGTGGTTTAACTACATATCCAAAAAAATCTAAAACATCCAAATAATACAAAGAGTTGGAAATAATTTTTCGCAAGATTCTGATAAACTTTTTGATATTTTTTGCTATGATGACAAACAAAGAAAGCAATATGCAATTCAATATGGCTTGAGAATGGCATCTGATAATCGTGCTTTTTTTTGAAGATCAAAAAGCAGAACACAAGGGTAACTGTTTGGCAGCAATCCTAGATTCTGGAGGAAAATTATTAAAACTTTGAAAGATTTTTCCACCACATAACTTTTTACAAGTAACATTAAACTTAGCATGCAGTTTCAGAAATAACTGAATTTATGCTAGCAAGTACAGTATATACTGTAACTGCAATACAATAAACAATGGTATCAAATTGTTTGTTAAACATATTGTCAAACTTTGTCACTTTTAGAAGTATAGCTTTTCGAAGTACTAATTGCTTTTCTAATTCTTATTTTTCTAATTTTGTAATTTTGCATTTTTTAGTGCTTTTGATTTGAACTGTACAATCTAAACTTTTTTTGAATTAACTCGATATAATTCCTCAAGTTCAGCATAAAATGATGATGTAACAGCCAACCAATACTGGATGATGCAATAACATGAAACGATAAACAGTTGCTACTATGCTGCAATGTTCCCTCTTAGGTTTTGGTGAGTCAGCATGTGCCCGAAAAATCAAGAATTTTTCTATAGCAAGCAATGGAAAATCGAATAATGAGTTGGCATGCACTCAATGAAAATGCTGATTTGCTGATTAAAATCGGCCAAATGGTTACAGAGCTAAGCTGTGCTTCACATTGCTCAGTTGAGTAAGGCTAATTGCCATTAAAGAAACTATTTAAGCTGATATGACAGCATGGCACACTAAAAGTGCAAATATACATAAATTTAAACCTCTTCTGGCTTATTTTCAATGTCAACGTGAATTGCAATGCATTTGAAGTTGAGCTCTGGAAACTCATCAATAATTGGTAAATCTGTAATCAATAATTTGGTAAAAACTTTTTCTCTGTAAGTTTTTATGGCAAAGTTCTTTGTAATGGAGGTATAAATGTGCTATTTTTGGAACTTTTAAGCTAAAAACTAGCTTGATCTTGCAAATGTGGTTAGTGAGATATGGCAAAATTGGCAATTTTGAGCTTGTTTGGTTGAATTGCTTGGCCACTAGAGGGTGCAAGAATTCAAAATTGCAATAGAAGTATTCCATATGATATTTGGGGCCATATATCAAGACCACTTTTTTAATTCAAAAATTTTTATTTTTTACTCTACCCTATTGTATTGAGACTACTACATCTGAAATTGGCACTGCTGCTTCCTATAAAAAAAGGCATTTTTACAATATCTTATGTTGACGTAAGCAAGAAATAGGTGAATACTGACATTCACTAACATATGCAATTTCAATTCGTGTGATTTACAAGGAGCTAATACAAAAAATTATTCAAAATTTTTGTACAAATAAGCAATTTTTCTGAGTGAAATAAACAAATTGATGATGTCAGAAATGGCATCACTGCTCACATAACTAAAATACATAACATCACTAAAATGTGTTTTTGAAAACGTTTTGCAAATAATCGAGTTGAACATCATTAACATATACAATTTCAATCAATGCAATTTAGAAGAGCAAATACAAAACAAATTCAATAACTGTAAAATGAGCATTTTTCTGAGCAACATAAAATTTGATGACATTAGTGATGGCATCATTGTTCACGCAACTGAAATACATGCACACAGCATCACTAAAATGTGTTTTTGAAAAAGTTGTTTGAAAAAATTAATGTTAAAATGGTTACATAAGAAAATTATTAATATATACAATAGCAAAATTGAAAACAATGACATCACTAGTTAGTTTGAACATGCTAACCCATGATTATGACATCCCAATCTAGGATATATAAGTTTGATTTAATTAGTTATGGTCCGAATTGAACACACATAGCAAAAGCACAAAAATAGCCTAACTTTGAATGTACTTTGTAACAAAACTAACTAGTAACAAAATGTACTGTAACAAAAAGTAACAAAATGTACTTTGTAATAAAAATAGCCTAATATTGTAACAAAACTAATATATATAAGTTTGATTTTGTTAGTTATTGTCCGAATCGAACATACATAGCAAAAGCACAAAAACAGCCTAACTTTGTTAAAAATGCATTGGCAAATGGGTGTCCATAAGTGATAACCTACAACATATGTCCAAGAGCAGCAAAACGGTCAAAAAAGGCCACAAATAATGCTTAACATTTCAAAGCATAACAAGGCTAAAATCTCGTCTACAAACCATTATAATTTGCTGAATAGTTTAGGTTACAAAAACACAAAACCAAGCCAATAAAAATCAACAGTTGCACTTTTTTTTGAGAATCTATATAAATACCGATACCCTCTTTCAACAACCTTGAATTAACATTTCAGATCTGTTCATGGCATTGTTAACGCCTGCTGCACAGTCACACAATTAACTGAAAAATGCCAAATGTGCAAACAAAACGTGCTTATATATGAAAGCCTGTTTTTTCTTGATTGCTGATTGTCTATTCTTATCAAGCTTTCACAACTAGGTGCAATTATTTGTTGGGTTTCGGACTTTTCAAAACCATTTTTCAAGGGAAAAAGCAATCTATAACTACATAGAATGTTTCACTGTCAGTGCCAAGGTAAGATATTATTAGTGAGACAGTAAGACTGGGTAATTTAACAAAAAAACAAACAGGCAAAAGTGCTTTTTACGTTAAGTCTACCACTACTTCTGAATATAGAACCGGTAATTAGCATGGGCTTTTTCAAATTTGAAACCAAAGAATTTTAGTTTGTAATAGATTCAGTACATCTGAATCACTTTAATTAAACAAAAAAATTATAGAGTTTCCTTCTAAAAAAAGTTGTTTTATTAATTCTGGGCACTAGCAGTCAGACGATTCATGTCCATATCAGATACAGCGGTATTGCACTCTTACCAGTTGCACCTGTTTCACTAAGTTACTGATTAAACAGCTAAAAATCACAAATTGACAAAAGCACAAATCAAAAAGCATTTAACCTATTTACAGTACCAGTAACCTACTTTACTAACTTGAGTTTATAGTTTCTGGAATTTTCAAAGGAACTCTAAAGTAGTAGATCAAAACTATCACCAAAGCAATCCCAAATGAAAGATAATCCTGCGACCAAGTCCAAGCAATTCTACTGCAGATGTTTTTCAGCAAACTCCACACCCACAAAAACGACGATATCATTTTGTTAAAAGAACTGGAAACAACATTGGTACTACTTTTCCATAACATGATGAAATTAAACTATGGTAGCTAACTAGTACAACATAAAGAATATAGCCTAATACGTAAAACAAATGTAACATGTACCGGTATTCAGTATATATACATTACTTGTACAATCCCTGATTGTGAGTGAAATACAGTAGGCTAGGCCAACTGATAAAACTTGCGAGTTTGGTAGGAAGGTTTGATCCAAACTTACTTGAACAGTGAATTTACAAGTTGGCTAAATCTTCTACTGTAGATAGGAAAGTCAAAACTGCAAAAAGACTGCGCCAAATTTTTGCTCCAACTTACTACAGTAGAAGTGCAGCTCATTATCAAACAGTAAAGGGGAAAAGCACGCCACGTGATACCATTTAGAGAGATAAAATTTGGTCATGAATGTTCTGCTTTGTGAGCTACAGTTTGACTCGAGATGTAAAAAAATGTTTTTTTGCTTTTGTTTTCCTTGGCACTTGACAAAACCAAAATTAAGTTTTCAAATAAAGCATAGCAATTTCTGGCAAATCGCACAACTAATATGGCAGAGGATTGTCAGTAATTTCATCACGAAGTGATGACAGGTAGGCTAGGCTATGTGACAGACGATATCCTGAAGACAGAATACATTTAAGCCTATGTTTGATCCGATAACTGTATTGTATTTTCAGTTATTGCCATAGGTGGGCAAGTTATGCAAAACGTTAGCTTCGTTAACCTAATAACCACTAGTCCGTTAACAAACTTCACACCCCGGTAACGTTAATCCGTTATTTTCAGCTTTAATTAACGGAAGTTAATAAAGTCCGTTAATTCGTGAACAGTTTGCGTGTAATTTGCAATTCAGAGAGTCGAACCGAACCTGAACCGTGGCCACCGAAACAACAAGGCCTCACGCATGGTTTGTGACGTCACTACCAGTAGTCCGATTGATTGTCCTACTTTTCTGCGCTGTTGTTTTGTTAGCTAACAAAAGTGCGAAATCGCGAGGACTTGCATTACTGTAGTTTGTAAAGCACAGTTACAAGCGTTTCACTGAAAGAGTGGACAGTTCAGCAGTAAGTACTTTTGCTCAGTTGCACTATTCAGTTCAGAAATATGTTGTTAACGTTTACAGTATTTTGCAGTATAATTTAGTTCTCAGTATTTTAAGAAATTACCCAAATATTACCACTTACTAACTTGATTAGTACCAGTGTATAAATTATTCACAGTGTATTTTAGCAGGCGCGTAGCCAGAAATTCGCAATGGGGGGCTGTTTTGGGGGTCTGGGGGCGAAGTCCCCAGCCGCCGGAGGCTGGGGGTTTGGGGGCATAGCCCCCAGCCGCCGAAGGCACGGGGGTCTGGGGGCGGAGCCCCCAGCGCTCGAAAATTTTGCATTTTTTTGCAAAAATAACTTCATTTTAGGGCTATTTTGATTAAATAATAACACTTTTAAAACGTGGCTTAGAAATTGGCAGTGCAAACAAGATTAAACGGGTGGCATAAATGGGCTATTTAGGAGGTGGCTAATGGCAAAATGTTAGTTCTCTTGTTTAGATGCTGTTAAATTATAAAATTGAATAGTTCAATAAAACTCACACGGAGTAATCTATTTCGTATCCAGTTTACAGAGAAAAATAATTGGGGGGGGGGGGGGGGTTAATGAAAATAGATTTGAGAGAAATGATTGGTAATTAACAAATACTGAATAGCCCCCCCCCCCCCTATTCCTTAATTTATAGTATATTTGTTGATGATACCTATGTTTAGCATTTTTACGCTTGCGATCAAATTTGATTGCTTATTTCTTACCATTTTTCAAAGTTTTCATTTATTTGTTGGTTTTATTTTTGACAAATTAGCCCCCCCTGAACATGTGTTTCAAAAGATGTTTTAAATCACTATTTAGTCCACTCCAGAGCATAAAACAGTCTCAAAAGTGCTAAAAATGTAGTGTTTTTCCCATTCTGCATTTTGGTTGAGATGTCACTGTGGGGGGGGGGGGGGGGCTATAGCCCCCCGCCGCCCTGGCTACGCTACTGGTTAAAAACGTGGTATTTTTCTTATTCTGCGGTTTGGTCGGCAGTTCATTAGCCCCCCCCCCCCTAAATTAACGTTTCAAACTATGCTTCAAATCATTTTTTAGTCCAATCCAGTGCAAACACACAGTCTTAGAACTGCTAAAAATGTGATGTTTTTCCTATTCTGCATTTTGTTCGGCAGTTCATTAGCCCCCCCCCCTAAATTAACGTTTCAAAATAGTCCAATCCAGTGCAAACACACAGTCTTAGAACTGCTAAAAACGTGATGATTTCCTATTCTGCATTTTGGTCGGCAGTTCATTAGCCCCCCCCCCCCTAAATAAACGTTTCAAAATAGTCCAATCCAGTGCAAACACACAGTCTTAGAAGTGCTAAAAACGTGATGATTTCCTATTCTGCATTTTGGTTGGCAGTCTATTAGCCCCCTCCCCCTAAATAAACGTTTCAAACTATGCTTTATATCATTTTTTAGTCCAATCCAGTGCAAAAGAGAGTCTGAGAAGTGCTAAAAACGTGGTATTTTCCTTATTCTGCATTTTGGTCGGCAGGTCAATGGGGGGGCTATAGCCCCCTCCTGGCTACGCTACTGTATTTTAGTATTAGTTTTTAGTAAAAACAACCACTAAAACTATAAAAAGACTATGTACCAGGTCTAAGGACAATGCAGCGCAGGGGCGTATTTAGGGGGGGCCATTGGGCCATGGCCCCCCCTTGGGTCGCTAGGATTGCAAAACTGCATAGTAAAGTGAGCAAAATTGAGGCATGGCTTCCCCCTTTGTAAGTTGGGCATCAGGCTTTCAGGCTTTTGGCTGGAAATTTGAGTGAGTTCGGGTGAAAAGCGGGAAGGACCTTGAGTAAAGACCTTTTTTTTTTTTTTTTTTTTTTGCTCTTCACCTAAATTTGGCCGAAAAATGGGACGAAATTTGAGTGAAGACCTTTTTTTTTGCTCTTCACCTAAATTTGGCCGAAAAATGGGACGAAATTTGAGTGGAACAACTTCTGATTCAGATCTTTGTTCTTCCCAAATTTTCTGAAATTTTTGGCCCCCCCCTTTTCAAAATCATGCGTACGCTACTGATGCAGCGTACAATATTTTTGAAAGTAATTTCAAGCACACTGAAATAATTATGGTTACAGAACCGCAAAAATTATGAAGCCATGATTGTGTAAAAGTTTCCAATTAGATCATGCTCAGTTATATTGTGTTGTGTTAAGTTGCAAATGATAAGTAAGCCTATCATCTTTACCTTGCATCAGCATGCATGCAAGCTATTAAATGTATGAGTTAGGACAAGAAAAGTTAGCAAATGTTGTTGAACTGAGTTCTTCGCTAGTTTAATACTGGTTTTGTTTTAAATTTACTACTGTGGTTATCGCAGGACAAAATTTTAATTTATGCAATTAAAATCTGCTAACCTACTTTTACTTTGAATATTTTGGTACCTTCCGAAGTGAAGCCTTATAGATGTAGTGTGCCCAACTGCGAAGGAAATTATGATACAGGTTCCAAAGTAGCCGTTTTCGGATTGCCTGAAGAAATCGATTTAAAGAAAAAATGGATACATTTTATTAAAAGAAAAGATTTTATTCCATCCAAAAATAGCAAAGTAAGTTTATCAAGTGTTCAAGACTACTATTGGCTGTTTCATTACTTGCTGAAGTACGGTAGATAATTTTTCGATGCCACTTAAAGGTGGTGCAACATACTATACGGAAAATATTATTTTGGAAGTTAATTGAGTACATATACTACGAAAAAATATCAAGCTTTGATTAGATTTTTGTCGCGTATGATAATTAAATATTTTGCTCATAACCTGAAAACTTGTGTTATGATGCGTTACAGAGGGTTGTTCTATAAATTAAATGGCCTAGTTTAAGTTTATTTCGATCACACGCCCAGCGATTTTTGCAGCAAGTATATTAATATTCTACTTGTATTTCTAGGTGTGCAAACTTCATTTTCATCCTCACGAAATTCTGCGTACAACTTCAACATTTGATGAAAAAAATGAAAAAACAGCAAAGTAAACATCTTCATCTAACTTTCTTCCCATTCCAATTGCTTTTACGGAAGAAGACATTAGTTCTGCCAGCGCACCATTCCCGTGATTGCCTATATTGCGGTTATTGTTGTGATTCCATCAACAAAAAATTAAAGTGCGAGGAGTGTAAACTTCGCATAGTCTCCAGCGATGTGGATGATACCAGTTTGAACTATTCTTTGATCAAAGGCATAAGTAGTGGAAATCTTTTTCATCCTAATGCTGACATTTTGCACATAGGAATCATAAGCTATATTGTAATACAAAAGATTGCATGCTTTGGACGAATTTCTCAGGTCAAACTCACAACGTGCTCTTTCAGTCAATTCAATTTTAGCTACACTGGAGGATGAAGTACTGTTGCTCGATTTTTTGGCTCCCTGTTCGTCTAATCATGAGTCTATTCAATCGGTTAAAATGGCAATCTACTCTTGTGTTAACTTATGACCAAACAATTATTGCTTTATGAAAAACGATGTATTTGGGGCTGCAAAGTTTTCAAAAAGAAGAAAATTGGCAACTCTTCAATAACTTATGTGTACTGTATAATACCTTGCAATCGCTCAGTATTCATTATTGCGTAGTATCAAAACGTGTTTTTTTCTCTCATTCGATTTTTATTTGAAATAGCTGACATCAACTTCTGTCAATAAGTTAAACGTAGTGGGAGTTATACAATTAAAATGCGCATTGAAAATCCAGTAGTTATATTGGAAATGGCATAGCTATAGTAATGGACAAAATAATATCTATATGTTAATTTTTTGTTTTGTTTTTTTCAGCAAAGTTTCTGGAAATTAAGGTGCAATTTTGTTTTAATGTCGTGATCCATTGAGACCATTTTCATCATTGAAATATTAACTCTGCAATGAATGTTAGTCGCTTTTAAATACTTGGTTTATGTAACAACAAGATTTTTGCTGTTAAATACTTGGTTTACAGTATTTCTTCAATGTTTTCGCAAATCACAATATTATATTTTTCCTACTGTAACTGTTATGTGGTATAAAAGCAGTGTTATTTGGTTACGCAGAGATTCATTGGAACGACCGACGCTCGCGTCGCGTGTTCCTTTGTTTTTACTCGGCCATTTTCTAACTAATGAGTGCGAGATTTCAGACTTTTGCTTATAACTCAAGAACCGTTTGGTCTAACTACATGAAATTTTGACAGCAGTTTGAGATTAATGAGTTTTATGTTTGTACCAAATTTCGAGGCAATCGGTCACGTGACTTCGGGTTTATGACCCGAAAACCGCCCCGAAAGTTTGGCGTAAAAAGCGGTCTAAGTCAAAAACGGCTTAGGTACGGCAAAAAATATTTCTCATGGTTATATGTCTTAAGATATCCTTTCATCCCTACCAACCCACTTTCGGCCGCGATGAGGTTTTTTTCTTATTTTTTTCCTTTTTTTTTTCCTTTTTTTTTCCTTTTTTTTCCTTTTTTTTCTTCCTAAATCTTGTACGCTCGAGTTCTCCTAAACCACAAAACATAGAAATCTAATTTTTGTGTGAAGTTGTTGAGGTACATAACGCAATTGTGTCTCCTGAAATTTTTTTTGGGCAACTCCCCCGGGAACCCCCCAAAATGGGGCCCCAAAAAATCAATTTTTTGAACGGCTCAAGCTAGGGTGCCAGTTTTTTTGGATATCAGTAGATATTTGAGAGACAAATATTTTGACATAATTTGGGGGTACCACCCCCCCGGGGACCCCCCCAAAAACAAATTTTTTTAACCATTTAACCTTGGGTGCCATTTTTCTTTGATATCAGTAGATATTTAAGAGACAAATATTTAGACATGATTTGGGGGTACCACCCCCCGGGGACCCCCCCAAAATGGGGCCCCAAAAAATCAAATTTTTGAACGGCTCAAGCTAGGGTGCCAGTTTTTTTGGATATCAGTAGATATTTGAGAGACAAATATTTTGACATAATTTGGGGGTACCACCCCCCCGGGGACCCCCCAAATGGACCCCCCAAAAACAAATTTTTTAACCATTTAACCTAGGGTGCCATTTTTTTTTGATATCAGTAGATATTTAAGAGACAAATATTTTGACATAATTTGGGGGTACCACCCCCCCGGGGACCCCCCCAAATGGACCCCCCCAAAAGCAAGTTTTTTAACCATTTAACCTAGGGTGCCATTTTTCTTTGATATCAGTAGATATTTAAGAGAAAAATATTTTGACATGATTTGGGGGTACCACCCCCCCGGGGACCCCCCCAAAATGGGGCCCCAAAAAATCAAATTTTTGAACGGCTCAAGCTAGGGTGCCAGTTTTTTCTGTTATCAGTATATATTTAAGAGACAAATATTTTACCATAATTTGGGGGTACCACCCCTTCGGGGACCCCCCAAAAATAAATTTTTTTAACGATTTAACCTAGGGCGCCAGTTTTTTTTTTGATATCAGTAGATATTTAAGAGATAAATATTTTGACATGTTTGGGGTACCACCCCCTCGGGAACCCCCCAAAATGGGGCCCCAAAAATCAATTGTTTGAACGGCTCAACTTAGAGTGCCAGCTAGTGTTTTATGATATCAGTAGATATTTAACAGACAAATATTTTGACATAGTTTGGGGGTGCCACCCCCCCGAGGACCCCCCAAATGGACCCCCCAAAAATCAATTTTTTGAACGGCTCAACTTAGAGTGCCAGTGTTTTATGATATTAGCAGATATTCAACAGACAAATATTTTGACATAGTTTGGGGGTGCCACCCCCCTGGGGACCCCCCAAATGGACCCCCAAAAATGAATTGTTTGAAAAGCTCAACTTGGGTGCCAGTCTGTTTTGATATCGGCAGATATTCAACAGACAAATATTTTGACATAGTTTGGGGGTGCCACCCCCCCCCCAGGGACCCCCCAAATGGACCCCCAAAAATCAATTTTTGAACGGCTCAAGCTAGGGTGACAGTGTTTTTTGATTTCAGGAGATATTTAACTGACAAATCTTTTGACTCAACTTTTCTGGAGGTTCCATAATCAGATATTTTTGAATAATTGCTGATTTTACGGTAGACAAAAAGTACTTTTGAGCGTCACAGCATTAGCTGTGCGTCGGTCGTTCACTGGGTTTGCTGGCAAACTCCCATCTAGTTATATTGTGATATTCGCACTTCTATCTGTGGTTCAAGTTGCAGTGTAATTAACTTTTACATTGCACAAGTCTTCAAGTTATTTTACTGCGCTAAGATCAAAAACAAAAAGAATATTTAATTATTCTAATTTTTCAATATTGCGAGAATGCGGTGTAGGCTATCTATAATTTTTTGTCAGATATTGTGTTCATAATAGTCTAAATTACTTTACTTTAAGCGTTAACTAATGTAGTTTTTCACAGAAGTCACCTACCACTAGCAAGCAAAAAAGTTTTCGCCAGACAGACTACTCGTGATGACGTCATCGCCTTTTTCAAAACTATGCGTGAGGCCTTGTTGTTTCGGTGGCCACGCCTGAACCCGAACCGTAAACCCAAATGAACCGTTTCATTTTGGTGAACCTGAACCGAACATGAACCAGCAAAATTTTACTTCAGTGAAACTGAACCAAACCTGAACCCTCAAAATTGTGCTCAAGTGAAACCAAACCGAACCTGAACCGCAAACAAAAGTAAGAGTATATTTTTCCATAACCGGATGCCGCTGGCGCTGGTACACGCGCAATAAGAGCAGTGGTGATCATCAACAGGATCAGCAATTTCTCCTTTTTTTTCTGGACGAAACGAGTAACGACAGTTAAATTTTAAGTCAATGAACCCGAACCGAACCTGAACCAGTAACATTTTACTTGAGTGAACCTGAACCAAACCTGAACCTCGAAAATGGTGCTGAAGTGAACCCGAACCAAACCTGAACCGCTAAAATATTTTGAGCAGGAGCTAAACCTAAACCCGAACCGTTATTTAAAACGGTTCGACAACCTGAATTTTATTCACTCGCTTGTATAACACGTAATGACACTGTTGAGCTGATTGTAAGGAAATATTTATTGCTGTGGTGGTCTTTTTGTGTTTTGGAAGTTACATTTTACAGTCTAATCTAATTTTAAGATAAAATTAGATTCAAATGCACTAACAAAGCTGCGATGGGATAATCTTTGGAAATTGTGAACGGTGATAATTAATAGACCTATGAAGCTGCAGGTTATCATTTGTCACAAAAAAGCTCCTTTCTTTGCTTTCTTCTATAAAAATTGTGCTAACACGCAACAAGTGTTACCAGTGCAAACTGGCTTGTGCCAGAACGATGAATGAATGGTGCAAGATATTAATGATAAAAACCTTAGGAAGTGTCTACTGCACCGTTCCGGTTTCGGATATCAAATCGCTGCTGCACCGGATTGCGTTTTTCATCATCATTATCATCATCATCATCAACATATTTATTTATTTACCAAGTGACGTCATATCACAAGAAAAAACTGCAATTTCCTCTAGGTCTATTACCAAGGGGTCGAAATATGCAATTCCTTTAAAACCAACACACAAACTTGCAGAGTCAAAGCGATATTTAGTCACTTGGTGAGGAGACAGCGAAGGACCGAAAGGTCATCTAAGTCTACTGCCACCTCACCAAGTTAAGGTTAAAAATTCGCATTAATTCGATTTAAATACAGCACTTTAACACATTCAATTCGAAGCATTGATGGCGTAGAGGTTAGCAGAAGTGGAGTCGAGGACACAAGGCTCGAGGCCAAGGCCAAGGACACAAAAAAAATCCGAGGTCAAGGCCAAGGACAGCCTTTCCGAGGACAGACACTCTCGAGGCCAAGAACAGGAATGCTCGAGGCCAAGGCCAAGGACCAAGGACACAAGCGCAAGTGCTCTCCAAAAAAAAAGGACTTTACAAAAATTGTTCAAGCGATCTCCACAAAAAAACGTTTTCCAAAAAATTTTTCAACCGCTTCACAAAAATTTAACAATTCAAAAAATACTGCTGTCCTCGAGCCGAGGACAGGCCAATTTTCGAGGACTTGAGGCCTCGAGGCCAAGGCCAAGGACTTCAAAATGTGTCCTCGATGACGTCCTCGAGGCCAAGGACGTCCTCGAGGCCAAGGACGTCCTCGAGGACTCCACTTCTGGAGGTTAGTACGCTTGCCTACAATGCAGAGGGTTGCAATATCGAACTCGCAGGACATGCTTATCAAAAATAGCGCTAGAGAACTATTTCGCTTCAAAGTCCTTTTTTTTTCTCTAAAATCTTATTATTAGAGTTAGGGTTCGGGCAGCGATGCCAGCCTGAGAGATAGTAAATTGAACAACAAAAGAAAACGACCGCTCCCGCCAGTGCAGCAGCGATTAGATGTTGGAAACCGGGCGGGTGCAGCAGACACAGCCAAAACCTTAATGGAAGTTAACAGAACTTAACGGAAGTTAATTTAGTCCGTTAACATGAAAAAACTTTTGAACGGATTAACGAGTGAAGGTGCGTTTAGACCGGACGCGAAGCAACGTGAAGCGAAGGTTGGCGACCTTCGCGAGTGGTCAATTACGTCTCTTGCGAAGGTTGCCAACCTTCGCGAGTCTTCGAGAGTGGTTGCTAATCTTCGCGACTGGTCGCTTTATAGGCTATTTTAATAACTTACTTTTAAAGGCGGTGAATCCTCCAGCCAATTCCAGTGGTTTACAATAGCTAAAATTGAACTATAATTTTTGATATTTTTTGTTTTAATTTTGTGATTGCGGTTGCAAAGATATTCAACAAATACAAAAAGATGTCCCCCAGAAAAAAGTTTTTGGAAACTCTGAGTTTTGCTCTTCCCGCCAGAACCACAGTAGGCCTAATGGTTTAGAAAACTGTGGTAGGCCTAATAGTTTAGAGATAGTTTATTAGTTTAAGCCTAATTAGGCCTAACTATCTCTAAACTATTAGGCTTAATAGTTTAGAGATAGTTAGGCCTAATAGTTTAATAAGATTACAGTAGGCCTAACACTTTAGAGAACTGTGGTTATGGCGGGAAGATCAAAACTCAGAGTTTCGAAAAACTTTTTTCGGGGGGACATCTTTTTGTATTTGTTGAATATCTTTGCAAACGCAGCCCCAAAATCAAAGCAAAAAATATCAAAAATTATAGTTCAATTTTAGCTATTGTAAACCACCGGAATTGGCTGGATGATTCACCGCCTTTAAAATGTATTCAATGAGCAGAAAGCGTTGTAAACTTTATTATTGAAGAGCTATTATAGTAATCACAGGTTCTGTTTTGTCATAGCGCGCTGGAATTAAAACGAAGATTGAGTTTGTATTATGTTATCACGCAATAACCGTGAAGAAGGGTCTAGACTAAAAGCCTAGGTAACAAAATAATCTTGAGAAAAAAGTTCGTAAAGTATAAGGGAAAAACAAAGTACAGTAGATTGAATTTGGAAATGAACAGACAAGTTATTTCTTCAAAAAGATAGTAGTACTTAGCCTATATATTAGCTATCAATGCTTTGTTTAGATCCTTCCACTGAAACCTTGCCATAATCTGTTTTGACGATGACAGTTCTGGCTTTTAATGCAGAAACGCAAAAAGCTGGAGGCAGATGTCAAAAGTTCTCTTTAGGTGTTTAATCAGTTAGCAAATCCTTGAACGCTTTCACCATTCATGTCTCAATATGGTACTGGTAGATCTCTCTTGTAGAGTGTAGACCAATAGGCTAGTCTACAAATACATGTAAAGCGTAAACTATATTGTTTTTTTGATGTAATTTTTCTTTTTCAGGCAATCATGTTTTGATACCTGTAGTAAGCTGAAACAGTTGTTTGTGTTTGCTATGTAGTGCTGTTTATGAAGACTCCCAATGTTAACGCTATGAGTGAATTTGAAAGCTGGAATTGTCATCAGTTTTGTAGTGAATTTTTTGCTTATTGTGCAATGTAGTCCGGTAGAAATAGCTTTTACCCTAAAAAAATTTATAATAAGCTGAAATTTGGCACGATGGCTCAGGGCTATGACCTGAGCCACCAAAAAAAATCCCCATGTTTTGGACGTGGGACTTCCCCCCTTTTCGGCCTTTAAAGTCTGCCATCTAGTGTCAAACAACTTTTCCTATCCAACAACCAATCCAAAAGTTGTAAAAGTGCCAAGTTTTAAGTAATAGTTGGTTTTCAAGAGCTGGTATAAAAAAATTTACTTTGAAATTGATGACGTCATTGTTGGTGACGTCATTGCCTAAGTTTTCGAAAAAAGTGACGTATTGATGGCTCGAATAGTAAATGAGAGTTAGGTTTTTGGTTCCAAATAAAAAATTGCTTAAATCAAAGTGATGACGTCACAAGCGTTTTTGATGACGTCATTTGTCAAGAGTTTTGATCGTAAATCTGAAAAAGAGTGTTTGACCAAACGAAACATTGCTAACTTTTTTTTAATTATCTTTAAACTTGGGAGAATCATTTTGTGAATTCATTCAGTCGTTTGAAGGTCAAAAACTGTGTTGTCAGTCAAACTCTGGGGTAGCAATCAAGCAGATAAAATTTAGACCTCCCAATAGACAGTGGTGGCAGTAACAAATTAGTTTTTTAGAAGTTTTTACAATAATGACATTACTTTTCAAAAAAGTAACTTTTGAGGTAATTTTATAATTTTTTAGAGGTGTTAAAGTTACTAATTACAAATTCGGCTACTTTGTAAATACAGGGTGTCCATAAAGTTTTGAACACCTTTCAAAATTGTATTGCTAAATAACTAAAGCAGATAAAATCATACAGTTTTTTGCAAAGTAAAGTTTGTTGATTAAAGTTTTACATATAAAAATTTCTAGCAGTTTAAGTAATAGCCATATTTCAAGAATTTAATTTTCCATGCTATTTATAGACTTCAACATGTGCTCCATTTGTTGCTCTCAATATGTCAAGGCGATACTCAATTTCGCGCCAAGTGTTCTCTAGCATTTCTTTGTTTACTGTGGCGAGAAACTCAATTATTCGTGACTGCAATGTTTCGACGTCACGTACTGGCTTTCTGTAAACTCTGTCTTTTACATAACCACACAAGAAAAAGTCCAAAGGGGTGGTATCTGGAGATCTTGGCGGCCATGGTGTTGGGCCATTTCTTCCAATCCATCGGTTTGGAAAAGTTTCATTTAAAAAGTCACGAACTATCAAACCCCAGTGTGGAGAGGCACCGTCTTGCTGAAACACAACCCTCGGCTGGAACTCTTCTAATTGAGGAACAACGTAATGTTTTAGCATATCCAGATAAATGTTTGCTGTAATGGTGGATTCAGCAAAAATGAACGGACCAATAATCTGGTTGTGCATTAAACCACACCAAACATTGATTTTGGGACTGTCTCTTTCTCTTTCTAAAACCTCGCAAGGATTTTGTGAACCCCATATTCGAATGTTATGCTTATTGACTTTCCCGGATACATGAAAAGTTGCTTCGTCGGAAAAACACACACTATTAAGGTAGCCATTGTCATCATCAATGCGCTGAAGAATGTCTTCAGCGAAAGCTGCTCCGCGAGAGCGATCATCCGGCTTAAGAGCTTGAACAATTTGTAACTTGTAAGCATGGAGCCGAAGTCGTTTATGTAAAACTTTGTGAACTGTGCTTCGAGGAATAGCAAGTTCATTTGATGCAACACGAATTGATTTCCTTGGGCTGCGATGAAATACTACACGGACAGCATCAACAGTCTCTTCATCAATGCTTGGCCTACCTGATCGTTTGCGATCCAAAATGCTGCCAGTTTCCATGAAATTTTTAAACCATCTCTTAATGCTGTTAGTGTGTGGAGGGTCTTGTCCAAACTCATTTCTAAATTTACGTTGTACTGCAGTTGGTGATATCAATTCATTGTACCAAAGAACACATTGTGCTTTTTGTTGAACGGTCAACATTTTTCTTAATTTGTTGCAAACTTACTCCTTTATCCTTTATTAAAAATGACTTATTCGTACTCACTTTAACAATAATATAACCTGTGAAAAATAACAAAAAAACTTTATGGTGGTATAATTCACTGTCGAAAATCAAAGGTTCTACCATATGGGGTTTTTGAGTTATTAAAATTTTAAATGTGTGCAGGACTTTATGGACCCCCTCTATTACCATCCAGTAGAAACGCTTGCCTGGCTGCTTAGTTTATAAAACCGATCAATCAAAATGTTGTTCCTGTTGAGAATGACACAGGGTCGTACCATGGGCCGTATGTCTTCGTGCTAGAATGGTTTTTATATGCTGTGCTACTCTAGTTTCGTCTAAGACAATCGATCATTGATAGAGCTTATAGGAACAGAGTTGTTAGTCGGGCCGCGCTTGGGCCTTAACTTGACAAAAATTTCGGGATTTATTCGGGCCTGAGACGTGCTTTTTGTCTTAGGTGCACAAAAATATGATTAAAATAGCTTGGCAACATTGCTAAATTTTTCAGATCTTGCTTAACTTTTGGATTTTTTTCGGGCATAATATGGGCTTTAAATTAGTTTTCGGGTTCGGGCTTATATTTTTGGGTTCGGGCCAGAACTAATCTGCCCGTTTACAACTCTGCACAGGGATGCAACAAAAGCGCAATAGCAATAGAAAATATACTGTCAAGTTTTTTAATTCCGCTTGTTTCAAGGAGGAGACTTTGGTGGCGGTATTTTGTTGTTTGTTTGTTTAATTATAAACATGCCCAGGCTTTATTTAGGAAAGTTTTGTATCTTTGATTAACTAACATCGATCTGAATAATGTATGGTTAACATTATTATCTACCTTTGCGTAGTATCAAATTTTGATGTTGTGCAAAAACCGAAGATAGGTATTGCAATACCCTATTCTTTCATACGCCAATGGGTAAAATTTTTGTTATATATAGCTACTACATCAAAACAAAAACAGGACAGTATTTTGTCCAAAACAGTTAATATTTTTAAACATTTTGTGCGAAATAAATTTTAGGGCAAAAGCTGAAAACTACGGAGTCTTTCCAAAGATTGTCAAAAAAAAAAAAAAATCAACGCATAATAAACAAAGATAAATCTGCAAAAAGCGAATAAAATCACAAACGTCCTCTTTATAAACGTTTATAATATTTTTAGTCACTAAAAAGAGGTGATACCAATAGGAGAGACCAAATTTATACTGCGCTGGACCCTTTACCACATTTTCAGCCAACAAAATTTGTTGACCAAAAACAAAAGTTTTCTACCGCTTATGAGTCGCATTTTTTGTCGAAACTAGAGCTACTGTAAAACAACCTAAAAAAAGTCTTCGCCGCCCAGGGGTCGCAATATTCCTTCAGGCACAGTGCCATCATCGTCTCTTTATTAGTAGACCAGATACAAAGCGCGTAGAAAAAGAGAAGAGCATTGAAGAAAAAAGTTTGCTCTTGTTGCGAATTTTTCTGCCGTCACGCGTATTCAACTGAATTGGTTGGACGTATTCGTAGAGCGAGTGAACCGTGAAGAAAAAAGTCACGCTGGTTGGACAAACCGACATATTCTAGAACAAAAGAACCATACGAAAAAAAAAGCTGTTAGTTTCCAATTTACTAATATGGTACCATTTTGCCACATGGTAAACTCGGCTCCGCCGGTAAGTGCTATGAAGATAATAGATTGAAAAAATACTACCGGAATGTGATAGACCAAAAATCTTTCATTATACTCGCTTTATTATGCCAAAGCGTGTAACGAGTTGGCGGGGCTCATTCCACACCATTGCACCCGGACAGCACAGCTTCCTTTGAAGAAATGTTGCAGCGGTGGCGTGCCGTTGGCAACACTGTGCTAGATTTGACCGGCCCGAGATTAGAACCTTTGACGTTAGACCTCCCGATCCAGAGACAAACGCGTAACCACTCGACCAACAAATAGATCAATCGCATAGTATTTTTTAAATTTTTTATCTTGATAGCAATTTTATGTGAGAATTACCTTAAGCGTGTTATTTAGATTATTAGCGTATATTTAGCGACTAGTCTGAAATTATTTATTAAAACCTGAGAAAGTGCAATAAATTTGGAGTTAATTACAGCATTAAATTTTTATTGTTCGATTTTGCTTCTTGAATCATAATGTAAGCGTGATCTGGCTTCAGCGCACCAGAAGTCACAGTAGCCAGCTTGTTATAATATGACCTTGACCGCAGAAACAAAAGACCCGAAATTCGGAACCCGTTTAGTTTTAAAACAGTTCTGTACTCCTCAGACCATGAGATCGACGCTCAAACGTAATACAGAAATCAAAATAATATTGGCGAGCACTGAGCCGTATCGAAGAGGTAGCATAATAAACGCTATAACTTGAAAATCATACTTGGATTCCGGACGAAATCAAGTTTGTTTTTTTTATTTAGCGCCATTAGAAATAGTGATGTAGAGTAGATTATTGTTATTTTGGCAAAATTTTTCATTCAAAGTAATTTGTAACGACAATTACTAACTATTTTTTCCGAGAAGTAACGAATACGGTAATTTTATTACTTTTTTACAGTACTTTTTGGTGACGTAGTGTCATTACTTTTATTCAGTAATTTGCCCACCACTGCCAATAAGGGATTAAAATAAAATAATACATTTTGCAGTTTAATCAAGAAAACCCTTGAATGTTTATCGAAAGCTCCCACTCGCAGTTAAAGTTAATCTGTAATTTTAGTAAGATGCAAGCTTGAGGAACGATAAAAAAATCATTAAGGCGGCGAATTGTCAAATATTAGCGTGGTTATTATAAATTCAGGTACCGGTAATAATATTGTCAGACATTGCAATAATATCGCAAATACGCAAAATAATACCTGATAATAATATTGTCGGACATTATCTTGCGTAAGATAATAGTATTGTCAGACATTGCAAAGCGGTAGAAATTTTGTTCGTATCAGATATCATCGTGCTCGGGACATATTTGTATCAATTGACACATAATTACACTAGTTATTATTTTTTAGAATCATTGCGTATAAGAGGTTGAGGCAAGACCTCGGCCAAGGACTTGAAAATACTTTAAAAACTCGAATGATGATGATACTGATATTCCCAAAGTGCTGCAATGTTTTGTTTGGTCAAACACTCTTTTTCAGATTTACGATCAAAACTCTTGACAAATGACGTCATCAAAAACGCTTGTGACGTCATCACTTTGATTTAAGCAATTTTTTATTTGGAACCAAAAACCTAACTCTCATTTACTATTCGAGCCATCAATACGTCACTTTTTTCGAAAACTTAGGCAATGACGTCACCAACAATGACGTCATCAATTTCAAAGTAAATTTTTTTATACCAGCTCTTGAAAACCAACTATTACTTAAAACTTGGCACTTTTACAACTTTTGGATTGGCTGTTGGATAGGAAAAGTTGTTTGACACTAGATGGCAGACTTTAAAGGCCAAAAAAGGGGAAGTCCCACGTCCAAAACATGGGGATTTTTTTTGGTGGCTCAGGAAATGGCCCAGAGCCATTGTGCCAAATTTTTGTAAAGGAGTACAGCTCTATTTCGAAATACCGCTCTTATCGTTCATACACAAAATTTTTGAACAAAATTTTTATGTAGCCTGTATATAACAGTCTACTTAGTGCGTATATGGACTTACAAAAATGCGGATGAAAAAGCGCATACTTTTTCAAGGAGAAGCAAAAACGTAAAAAAACGGACGAAAACGTACGAAAAACGGATACTGTGTAAATTGATAGTGTCAAATCATGCAATCAACACAGCAATCTTAATGGATTGCTGTGTTGATTTGCTGGAGAAAGCAAAAAAACATTGCAGTTTTTGCATGATTTGACACTATCATCGAAGGACAAGAATTTAGCGCAGTGGTACCAGCCGTTGCTTTGAGGAAAAGTCAGCCTCTAAAACTATGTTTGATTTTTTAATCGCTAGCGGAGCACTTATCGATGTTTAGTGCGAAGTTAAATGCTTTCGATAGCATTCTATTAGTTTGCGTTTTCTTGCAGTACCAGTACGTTGCGACGGTCGCGTTTACCTCAAAGGGATTCGCTCTTAACCACCGTTTGTAAGATACAGACAAACTTATAGCTGTAAGATCAAGCCCCCTCTTCTCAGCAAGTTTTTGGTTATGCACCTGATAAAAAAAACATTTAGGTTTTTTTATGTGAAAATTGTAACTCAAGCATCTAAATAAAAGTTTTGTTGGTTCTCACATTTTCATGTAACTGACGCTTCTTTTTCCAGTCCAATAATTACTATTATAAATGCTATATAAAGTTTTTTGTTTAGTGGTGACTAATGAGAATGGAACATTAATGGACTTGCTTGGCAGCTACTTCTCTACCAATAACAGTAACCTCAGCAAAAAATAGAACTCACTTTCTAGTGATTCGATATATACTGGCTTTCTAGTTCTATCTGATTACACTGACTGTAATTGTAATGATTGAACTTCAGGCTTAGAATTGTTTACTTTGCCACTTTATTCATCATGTAAAGCAGTAAATTTTTAAGAGACAGTAAAAATGTTTAGGAATTCACAAACAACTAAATTCAGATATTACACAAAGACACAGTAAATGAATATTTAACACACTTAACACTTCTATTTTCATCACATAGGACTGGAGTGAAAAACCACTACCAGACTACAATATTCATGATTATGAAACTTCGGGGAATCCAAAACCATTGCTTCCAGTTCAACTTGATCACTGTCACAAACCTTCAGAAACCAAATTCCATGTTTGTAGCTATCCAAAGAAGTGATTACTAATTAGACCAATCCAAAATTCAGTAATTACGCACATAACAGTAATTAACAATAATATTAATGACAACAAGTGAGTCCCGGGGCCCCCAACTAACAACCAGGGGGCTCTTGTTAACAACTAGGGGGCCCTGGAATCTTTAACCGACAACCAGGGGGCCCAGGACCCCTAACTGAAAACCAGGGGACCTGTAACTGACGACCATGGGCTCCAGGGCCCCTTACTAACAACCAAGGGACCCTTAACCCACAACCAGGATGACAACCAGGGGGCCCCTAAACGACAACTAGGGGGCTCCAGGGCCCCTAACCAACAACCAGGGGGCCCTGGAGCCCTAACTGACGACCAGGGGGCCCAGAGCCCCTAACTCACAACCAGGGATCCTCAGGGCCCCTAACTAACAACCAGGGAGCCCCTAACCAACAACCAGGGGGCCCTGGAGCCCTAACTGACGACCAGGGGGCCCGGGGCCCCTAACTCACAACCAGGGATTCTCAGGGCCCCTAACTAACAACCAGGGAGCCCCTAACCAACAACCAGGAGGCCCTGGAGCCTTAACTGACGACCAGGGGGCCCGAAACCCCTAACTCACAACCAGGGGTCCCCAGGGCCCCTAACTAACAACCAGGGGGCCCCTAAACAAAAACCAGGGGGCCCCTAACCAACAACCAGGGGGCCAAGGGGCCCCCTAACCAACAACGATGGGCCCCGGGGCCCTCCTAACTGATGATCAGGGGGCCCCTAACTCACGACCAGGGAGCCCCAGGGGGCCAGGGGCTCCTAACCGACAAGCAAGGTGCTACGGGGCCTCAAACTGGCAACCAGGGAGCCCAAGGGCCCCTAATTGACGACCACGGTTCCCAGGCTAGGGGCCCCTTAATGCAAATTTTTAACAATTTATATGCAAAACCTGTGAGAAATCTAAGAGTTTTGACCTAAAAGTTGCAACCCCAGGCCCTCGTTTAACGTTATTATGAACTTAATTATTTACAGCTAAAGTAGCCTAATGCAGGAGGCAATGTTCGTTACTTCCCCCTATAGACCAAATCACTTACAATTAAAATTTTACACCATAATGCAAGATTCTAAGCGTGTTTTGGGATTTAAGTGCAAAAAGAGAATTGAACAACTAAATTTTTTCGATTGGCTTTGAAATGTTAAAAAAACTAGTTCTTTGAAATGGCTCTGAACTCGCTCAAAATGTGATCCAATGGGATTTAAATAGCTTTTTTTTCCAAAAACTTACGAAAATCGCCCAACGGCTGGGGGCTTGGCCCCCAGACCCCCATAGCCACCGGCGGCTGGGGGCTCTGCCCCCAGACCCCCGTCTGTGATAAGTTTGAGTACACTAGCTTACTCACCACGTCTTCCAAGTTAGACTTTTACATTTTTTAACAATTAGTTTTCGCCCTCTTTCTTTACCAAAATCCTGGCTAAGTGCCATCAGGCTACGGCTTCAGATCTTCCATTCTACGATATCTTTGCCCCACAAAAAATTACTTTTTCGAAAATTTATGATGACGTCATTGCATGTGATTTGCGGTTTAGGCCCCCCCCAATCAAAAATCCTGGCTACGCCTATGCTTGAAACCAATTCTAAATACAGCTTTATTCACCAAGTTGGCTTGGTCAAGTAAACAGCTAAAAAACTTTTGCAAATTTTCCAGTATTCAAGCAATTGTTCAATTGTGGTTACTTTTAGAACAACAAGCTAACAAACAATGGGTAAAAACACTATCAACACACTCAAAACTAGCCTGTTGGTGGGTTGTTTTATATTCTGAAAAAACAACAACACCATGTTAGTTTACGACAAAAAAGCCAAAGCTGCTCAGCCAAAAGAACCACTGGACTGATACAATAGCTTCTGCTACGCTGCACAGAATAAAAAGTTTTGTTTTAAAAGCTAGATGCCGTGGGGCTAGGCCTACTGCTTTGGTGTATTCATTATAATGAAGCTCTGAGATCAAGCATAGCTATGAAAAATCACTCTAAAATTTACAGCCTTAGCAGTTTAGATCTAAATTGACTTGGTTAGCCTAGGGCTATCGCGAATCTAACTTTACCAACAACCTACCCTTTGGACCGATAAATAGGCGCTAAACCATACAAATAAACTATTTACATTATTTTCTAGCAAACTGCGATCATAAAAATCCAATCAGTAATTTAGTAGGTCATCTCACTGCAGCCTGCGAGCAAGCAATGTTGCGCAACTGCTCGCGAAGGTTGCGACCGGTTGCAACCTTTCGCGAGCTGTCGATGACGTCAAATTTTGGTTGCTTCGCGTCGCTACGCGTTGCTTCGCGTCCAGTCTAAACGCACCTTTAATGAAAAAGTTAGCTTCGTTATTAACGGATTAACGATTAACGGACTTGTGCCCACCTATGAATATTGCATTATTGAAATTAAAGCATTGACTGAAAAGTGCAATCATTAAACTAGGCTATTCTCTAACTATCCCTGAAGCTGTCTTGCCCACTGTGCCATAACCCTCACCACTGTGCCTTAACCCCGAAGCTGTCTTGCCCACTGTGCCTAAACCTAAATCCAAAACTAGGTGCCAACACGAAGTTAAATCTAAAAAATTATGCGGTTATTTTTAATTTATTGCTCTTATGGAGTCAGAGCAGGGATCCTGCAATAAGAAGATATCAGGCAGAGCGTTTTGCATGTTCGTCTGGCTTCCCTAGCGGTGGGCGGGATATTTTGGAAAAAAATACCGCGAATACAATGCAATCAAATGGGACTAAGCAAGGTCAAGTTCACTAAAAGACTAAAATAAACTTGGCTAAACGATTTCGACAGATTTAAAGTTGAGTTTGCTTTTGTTAGACCTATTAGTGGTCTGTCAAACAAAAATTTAAGTTGCGAAGATGTATAGTAGTTGGAGAAATTAGTAGCATAAGTAGCCGACTATACCAGACAGTGGTCTGGTGGTAGCCTACTTCGTAAATAACATTTGATTACAGTTTTCTATTATGATATCTGGTACCATAGGTCTGCAGTATTAATATAAAGTAATAGGCTTCACAGCAGCCGTATCGCAATAAATATGATGAGTTAGTGAGGAAAATAAGTAGGCTATCTTATAGCGTAGTTCGGATAGGTTGCAAATAGTGTCATTTATGATCTGACAGTCTGTAGTATCGGTTCTCCGTAGGCCTATACCGGTAGATTTGTAAAAAACTTTGTAGAAATGTTTTAATATGGTGGTCTTAGTGGTAAGCCTATTAATCTTGTAATGTTTAATTGCAGCCTATTTAACGTACTGTTGGACCAATCCATGATGGATTAAGTGCTGCATCAGATGCACTGTAGCCTATTACCGGTACGGTAGGCTACCAGTCCGTTAGGTAATTTGATTAATTGCTGCAATAATTTTAAATCAAAAATCTGAAACGCAATCAGTATCTCAGTTGATTGACAGGTATCAGTAAACTAGAAAAGTCAAAATACTAAATGCAAATAAAATGATGATTAGTATCGGCAAACAGTATAGGATAGTCACTAGTTAGGTTTGTATTACTGTTAAACCATAGGGCCATAGGCTATGGTACTGGCTAAATAGATGGATTCATAACTAGATTGAATTAATTAAAAAGATACTATACCACTCCGAAGCAGTTCAATTTTTTAGAACATAGACCCAGCTTTGTACTGTTAGATTATTTGTTCATTGTGGTTGTTTGATTAACTTTTGTTCTTTATTTTTGAGGTGCTCAGTGGTCTGTTGGTCAATCTGATGTTTGATGCAATAAATTTTTAACAATTTAAAATTTCAGCATAGTTACAGTAGTTAACCAGTTGGACCATTGTTGCCAGCATTTACATGTTGCAGTTTTATTCACAAATTTGGTGTAGATATTTCCTATTCTTTTTGTTTTTTGTCAGCTTACAACAGGGAAACAATGTAGATTTGAAATGAATCAAAAACCAAAATGCTGCTGTTGCATTCCGGATAGTATGGGAGTAAATGATAATTCTTCTGTGTCTTTCTATTCTGTGCCATCTGGAAAAAAATCTGTGGTTATGACACTGCAAAATGGAGGGAGGATACTATTGAGCTTTTGTAGGCCTAGCCTATTTAATCCATTCTCCTCATACCAAAAGTTTTAAAAAACTAATCGTAAGTCACAAATCTTCATTTGCAGCAAGCACTTTACAGAAAATGACATTGTAAAAAGTGAGAATATGCGTGCTATATTTTAATTTTCTAAAAAGTCAGTTATACTAAGGACTATGATTTGGTATGTATTGTTGCTATTTTAATTTTGTTAATGTGCATATTTATCCTCCTGTCATCAGGCACCAACAGATGCTAGGGTCTATTTTTTTCTTCCTTTTTTTCTGTATGTTTAGAATGTGCAATTATATTTTCATATCAAGACTTGATCAGTATGTGGTTGATGTCAAGGTCAACAATGCAACGTGCAAAACAGTTCGCTCTGCTTTTTACATTCAATTTGATGTCTCATGTTGCTTTCTTTTTGAAAGATGCCTACAGCAAGGTCTTTCGCTCCTATTAAAAATAAGCTTTTACTTCTCTCTTATAGTTCTTCTCTGAGCAGGTGTAATAGGACTGCCCAGCGGTGAAAAGCCCTGCTATATCAAAAAGCTTAGCGATGTTGTGTTGCTACCTCTTTGGGTGACTATGGAAACGCAACAGCTTTACCTCTTTTTCATTGCTTATCAAATAAATTTAAAATACTGCAGAATTTTGTTTTGGCTTAGGTACCAGATTTTGGTTAAAACAAAAAAAAAAAATAAATAAATAAACAGTACGGTATGTTTTTTGATATGCACATTTCTTCCAGATGACCTTGCCAATTCATCTTGATCCTGTTGTTCTAACCTAAAAAAAAACAAATTTGCATTAAAATTTCAATTAGATATTTGCTTTTCAGAAATAAAGAAATAGTAAGCTATGATTACCAAATTAAGAGCAGCATAAAGTATTAGTGGTGAACATAGGTGGGCACGGTACTTTGCAAAAGTACCGCGGTACCGGTACTCGGTACTTTGCTAAAATTAGTACCGCAGTACCGGTACTTTCAAATTAAAAGTACCGCGGTACTTTTGCGGTACTTTTTTTTTAATTAAAAGAAAAAAATTGGACTGAGTGACCTCGTTTACGGGGTTCTAAATCATCACTTTTAACAATTTGATTCGTTTCCGCGACTAGTGTAAACTCCGTAGACCTACAGTTCGTTTTGGAGAACGTTTGCAGTCGAATAGTTAGCAGTTGCAGAATTAGCATTACTACTATAGTGAGTACAAAGTACTAACTAGTGATGGAGTTGAATTAATAAAGTTTTTAACTAATACGGACTACGGTCACCGGGCTACGTGTTGTGCTATAGACAGTGCTAAAAATTGTAGGGGGGCGGGGGGGACGCGTCCCCCCATGGAGATTGAGCGTCCCCCCATCGAGATTTGAGTGCTGGTTTATGGGAGGAAAAGTTACTAATTTTGGCCGGAAAAACCGCTTAAATTTTCGATTTCCGCCAGAAAAAGCGTTCAAATTTTGGCGAAGACCTTTTTTTTTTTATTTGGAGATCACCTAATTTTCACTTCAAAATCACCTCAATCCAATTCAGGAACAATGAAAATTTGGATCAAGTTCGTTTACGGAACAACCTTCCAAAAAATCCTGGCTACAAGCCTATTCTTCACTAAGGGCAGTCAACGCTGAAAAAGCGTCCCCTCATGCAAAATTTTAATATTTAAGTACTGGCTATAGAGTATGTGGTCACCAGTAATAACCAAACAGCAGTCATCTCTAAAGCATCATGTGCGTAAGTTGGCACTGTAGGATAGTTTAACGATACATGAGCTCCCAATTATTGCACAACTGATATTCACACAAAACTTAAAAACTGGGGGATAAATTGCACTTTTAACAAAGTATGTTGTTTTGATTATTTTGTTTTTAGTTGATTCGTTGCTGCAGTTACTTTTTGCATTTCTTATTTAAAGTTAGATGGGAGCTTACCAGCTACCATACAGCAAGCCTACCAGTTAGATGAGAGCTTACCAGTTGCCAGCCTATAAACGAACGACGCATGTTAATGGTGATTTTTAAAACAGCCTTTTGTTTCCCCGTAATGAGAACATTTTCAAAATTACAGCATTTTCTGTTGCTGTTGTAAAGCATATTTATTCTCTTGTCACAGAACAGCGTTAGACGCTAATTAATTATTGGACAATCCGAACACTTTCATTGTGATAATCAGAGGTGGAGTCGAGGACACATACACAAGACTCGAGGCCAAGACCAAGGACACAAAAAAAATCTGAGGCCAAGGTCAAGGACTAAGGACACAAATGCAAGTGTTTTCCTAAGAAAAAAGGTCTTAAAAAATTTTTTTCCGTCAATATCCAAAAAAACGGTCTAGAAAAACATTTTTCAGCCGATCTACTAAATTTAAACGGTTCAAAAAATAGTGTTGTTCTCAAGCCGAGGACAGGGCAATGTTCAAGGACCTGAGGCTTCGTGGCCAAGACCAAGGACTTGAAAATGTGTCATCGAGGACGTTCTTGAGGCCAAGAACTCCACCTCTGGTGATAATTACCTGTGCTAGGAGAATTTGCATCTGGTAAAGAGTTCTAGTTTTCCAATGTCCCGTGATTTTCGATTTCTTGCCACTGAATTTGTTGCTCGTTCGAAGCCACTAGCAAAGATAATCATCCTAAAGCGCCCTATCCAAGGACACAACAATGTGACCAGAGTGGGGCTGAACCCAGATTATGCAATTAGGGTTGTCGCGAAAAAAAAGCTTTGGCACTTTCGGCCACGCTTTTGGGGGACTCTCAAAAAGATTCTTTGTCTCTTCTGATTATAAAAAAATTAGCTTTTTAGCCAAAGCCGTAAAAATATTTATTTTTTGTGAGGTTCAATTTGGGGGGTTCTAAAAGAAGTGTAGTTTCTTAAAAAGTGATTTCTTGGGGTGTAATTTGCGGGGTTTTTGGGGAGGTGGCACCCAACAATTTCAAGAGACAATACCGTGTTTTAACTCGCCAATTTTGCACAAAAATTAGATTGCGTTGTTTTGCCCTTTAAAACTTATTACAGTAAAAGAGCGTACAACGTTCAAAAAGAAAAAAAAAACTCATCGCAGCCAAAGTGGGGTTGGTGCAGATAAAAGGATTTTTTGAGATAATTTTTCTGCATGATTATTACCGGGTGAAATACTTTTGGCCGTATTATACACCGTTTGAGAATGAGAGCATCTTCTTCGCCAAACGTTCCATGCATATTTAAAGCCAAAAGTTAATATAAATGCTTTCCAATACACAAATGCTTTGCGAGTCGCTGGCTGCGATTATCCTAAATTTACTTCATAAAATATTGTGTTCATAGTACAAAATAGTCTGTAGTGCTTTTACCGTAATTAATTGCGATTTCGATACTAAATTTATTTCATATTAGTTTGAAACGCAAAAGTATTAATTTTCTTGTTGATGCTGGTACTGGTCTACTGCAGATACGGCAGTCATAAGCTAATAACTGTGAAGCCAATCAAGCAGGACGTTAACGCTTTATAAAATGTATGATAAATTAACCTCATTTAACAGTACCTTAATTGTATTCTGCTTGTATAATGCCGTTAGTACACTTTTTTTTTATAAGAATCAGTAAATTTTGAGTTGAGGCTGGCTGTTCTTAATTTTTTGCCAATGTTGAGCCTCAGTTGCTCTTAATTGGTTCTTAAATTTTGAGATCATTGATGTCAATTATGGCGACCATGTTTGTTTATTCGTAATGATCTGTCTACTTGTAAACGCCCTTTTAGCTGCATTAATTGCAGCATCGTAAAATTGTGGAAAGCGAAAAAGCGAGCACTAATTTTCGTTTGAACAAGAGCCAAAAAGTTTTTTTGTTACCTGCGCAGTGCGCAATAGCATTCTATAGTCTCAAAATTGTTGCAGTTTTGCTCGTAAATACCAGAAAACCACTCAAGCTTTATTGTTTTGAGTCAGTAGCCAACAGAATTTAGTTTCTATTTTGATTTAAAAGTTATTCTTTTTCGGTTGTTAATATTGTTTTTTGTTGCTGAGACCGGTGTTGTTCCTAATTTGTTTTTAAATTTTGAGCAACAATGAGCCTCGTGTTTTTACCAATTTTTTCTTGTATAAAAAAGTGTAATCAATTTTGTCATTGCTAATATTCTGACATAGCGAAAACAAAAGCTAAAAATTTGCAACTCTAGAATAGCTAAGACAATGAATTCACAATAATGGCATTTTTGGACAATATATTTTGGAAATGGAGGGTGCTTGTTACAGAAGCCCTCCGTAACACTGGTGACTGTAGGTGCTCCAGCAAAACTCTGCAGCCTTCACCGTGAGCCTTCACCGTGTCCGTCTGGGCAAACCACGACTGAAATTCTCCAACTTAAACTGTATTGTTCAGACAAAACAATAATATGGAACAGTAGGCTATGGCATGGCAAAAAATACCTGAAAAATAACCTGAAAATAATGAACTAAAAGAGTGCCGTTCGAGCGGTCATCAAAATAAAATATGTCCGTTTGCCAAATGCCAATTGCTCGAATGAAAAGGAATGCCAGAACAGAGGTTACGCGGCCAAACACAAAGGCGAGCGCAAATTAACAAAAAACGCGTATTTTTAAAACGTTTGCAGCCAATGGCTGCAGGAAATAAAGTGACGTGCTCAAACTGAGCAAACCAAAAGCAAGAAACGACCGAATTCCGAAACTAGAGCGGGGCAACACAAAAAGGTCAATCGGTGCTGTGACAGTGCTAGCAGTGTAGGCTCACACCCTATGCTCACTCGTTGGTACCAGCACCTTGTAGACAAGTACCATTCACTGGTTTTTTTGTCGGCTAAAAAACGTGTTAGCATAGCGTTTGCTTTCTTTTCTGACCCGAGATTGCCTGTAGCCTACCGGCATCTCTTGCGGTTAAAATAACCACAGTTAAGTGGAGAAACATAACACTTACTGCACCGCATATTGTAATTAAACATTAATTTCATGTAAATGCTATTTCTAAGCAAATCATGTTCTCAATTTCGAGTGGTTTTATGGCGCTTTTTTATTTGAATTACGCCAGGAGTGAGATTGAACTGAAGTACTGACGTATTTTGCACTGTTCATAATAAATCATCCTCCGCACTATACTTACTGTAGTTGCCTAGCGTTTAGCAAATGCATGTCCTGCTTATTTTAATATTGTGGATATTGGTGGTTTGTAACAGCTGTTGGTTTAGTAGCTCCACTACAAAATTACATGAAAACACATATTATACAGGGTGTCCCCAAAAAAATAACACCATTTTGGAGATATTTGCATCTCAAATGATGTCATTTTTTTTGGTACACCCTGTATAAATGCTATCTGGATTTTTTGAATGGTGGTTTAATTAAAATAGAGCCAGTACTTCTGTAGCGACGGAAGGCGCCTGGTATCACCGCAGAAGAACTCAAAAAGTAAACTTAAAAATAAAATTTAACAATTAGCATTTGGTATAATACGACAGCACAGATCTACTATAAAATACAAAATACTAGTGCACTACTAAGGAAATAAACAATATGAATTTGTCAGTCACACATGCTTGGAGAAAAGGTCATTTCAAAAGTGTTTTTGGAATTAACTGCACTAAAATATTGGTAAACTTTATTATTTTACCAAATATTACGCATAACCAAACAAGAAACGCAGTCAGAGATGGGTTGCAGTGAAGAAAAACCAAGACCAAAAGGGTAAATGACTGAATTTTATAATAAATTACGAGCATTAATGCCCGCTTCACTTTACTCCATCCAAGCTAACTCAGAATGATACAGAGTAAATTAAAGCTTTTTTGAGAAATTTCAAGCGTTTACTGCTTCATTTTCACCTTGTATTTTCATTGCAAGTTTTAACGAAATTAGCTGCTTAATTGTACTCCCTATATTTCGTTTTACGCTGGCATTGGCTTCATACAATTTCTTTTCAAAATTCCGAAGCGTGATTGTTTCAAATGCAAAAGCTGATAAGCTGCGCATTTGAAGTGCTTTTGCAGCAGCTGGCTTTTGCAAATTCAAAACCAGCAAGCAGCGCTATGAAAGTATCTCACACCGTGTAAGTGAACTAGTGCGATAGCGACTCTTCCACCGACTTGATTTGGCGAGAATCATTGGCACGCAGTCTCAACGTGTAAGGGTCTTCTGCGAGTTGCAATCGTATGCGAGCTTCGCGTTAAAATCTCTCTCGTGTGAGTGACTGCTGCGATTTGATTTTTTTGGGGGCGTGTCTGGCGATATCGCGCAGGCAAAAACTTACGTGAATCTCGCGCCGTGTAAGTGACCTACGCGATTTGAGAAAGAAAAAAGGCAAAATGTCGATTCTCGCAGCTAAAAGTTGCCCGTGTGAAATGCGGCTTACCGTACAATAGCGTTTATGGCATATATGGTGAGTGATTTTTGACTCACTCTGTAGAATTTAGCAATAGAAACGTTCAGTTACCATTGGACGCATTTTTGGCAAAATTTATTTGTCCAATTGCTTCTTTCATGAGTTACTTTTAATAGAGTATGCGGTATGCGGTGAAGAGCAGAAACTAAATAACGAACGTGAACAGGCGCGTAGCGAGAAATCCGCAATGGGGAGCTGTTTTGGGGGTCTGGGGGCGAAGCTCCCAGCCGCTGGGAATTTAGGGGCAAAGCCCCCAGCCGCCGGAGGCACGGAGGTTATGGGACGGAGCCTCCAGCGCTCGAAAATTTTGCATTTTTTGGCAAAAATAACTTCATTTTAGGGCTATTTTGATTAAAAAATAATGCTATTAAAACGTGACTTAGAAATTGGCAGTGCACACATGACTAAACTGGTGGCATGAATAGGCTCTTTGGGAGGTGGCTAATGGTAAAATGTTAGTTCTCTTGTTTGGATGCTGGTAAATTATAAAATCGAATAGTTCGATAGAACTCACACGGAGTAATCTATTTCGAATACAGTTTATAGAGAAAAATAATTCCGGGAAGGGGGCTAATGAAAAGAGGCTAGAGAGAAATGATTGGTAATTAACTAATACTGAAAAGCCCCCCCCCCACTATTCCTTAGTTTATAGTATATTTGTTGATGACATCTATGCTTAGCATTATTACACTTGCAATCAAATTTAATTGCTTATTTCTTACCATTTTTCAAAGTTTTCATTTATTTCTTAGCTTTGCTTTTGACAAATTAGCCCCCCCCCCCTGAATATATGTTTCAAAAGATGTTTCAAATCACTGTTTAGTACACTCCAGTGCATAAAATAGTCTCAAAAGTGCTAAAAACGTAGTGTTTTTCCCATTTTGCATTTTGGTCGACATGCCAATGGGGAAGGCTATAGCCCCCCCCCCCCCCCCCCCGCCCTCCTGGCTATGCTACTGAACGTGGAAACTAAAACTGTCTTGAACATTGAACTGCTTTTCGCCAGACTCCCAGACTGGATCTGATACGTACGCGCTCACGTTAAAAAAAGGCATTGATGCAGTTGCTGTGACGGTCTGACGGGTAAAGTTAGAATGAATATTATCAACCATTTTAGTCACATCACGTGACCAATCCAATTTTGATAAAAACACCTTTTTTCGTCTAAATTGGGGTTGAGGGAATCAAATGGAGTGTATTTAATCCCCTCAACTCTATTTCATCGCCCCAAACCCAAAATAAATGAAAAACTGGGGGATTTGCCAAAATTGGCTTGGTCACGTGATGTGACTGGAAAGGTTGATAATATTCATTCTAACCTTACCCTGGTCTGACCTGTGACGCAAGAGTTGCCTGCCGAAAAAGAAGCAAAAGACATATAACTTAACTAAATTGAACAATTGCTGGTGGAAAAGTCAACCATTCTGATGAATTTGTTGTTCAAATTTAAAATTATAGTACTTTCTACTTTTCTGAATCAAAATACTACTTAAGTGGCGTTACTTCAGTCTAAAAGTAATCAAGTAAAAGTAAAAGTAGCCACAAAAAAAACTACTCAAAAAGTAATCGTTACTGAAAAAAACTACTTGAGTAATCTACTCAAGTAAAAGTATTTCGTTACTTTACACCACTGTATTTGCAGCATAGGCTAGTCTGAAATTGAATTTTAAAATAAAACTGCTGAATGAAGCCTTCCAGCCACAGGAAGTTACCGTATCTAAGGTAGTATTATCGACAGGATAAGACACTAAACTTTTAAGGGGAAATAGGCTTTTTGTTTCCAACCGTTCTAAGAATATGCTTAACTTTTTATTACGATAATTCTTTCTAGTTGTGGCTTTACAGCAAAAAGTGTTGGTTATTGTCGCATTTACACAAATAAACTCTTTCCTAGTCTAAAACTGTAGATTCTTACTTCAACAATTCAATAAGCTTAAAGGCGGTGAATCATCCAGCCAATTCCAGTGGTTTACAATAGCTAAAATTGAACTACAGTTTTTGATATTTTTGTTTTAATTTTGGGACTGCGGTTGCAAAGATATTCAACAAATACAAAAAGATGTCCCCCCGAAAAAAGTTTTTCGAAACTCTGAGTTTTGTTCTTCCCGCCAAAACCACAGTAGGCCTAATGGTTTAGAAAACTGTGGTAGGCCTAATAGTTTAGAGATAGTTTATTTCTAAATAGTTTAGGCCTAATTTGGCCCAACTATCTCTAAACTATAGGCCTAATACTTTAGAGATAGTTAGTAGTAGTTTATTTCAAAGCCAGCGAAGTTTAAAATCACAATTAAATCGCAAGCAAAGCATGTTAACGATAATATCTACTGGCAATAGGGAAGAAGCGAAGTGACCAAAGTGGTCTTCAAGTCTACTTCTACCCTCATTAATCAAGTTACGAACTTTCAAGATGGAATTTGGAAAATCTTTGCCAAACAAATATTTACAACTTTTGCTGAATCAGATTGAGGTTTCATACATATATTTACACCAGAACAAGGATGTATAACACCAGAAAAATTAGGACACCGAAAAAATGCGATTTTTATTTACAAACAAGCAAAAAAGCAAAAAAAAAAAGGTTCTATTTACATTAGAAAGTGGTGCAATTGCAAGGCACAATAACACACACAGTTTAAGTCAATTAGAATGATTCATATACATAAACATCTTGTTGGATAAAAAGCAAGTAGTTAAATATTAACACGACAAATTTTATGGTCAGACAGAACACAACTTTTATAGTCATTCCAATTCAACTGTGTTAACTTGCTAGCAATAAGTTTTTCAGTCTAGATTTAAATGCTTTTAGAGATTTAGAATTTTTAATTTCAAGGTCTAGTGAGTTCCATATTTTTGGACCTCGATATTTAATAGACCTTTGAAGTTTAAAAGTTTTAAAAAAAGGTACAAAAAAATTATGTAAGGCGGTAGCTCTGGTAGTTTTAACATGAATATTATTAAGCGCTGTAAAATAATTTCGAAAAGTAGATGGAAGTTGTCCCGATTTATAGTTGTAAACAAAAGCTGCAGTTTCTAGTTTAACTAAGTCTTGTAATTTAAGAATTTTAAGTTTTGCATAATATGGAGTTGCTCTATCATTCCATGTTCCATTACCTACAATTTTTACTGCTTTGTTTTGAAGAGTAACTAATTTCTTGAGGTACGTTTTATAAGTTGAGCTCCAAGTGATTATCCCGTATTGAATATGACAGTGAAATAAGGCATAGTATAAACTACATTAGGCCGATGTGTTTAAGTACACTTTAACTTTCGAAAGGATTCCTACTGCTTTAGATAGCTTGCGGGCCAAGTTGTTAATGTGAAGTTCAAAAGACAAGGAATTATCAAAGATAAGACCCAAGTATTTTGACATGCTGACAGAAGGAAGATTAGAAACAAATGGGGACGAAATCAAAGATGAGTTAGTTCTATGACATCGACTTTTTGGTTGTATTAATATCAAATTTGATTTTGACAAAATAAGAGTAAGTTTGTTAGCTATCATCCACTTATCTAGTGAAGTAATTTCAGTCGTAATTTTTTTATGAAGATCATTTATATTTTTATCTTCTATAATTAAACAGGTATCATCAGCAAACAGTCTTGGTGTGTAAGAAATACTGGTACTAATATCATTAATATAAATGTTAAAAAGAAGAGGTCCCAATGCAGATCCTTGAGGAACACCATAATTAATTTTTTTTAAATTTGACTGGTGATTTTCTAAAGATACATATTGGTATCTATTAGTCAAAAAAGAAGCAAACAAATCAAGTGTTGGTTCACGGATTCCATAATGTTCCAGTTTGGTTAACAAAGTTTTATGATTAACTGTGTCAAAAGCCTTTTTGAGATCAAGTAACAATAGAGCAGTGTAATTTTCATTGTTAATATTATCATACAATGAAGTCAAAACATCAGTTAAAGCATGAGATGATGAATGATTAGCCCTAAACCCATACTGCGTGGGCAGCAAGACCGAGTGTTTATTGAAAAAATTGATTGATCTGACATGAATAAGTTTTTCAAGAATTTTAGAAATTGGGGAAAGTATAGATATTGGTCGATAGTTACTTATATCGGATTTATCACCAGATTTATATATGGGTACTATCTTGGCAATTTTTAACGAAGTAGGAAAAATTTTTAGAAGGAAAGTGTAATTGGATAATTGAGCAAGTGGTGCTGCAATAACTTTGGCAGCCACCTTAAGAAAATAAGCAGAAATATTATCCTTGCGATTTGATTTGATATTCTTTAGACCTGATATGAGATTAAAAACTTCAAACGAAGTAGTTGGTGTGAGAAAGAGAGATTGGTGAAGGCGTTTTTTTAGGTACTTAGTATGTTCACTTTCACTAGAAGGCTTCAATTGATCAGCTAATGTTTTTCCAATACCACTAAAGTAATCATTAAAACTGTTAGCAATAAGTGTTGGGTTTGTAGTGAAAGTGTTATTGCGTTTTAATTTATGTGGAAGACTAATATTTGATCTGGAAGAAGAGAGCAAAGACTTAATAATACGCCAAACTTCAGATGTGTTGTTTTTGGAAGTTTCTAATTTATCCTGATAATAGAGTTTTTTGGCAGCAAATTTGACTTTAGTTAATTTGTTAGCATATTTTTTGTAAAGTTGTTTATGTTCCAAGTTACCTTTGACAAAATGAGATAAGTACATTTTTTGTTTAGTTTTTATCGACTTCAGTATGCCACGACTAATCCAAGGCTTATTTATTAATTTTTGTTGTTTGCGAGTCAGTTTTCTCATTGGCGCTTGCAGAGTTATTGCATTAGTTAATAACTGAAGGAACTGATTAAATATGTCATCAAAATTATTTCCATCAATATAGCTTATTGTCGGAAAAAAGAATTTATCTCAGTTTTTAAGTGATTGCAAAAGTCATCCGCATTAAACCTACTAAAATCACGCCGATAAATCGATTTGTGAGATTTTTTTAATGTTACGTTTGAAATTGTACAAAAAATAGGAAAATGGTCAGTTAAATCGGATTTGATTACTCCAGATGAAATGTTATGGGTATGATCATTCGTAATAATATGATCGATGATCGTCGAGGAGTTGTCAGTCACACGAGTTGGTACATTGATTAGAGGATAGTAGCCATTACTGATCAGCATGTCAAGATACTCAGATGCATGCCTATCCGGAAATCTTAAATCAGGTAGAGATTTGATATTTAAATTAAAGTCACCTACTATAAATACCTTATTACTTCTAACTTTTTCAAGATTTGTGTTTAATGCATCAATAAATACTTGTGCATCATTTTTTGGATGTCTATAAATAATACTAATGATTAAATTACTTTTGGTGGATAATCGGTACCGGCAAAGTCCAAAGCATAACAATTTTGTTAAGTCATAGAGCTTAGTCAATTTCTTGACCGAACTACCACCAAGCAAAACAGTCGTGCGAAAAAAAAAAAAAATCTGTGGCAAAAAGAAATTTGAGAGTAAAATAACCCTCCATGCAATGCTCAGGATAGCGCTATTTCGGTCAATACCAAACCTCGTCAGCTGAGCTGGCATGAATCGAAATGAGTAAAAAACAAAAATTTTTCTCACTATTTATAGAATTTCCAGTCGTCGAAAACAGGCCAAGCCAAAAAAAAAATAGAAGGCCGAAACAAAAGAGATAAAAATCGGCAAAACCAACAATAAGCTCCGAAGTCAAAATTATCGTTTCGCCAGCGATCAAAATGCAAATGAAGCGTTGAAAACGGCTACGAGATTTAATGAACCGATCAAAAAATTATGTAAATTAGCCGTTGAAATCTGCCATGAATTTTAACTAAAAACATTATTTTGGAAGCAAAATAGTGCTTAAAAAATGAAAAACTTAGCAAGGTACCAAGGCCAAACAAAAATTAACCGCCAATAGCTGAAAGGAGAATAGCAGGGAATCAGGCCAACAGGCGATTCTCAACAACCAACTCCAAACATCAAACCAATTAGTGGATAGGTCTAAAAATTCATCAAGAAAAGATGGGATCAGCCACAAAATAGGGGATCACAAACATCAATTCCGTCGAAAAGACCTGGGTGGCAGTAATCTGCTCAGTCGCATTACTGCTAACCTTTACGCATTACAAACATCAATTCCGTCGAAAAGACCTGGGTGGCAGTAATCTGCTCAGTCGCATTACTGCTAACCTTTACGCATTACAAAATTTCTTTTTGCCACAGATTTTTTATTTTTCGCACGACTGTTTTGCTTGGTGGTAGTTCGGTCAAGAAATTGACTAAGCTCTATGACTTAACAAAATTGTTATGCTTTGGATCCTCGGTTAGCAGTAATGCGACTGAGCAGATTACTGCCACCCAGGTCTTTTCGACGGAATTGATGTTTGTGATCCCCTATTTTGTGGCTGATCCCATCTTTTCTTGATGAATTTTTAGACCTATCCACTAATTGGTTTGATGTTTGGAGTTGGTTGTTGAGAATCGCCTGTTGGCCTGATTCCCTGCTATTCTCCTTTCAGCTATTGGCTGTTAATTTTTGTTTGGTCTTGGTACCTTGCTAAGTTTTTCATTTTTTAAGCACTATTTTGCTTCCAAAATAATGTTTTTAGTTAAAATTCATGGCAGATTTCAACGGCTAATTTACATAATTTTTTGATCGGTTCATTAAATCTCGTAGCCGTTTTCAACGCTTCATTTGCATTTTGATCGCTGGCGAAACGATAATTTTGACTTCGGAGCTTATTGTTGGTTTTGCCGATTTTTATCTCTTTTGTTTCGGCCTTCTATTTTTTTTTTGGCTTGGCCTGTTTTCGACGACTGGAAATTCTATAAATAGTGAGAAAAATTTTTGTTTTTTACTCATTTCGATTCATGCCAGCTCAGCTGACGAGGTTTGGTATTGACCGAAATAGCGCTATCCTGAGCATTGCATGGAGGGTTATTTTACTCTCAAATTTCTTTTTGCCACAGATTTTTTTTTTTTTTTTCGCACGACTGTTTTGCTTGGTGGTAGTTCGGTCAAGAAATTGACTAAGCTCTATGACTTAACAAAATTGTTATGCTTTGGACTTTGCCGGTACCGATTATCCACCAAAAGTTTTTCCTAGCCTATGCGAATCTTGTAATTATGATGGCTTAGTAGTGATCCTCGGTTAGCAGTAATGCGACTGAGCAGATTACTGCCACCCAGGTCTTTTCGACGGAATTGATGTTTGTGATCCCCTATTTTGTGGCTGATCCCATCTTTTCTTGATGAATTTTTAGACCTATCCACTAATTGATTAAATTACTATTATTTAATTTTATCCAAATATTTTCACATTCATTCACAGTCAATTGTAAATTATTAAGTACAGAAAATTGCAGTGCATTACCAATATACATGGCAACTCCGCCAGCAGCAGTGGGTGAATCAATATGAACAAAAGTATAACCAGAAATATCGATATTTAACAAAGGTTGAGTTTTTAATCTAGTCTCAGTCACACAAATAATATCAGGTGAGCAAGGTTGATTGCAAAGAAATTCATAAAAAGCATCAAAGTTTTTTTGTAGTGAGCGGACATTAAAGTGAATAATAGATAAAGAGTCTTTTAATTTAGAATTACTACTAAACACATCGAAATTATTGTGGTGTGCACATTTTTCTGAGTTGCTAGTTAGTAGATCAAAAGCACTGTTAACTAAATCAATATTGCTAGATAAATTATGGTTTAAACATTCATTGTCTCCAACTAGAGGGAATGTTATTATATGAGACTAAACAATGTAACCATAATGCAAAACAGATGATATTTACTTGATCTTGGAAATGTCATCGATATTTTTAATCAGTAAGGAATCTGAGTCCGAAGATTTCCTTACATACACGTTTCCATTTACAGTCCAGTAAAATTTAAAGTTAGTAGCTATAGCCTTTTGTTTAGCATGCCAGAAGAGCTTTTTTCGACTTTGGGTTAAATTTTCGTTCATATAAATGTTCTCAGCCCCTTGAAGCGAAAATTCCTGTAAGTTTGCAGTGCGTGCCAACTTACGATTTCCGTAGAGCTGATTTCTGACGTCACGACTCAAAAAACGAACTATGATTGGAGGTGACGCCGCGGGTTCTGAGTTCTTAGGTTTGAGACGGGTCTGAAGTCTATGAGAAGTAGATATTTGGTCTGATGATAAGGATACATTAAGCATCTTTGCAACCTTAATTACAATTTCATTGGTGTTTTCAGCCTCTTTTAATGGCACACCTACTATCTCCAGATTTTGACGACGCCCGTATTGCTCTAGGGCATCAACTTTCTCTTTTTCTTTTTCATTGTTACTTTTTAAGGTTGTTGACTGAGCTTTTAGTTCCTCAATTACGCTTTCTTGTTTTTGATTTGTAACAATTAACGTATCACATTTCTCCTTTAGAGACTCATACTGAGAGTTAATCAAATCTTGACTCTTTTTTACCTCTTCTAATTCCATCTTAAGCGCTAATATTTCACTGTCATATTGTGCTTGCCATTCTTCTACAGCTTTATTAAACAGATCCTTGATATTTTCGCTTGGATTACAGCCGGTGTTAGTAGGTTCATGATTGTTTACGCTAGATTCTCCGTTAAAACTTCTGTTTCTCACTCTATCTTCTTTCAGTTGTTTTGCACGCTTCGTCATTTCAAAGTTTTTCCGCAACTCGTGCTATTACGTAACAATATTTAAGCTAACCTTATTCAAATAAATAATGTCCTTTTGCGAGTGCGACAAAAACTTATTCAAATAGAATGTTTATTCAAATAGAATAGTTAGGCCTAATAGTTTAATAAGTTTACAATAGGCCTAACAGCAGAGGTGGAGTCGAGGACACAAGGCTCGAGGCCAAGGCCAAGGACACAAAAAAAAATCCGAGACCAAGGCCAAGTACAGCCTTTCCGAGGACAGACACTCTCGAGGCCAAGGACAGAAATGCTCGAGGCCAAGGCCAAGGACCCAAGCGCAAGTGCTCTCCAAAAAAAAAAAAAGGTCTTCACAAAAAATTTTACGCGATCTCCACAAAATAAAATAAAAAAATTTTCACAAAAATTGTTCTGGCGATCTGCACAAAAAACGTTTTCCAAAAAATTTTTCTAGCGCTTCACAAAATTATACCAATTTAAAAACTAGTGCTGTCCTCGAGCCGAGGACAGGCCAATTTTCGAGGACTTGAGGCCTCGAGGCCAAGGCCAAGGACTTGACCTTCGAGGCCATGGCCAAGGACTTCAAAATGTGTCCTCGAGGACTCCACCTCTGCCTAACAGTTTAGAGAACTGTGATTTTGGCGGGAAGAACAAAACTCAGAGTTTCCAAAAACTTTTTTCGGGGGGACATCTTTTTGTATTTGTTGAATATCTTTGCAAACGCAGCCCCAAAATTAAAACAAAAAATATCAAAAATTATAGTTCAATTTTAGCTATTGTAAACCACCGAAAGTGGCTGGATGATTCACCGCCTTTAATTCTGGTCTGCATAAAATATATTAGATTGCCAGTTGTCATTACTTTATTTTAACTAAAATTACCCACAGATATAATTATATCAAAAGGCTGTAATTAAATGTTATTTACAAAGTAAGCTACCTTTGTTTGGTATAGTCGGCTACTTATGCTACTAATTTCTCTAACTACTATACATCTTCGCAACTTAAATTTTTGTTTGACAGACCACTAATAGGTCTAACAAAAGCAAACTCAACTTTAAATCTGTCGAAATCGTTTAGCCAAGTTTATTTTAGTCTTTTAGTGAACTTGACCTTGCTTAGTCCCATTTGATTGCATTGTATTCGCGGTATTTTTTTCCAAAATATCCCGCCCACCGCTAGGGAGCCAGATGAACACGCAAAATTGCATAAGCAAAAATGCAAATTCGCGCAGAGCATGATATCTTGTTATTGTAGAATCCATGGTCAGAGGTGTCGTTAAGAATGGTGGTATCCGGGGCGGGATTTCGTGGTGGCACCCTTTGTCGGCCAAAAAATAGGTGAAGACCAAAAAAAAAAAGGTTTTCGCTGCAAAACGAGTTAGTTTTCAGTCCGAAAGTATGTGATGATCAAAAAAAAGGTCTTTGCCTACCAATCAGTGGGTTTTCGGTCTCAAAAGAAAAAAACAAAACAAATGATGTCATCCCAAAATGGTGACACCCGGGGCGGGCCGCCCCCTTTCCTAGCAACACCACTGTATACAGTGGTGTAAAAAGTATTCGTAGATTGCAAGCAAGTAAAAGTTTCGTCACTGACAAAAAAAAACTACTTGAAGTAAAGCTCCGTTCGGTTGTTTTATTTGCAACTCACAAAAATATCTCAGGTTAGATTTACATTTAGGTGGAGCGGTTCGCGACATCCTTACACTACCGATTTGGTGCTAACCCGGTAATCTTGACCCTCGGGACATCCTGACGCCTAGAGCTCTAAGCTTTAGCGCTCCGCGTTTTTCTTTTTCTTCTTTACTCTTTTTTTTTTTTTCGCTATGCTTTTTTTTGCTTGAAACGATCAACAGAGGTGGAGTCGAGGACACAAGGCTCGAGGCCAAGGCCAAGGCTAAGGACACAAAAAAATCCGAGGCCAAGACCAAGGACAGCCTTTCCGAGGACAGACACTCTCGAGGCCAAGGACCAAGGACACAAGCGCAAGAGCTCAAAAAGGTCTTCACAAAAATTGTTCAAGCGATCTCCACAAAAAAACGTTTTCCAAAAAATTTTTCAAGCGCTTCACAAAATTTTACCAATTCAAAAACTAGTGCTGTTCTCGAGCCGAGGACAGGCCAATTTTCGAGGACTTGAGGCTTCGAGGCCAAGGCCAAGGACTTGACCTTCGAGGCTAAGGCCAAGGACTTCAAAATGTGTCCTCGAGGCCAAGGACGTCCTTGAGGACTCCATCTCTGACGATCAACGTTCAGTTATTGGGACATAAATATAATATTTTTCGTTAATTGCAAACTTCATTGGAATCTCTATTTAACAGAAACAACTCGAAGACGAGTTGGATTTTCGAGAAATTAAAAATGATAAAATCGAAACTGCCAAAATCTTGGCGATAACTTTCAAACGATGACCGAATGCCGCGATTGAAAATAATACATTTTGCAATTATAAAACGAACACGTTGATATTTCATGAACAATAATATGAGTGGTTAATTTATAGAGAAAAATGCTCTAATTTATAGACAAAAAGCTGATAGGCGGCATCATCATCTTTACTATCATCATTATTTTAGTCAGGCGCGCAGCCAGAAATTCGCAATGGGGGCTATTTTGGGGGTGTGGGGGCAGAGCCCCCAGCCGTCGGAGGCCAATGGGGGTGTGGAGGCAAAGCCCCAAGCTGCCGGAAGCTGGGGGTGTAAAGCCCCCAGAGCTCGAAAATTTTGAATTTTTTTGCAAGAATAACTTAATTTTAGAGCTATTTTAATAAAAACTGATGTTTTTAAAACGTGGAATAGAAATTGGCAGCGCAACATGATTCAACTGTCTCAAAAGAGCAAAAAACAGTCTCAAAAGAGCTAAAAACAGTGATTCAAAGTTTTGTTGCAAATTAAAGTGCAAACTTCTCACTATTGTATTGCAATCTCCTCGTATTAAACAAGTTTCAAATATATTGTGTCTCTGGTAGTGCCGCAAATAAATTGTGTGTCTGATCTAAAAAGGAAAGAACGATTTATAAACGGAAAAGTTTTGGAACTTATCAAAATTAGAACCGTGTTAATTTTTTCGATCAGCAACTTGTTATTGTTTGAATGCTTCGAATTTGCAATTGGAGAAATTACGATGATTTGTCATGCTGATACAAAACGTGTAAAAGTGTGTTTCGTCCTTTCAAAGTCATTTAAAGTTTAAAAAATGCTATTGCAAAACCTATCAGCTTCATTAATTGAGGTTAAAACTAAGTAAACCATTCGCTGAAAAATTGATTAATTGGATGATTACAAACTATTGTATTTTTTAGCTATTTTCATTCTTGTCAGTGATTTCAACTCTAACTTCAAAAGCTGTCTATCGACAAACTATTGCCAATATAAAACTAATATTTTTTATGAAAATGCTTGTGAACTTGCGACGTGGTTATCCATGGCCTATCCAATAATACTGTAATAGGCAAAAAACAAGTCTTAATCGCTGCATTAATTGATTTTGATTTGAGGTTCTTCACTTATGAATTATATTTTTATTGTTTTCTTTGTTTTGGAGCATTTTTCTAGATCAATTACCAAACAAATTACCATTCATCAAATATCTACGTGGTTGTTTAATAGTATTGAAATATATTATTTTCAATCGCGGCTTTCGGTCATATTTAAAAGTTACCGCGAGCATTTTTGAAGATTCACTATAACTTGGCTTTCAATTTTAATGATTTTATTTTCGCGAAAATGCAACTCGCCTTTGAGTTGTCTCTGCAAAAAAGAGATTCCTATGAAGTTTGCAATTAACAAAAAATACAAGATGGTAGTTTGCCAGCAAACCCAGTGAACGACCGACGCGTAGCTAAAGCTGTGACGCTCAAAAGCACTTTTTGTCTACCATAAAATCAGCAATTATTCAAAAATATCTGATTATGGAACCTTCAAAAAAGTAGAGTCAAAATATTCGTCAGTTAAATATCTCCTGATATCATAAAACACTGGCACCCTAGCTTGGGTCGTTCAAAAATTGATTTTGGGGTGTCCATTTGGGGGGTCCCAAACTATGTCAAAATATTTTTCTGTTAAATATCTGCTGATGTCGTAAAACATTGGCACTCTATTGTTCAAAAAACTGATTTTTGGGGGGTCCATTTGGGGGGGTTCCGGGAGGGTGGCACCCCCAAACTATGTCGAAATATTTGTTTGCTAAATATCTGCCGATATCAAAACAGACTGGCACCCTGAGTTGAGCCATTCAAAAAATTGATTTTTGGGGGTCCATTTGGGGGAGTCCCCGGGGGGTGGCACCCCCAAACTATGTCAAAATACTGGTCTGTTAATTATCTACTGACGGAAACGCGGCGTAAACAAGTAGAACCCTCGTGTTATTGTAGGTCGTGATTCATATGATTTTCAACTTTGCCTGATACAGGTGAATTAGTCATCGATGTGGAAATTTTTTAACTTTGGGGTCCACGATATTTTCTTAGAACTATGTGATTTTCTCAGTCAAAATCCTTTTTCTCATATTTTGTATTTTTACCAAATCTTGGGGACAAACAAGTTAGTTGAGATTTAGTGCGTTTAAGGAAGGACAAAAGATTTTCAGTAATTGCTCTACCTTGCTTTTGTTCTACTTTGATCTGCTCTACCATGCTCTGCTCTGCCCTGCATTGCTCAGCATTGTTTTGCATGACCTGGTAGCTTGCTTTGTGTGTGTTTGGGACTTGTGGGTTCGACCTTCGGGTTTATAGGAGTGTAGTTTTACGTATGTTTTCTGTTCGTGCGCTTTATGTTTTTGCTGTTCGGAGCTGTTGTGCGTTCCATTGGCAATATGACACGTGATTTCCCCTTTAACTGGATCGTGTTTGCGTCTGTGAGCTACAACCTACGCGCGAACCCTTCTTCCATTGTCTTAAAGATTCAAACTCGCAACTTCTCGTTAGCCGCCACAGGTATAATCACTGAAACGCACGCCCCCTTTCACCGTCAAGGTCGCAACTCGCTGCCTTGTTCTTTAATCTCGACATCTACTAATATCAAAAAAAAGTAGCACTCTAGCTTGAACCGTTCAAAAAATTGATTTTTGGGGCCCCATTTTGAGGAGGTTCCCGGTGGAGTTGCCCCAAAAAATTTCGGGAGAAATAATTGCGTTTGCAGCTCAACAACTTTACAAAAAAATAGATTTGGATGTCTTGTGGTTTAGGAAAAGAAGAGCCTACAAAGATTAAGAAGAAAAAAAGGAAAAAAAAGAAAAAAAGAAAGGAAAAAAAAAGAAAAAAATGAACCTCATCGTGGCCAAGCGTGGGTTAGTTGGGATGAAAGGGTATCTTAAACATACAACCATATGATATATTTTTTGCTGTACTTAAGCCGTTTTTGACTGAGACCGCTTTTTACGCCAAACTTGCGGGGCGGTTTTCGGGTGCTAAAACCAAAGTCACGAAACCTATTGCCTCGAAATTTGGTACAAACATATAACTCATTAATCTCAAACTGCTGTCATAATTTCATAGCGCGAAAAAAAAAAAGAAAAAAGGAAAAAAGAAAAAGCGAAGCGCGAAAGTTTAGAGCTTTTCGCGTCAGGATGCCCTGCGGGTCAGGATGTACCAGGCGTCAGGATGTCCCAAGCGTCAGAATTCTCAGGTTGAGTTGTCTCGCGTCAGGTCGGTCGCGTCAGAATGTCCTGCTTTGTAGCTGGAGACGATGCAAAAGACCGTGCGGTCATCTCAGGCAATCGCCACAACGATATCGCATTAAATCACTCTACAGCCCAATATATACAATATCATGAAACTGCATCTATTAAATTCAAAAAAAAAACGAAGCAAATAATCACCCCTACACGATAATAAAGCAATAAATAACAAACTCAAAAGAAAAACAAAAGTTAGAGAAAGAGGGAAAGAAGATAATAAACATGATGTTATTGCAAAGCAGTGTTTCGCCATTAAACATTCAGTCCCTGATCTTTGCTAAGATCAAACCAAACATTTAACAGCGAAATTTTTTGCAATTATTTGCAACTTGGTCGGAGCTTTACCCCACCCCAGAACATTCAAATTTAGATTTAGCTAATTATATTTTTGAAGTAACCTATTTTTGTAATTGGTTTAGAAGCCATCTGGTGAAAATGATTTCACATCACTTGGAATCTCACGCCGTACCCTTGGTTCAATAAACAGGGTTTCCACGCATTTGTCAACAAAAACTTCCCTACGTTTTCTATACCTAAATTTGCTCATAACAAACTAGCCTAAGCTATAGTCACTTGAAATCCACAAAATTGCAGTTATTTTAACACAATCCAAAAACTAACTCAACAGAACTCAATTATTACATGGATGAAAACGAATAAATAGTCTATAGTAATGGACATTTCTTAATTGCTAAAGTAGAAATCTTACCTTATGTCTCTCAAAAGAGCGATACGCTAGCTAATTCTCTACTCTCCTCATAGCTTGCCTTACATCGCTACGTCTCCAGTAGACTAAGGCTCAAAACTAGTGACAAAATTCAGACTAAAGCAAAACTAAGCTAACAATCTTTAGAAATGAAGCGCTATCAATACCCTTTGCTCTCCTCGTAGCTCGCCTTAAATAGCTACGTTCCCAACAATGCCGAGACGGCTCAAAACTAAAACCAGTGACTTGCAGTAGAATGCACAGCAGGCCTGTTCATATTTAAACTTTTTTTGATTTTGATATGGCTTCGCTGCGGTTTTGAAGCAGATTTTAATACTGATCCCAAAACTAAAAAAAAAATTTGTTGGTTTAAATGCTTTTAATGTTACACGATCGTTTACGACTACACTTTTGAAAAAAAGAGTTTTTTAACACTACAGGAAGCTGCTTTTAAAATATACCTAAAGCAGTATATAATTCAACTAAACGTCCCTCTGCATTTCACATCTTAAAAAAAAAACTAAGCGAATTAGACTTCTGGTTCAGTAGTTATGACCTTCTGATTCAGTAGTTAAGACCAGAGGTATCCAGATCCTTCAATGTAACTAATGGAGTAAGACAAGGTAGTGTCCTAAGTCCTTTACTATTATCTGTATATATTGATCAACTGTCATACAGTCTTAACGAAATTGCAACTGGTTGTTGTGTGGGAGATGATTGCCTTAATCATTTAATTTATGCAGATGATATCTGTTGCTTTAGCCCTAGTATTGAAGGTCTGCAAGAAGTTATTGATATCTGTAGTGATTACGCCCATACTCATGAAATCTCATTTAATGTTAAGAAGACTGTTGGTGTTGTATCTCCTTCTAAAGAAATTAAAGTGTATTCGACCCCTTCTATTGTTCTTTCGGGCACTAAAATTAAATTTCCTGATAAAGTGAGATATTTGGGAATTCTCATAAACCAATACTTGCTGGATGATGACGACATAAAACGCCAAGTGAGAAAGCTATATTCTGCAGCAAATAAATTGCGATCGAGATTTATAAAATGTTCAAGTACCATATAAAATACGTTATTTCGTTCTTACTGTACTCCCCTATATGGTTGTCGGTTATGGCACAATTACACTCAATATACTTTTAGTCGCATACGTGTTGGCTACAACGATGCTTACAGAATTTTGCACAGCATACCCTGTTTTATGAGTGCCGATGAAGGTCTCGTAGCTGCAGAGATCCCAACATTTCAAGCCCTAATTCGCAGAAATGTTTATGGATTTGTGCAAAGATGCTTGAAGTCTCCTAATAATTGGATAAAGTTGCTTATGGATTCGAACAGTTTCAGTTTGTCCAAGTATTACGAGTACTACAATCGTGCTTTTCTGGTGTAATCTGTAAATAAGTGTTGCGTAAATCTGTAAATTTAGTTTAGCCCCCTTTAGCGTTGATAAGTGCTTCCACTTGTCTTGGCTTGCTTTTTATGAGGTTGATGCGTTCCTCCGTTGATTTTGGAAGAATGAAGCCAGACATGAGTCACACTTTCGATCAATACTTTTTTGTTAGTTATGGGCACTAAATGAATCTCTTCTTTAAAGAGATACCATAGATTTTCAATTGGATTTGTGTCTGGGGAGTTTCCTGCCTAGGAAAGCAGTTTGACTTCGTTTTTTAGCACACCACTACCTGACCTGCTTAGCAATATGGCATGGTACGCTCTCTTGTTGAAAAATCCGATCACTTTGACACTTGCAATCTTTAATTTGCAGCTATTGGTGACATAATTTTCAATATCATATAATGTTATTTCGTTTCATCATTGTAATGTTTGTGGGTATAATAGTAAAAGTATCATTATGTTCATATGTTTTTACTATTTCGTATCTTTTGCTGTTATTTTTTTCTCATTTGTCTTTTTGCTACTGCAAAGGCTATACTGCTGAAAAATGTTTTGACGCATTGTTCTGCCAAAATTACAGTGGTACGGTAAAGACTATAGTCGATCTCGTGGTGTGGCGTAATGAAGTTGATCGTGATCGCTGCATAGCAATGCTGCGGCCTCGACATCCGATGATTAATTTGAGTGAACCAAAATCCGAACCCTTTGACTTGTTTTTGGGTTAATGTTTTAATAATGTGTCAGCATTGCTCGATATGATCTGCTCGTTTGAGTGATTCACTTCAGATTTCCATAATGGACGATTTTCTACAGTAGCCTATATCGTATCTTATCTGTGGGCGCAGAAGCCCAGGTTAATTTCTTTTTACCAAAATACGACGTTATCTGAACAAAAAAGACTCAGGGCAGAGGTCTGAGATGGATCTGGTTGATTTTACCTCAATCTGGTTGATTTGACATGGAATGATTGCTTTGACTGTTGACATGGATTCGACATCCGATGATTTATTCGAGTGAACTAAAATCGGAACGCTTTGACTTGTTTTTGTATTATTGTTTTAATGATGTGTCAGCATTGCTCAATATGATCTGCCTCGTTTGAGTGGTTCACTTCAGATTTCCAAAATGGATGATTTTCGACAGTACCTACTGTATCTTATCTGTAGGCGTTGATTGCTTTGATAACTAGTTTGAGCCAGTTTATTATACACATTGCCCAATTAAGAGCAGGTAGCAGAACAATTGTGTCAGCATCATTTACAGTAGTTATGGAACACATTAACAGTATCACTCTAAAGTTTGGAAACATTTTTCTCAGGGTGACGGAAACAATCGTGCTACTTGCACTGATAGCTCAAAAGCAATATTGTAGAAAGGTAGTTCGACTAGTGCTCTTTTTCGACACTTGAAAAACAAGCACTAACTTAGCTGAAAAAGCACAAAAGAAGATCAACTTTGTTCTTCGAAGAAAGCAAAAACTAAGCAGAAATCGATTAAGTCGTTTCTGGAAGGCAAAAAGGAAAGTTTGCGAAGTATTGTGTCTTAACTTGTTGCTGTAGATGGTTTTTCTTTCCATGCTATAGGCAAGAGTAAGTTCGTGAATCTATTAGTGCCAAACTTGATGCATTTGTTGTTTGTACGTTAGTTGTTTATTGTATTATTGTATAGCAATGCAAATGGGATAATTCCGTTTTTTTTTCCGGAATCCTGGGATGAAGTAAAACATTTCCCGAATTTCTTTCAAAACCGGGAAATTGGAAACTCTAGATGCCAGTTTTAACAGTTCTTACTCAAGGACTTTGATTGATTCCCGTCCCTATCATTGTTGAAAACAATTTGGTTCTCAGTTTGGACTTTGGCCGTGGGTGTTTGAAGAAAGATACTTTCTTTCACCCTTATACTCTGAAGTAAATTCTCTTCTTTTTTGTAACTTTATAAGTCTATTTATTTTTTGCTGTGTAATTCATAGATTTATAGGGTTTTTCATTCATAAATTGTGGGATATTTATTTGCATAGGTGGGCACAAGTCCGTAAATCGTTAATAACGACGCTAACTTTTTCGTTAACTCGTTAATCCCTTAAAAAGTTTTTTCATGTTACGGACTAAATTAACGTAAGTTAAGTTCGGTTAACTTCCGTTAAGGTTTTTATCGTTAATATCTTGCACCATTCATTCATCGTACCGGTACAAACCAGTTTGCACTGGTAACACTTGTTGCGTATTACCATGAGTTTTATAAAAAAAACCTAAGAAAGTAGCTCTGTTTTGTGGCAAATAATAAGCTGCAGCCTCGTAGGTCTATAAATTATCACTGTTCACAATTTTCAGACATTTTCCGATCGCAGCTTCGTTAGTGCATTTGAACCTATTTTTATCTTGAAATTAGATTAGACTGTTAAATGTAACTTCCAAAACACAAAAGATCACCATAGCAATAAATATATCCTTACAATCAGCTTAACAGCGTCAATACGTGTTCTAGAATCAAGTGAATAAAAAGAAACGTGAATTACACGCAAAATGTTAACGAATTAACGGACTTTATTAACTTCCGTTAATTAAAGCTAAAAATAACGGATTAACGTTAACGGAGGTGTGAAGTTTGTTAACGGAGTAGTGGTTAACGAAGCTAACGTTTTGCATTAACTTGCCCACCAATGTTTATTTGGATTAATTAGTTATCGACATTTATCTTTTGATATTTGCGTAGGCTTATAACAGTTCATGTATAAGGATTAAAATATGGTAATATTATTTTGGGTCTTTTTTGATCTGGTTATCTGCTGCTAACTATTTGATTAAGTTGTTTTAATTTTTGACTTTATTTATTTATTTCCTTAACTTAAAAATTTTTTTTTTGATTTGACCTAGCTGTGCGTCTTGTATTCTTCAAGTAGAGCGCAATCTTAGATTTCAAGACTGCAAGTGCAATTTGTTAAGAAACGACTGTAAGTTACGGCAACAAGCTGTAATGGATGCTATTGCTACTAATTTGCATCTCAAAGTGTTCAGAGTTCCAACGCAATTAAAACTGCAATTAAGAACAATATCAATGTAAAGGCACAACCAATAAGGACTTGCAAAAATGCGAAAGCCGCATAAAAAAAAAACAGAACAACCTGACTCTCAAAGTTGTGCGGTGGACAGTGGTATAGTGTTAAATTCGTAAAAATTCAATTGCATAAGCTTGACTGATTCTGTATGGATCCGCGTGCTGTTTTCACGTTCAAGGCACTTTTTTTGTATCTTTTAATTTTATTTTGTGTCGTGCTAAAAATATAAACAATAAAAAAGCTCAAAACGAAAATATGTTATTACATAATACATTCCGACATCTCAGCCATAATATTCCGGGTTATGTTAAAAATGCTATTTGGAACTCATAAGCATATTTCAGGAAAAATAGTTTAAATACGTACATAAATCGATTTTTGTATATTGCTTTGTGGAAAATCAACAAAACTCTGATTGGTTAGAAAATTGCCAATAAAATGTCCTCTGTGTTGTCGACTTTCTTTCTGTTTTTACGTAGTTCTGTAGTGCGTTGTACAAAACTGGAGGTTATTCGATTAAATGAAAGTAGATGCCTGACTATCTTGGATAGGTTTAGAGCGGGTTTCTGTAACCTTTAAGTTTTCTTGAGCTGAAGAATTGGACAACGTGGTGAAAAGCTTGCTGGGATTGTTGGGGATCCAAACTTTGCGTACATTTTCTCGCCGAAGGCAGTGTAAGAAGAATATCACTACGCCCTGAAACAACAGCACCGATAACTCAGTTTCCAGTCCTATACTTGCTACGATAACAAACATTAACAGAGAGGTTGGGCCAAGTGTAAAAAGAACCTTCAAAAATAAACTTGCCCATTCTTTAAAGGGAGTTGCTATTCACTGAAAATTTTTAAATTAAAGAGACTGAAATGGAAAAGCGGAAAATTTATCCGCGCATTTTTTAATCTGTTTTTTATTTAGAATTAAGATGAGAATTTGAGTTAGGGTTTGGGATAAAGTTAGGTTTGTGGCTAATTTTTTAGAGCAAAGATTTGAGTTTAAGTTCGATTTGAGTCAGAGTTAATTAAAAAGTGGATAAAATTTCGGGAAAAAATAGTCTTTTCCTTCTTTAAAAAATATGGCATTGCTATGACGGTACGCAGTGAATCAAACTTAAAAATGGGACAACCAAACCAAAGGCAAAATGATAATAAGATATGTGTCTCAAGACAAAGTCATCCCAGAGCACTGCAGCTTTTTTTCAGTGATGCTGTGAAAGAGCGAAAAAGGTCGTCTATAGGCCTAGCTTGAACTTTTGTTGGAATCGAGAACATTCCAAAGGTATATCTTTCCAGAGCTTGAAAAACTTTAGGAGAATTAGTAAGCTCAGTTTCAATTTTAAAGTTAATTAGATCCGGCTCTTGTGGTTTTTGAACATGAGAACATTGGCAAATAGGATTTCATTAGCAATTTATATTACAGATGCAGCCGAATTAAATATGATTAAATGATGGGTGTAATTTTAATTCGAAAGTCAAAACGTTATAATATTTGTCACTAATCCCAAGCTGCTTGTTACCTCAATAACTTATTTCGATCATTCATATGCAGAGGTGGGCACAAATAACATTATATTAAAAGCGCAACGCAACAAAGCGCAACGATCTTTTCAACCAGCAAAAGCGCAGCGCAAAATGCGCAATTTAATTTTTTTGCTTTCTGAAGCGCAGCGCAACTTCCGCAATGAACTTTATGATTCAGTTGAAGCGCAACGCAATTCCGCAATTGCGGAACGGTATTTTCGTACCAAGTTAAAGCGCAACCTAACTTCCGCAATCGAAATTTCACAACACAACGCAAATACTGCGTTTTTTGCAATTTCAGACTGAAAAACAGTAAATAATTTGCTAAACAAGCCCGAAATTTATCATTATTACGATGGAAATAGAGCAAAATTAAGTTCAATGTATAGAATTGCGCTTTTAACCGAAAAAAATTTTAAAAGCGCAACGCAATTAAAGCGCAACAAATTTTAAAGGTTTTATTCCGCAACGCAACTTCCGCAATGTTTCAAACTAAAAAATTAAAGCGCAACGCAACTTACGCAATTGCGGAGGTTGCGGAAGTTGCGCTTAGCGCTTCTAATTGCGCTTTGCCCACCTCTGTTCATATGTAACAGAACTTTGCAATTAGCACCCACTAGTTTCTGTTTCGGCGAGCAACAAACTCGGGCTAGGTTAAAATAACGAATACACCACTAAAGACTGAGAATTCTTTCCAAGGACACAAAAATATATGACAAGTTCGAGTTTACATCGAGAGCCAGCAACATTTTGATCACAAACCCAATTTTTTTAACTTGATCTTGCGTCGTTGCCTTAATATGAGTTGACCAATAAAGTAAAACGGGAGTAGGCCTACGGTTATATTTTGTATAATATGCAATTAGAAAGTTTACCTGAAAAACATTAAAAATAGTGAAGAGCCACTGCATTGCAGTTTCATACTCCACATTGACGGGTATCAAAAGAAAATAACCAAATATCCAAGTTATCCCCATCATTGTGATCATAGTAGTTGCATTTATTAATCGATCTTTGAGAGAACTATCTTTGGCCGTTGATCTAACCTAAAAATATGGTAAATGTAATTATATTTTTATTTCAGAATTTGCCATGACCAGAAAATTTTGCTAAAGTCATAAATTATTTTAGGATTGATAATTACTTACCTCATGTCTTTTGAAAAATATTTTCTTTGCTACAACGCCAAACACTGTAAGGTTAATCAGCAGCGAAATTCCGACGGGAAGAAAAAATCCCCAATGCAGAGAGGGAGCTCTTAGCCAGCATGCAAATTTAGCTCGGTAATAAGATTCAAAGTCAATATCTGAAAATAATGCGGTAAAAAAGTTAATCATTTTTAAAGAATTTATGCTGAAACGTACCACAAAAAAAAAAAAAAAATTAAATCCAAGTAAAACGTCAGAGAATGAAGTTTGGTTTTAAAAACTGACTAACAACCGTGCCTTAAAATAATTTTCAGTCTGAAAAATAGTTTATAAAAAGTTCATTTATAAAATGCCAAAAACTACAAACAAGGAAATCGTCAAATTAGACCCTCACTATAACTTAAACCAAATCCAGTCTCCATCATGGGCATTGGCAAGGGGGGGGGGAGGGAGGGGCAGTGGCTCCTCTAGATTTTCACACACTCTCTCTTAAACCTCCCAAATTTCAGAAATTCTTCCATTTTTAGTAGTTAATACTGGGTCAATTTTTATTGCCCCCCTTCCCTCCTTAAAAAAATTTCTGCCGACGCCTATGGTCTCCATACCTATTCGCCAAAACCCTAAACGTTAGTTACGACAAAGTTGATGTCGTTTATATGGCAAATAGTTCAAAAGTTTTGCTTTGCGCGCCGCCAGCAAGCAACGGTAGAGGCTACAAATGCCAAAACAAAACTTAATATTTTAACGTTCTACACATTACCCACTTTTGTAGTCGTTGATATCTTGCTGTGCATCAAGGTGTAAAACTGTGATTGTAAAATTCAATAAAACCAAAACAAATGGTAGACCATATGCAAGACAATAGACAGAAAGCGGAGCTGGTTTGATACCGTGAGTCAACTAAAAGTAAAAGTTTGTTACACTAAGTTGTCAAAAAATCCGTTGAATTGAACCAAAAACTTGTTCACTCGTTGGTAATAATAGCGTTTTTTTTTCTGGTAATTAGTCAAAACTAGTAGACCTTTCAATCCTCATATCGCTCAATCAAAGAGTAGATTTTGTGCTTCGTCACAAAATATACCATTAACGCTATACTTTGCATAAGGTGCTAACTTAATATTTATAGCTAAATGCATTCAGAACCTTTCCTGAGAATTACTGTAGCAGTAGATTGAGAAGGAGAAGTGCTTTGATTTCAAGGTTTGTCAATTGGGAGTTTTGTGGTTAGAATGCAACTTAATCGGTAACTTAGATAACTTATTTGGTAATTTGTATCCACAAACAAACCTATGAGCAAACTTTGAATCGCAAAAAAGTGTTTGAAAATAACGGCATTGTTTTAAAAAAATTTGTAATGACATCATTAGTCTACGATAACTTCTCAAACAAAAAACAATTTTTCACAATTTGTAAAAATTCAACCAGCATTCCAAAATTGGTGCTCTCATTACTTTGGGTTGGAAATCAGTTGTAGATCTACTGAATTGCAGCCACCGCTCGCGTAAATTGTTGTAGAACTAGAAATAGCTTTCCTATGGAATATTGTTAATTAACTACTGTGTTACTGTAATGAATACTAGAATGCGTTACACGTTGCTACGGAGTACAAGAATTTGTGCCGTAATCTTACCGAAGTAAAAGCTCTGTACATTTGATATGCATTTACAGTCATCCAAGCAAACCAAGCAAGAGCAAAATAATGAATTAGAAATGTCATGGCGTTGCAGACTTGGTGATGCGCCACTCTACCGACGCCAACAGCAAAGAAAAAGTAAACGCCAAACAAACAAATGCAAATATTAACCAAAGTTGACGTGGTTGGTTTGGCACGAAGTTCCCTGAAAAAGTGAGTTATTACAAATTTTTTATGCCATTTTATTGCGAAGTAGTATAATGTTGTGAATAACGATCAAGGCCGCATGAAGGTGATGGCAGAAGAAACGTAGGAAGAATTGCCTCTCGGCCCCCAAAAGCCACCCCTCCATAAGTGTTTTTTAGATTACATGAATTTAAGGACGTAAATTAAGCAGAGACCCTAAAAATGTTTTCATTTGTTTTCAATATTTTGGATGAAAAATGTTGCTCTGGCATCGAAGGTAAATTATCTTTACTTTGACAGTAAAGTTATTGTCGTTGATGTGATCGTTTATAATATGATAATGAGATGAGATAAAAATGCCAGAAATGATTATTACGTAGCATTGCTATAGTTTGACTTCGTACGTAAAGAAATTTCAAGCAAAACTCTAATCTTTAATCTCTATTGTAAAAATTTAGCCGGAAAACTGGTAGATTGCGGAAAGAATTTGCCAATGTTTCATCAATTGCTGATTACTACTGCTTTTTGATGACTAAAAGATAAAAACAAAACAAACAAGCAAAAAAAAATGATACCCATGCAATTGAAATGTTTTGATGATTTTTTTTAGTACCTAGGCGTTTGTCAATCTATTTTAATAACAAAACTTTGCTTTCGGTTTGACTTTGGACTGCTATAATTAACCAACTAGGGTTTTCAAAACTCTGGAGCACTTGAACTTCTCCCATATGGTCGCTCTATGTCAGGTATCCGTTGATTAGCCAGTGCTCGGTATCGGGTTCCAAAGAAACTAGTACACTGTGCTTTGTACCTACAGTTAAGTCATATCCAAATGATGTGCCCAGTCGTTTGAGTTTTACCGCATTTACGCATTGCGGTTGTTGTTAGAATGAAAGTAAAAAACCATCTCGAGATTATTACCGAAAGTATTCTCCTTGTCGCTAACAAACATCTACACTTGCAAAACCCACCCGAATAGTTACATGCTAACAGGAAAAGCAAGCGGTGAAATTTTTACCTTTCATTACGTTCGAATGACTCATTCGAGATCAGATTGTGCTATATGAATAACTATCATTCTACCAAACAAACCAATCAATAAACAAATGAAAGAATTGAGAAATACTGACTGCAGTTGATCAGAAACTTGCATATTTTGTATAAATTTAAACTAATGATAATCCTATACTGTACTTACTTGTATTTTAGATAGATGAAGATAGTTGCTGTGAGAAACAAGAGCGATGCTGCGCATCCAATATAGCTCACTATTGAAAGAGAAACTTCAGTAGGAACAATTCTTTGGCTCTTGAAAACAATGTACACTGCTAATCAAAAAATAGTGAAATTTGTCTAAACGTGATCCCAAACACTTCCACGTCGGCAGATAATTTCCACGCGAGAAAATTGAGAATCTTGGATGGAATCGCTTGGTATTTCACCCAAGCGAAATGATGAGTGTGATGGAAGACCGTGAAGTGTGGCGGCTTAATCTTAAGCTGCTGCCCTCGCAACCCTCACGGAAAAGCGGGCAATGAAGAAAGAGGAAGGAAAATGTGGAAAATCAAATCCCACGCTGAAGTGTGAATCGAGTTGCAAAAACGTGGATTCTCAAATAAAACAAGCTGAGGCGTTAAATTATTTATTCCACGATTTAACTTGAATTTGATTCCCAAGCCTTGAGCCGAAGTTGAACAATTTCACGATTCGGCTTCGATACTGATAAAATGCTAAAGATTGTTATCAACCCTACACTTGAGCTTAAAAACAAAAAAAAATTTCTTATCCAAATACCGTCCTGCTACTCCACAGTAACTACGTATATAGTCATACCTGTAAACTGTGTTAAGCTCTTATGGTAAATTGATTTAGTTTGAAATATGATCAGCCCATGATTTTAGATTCATTTGTTGTTGTTGGAGTTGTATGTTCATCCTCCTGTCTTAGGAGAGTGCTAGGCGTTAACCATTAACCGGAAGACCGGCACACTGTTGTTTGCGATAAGCATTATTAGGACGACTTCCAACAATGCATGATTGTAAGTTTATGATAATTCAGTCATCCTATAAGTTTCTTCACATTTCTGTCCAATGAATTCTCAATCCCAACGAATTCACAATCATTCACGTCACGTTAATCTTTCGGAGCAACTAGACAGAGACAATCACCGTAGAGCGTCTCATTCAAGATTGCAACTTACAGTAACGTGACCTGAACTGCATAAAATAAAATAAATGCTTTATTGTGGCCAGTCTTTTTCAATCAGAATCAGAATCAGAATCAGAATTTTTTGTTTAGTCGACATTTCGAGAAAAAAAAATACATGAAGTGAAACAAATTTCACCATTACCGAAGAGCAAAAGAGAACAAAAATTTCACAATGCGACAAGGAATCGTGAAGGGACGCGAAGTCTTCAAGTCAAACGATTCCCGAAAAAAAAATTCAGACGAGAAAATACGCTCGAAGTCAATGGTGCTTTCCAGCTATTGGTACATATTTAGGTAAAATAAATACGAGACTTATTCCTCTTAGTAGAGACCACAATGCCCAATCCGTAAGTTCTGATAATCTAATAAACTACTGAAGTATATTGTAATTTTGAAATGTCCATCGTTTGTGTTCTTTAATGAATTTACGATACGATAGTTGTTTCATTGAATTAGGCAAAGAATTCCATAGTTTAGCCCCTTGAAATTTGATCGATTTTTGGGCTCTATTTGTTGAGTAGTAAGGTAACATTAAACGTTGAGAAGATGATCTTGTATTGTGTGTGTTGGAAAATCTGAACTCTGTATAGAAAGTTTCAAAGTATTTTGGGAGAGCTTTTTTGAAAAACCTGTGTATGAATTTGCTTAATTCCATTTTATATAAATCATCTATCTTGAGAATTTCGAATCGGTGATACAGATGTTTGGGTGATTTACGCCAATTAAGACGTCCAATAGCTTTTAGGGTTTTGTTTTGTAATGATTTTAGTTTTGCCGACACTGTTTTGTTGCAGGATCCCCATATAATTATTCCATAGGAGAAAAAAGGATGTATGAGTGCGTAATATAAAGTTTTCAGAGCAGAAGTAGGCAAATATTTATTTAGCTTGAACAAGATTCCGACATTACGAGCTACTTTGGTTTCTAACATTTTTATATGTGATGAAAAACTGAGTTTTTCATCAATTAAAACTCCGAGGTATCGCAATTCTTTAGTATTTTGAATATGCTCAGAGTTAAATTTTAATGAAATATCACTTTTTGAGGATCGTAATTTGAGGTTAATAACGATTGCCTGTGATTTACTAGGGTTTATTTTTAGTTTGTTAGCGTCCATCCATTGTTTCACTAGCAACAGTTCATTATTACAAAGAGTTTCCAGTTGTTTCAAATCTTTTGAAGAGTACAATAATAAAGTATCATCAGCGAACAAACGAGGGTTACATAATAACACATTGTGTAGATCGTTAATATACAAAAGAAAAAGTATAGGGCCCAGTACAGATCCTTGCGGAACACCTGTTTTGATTTCTTGCAATGAGGAGATGGTATTGTTCACATAGACATATTGCTGTCGATTAGTCAAATAACTTTCAAATAATTTATAACAAACTCCTCGTATACCATAATGAGATAGCTTTTTTAATAAGATTGTGTGATTTACCGAGTCAAATGCTTTTTTAATATCTAATGCAATCGCACAAGTGTACAATCTGTTATTAATATTTTCAAAACATTGTGTAACAACGTCAATTAAAGGGAACATGGTAGTATGTTTTTTACGAAAACCGCTTTGTCTTTCGTACAATGTTTCATTTTTGTTTAAAAAACTTACTGATCTTGTTTTTATTATTTTTTCAACGATTTTTGAAAAGGGCGAAAGCAGTGAAATTGGTCTGTAATTTTCAACTGCCTGTTTCGAACCTGATTTATGTATAGGAATCACTTTTGCAATTTTAAGTGCATTTGGGAAAATGCCCTTAGTAAACATGAAATCCACAAGATATGTGAAATAAGGTGATATAACATCAGCAGCAATGACAATAAATTTTGTTGGTATTTGGTCATCGCTACTAGATTTATTTACTTTTAATCTCTTTAATTCAGATGCCACTTCACTAGAAGTAGGCGGAAATAAAATCACTGAAGATGTGACGCAGTTTTTTAGGTAAAAAGTGTGAGATACAGATGGCTGTATGTCTTGGGAAAGTTTGTGCCCAATATTTGCAAAAAATTCATTAAAGTTTTCTGCAATTTTTTCTTTATTAGAAACAATAGTGGAATTAACTTCTAAGGTAGGTGCTACTGAAGTATGTTGTTTATGGGATAGAAGCTCTCGCAAAATTCGCCAAGTTTCTTTAGGATTTGAAGATGCAGATTTTAGTTGGTTTTCAAAGTAATATTTTTTGAAGTTGTTTTTAATTTAGTTAATAAGTTAGAATATCTTTTATAAATTTTTTTTTCATTAATCGACCCTTTCAAATAATGACTTTTGTAAAGTTTTTGTTTATTTCGTATAGAAACATATAGGCCTTTAGATATCCAAGGTTTACATTGTAGCCTTTTTTGCCTTCTTGTACATCGCTTTATAGGTGCATGTGCATTTATTTCGATGTGCAGCGTATTTAAGAAAAGTTGAAAAGCGTCATTAAAATTCAACAAGTTAAGTTCAGGCATGTCATTCACAAAATTTTCCAATGATATTTGCAGATCTTGGCAGAATTTTGTTGAATCGAATTGTTTCATACATCGATAAAATTTCACGGAATTTGATGATGGTTTTTTGATATTTTTTAAAGCAATGAAGGTTGGTAAATGATCAGTTATTTGATAATTCATGATGCCTGGTGTTACGTGGCATTTAATGTTGTTGGTGATTACGTGGTCAATTAAAGAGGCCGAAGAATCAGTTATACGCGTAGGTTTATTCAAAAGCGAAAAAAATCCATTGGAATTTAGCATATTAATGTAAGAAGCTGCAGGTTCGTTTCTGTGTTGTAGAATATTAATGTTAAAATCTCCTAAAATGACACAATTGATGTTTTTCTCGTTGATTTTTTGTAGTGTATCATTAAAATGGTCAATGAAATCTTTAATATTAGCGTTTGGATGACGATAAACTACTCCTACAAGAAAATTTTGAGCTAGTTTGGTGTTAATGTTTATCCACATATTCTCACAGCCATTATTTGAGAAGCCAAATGAATTTTCGCAACTGTATTGAAAGTCTTCTGACACGTACATACCTACTCCTCCAGCATTGCTAACAGAATCAGCATGAAAAAATTTATATCCTTGAATTTCAATGTTAACAAGACTATCGTGTTTCAATCGAGTTTCAGTGAGACATATTATACTAGGACGAGTACGTATTTCATTTAGCAAATTAAGCAAATCATCCATGTTTTTGTTTAACGATCTAATGTTAATATGTAGAATGAGTAAATCTTTTGGGGATACACTTAGTGTGGTAATAGTATTAGCATTGTAGTATTTACAAGAGGAAAAATCTTGAGTGACATACGAATACATATTGTCTGATATGTTGGAAATTTCATCAATTTTGGGAATCGTTTGACTTGAGTTAGTAGCTAAAACATTGAGTTCACCAATAGCGAGCCAACAAACACTGCACCGAAAGAGCATTCAACAAGATGGTAACTTCAGCAAAAAACCTAAGTCAGAAAAAAATTACAAAGGTCTTATGATATCATCGACAGAAAGTCGTGTTAAAACGATTAGTATCATAATTAGTAATGATGATATACCGTTTATCCATAGCAAATTTAATTAATAACACGTATCAAATCACCGAAATTAAATTAGCAATTAGAGCGATGTAAAAGTGAAGCAAAGACAAACACAGCTATTTCAATGGATCATACTAATTGACAGAGAATTAAGATATCATATCACTAGGTAATATTACCAAATATAAAATTGAAGCAATACTTCAGCTAGATTGTCATTTAGCCACATAAGTATTAACTATTCAAAACCCAGGGATGTCCAAGTCCAGCCCACAAAGAAAAAATTTTTTAGTGGCTTCGGGCCAGTTTTTAATTAACGCAAATCAACAACAATCAATTTATTTACTACTAATTAAGCCTTGGTCTACATTGCTGTTTTTTTACGTGAAATCTCCTGCATTTTTATTACACTAAAATTCAAAATCCATATCAATTAACAAAACAATGTAAACCAGGAGTTCTCAATCTTCAGTAAATTTGGATAACAGTTGAAGTCGGGATTTTCACATTTACACACATATTTTCAAGCTGAATTAGTGTTTTTCGGCTTTTTCATCCTTAAGATTACAGTTAGTTTATGGTTAATCGTTTATCCTTGCAAAATGGCCGAGATAAACAATTTCATAACAGTACGATTTCGCCACCATTTATTCATAAATTAGATTCACAGTTAGCGTGAATTAATTATTTGTGATGTAATTGTAATTACCACATTTCAACGAGTAATCTGTTTTTTAAAACGATTTTTGCAATCAATTCAGTGATAATTAAAAATCAACTTACAGTTTATAGCTGTTGAATCGATAATTCTTCAGCCGAGACCGCAAGAAACCAGATTTGCAAAAAGAGACCGCAAGAAACCAGATTTGCAAAAAAGCAGGTTATGCAAAATTGTGGATACAAATTGATTCTTGTAAAGATGTCAAGGGTTGTATTTAGTATATAAAAATGTTCAGTTGTAGAAATAATAATAGAATTTACCGTTTGTAATATCACTAAACTGGCCAACTAAACACTGTAATAATAGACCTTATGTATCACGTGCGGTCACGCCAAGTTTATCGACTGACTACCACTAACAAAACAACAACCGCAGCAACGCGTTCAAGATGACAGAGCTAATCATTTATCTTAATTTTTTGCTTTGAAGTTAGGTTACGAACAGATAGTTAAACACTGTGTGGGGTCAAGGATGAATGAAATGAATCAATGGAGTAGACTCTCAGTATTGCTAAATTGAATAATCGTTTAGACCAATGTTACAGCAGTTACCAAAATCGCGAAACATGGGACTAAGCTTCGACTTTCTTTCCTTCCACATAAAGGCAATACTCTCCATTTTGAATGCACCAGTTAACTCTCTTCTTTTCAGATCGTGCTTTATGATACTGCGGCAATAAACGCTTTTTCTCTTCGTGAAGGGTCTTTGGTAAATGCTCGGTAACATAAATCTTCGTAGCTTTTGAGTTTTCCGACTTCTTATCTTCGTTATATCCACGAAGATTTTTTAAGCTGTTTAATATCATTTGTTTGTCACTGTTGTTTGCTACCTTGAAGATAATAGGTCTATTAATCCTTTTATTGTTTTTGAATAATGGATATTGTGGTAGCCTGTGCAAGTCAACAATGTTGATTTGTTCAGGATTTTCCATTTTCAAGCCTTGAATGAAAAATTTCTTCAAGTAAATGTGGAAATTAATGATGTTTTACCAGTCATGAAAAACTTACGTATTATAAGATTTTTTAAGAAGTTTGGTCATGTAATACTGCACTATACTGTAGTTAACAAAAAATTATTATCGCTCTGCTTACAAATAAGATTGCGTAACTTCCCAATTCACGACAAAGAAATTTTTTAGCAGGAGGTACTCCGTCACAGACTGAAGTTGTCCATTCCTTTGTTTCAAAATTCCATTCCACAAAACGAGCTTGATTTAATTGACGCTAAATAAAGTGTTTTTAACGTATCAATAGTTATCCTTTCATCCTAAATCAGCAAGATATTATAGGCTTAATTACTTGTACTTTCGCGATAACATTTCAAAATAAATAAGACAATTATTGTTCAGTTTTTGGATAAACTTCAATCTCTATCTGAACCTTTTTAAGCATCGGTCACAAATAAAATAAATCACTGAGCTGAGCCCTAGCAAGAAGCAACCAGCAAAAGTCAAAAGCAATTTCGTCAGCATTCTCGCAAAAGACTCTTGTTAAATAGCAGCATAACTCTGCATTTCAACTGAAACGTCGTTGGCTTCTGCTTTCCGTTTCAAACTGGCAATACGCAATTATCTTTTGGGAAATTATCACGCGTCGAAGACAAGCAGCGAGTACCCATCGTGTGGCTTGGTATGGCAGGCATCCTGCAGTACATTGCAATTTAAACTCGTTGCTCTGTGTCGATGTTGGGAGACACCGTAGATCATCTGGTACGCACTGATTTGTTTGTAAATTATAGTTTTATAAAGAAACTACAGTATTTTTTAAAACTATACGCTTCATTGTATTATTTACAACATTTGTATAATAATTCATTAATCATTTGCATTGATTCCCTGCTGCACATTTGTAACTTTCTAACTTTTTTACCGCTTCATTAACTAAATAAAAATAAACTGTAATGTGGTCTACGAATTCACAAAATCGTGATTAACGAAATAGAAATAAGCATACCATGACTGGGTTCTCGTTCAGTTTCATTTCTCGCTGTGGGTAAACTTCGTCTTCGTATGTAACAGAAAGCCGAAGAGCATCTGAGCTGGCCACTGACGAATTACGAACACCGATTGAGATAATCTATATATTCAAGGATTCAATTTAATGCCTCGCGTCGAGCTATGAAGTAATGTGTTGTCAGCGTAGGTAGGCACAAGTCTGTTAATCCGTAATTAACGACGCTAACTTTTTCATTAACCCGTTAATCCATTAAAAAGTTTTTTTTATGTTAACGAACTAAATTTTCTTCCGTTAAGTTCTGTTAACTCCCGTTAAGATATTTATCGTTAATATTTTGCACCATTCATTCATCGTACCGGTACAAACCAGTTTGCACTGGTAACACTTGTTGCGTATTAGCACGAGTTTTATGCTGTAGAAGAAAGCAAAGAAAAAAGCTCTGTTTTGTGGCAAATAATAAGCTGCAGCCTCGTAGGTCCATTAATTATTATCGCTGTGTGCAATTTCCGAAGATTTTCCGATTACAGCTTTATTAGGGCATTTAAAATTATTTTTATCTTGAAACTAGAGTAGGCTGTAATGTAACTTTCAAAACACAAAAAGAAAATCTTTGCAGTGAATATTTCCTTACAATCAGATCAACAGCGTCAATATGTGTTCTAGAAGCGAGTGAGTAAAAAGAAATGTAAATTACTCGCAAAATAGTAACGAATTAACGGACTTTATTAACTTCCATGAATTAAAGCTAAAAACAACGGATTAACGTTAACGGAGGTGTGAAGTTTGTTTACGGAGTAGTGGTTAATGAAGCTAACGTTTTGCATTAAAGGCGGTGAATCATCCAGCCAATTCCAGTGGTTTACAATAGCTAAAATTGAACTATAATTTTTGATATTTTTTGTTTTAATTTTGGGACTGCGGTTGCAAAGATATTCAACAAATACCAAAAGATGTCCCCCCGAAAAAAGTTTTTGGAAACTCTGAGTGTTGATCTTCCCGCCAAAACCACAGTAGGCCTAATGATTTAGACAACTGTGGTAGGCCTAATAGTTTAGAGATAGTTTATTTCTAAATAGTTTAGACCTAATTAGGCCTAACTATCTCTAAACTATTAGGCCTAATAGTTTAGAGATAGTTAGGCCTAATAGTTTAATAAGATTACCGTAGGCCTAGTAGTTTAGAGAACTGTGGTTTTGGCGGGAAGATCAAAACTCAAAGTTTCCAAAAACTTTTTTCGGGGGGACATCTTTTTGTATTTGTTGAATATCTTTGTAAACGCAGCACCAAAATCCAAACAAAAAATATCAAAAATTATAGTTCAGTTTTAGCTTTTGTAAACCACCGGAATTGGCTGGATGATTCACCGCCTTTAACTTGCCCGTCTATGATTGACAGTAATCCATCCTGTCCTAGCGTATAGTATACGCTTCTTGTACAGTTGTCAAGTACTTCCTAACTACTACAGCATTTTGGCAAAATATGTTTATGGTTCTCCGTTTTTGTAGGCTTTCAAGAAACATTTTCTGCGTTCCTAGCACCACCAAATATTCCCACGCTAGAAACGCCTCTAATGTATATGGAATTAACTTCCAAAGATTAACAGAACGTCCTATTGTTTGACAACCGTCACTCATGGTTCAAACAATTAATCAGGTAATGTTTAATTTTCTAGTGCCTCTTTTGCTCTTAATTTTTTATTTTATTTTTTTCTGGGAAAAAAATATCAAACAGAAGTAGCCGAAAAGAGGCAAAGGAAAAAGGTTACTAATATAGGCCCGGTCTATACACTGTGTGAAATGGTAAGCGTAGACAAACTTCTTTTATATTTTTTCAAACATTCGGCACGCGCGGCGTAGGCTACTGACTTTACAATTATATAACACTCTGTACCAATGTAAAATTGAAATCATTATTATTTACGAACAAAAATTATTAAAAGTTTTACATTCATTTTCGAAGTAACACTAAAGTTGCACCTGAGAAGTATTTAGAGCTGAGTTCAACGTAAATCTTTGATCCAGTAATGTTGCAAAGAAGACCATTTCGTTAGTTGAAGCTTGGCTGCTGTCAGTTGATCGCTTTTTTCTATTAGATTCTTTTAATGACTCGACAGTTATCTCAGCCACAACTTGCATTTGCGTTCGCACAGTGGTTAGGTTGAAGCTTAGCATTGCAGTGCCATTTGCAATTGCATCTGCAGTCAATCGTTGAACCTTGAAAAACAAGAATTATGACTGCCTACTGTATATGAAGCTGCAATAAGGTTTTGAAAAAAAATCTTCAGGTGCGCTGTTGAACTACGAGTATTAATTACGAGTATTATTGGAGATATCAACAGCAATTTTTCATTCAAATTTTGCAGAGGTGGGCAAAGCGCAATTGAATGCGCTAAGCGTAACTTCCGCAACCTCCGCAATTGCGGAAGTTGCGTTGCGCTTTAAAGTTTTATTTTGAAACAGAGAAAGTTGCGTTGCATACTAAAGTGTTTAAAATTTGTTGCGCTTTAATTGCGCTGCGCATTCAAAACTTTTTTCGATTAATAGCCCGATGCTATACATTGAACTTAATCTTGTTACGTTTCGATCGTAATATTAATAAATGTCGGCCTTCTTTAGCAAATATCGACCTTCTTTTTCTGTCTAAAATTGCAAAAATGCAGTATTTGCATTGTGCTGTAAAATTTCAGATGCGGAAGTTAGGTTGCGCTTTAACTTGGTAGGAAAATGTAGTTCCGCAATTTTGGAATTGCGTTGCTCATCAACTGAATCAAAAAGTTCATTGCGGAAGTTGCGCTGCGCTTCAGAGATCTAAATAAATTAAATTGCACATTTTGCGCTACCCTTTTACCGGTTGTTGCGCTGCGCTTTTGATATAACGTTATTTGTGCCCACCTCTGAAATTTTGAAACTCTTAGCTGGTCAGACAATATTAGTTAGTCTGATGATTCGATGTTTAAAACAGTTACTTAATTTAAAGGTGTTTCTTTCAATTGGTGCACTGTATATCGAGGTTATTGAAGACAAATATACTACTACTGTACTCTCCCGTGCCGGTACATTTTAATTTAAAATGCAGAACAGGTCGGTTAGACTAGCGAGACCAATCTTCATAGGTTAGTGCTGTTTTTTTCATGACTTTATGAGACTCACTTAAAAAAGTTAAAGAATTGGGAAATTTTGCACTACATTTACTGTGCAACAAATTTTGCAAAGAGCTTATACAGTTATGAGGTTGAGATTATTTATTAATGTTCGTTTTTATATTTACCTGTACAGTTATATCTTGAGTCATGACATTTATCATTGAAGAGTTTCGTGGGAGTTGAACTCGTTGAGTAAATTTATTTAAACTCTGCAGAAGACTTGACCTTGTTTCTATTGAAAATCTAAGCACAATAATTTATAGCATTGTAGACTTATTGTAGTCCATAATACTGTACTAAACCACTAAAAAAAAACTACACATTATTATCCTTTTTAGACGTCATGAATGCAATAGAAAGTTTAGACAGTTTCTTTTTTTACAAAGCTTATTCATTTTATTGATTAGGTTTAACTTTTTTGTCTACTTTGTTGCGAACTTCAATTAAGCAACTGATAGAACAGAGTGTTCATCCATTGCGGTAATGTGAAACTCGAAACATTTTTGCAAGAAAGCAACTAAACAATCATCTAAAAACTATGGAAACCATGCAAACATTAGCTCAAGTTAAAACCAAAAGTTTGGATTCGAGGTACAAGCCCTACATTCCTATATGGGTTGCAACATCAACAAACGTATTAACAAAGATCAGCAACTCAAGGAAAAAAATTTAAGCGGCGTTTATGTGCAGTGTGCACGCGACATACGACCGCAACAGTGTCGCTAAAATAAAAATATAACCTACGTTTGTTTTAAATAATCTTGTTTTGGCACGAGACCGCAACAAATTTTTCTTTAATGTAAACTCCATTTGACAACATTATCGCGGTCGTAAGTCGCCTGCACATTTCAAGAAACCACTTTTCTTAATTTTCAGTGTTGGGCCAACAGCAACGGAACTGGGGCTCAGTCGGACGGCCTGCTGAATGCGGTCAAATTGCTTAAGCATTAATATATGATAGTTTAAATTTTTGTCGAATAAATGGAAACTGGCATCATCAATAGTTTGCAAATTTGGCTCGGAACACAATCCAAACCACATATTTTACCTACGTCCTATAGGCCTATTACAAAACAGAGGTGAATTTTGCATTGGAAGGGAGGTAAACCTAACACAACTGTTAGGTTACTAAAAAAAAAAAGATTCTTGCCGAAAAGTGATCCTATTTACGGGAAAACTAAAGATTACGACCAAGCAAAGATTTGAGCCAAAACAAAAGTCATTTCGGGGACAAGCAGTGGACACTAATAAAAAGTTTTTTTTTATGTTGAAAACTGTGCAGTGAAAAAGCTCGAACGACTCTCGTTCCGGGTGTGATTACCTTTCCACCACTTTCTACTTTCGCTATGACGCTGTCACTATCTAAGAAATTGTCAAGTAGTTGTTTGAATATCACCCAAACATTTGAAATAGTCGAATGAACACCACACTATATAAAAATGCAATATTCTGCGGTTAAGCATACTCTCGGAGCGAGCTCTTTATGCATGTTACCTGCTTTCTTCGCTTCTATTCCTACTGCTTCTTTCTTCTCCAGAAAACAAGTTTGAAATAGTTTGCGTTACCAAGGACAGAGTCTGCTGATCGATTTCCTAAACGCAAGAAATTCCATGCTGCGTGTCCTTGACACTTATTAGTTTCAGAATCACCTACCGCAGGGTTCCTTTTTCTAGTGTATCTTACATTAACTGTAGTTGCTGAGCTAAATATTAAAGTACGTTTGGCAATGGCTGGAAGCAAAATAATTATGGTGTCAGTGCTTAATGTTTTTCGCGATTTTATTAGACATTAAAAATTGGATTTTTTAAGTCTTCAATGCATATATTTGATGTACAGTACAAGGTTGTGCCTTGTGGAATGAATTTTATGTTATTTACCGAGCGTAGTGATTTATTATAAAAGACTAATTGCTTCTCTAATAGATGTACATCAATAAATACATCAACAAGCTGCAGAGATACAATGAAATCTTGGAGAAATTATTACCTTGTTTCCAGAAATTTTTAAATAATTTGCCACGGACTCCGTGGCTGTTGATAGTTGCTCTTCCGATAATAAGTCAGGTTGTGAAGTCAGAACAGCTAAGGCATTGAGATCTTGAACATTTGTTACATTGAAGATGTCATGAGTGATCTCACAGTTAATGACTTGAACAGTAAGTAGATCTAAATTTCCTTCAGTCGATAAACTGGCCGAAGGCTTAGGCGAAGGCATGCAAGTTACAGCTGCCAAAGGCAAACCTGGAACACAAATGTTTAGCGGTCATATTTTTGATTCTACGATAATCACAATCAAGTCTGCATTGGCACACTATTGATTAGAACAGCTTTCATAAAATGTAGAAGATGAGCGTTCCCCAGCAGCAGGTTGTTCCATTCAGAGGTGGAGTAGAGGACACAAGGCTCAAGGTCAAAGCCAAGGACATAAAAAAACGATGCCAAGGCCAAGGACAGCATTTCCGAGGACAGACCTTCTCGAGGCCAAAGACAAGAATGCTCGAGGCCAAGGACCAAGGACACAAGCGCAAGTGTTTTCCAAAAAAAGATCTTCAAAAATTTTTTTAAGGCGATCTCCAAAAAAAAGGTCTTCAAAATTTTTTTTTCAGGCATTCTCCACTAAAAAACGCCTTCTAAAATTTTTTTTCAGGCGATCTACAAAATTTCAACAATTCAAAAAAAACTGCTGCCCTCGGGCCGAGGACAGGCCAATTTTCGAGGACTTGAGGCTTCAAGGCCAAGGCCAAGAACTTGACCTTCGAGGTAAAGGCCAAGGACTTCAAAATGTGTCGGGGCCGAGGACGTCCTAGAGGACTCCACCTCTCGTTCCATTCCACTTTGTTGATTAAAATAGTTTGCATAAAATACAGAAAATGAGCGTCCAAACTTGCTAATAAAATGGGGGCTAGGGAAAGCTTCATGCTAATCAATAGCCTAGTATTGGACAAGGCACGTATAATGCAACCATCGTTCTCTATTATTGCTTAGTTATAGCTTATAAATATATTCCTTCAATTATTACAGCGTCATAAATTTTCTGACTTTTAAACGGATAATTGCATGCCGGATAAACGGGGTCCGGATATCAATTAGATTCAATTAAATTCAATTGACATTTATTTTTGCTTAGAATGATACTCTGTAAAATAAATATACCAAGACACGCAGTACAATGGAGTAACAAAAAAAAACAAAAAATTGCAGAATAATCATTTCTGATGAGAGGTTGCAAAAAGTATATGAACCATTTACAGTGAATAGCTCAAGGCCCTTACTAGGAAAGGCGCTGCCGTCGAGTCTGCAGCATTTCATCATCAGTATAAAATTTTGATATCACACAAACTCGAATTAATCATTACAAATAAAAAATAGTGCAGTAAGAAGTATCGATAAATAAAATTGATGTTTTATATACGCTATACAATACACACGTGGATAAAAATATAATTATTTAGTTGTAACATTCAGCAATAATCTCCTTAAATAATACTACTAGACAGCAGGTTGTTCGATCAGTTAGAAAAGAGGCGGCTGAGGACAACTAAGTCTGCGCAAATCCATCATCGAAAATTACACAGGCAGGAAAACCATCTAATTAAGGTTTGCCTCGGTGTTTTCTTACAGTTAATAAAAAACAACTATTGTTATGCTTTTTTCAATATATACTTTTTTATTCCTTTTAAAAAGATAAAATAGCTCTTTTTATGCAACCTTTTAATTTCTTATGGCAAGTCATTGCAAATTTTATACCCATTCTATTGAATTGAACATTTTGTATTGAAGTTTTTATGTTGGAATACAGCAGCCCAGTTGTCGTCACCAGCAAACCTAGTCGGATTAGTATGGGTTTCTCACGTAGTTGTAAAGTAGTTTTTGAAACAGTTGGAGAGAGTTTTATTTTTATATTTAAACATATAAATTATAATATTCCTAGTTTATAAATTTGACATAGATGTATTAAATTTAGTTGCTGGTATATAGCCTAAACAGCAATTTTGTTTTAAAGTAACTTGAATTATTCATATTTTTAACAATATGATTTTTTTGAATCTGAATATTTTTAGTGTATTTGGTAGCAGTATTACCCGAAGATGTGATGCTATAGCAAAGGTATGGGTAAACAAAACTATAACAGACACATTTCAACACCGATTGAGGAGCATGTAGCCTTAATTTACATAAGATTCCTCTAGCCATATAAAGTTTTTCAGCAACAAGCCGTGTGTAATCTTTCCAGGTCAGCTTGTGGTCCAGCATGATTGCTAAATATCTGATAGCATTTTGGGAAAGAATTACTCGATTTTGGGTGTTAATATGAGAGTTGCCGTTTAAGTTCGTTCTTGAATCGGTGAACAGTACGCAGTGTTTTTGAATAATTGAGAATAAGTAGATTAGAATATTGATCCAATTTTCAAGAAGTCCAATTTCATTTTTGCATTGCTTGTTTTAGACTTGAAATTTTGTTATCAGAGCCAAGCAATACCGAGTCATCAGCATATAACATGATTGGGGATTTGCAAGAATTTGCCAAATCATTAATGTAAGTCAAGAATGGAAACAGCCCGAGCACATTACAGTGCGGCACTCCAATTGTAATTGCTAAAAGGGTAGATGAAATTTGGTTGTCATTGTTCACCGTATACTGGAGTCGGTTTGACAAATAGAACTTTAACAATTTGTAAGCATTGCCTCTAATGCCACAATGTTCTACCTTGTCTGGTAATATTTGATTACTTATGCAGTCAAAGGCTTTCGCAAAGTCCAAAAATATCCCGCAAACTGAGTTTTGGTTTTCGAATTCTTTGAGTATATGGTTTGCTAAACACAGGTTATTGTGTGATTTTTTGAGTGTTTGCTTCTAAAACCAAATTAAAATTTACCATAGTGATTAAATTAAACTTTTCTCAAAATTTAGCGAGTCGTTTGTGCAAAATTGTTTCAAAGATTTTATTTATAGGGGACAATATTGAAATGGGCCTGTAATTACCCAGTTCAAGTGTAGATTACGAAGAGAAATCACAGAAGCGATTTTTAATTCGCCGAGATAGCTCCCCATTTCAAGAGTTTCGCTAAAAGAGCTTGCCAAATAATCAAAAATGAAAAATTTAGATTCTTTTATGATGCGCACTGAAATATCAGTATATCCTGGAGATTTGTGATCGTTTAGGGAAGATATAATTTCAATGAATTCGTAAATATCAGTTGGTTGTAGGACAATTGGTGGTACGTTGCGTTGGCCGAAAAACGTAAAGTGATGTTTACTTTGATGAAAGCTAGAGAATTACTATATTTGCGGCGAGTTTTTCACCAATTTTAAAGAAATGTTTGTTGATTTCATTACAGATGTTTTGAGGCAAGATAATCAATTTCCCTCAGTTTTAATAGTTTGCGGCAACTTAGTCTTCGGTTTAGTTTTTCTTAGTATAACTAATTTATACATTTCAATGTATCCGCAGTATTACGGGCTTTTTCTTTAAAAGTTTTCGAGATATTTTAGTTTGGCTTTTGCTCTCAAATGGGTTACTTTACTTCTACACTTTATATTTGTTGTACTGTATAAGTCTGGATTTTGCTTTTTAGGTGTTTAGAATGAAGCTTGTTTTTGTGCTTTTTAGCTGTGAGGATATCTGGGGTGATCAATGGGTATATAGATACTTTATTGTCTCCGACTTTGCATTTTTTTAGAAAAATGCTGAGAAGTGGTTCATCCATTAGATTGAGAAGTTTATCCAGGTTGCAGTTGCTAGGACGAAGCCATTCAGGTATATCTAGGAAAATCTGTTTTATAACTGTGCTTGCACTAAAAGTATCAACCTCATTGGTAATTAGTTTCATATCGTCTTCCATCAGAAAGAAGATTTAAAATGGATGGAAATGACATAAACTATTGCTTCATACATGCGATCAATTTGTAACAACATTCTGCTCATTTGGAAAGAAAAGGCAATCTTTAACCTTGAATCAAGGGCGTTGGCAGAAAATTTTTCAGGGGAGTGCAATAAGAATAGATCCAGTATTAACTAAAAAAGAAGGTAGAATTTTTGAAATTTGGGAGGTTTAAGAGAGAATGTGTGAAAATCAAGTGGGTACCATGGCTTCCCTTACCCCTCCTTTCTAGCCGATGCCTATGCATCAAATCACAAAAACGTATTTTGGGTGATAAAAAAAACTGCTGAAGCTACGTAAATAAACTGCTAAGCAGCAGTGTATCGTGTAAAACGTGTGGATAAGAATACCAAAAAAATTTATTTTCAAAATTTATGCATGCTGAATTTCTAATTCTTTCTAATCTGTAAGTTTACTGTACCTGAAATATCACATGTTTGTTGAGAAGCAGCTAGCTGATAAACATCAGTTCGACGGAACGTAAAGGTTCGGCCCGAAATAGATCTTGTTTGTTCTGAGCAATGTGTTGATTTTGAAGGACCTGTATCAAGTGAGCAAAGATTGACATCAAATAAAAATAGATGTAACAATACTAACTATAGTGTCACTATTTAATTATTCGTAGACCACTAATATAATTACATCAGGTAATGGTACTGCATCATTTCCTTTGTAAGTATTTCAAATGTAATATTAGCTTTTAAGATTACATAATATCATAAATTTTCAGCAAAATTTTTCCAAACAAAGGTGTAAACAAGCATAAATAAAATTAAAATCGCGTTGTAGGAATCAGCAAGTTTCCTTTCGTATAGTTTGAGAGCACACATCAAAAACAGAAGTAGCAATTTCAAGAATTGTTTAGCGTCAAATTTCTTAAATCTCTAGCAAATATTTCGTACAAGCAAAAAGCACACAATAGGCTCTAAACAAATTTTAACTGCCCAACAAAATTCTCAAGTCTTAATAATTCCGCTGGGTTTCGATGACATGTTTGAAATAACGAAATAGTTCAAATTATTATTACACAAAATGAACAAGCTACGCTTTTGCATACGCTGTGAAAGAGTTGCCCAAACTCAGCCCGATTACACTTTATTCTTACCTCTAATCGAAACTGTTGCATCCGCTTCACCTAAATCATTGACGGCATTGCAAGTGTAATCTCCAGCATCGTCTGCGAGAGCTTTCTAAAGTTATACAGTGGAACTGGTGGAAATGTTCTCACACAACCTTGTTACATGAGACTTGCACTGGTATTGATGAAAGTTTTCAGCACCATTCTTTCATAAATATTGTCTATTGCATCACAATACAGTAGTTTCACAAATTTTATCACCTTCTAACGGTCTTCATAACAATTGCGATATTTTTTATGACAAAATAGACTTGATTTTTTTCATAAACACCATTGCAAAACCTCTTGCAGAAAGGTTGATTGTAGTGTTTGAACCACAGTAATATTGTACACGAATGAAACTTTCTACCAGAGCACAAACCTGCATTTCTTTTTGAAAAAATAGTAATCACTTTTCAAAATATTTATCAAAAATTTGTACTTTAGCTTGTTTAAAATGGATCAAAAATAAACATGCATTTTGAACAGTTTCAAAAACGTAATGCTAAGGGTAAGTTTTCGATTCAGTAGCGTTTTTATTTTACGCTGCTAAATCATTGCAGCTATGGATAGTCTAATGTTGTATATTATGGTTTGGATCAGCTTTAACGCTTTTGCGAATAAAATAAAATCATCCTTTGGTTTTAATATTGTTAAAGTTCTTATTTAAATCTTCAGTGGTTTCTCAAATGCTTTAAGACCTCAAAAAAAGAAGAAATAAATAAACAAATAAGTAAATGAAATAAAAAGGATTGATAATGACTCGATCTTGATGGCTCGAAGAGCAAAAAATATGATTGGTAAATAACGTTATTGCAGGAAGAAAAAATTAGCAATTTTATTCGAAATCGAAACAGAATTTTGTTTTCGGTCTATTTTTTTATTATAAGACACAGTCGCAAAACTGATACTTGGTTAGTGTGCAACCTTTAATCTCCAAGAATAGTTCACGTTTACTGAACCAGAGAACGACGAAAAGGTTAATTGACAAATCGAAAAACGCAATTGATAGTTCCGTTACTTTCTTAAACAGCAGAAAGCAGCAATAACAATCTTGAATCGAACAACCACACTTTTTTTTCTGAAAACACGAAGTTCATTTTTGCTCAAAATTAAAAGCAATATCAGCCTCAGCAACATAACATAATATCATAAACAACCAAAAAAGAAACTAAATTCCATACTGATTTAAAACGGTAACATTTGAGTGATTTTCCGATATTTACAAGCAAAATGGGTACAATTCTGGGACTGTAGAGTGCTGTTGCGCAATGCACGGCCAACTAAAAAATGTTTAGGCTCTAGTTCAAATGAAAGTATTCGCTTTTTCGCTTTCGCGATTTTGCGATGTTGCAGAAACAGCAAAAAAACGTTTACTCAAACGAAAAAAGCATTGGGAATAAAAACAGTATAGCAAGCGTGGTCGCTATGATTGACAAAAATGCTTTCAAAATTTAGTAGCAAATTAAGAACAAATGAAGCTAAAAACTAGCAAAAAATTAAGAACAGCCACCTTCAATTCAAAATTTACTGGTTCTTATGAAAAAAAAAGTGTATCTATTTAAGATGGCACAGAAAAACAAATCCTTTTCGAACAAAATCGCTCCGCATTTCGGAACACGTCACTTTGAATATTGCATAATAATGATTGAAATATAAATACTCACAACTCGTACAATGAGTGTACGATACTTACAGCAATAGTAAGAGTAGAAAGAACTTGATTATCAAACTCTTTAAAAGTAACAAACAGATGACTGCTTTTTTGAATCAAGTCTAAGCCCCTCCACCACATCACTTGAGGCACTGGCGTACCCGCTGCTCGACATTCAATCATTATCGTATCTCCCTCTTCCGCAACAAGCAAGTTTGTAGGAACGGTCACGGTGGGTGGAACTGATAAGAAATAAATCAAGTGTTAGTTTCGGTGCCGTTCAATATGCACAATAAAATAGATATCGAGCTAAAAAAACGCCAACACCATTGCGTGATAGAATGTTTTTGATCACTAGAAAATCAATATTTACGAAAAAAAAATCTAAATTGTACTTGTAATAGACCGGCGGAAAATAGGTTGTGCCAAGAACGTGAGCAAATTAAATAATATTCACTTATTAGAATAAATAGTTTAATATTGATAGGATATACATTGCAGTACCAAAAAGACTTTAATATGTTTCGTAACTTGCGATTAGTAAGTTCACAATTAAGCTTTCAATGGCCATTTGGTCGAATTCTTATACGACTTAACTTTATGAATAACTGTTAATCGTATATTTAGTTGCCTTGACCTGGAATCCAATCAAGGCACCTTGTTTCTGAGAACAAAATAGATTGCAATACATAGCATAGCTTTGATTATGTTGCTGCGTGTAAATGCAAGCTTCTTTCAAGAAAATGATTCTAAAATAACTCTTTATACAGTACAGCAGCTTTAATAATGCCCCGACAGGCAATTTTCAACTTTTCGTTCAAGAGAAAAACAAATAAATCTTAGAGAAATTTACAAAAATAGCAACTTTACCTAAAACCCTCAATTCAAAAATTTCTTGCCCAATACCAACAGAATTTTCAGCACTGCAGCTGTAATTTCCACTATCGCTGGGTCGAACGTTCTAAAAAATGTTAAGAAAACAGGTTAGCAATAGCAGTCAACTTGTATATTGGGGAAAGTGAATGGCGTTGAAGTTTTAAAAAGGCAAATAATTATTTAGTCAAATGCTGTAGCACTGCATCATGCCAAGTCACAAAGAGCTGGGGCCGGTTTTTGTTGTCATTTCTTATGAGTAGCACTAAAACGCTTGCAAAATATCAAAAGTGGCACTTTTGCCTAGTTTAGATCTTAGTTAGAAAATGAAAGATTGAAACAGAATCAATTTGCATTACATATTTGCTTGAAATCGCCGTATTCATTGAAATATTTTAAACTTTGGTTTAGAATTATTGTTAAATTCACCACAGATTGCTGTGCTTCCGTATGGTGCTAACCAAAAATAATTTCATTGGCTAAATACCGAGGTAAAACATGAAAACAGCCTTTTTTGGGGAAAATATTTGACCGGGATCGTATTTCTTTCTTCGCAGTGCTTCAAAAGCAAAATCCGCCTTGCGCATTTGCGATCTTACAATCGATTTTCAAAAACTGTTTGTTTTTGAATTTTTTCTAAATTATATGTCAGAAACCAACCATAAGATGTGTTTTGTATTGCAAGATACTGTGCTGATGCTGCAAACAATTTTGAGGAGGTGCAAAATTTGAATATGTCTTTCCAGTAGCGTACGCAGGATTTTGAAAAAGGGAGGGGGGGAGCAGGAACTTCAGAAAATTTGAGAAAAGAAAAAAACAAAGCAAAAAATTGTTCTTCCCGAAATCAGTATAATTTTCTGCCCAAAATTAGGTGAAGAGCAAAAAAAAAAAAGATCTTCACTCAGATTTAGTCCGATTTTCTGTCCAAGATTGAAGATCACACGTCTGCACCATCGTCATTATGTGCTCAAACCTTCTCTCCAACTTACAAGGGGGGCATGCCCCAATTTTGCATGCTATTCTATGCTATATATAGTATCCTGGCGACCCAAAGGGGGGGCATGGCCCAATGGCCCCCCTAAATACGCCTCTGTGTCTTTCAGGAGAATCAACTTCATGCTTTTCGTCAAATGAAAGCTTTTTGGAGAGAACTCTTCAATGACGATCTCTGTCTCATTTGAAATGCGGTAAACAAAGATCTTTTAATGACCAACATAATTGTGCTGTAACGAAAATAGCATTTTCAGAGTTAGAAACCTTATGTGAATGAAATTCTCCAGGCATGCCGCCACCATTGAGAATGCAATTTTCCTTACTGCATGTATAATTACGTTGGCTTTTAAAAAATCCTGCCCACCGCATTTCAAATCAGACAGAGGTCGTCATCGAAAAATTCGGTCCGAAAAGCTTCTGACGAAAACCATGATATTGACTCTACGAAAGTCAAATCTAAATGAGCTATTTACAGACATGAGCACGACAATTTACCAATTCATTATTGCCTTTCAAAATAACAAAAATTTTCCCGAAACTGGATATTTTAATGTCTAGACGTAATGAAAATTAAAAGCAATTAAAGGCTTTCGAAAACGAAATTATTTTATGAAAAATTTCACTTCGGGAAACGTTGCTTTTCCGCATGTGTTTGGTTCTAGTCTTTTAAAATACAGAGTTTCAGTGTTTTTCATGTCCGCTTTTCAACCCCCCTTCTTGGTTCCAGTGCCTGCTTAATTGCTGAATCAGAAATGTAAAAGGGCTGGCAAGTACGAGCTCTAACCCGAAAATTATCTGAAGCCAAAACCTGGCACGAAAAAGTCCAAAAATTAGGTTAGATCTAAAAGTACGCACGGTTATTACTCGAAGAATGAAACTGCTCGTTGCCGATTAATTGTGACGTAATAATGACAATTGTTTAATAATAACTGCATTGATGTTTAATTGAAATTGTGACTTAGGGTGCGTTTAGACTGGACGCGAAGCAACGCGAAGCAACCAAAATTTGACGTCATCGACAACTCGCGAAAGGTTGTGACCCGGTTTCAACCTTTCGCGAGCTGTCGATGACGTCAAATTTTGGTTGCTTCGCGTTGCTTCGCGTCCAGTCTAAACGCACCCTTAGTGTTGCAACGTAATTTGAATTTCACTTTTATAACATTCAAAAGACAAAAACACAAGTCAAGTTCGTAGATCCCGCCGGAATCAAGCGCGACATTTTGCCACTCATAAGCCGAACCCTACTCGAAATTTGGTCGATAATACATACGATTTACAACTCTAATCTGAATCGCGTCAAACAAGTACCAAATCGGAAAAGAACCAATCAAGAAGTTGATATATATCACCACAAAACATCGTTAACATTTTTAATTTTAAACTTTTTAATGGGTACGGTTCTTGCTCGACTTGGTGCTTAATTTTGGCACGATTCAGAAATAAGTAGATACCGCAGAGCTGCTAAAACCGGGGGTGTAAACTGGTAGGACATGAAAAAACGCTATCATATAATGAACAGCGAACTGTAAATAACCAGCTTGCTGTTTAAAAGGTGAAAGTAGAAAAAAAACTAGCAATGCTTACTCTAATATCCAGCGATTTACTCAGGACTTCTATACTTTTTCTTGTAAATGTTGTTATCATAATTCTTTCATTGGGTTCAATGACACCAAAATTTGCCGACCATCTCAAAATTTCCGGGATAGGTCTCGCTGTTGCAGTGCATAAGATGGATACTGATTCTCCTTCCTCCACATCAAGGTAAGTGTCGTTTAAAAATACCCTTGGGACAACTGTTTAATAACAATTAATTTGGTAATGCTGTAGTTAGTTTTTATCATGAAGGATTCTGCAACAAAGATCTATGTTTTCATTATCGACCAAATTTCGTAAGCACGAAAAACCATCATGCAAGATTTGCCTCAACCAAGAATCCTTTAATAGTGGAAGTCGCGGCGATACCAAACTCTCTTTATTAAATAAAAAAAGTATAAAAACTATAATTAATTGGTTATAATCAACATCAGGGTTGTCAATAAAAATTACATTTAAGGAGGCCGCTACGTCGTGTTTGAAGTAAAATATCTTTGATACGGCTGGGTCAAAAAGGATGTAGTCAACGCCAATTTAATCTAATACGATTGCCCTAAGCTAAGAATTTCGTAAAGTTGTTATCGCTAAAACAATAATTTTTTTGTTATTAACCAACATTTTTAAGTTCATGTCAAAATGATTAAACGTACTTTGAAAAACGACTTCGATACTATCAGTGGCCGAATCGAACTCGTTTTGAACTTCACAACCGTATGATTGTTCGTATTCCTCATCAGCATTCTAAAAAGGAAAAGCACTTCACACATGACCGGTGGCACCTCTTATTGCCATCCCACAAGAAACATGTTTAACTGTAAGATATTGCTGCAGATGAAGGGATATTGCTACTTCAAGTATCTTTTCTTGGACACGCGTGAAACAACCCTCCCTTTTGTACAAACTGACCGTAAAGTTCCATTTCACACAATGATCACAACAACACCAAAATAACCTCTTTTTGGTCCAAGCTACAGTAATTTAATCTTAAGAGTCTAATTTTTTTCACAATTAACTACTGAAAGTTAGTATTGCCGATTTGATAATTAGTAAAAAGTACATAAACCTTTAGGTCTAGCGATCGTATTTTCAAACATTATGTAACATTAAATCTAATTGCATGAGCGGATGCCATCTGCTATACTGTACACTACAGTATATGACATAAACATTTCTGCATAAACCATTCACACAAATAAAATCAAGTTTATTGTTCGCCAAATGCGCAGAGACGAAGATAAAACGCAAACACAATCATCAATTAAAAATTAATCCTGATGATGTTACTGCATCACTAACAGTGACTTTCAAAAGACATTTAAAAAACTATAAAAGTTACTGCATCAATAAAAGTAACTTTTGATACACGATATGCAGAAGAATAAATCTTTTACTGTACAAAGTTTTTTTTTAACTTAGAACCTTTTTTTTAACTTTCGAGATTTTATACATGAAATTTTTTAAATGATTTTTTAAACAACTTTTTTCTTCATTTGAAAGATTTTGTACTTGTAGCTAATGAATCTATGTATAAGTATTTTAGACAAATTACTGTAGTGAAGATAAGATCTGATCCTCCGTTTCTTTTAACTTGGTGCACAGCTTCAGTGGTATCAATTGTGACGTTTCCACCAAAGCCCTTTAAAGGCACAAACCAATTGATAAAATTTGGCTCGGGTGTTCCCGTACCGTTACATTGAACAACTGCGCGATTTCCCGTTCGAATTGTGACTTTGCGACGGGAAAGGATCACTCTTGGGGGAACTGCATATAAAATATCGCATATTTAAAAGAATCTCAATTGAAGAGCGACAAGAGAAAATAGCAAAACTGATTACCAGTACACTGTTAAAATTTTTGGGTCCAGCTGACCCAAAAAATCCTGGTCAAAGGCCTTTGACCCAAAATTTTTGGGTCAAAATTTTTGGGTCATTGTAAAATTTTGGGTCGCCGTTAATTTTGGGTCAAAAAATTTGGGTCAAAGTAAAATTTTGGGTCAACGTTTTTGGGTCATTGCAAAAATTTGGGTCAACAAAAAATTTTGGGTAAAAAAATTTGGGTCAACGTTTTTGGGTCATTGCAGAAATTTGGGTCAGCGAAAAATTTTGGGTCAAAGAAAAATTTTGGGTCAAATTTTTGGGTCATTGCAAAAATTTAGTTAAGCAAAAAGTTTTGGGTCAAAATTTTTGGTTCAGTGCAAAAATTGGGTCAAAAAAATTTGGTCAAAGAAATAATTTGAGTCAAAGTTTTTGAGTCATTGCAAAAATTTGGAACAGCAAACAAATTTGGGTCAAAGTTTTTTGGTCATTGCATAAATTTGGGTCAGTAAAAAAATTGAATCAAAGAAACGCTTTATCGCAAAAATTTGGGTCAACAAAATCTAGGGCCAAAGAAATATTTTCTAAGTATTTAGGTTAATACAAAAGTTCCGTACAACAAAAAATTTAGTCAAAGCAAAAATATAAGGGTCAAAGACACATTTTTGTCAATGCAAAAATTCGGATCAGCATAAAATTAAGGATCAAAAAATTAGAACACATTACAGAATGAGAAGTGTTTCTATTGTGGAATGAGTTTCTATGTGGAATGTTTCTATGTAATAGGTGTTTTTTGACTAAGGCCTACAGCTGCATCCACCCCAATAATTTGACTATGGTCTGCATGTGAATCACTTGAATTCGGGAAAAAAAACTCTTGAAATTTTGGTGAAGACCTTTCTTTTTTTGGTTTGCACTTAATTTGCTGACGTGAAAAAAATTGTGGTCGAGGTTCATCCCCCCAACGTTAAAAATAGGGCAAAATTGGGGTAGAATCGCAAATTATTTCCCCTCCAATGTTCAACAAGGATCGGCACCCCTGCAAGTAAGAAATCTACAAAAATTCAAAAATCCACTAAGATTCAAAATTTTGTTCCAGTGAATTTCCTCAATGCCAATATCAGCAAGGTTTTTAGATTTAGTGCTGTTTTAAAATTGTTTTTGAGGCTATGATAAAGTTTTTGATCGTTTAAATTTGTTGACTAAGTCTATTGGGTTCAAAGAAAATTTAATATTAGAAATATTTAGAGTCAGTTGTATTTGTTAACTAAAGTTTATTGACAATCTTTAAGAAAAATATAAATCAAAAATTTAGGTTCGGTGACATTTATTAAACTGACTTATTTATTGAGGTGTTGCTGTTCATCTCGCTGAGTTAAATGCGTGGAATGTAACGCAATCTGCGAAGATAATGCCTTGTGTGCTAATTATCACCCTTTTTTTGTTTGCAATTCTTAAAGCAAGACGTTCTAATACGTATAATCGTAGTGCTGTTCAAAACTTTTGTTGTTTATTCTAATTACTGGACGCCGTTGATCTCAGCAGACAGTTTGCTGTTTACCACGTGAAGACCTAGATAGAAACTGGTAAAATAATAGTAAACCGACTTGTTGAGTAAACCGATTTTAGCAGCGGCAGAAGAGAGTAAAAAAGCGCTGAGCAGTTATTTTGATCAAATTTGGAAAAATTTTGATATGTTATATTAGCATAACCCTTGTTTATGTTAAGTTATTGCAGCTCCTATTTAAGAACTTTTAAAAAGCTTTTATAAAAATCTTAAAAATTAAGCGTTGGCCTAGGAGAAAAAGAGATAAAAAAACTCGAGAATAGCTTCTCCATAAAAACGGCTGTGAAGCCAACAAAAAGATGTGAGATCAGCGAAAGTTTGAGAGAAAAGAGAAATAGGGATTTCGTTCAATTAATGATGCCCGCTGCATTGTAAATTTGTGAGTTAATATTAATCGTAAAACAATTTTTGTCGATAATTAGTGTTGATTCTTCAGAAAAATGTTTAACAGATAAGGTTCAATTGCAAACTACACTGTTTGATTTATAATTAATTGAAGTGAATTGCCAACACTATCTGTGTTTTTTTTAACAAACATGCGGAAGTAAAAGTCTTTTGTTTCCTTTGAGCATATGGCTTAATGGTAAGAAGGAATCAAATATGGTCATGCAAGTGATGTGATTGGGCAAAATAATTTTGTTCAAAATCAATATAATAGTTGTGGATGCTGGCTATGGCAATGGTAGAAACATGTCAAGGTAAGTGAATTACACTGTCTTCTTTTTCATAAGAACCAGTGAGTTTTAGATTTAGGCAGTTCTTAAATTTTCACGAAGTTTTAGCTTGATTTGTTCATGAAAAGTTTTGGAAATTGAAGTGACGCACCATTTACGGCGAGCTATAAGGAAGGAGATTAGATGGTTAGCTAGCTTATCGTTTTCAGAGGTGGGCATTTGCGCTGCAATTATTTTACTTGCGACAGCGCTTGCGCTGCACCTATTTTGCTTGCGATAGCGCTTGCGCCGCAATTTATCTTTAAGCGCTTGCGCCGAAAGTATTTGGGCAATAACAAGCGCAATTCAAATACGAGTAAAAATGATTGTTTTTAAATCAACTGAGATTAAACTTTAGAAAAGCATTGATAAGCCTCGTCGTGCCGAATTGCTTTCGTCTATTGCTTGCAAAACTTCGATTGAATTCACAACAGGGGTCTTCTTTTGCTGTAACTTTTCTCTGAAATATCTGCCGATTTTTCAAATTTTCCAATTGAGTATTTCAAAGAATGGTATAGTAAAATAAAATTTCAAACAGAAAAATTATGGTGTTGTTTTGACGTTTGTAGGCCAGAGTTTAAAAGCTTAACGTTTTGCGTGCTTCAAGCACGCAAAAAGATTGAAAACAAAATTGTTGTAATTGTCTTTCTAGAACTACGCTACATGTTCCTAAAAAATCTTAAAGTTATATTGGGCAAAATGTAATGCGTTGCTTGCAACAGCAATAGTCTTTCGTCTTATACCGTAATTCAAAACACGAAACAACAAAAACTACTATTTACAACCTTTTTGCTAGACCGGAAAGATTTAAAAGATATTGCTAACAAAAGTGACAGCATCGGTAGCTCTTAACTATTAGATGGTTTAACATTTTTAAACAAAAAACACCATAATTCTTTTAGTATGCCCCATTCGTCACAGTGTGATGCTAATTGCTCCAGGAGCACAAATGTATCGAAGCTGGTCACCAATTTTTTTGACGGGCCATTAGACAAAACAACGACTGCGCAGTCGTTTTCTTGCCAGCACATGACGACTTTATTAGTGGAATTTAACACCCCAATTCTATGAAGTGTAGGAGTTAAGCGTCTTTTTTTATTGGTTAAAGAGGTTATTCGCCCAATGCGAGCGGGGTTGAGCGATGCACATTTTTCCAAATGTTAGTATTTTTGAGAGAAAATCAATAATTTTATGTTTACTGATTGGTAGCGAGATAATTTGTTTTAAATAACGTATCGTATAGGTTTCGTACCCTAACCGAGTGCAGTTTGAGCATACTGGACCAACTAAATAAGGTGGATTATACACTGTAATCCTTTTTCGTCTGCTTTTGTCTGTTTTCGTACATTTTTGCTTCTCTATGAAACATAAGTATGCGCTTTTTTCGTCCGCATTTTTGTTACTCCATATCTGCACTAAGTAAACTGTATAACATGGTGATAAAAATTTTGTTCAAAAATTTCGTGTATGGAAGATGTAAGCGAATTTCAAAATAGAACTGCACCCCTTTACAAAAATTTTTGTTTTGAAAACTTTTATCTAAAATGTTACGGTCTGGTTAGAATTTAGACATGTAAAACTGCGGACAAAAAACAACATACTTTTTCATGAGGAAGCTAAATACGTTCGAAAACAAACAAGAGCCGACAAAAACGGATACTGTGCAAATCCACCTTTTAAAATCATACTTTTCAAAACGTCACACTTGCGCGTGCTGTTGGGCTTGCGTCGTAATTATTTTGGGGGGCTGGTGGAAACGCTTGCGGCGCAACTTATGTGCTTACGCTGCCCACCTCTGATCATTCTTCTGAGAGATGTACGGTACCAGTATGATTTGTAGGTTAGGCGGTAAAAGATTTGATTTATAGGCCAGCACTTTCGCATTTTTTGAAGTTGTTGGAGCAGCAATAATTGCTAAAAAGTGACTACTTCACCCAGAAACTTTATGTTAAGTAGAGGAAAACGTGAATGAAGATTATTCACTCGCGTATTTTAAGGTCAAGATTTTAGTTTTAGAGCGTGGGTAACAGGTTTGAACTGGTTTTAAAATTTAGAGAATCGATTTAAATTTTCGGTAAAAGTTTCTAGTGAGTAGTCTTCCTAATTGCTTTAATTTTACATGCACCATCGAGTCACTTCGAATTTTGTCTGTCTGACAACATTTTCTGTGTTTCTAGCTTTAATAGCCGCAGATAATGCTTGCAATTTATATTTTTTACTGTTTTTCTGGTTGTGGTATTTTTTTTAACTATTGATTACTTCGTTACATAATTTTAGTTAACTGTAGTAATGCAATTTTGTGATTTTCAAGATATTATGCTTTTTGGCGCATCTGAGCATAAGATGCATTATTAATATATGACCATTTTTTCTTTTATTTTTTTTTATATAAGGTGCACTAAATTAAATCATGAAAAATATATTCCTATATCCATACAAAAGACGCACCTTCATTTTCTTACGAAATGAAAAATACTTTAGGTGTTCCTTATGATACAAAAAATATGTTGCGTTGACTGAGTAATGTGGTTTCAGTGTGTAGTTGAATTGTTGATACCATTGATTATACTGCTTTTCTGATTTTCGGCAATCTTGTTTTTCTCTATTTATAGCACAATCGTACGATCCCAGTTTTAAAAACCAATACTAAACTAAGTTATTCAACTTTTGTTGATTTCGTATTTTTTTTTTAGAAGATAATGCAATTGTGAGCTCATGGGTTACTGCAAGAACCTACGTTTTTTTACGTACGTTGAAGTGCTCAATTGTTAAAACCATATATAAAATAAAACTGTACCAGATGTCTGGTTTTAAGATTTATGGTTTTCAACACTGTTTTATTTTGTTAAGTCTTTCTGTTATTGCCTTACCCTGGCATATTTAACTGCTTCTCAGAAAACATCATAGTGTTGGTATGCAAATTTACAAATTGCTACAACCAAAAAATAATTTGGGTCATGGCGACCTAAAGCCTTTGGGTCATGGCGAATTGTTTGGGTCGCAGCGACCCAAATTGTTTGGGTCGCGGCAACCCAAATTGTTTGGGTCAGGTCGACCCAAATTGTTTGGGTCGCGGCGACCCAAATTGTTTGGGTCACTGTGACCCAAATTTTTTGGGTCGCGGTGACCCAAATTGTTTGGGTCGCGTCGACCCAAATTGTTTGGGTCGCGGTGACCCAAATTTTTTGGGTCGCTTCGACCCAAATTGTTTGGGTCGCGGTGACCCAAATTTTTTGGGTCGCGGTGACCCAAATTTTTTGGGTTGCGGCGACCCAAATTTTTCGGGTTGCGGTGACCCAAATTTTTTGGGTTGCGGTGACCCAAATTTTTTGGGTCGTGGTGACCCAAATTGTTTGGGTTGCGGTGACCCAAATTTTGGGTACAGACGCGCCCAACCCAAATTTTTTGGGTCAAAAAATTTGGGTTGGGCGCGTCTGTACCCAAAATTTTTGGGTCGTCTTTGACTAAATTTTTTTGGGTCGTCCAGACCCAAAAAGTTTTACAGTGTAAATTACGACATCTTTGTTGGTGCCATAACTGCACCCTAAATCTCAGTTTTAAAATTTTAAATTATATTTAGGAATAAATTCTTTTGCATGATGCTGGACACCAGCAAGAATAAAAATTACAGTAAAGCTTAAAAACAGACAGTTTCTTTTCAAGAGAAATCTGAAGGGATATAGTTAACGAAAAGGCAACATAAACACACTGTTTTGTTTGTTACTGAACAAAAAATTATTTCTTTGAAAATGATTACCAAACGCCAATTAATGCAGTTGTGTGTGTAACAATGACGACGTTGTTTGTTGCAAACTGCAACCGTAAATTTGTGTATGATTACCGCTCGGGTCAAATCAAAGACTGCAACAACTATAATATTCACAGTTTTCCTGCTTTGACGTTCAGAATTACAGCAAAAGGTACCAGAAGCTTCTATCGTATGCGTTTGACGAGATGGTCAGATGGCAACTCGTCTAGAAGACGACAAAGGTCCCATAGCCATAAAGTTGTTATTGAATTTACAGTTAAGTTTGCGACAAAAAAAAATTAAACTTGAACGTGAAACTCAGTCCCTTGGCTGTCTTCTGGCCAAGGTAATTTGGTAAATAAAGATGCGATTACATTAATTAATTACAGTACAAACAGCTGAGTGAATTTTTACTCTTGCGACGATGTTGCAAAATGTCACCCGAGCATTAGCTAGAGTATTTCATTAGACATCCATTCCACAAAGATAGCAAATATGATTATGCGTTTTAATTACCTGCCACAAATACTCGCACCGAGCTTCGATGGCGCAAACGGAATTGATCAACCGCTTGGCAGGTGTAGATTCCACTTTCAAATTCCGGGCTTGGAAATTGTGGGGAATCTGTCTGTAACAGTTTTAGTTTTGTTTCAATAACTTCTCGCTCTTTTTGTTTTCTCTTTCGCTGATTTCTTAGAAAATGTAAGAAGTCAAATATAATGCACTCATTGTGTTATCCTCAATTAATTTCTTTCTCTATTTATTTACTGTTTTTAATACCTCCCATTGCTGCTGTCCCAATTTTCGATTTTGATTTTTAACAGCTTTTTTAGATGAGGTTTATCCTTTCGGAAACGAACAGAAAAATGGAGCAAAAATAAATAAATAAATATGTTAAAACGGTAATTACCGGTTCAAAGTTAAGAACTGCATTAATATTGTTATTTCTATCTCTTGATTGCTCCACCATCACTCTTGAGTTGGGCGGCGTTAACCACATTAACATTCTTGGTGGTTCTCGAAACCCTTTTGTGGAGCATCGCACAACGCCGCCATTTTGACGTATGTACACCGGACTTTCAGGAACAACCAAGGATGGTGGAACGAACCCTGGCACATCTGTTGATTTATTTTAATAAAGCTTGATATTATTCTAAATAAACAATTTGCCACTAAAGTACAGTAATATATTTTGCATACACTTGATAATGCTTGTGTGTGGCCGATTTAGGCTAAAGCTTGATAGGTGTTTGCGATAACAACTTTTTAGTTATTCGCTAAGGGATATACAGTCGGATCCGTTTAACATTTGCAGACATTTCATCCGTTTAACATCTGTCGGATCCGTTTAACATCCGTTTAACATTTGCAGACATTTCATTTTTTTTAAATTCATTAAATTTTCAGGCTTTTGAGGTATCATTCAGCTTCACACAATTTTCCAGATTTGGACTAATCTAATCCAAAATTATTTCTTGGGCTGTTAAAAATACTGCTCTTTACTTGTTTGACTATATGCCCTGCCTATAGTATTAGTATGTTTTCATTAACGGTATCTGAAAGGCAAGCTAACTAGTTCCATAAAAGCTCTTTTTAAATTTTGATTGATGCAAAATTATCCAGAAAGCACAAATCTTCTGGGATAAATTACTACACTAACTGTACACGAGACAAAGTTGTTTACAAAATTTATCAAAAATTATTAAGAATTTAATGAAACCAAAATATCCACATATACGAAATTTTTCAAATTAAAAATAAAAAGTTTATAAAAATAAAACGTAAACGGCTTATGCAAAAAATAATCTTTGTGGTCTATCTATAATCTCTGCATGTGTAGCTAGCTAATATAGCGGTACTCTACGAAATGAACAATTTATTATTTACCTGTAACTGTCACAGTGAACAATATCTCTTGAACTGCACCAGAGTTATTAGCTCTACAGGAGTAATCACCAGCATCTCTTGACATAGCATTCTAAAGATTTTACATCATTATTCGCGTACCTTGCTGTACCTGCTACAGCAAAGATCATTGAGACTGGCTGCGAAGCGAGTAAACAACCGTGTAAAACAACGAAAGTCAGGAAAGTATAATAAAAACGCTTACACTAAATGAAAATTATGCAGATTACAAGTTGTATGAAAAAGTGTAAACAAAAAATGATCATGAAGAACAACCAAGCTTGGTCCGGCTCAAAGCAATGCAACATCTTTGTGAAATTTACGTGGCCTTCGCATCCATATTTTGGCGAAGGACGCTTTGAGTCCGGCCTAAAGTGTAACGCCGCTCTGTTTCTTTTTATCTTAGCAAAGTTTTGAACTGCAATATCTTGACGTCCTTCACGGTCGACTCCTGGGAAGCCATGTCAACTTCCACTGGCAGTTAGGTGGCCATAACAACCACCAATCCTGCAGCTCCAATGATATTTTACATTGTAGCTCAAGTCAAGTATGCACAGAGTCAAGATATTGCAGTTTTGATATCCGTGGTCACGCAGAGGGGAGTCCTTGTAGTAGGGATAGCCTATGGCTGTCCTTACTACAAGGATCCAGCGATTTTTCACTTGTTTCTAAAGTACCACAAGTGAAAAATTGTTTACTCCCTACTAAACATCTGCCTCTGTGCAAGCCAATAAGGTTTGCCAGTTAGGCCAAGATGTTTGTTCAGCTGGGAATACCTTTGAAAAAATAGCTGAGGGCTGCCGATGAGAGCTAAAAGCTCGAAACAGCGCTGTCCAGCTCTGTGCAAAGTTTCGAACTTTGTTTTGTCATTTGTTGTATTTTACACTTAACACCATGGCCTATTATCTATTATCTCTTAATTCAAGGCCACAAGCAAATTATCAACAAACTTGCAGACGTTGAAACTTGACAAATTCGATTGTGTTGTAAGTACTTGTTTGTTTATTGTTTAATGACGTAAAAATGTTTTGATTAATTGTTTTCAATCTCTGGGTTGCAAGCAAATTTTTGAAGTTTGCAAGCTGAGAATTTGCGGTGTCGTCTCACATTTCAGTTAAGTGTCTGTAAAGAGCAGAGGGTGTTTTTTGTTTCCTGTAACCAAAAGACTAGTCGGTAAAAAGAAATTTTAGATTGGAGTCAAGTTATCGCTGCCTTTGCAGCATGTTTGGAAGACATTTTTAATAGTTAGCATTGAGCCGTCGCCCAAGTGCCCGTTGTCATATCTCAGATATTATCTAACCGGCTTACTCCACCCCAATATTTCTTTTCCGCCCCCTGTTAGTGCTCGAGTTGAATTTTCAATTTGCGCAAGCTCTCAGCTTCCAAATCAATCACTGGCTATAACAACCAATTTAATCAATTATTATTTACGTGCTACGTCTGCAACGCAAATTCATCGTTAAGTGATGTGTACAATATTTGTGTAAACTCCTATTCTAAATTATGTCGATGATTTATCGAGTTATGTGCAAAGGTTACTATTTTGTTTTTGTTACAGCGTTATAGTCTTTTTTTTGTTTTGTAATACTATACAACTTTTCAACCTTCAGTTTTTCGTAAATTATTTCTTGTGTTTTTTAAATTGTTTAACATTTGTTTTTTCTAGAAACCATTGACCACTGACAGTCAAGATTATACTTTGAAACAAGTCGCGTGTTACGAATTTAATACAAAGTAGGGGTAGAATAAGAAGAATCTGTAACATAAAGATACCCCTACTTTAAAGCTTGGAATGGCTATCATGTCTATACATTTGTGGTTTTCGAAAATTTATAAAATATGCTCTAACGTAGCGTATAGTCAGCGGCTCCGAGAGCCGAACGTGGGCCTGGGGCCAGCTCAACTATGACGGAATTCTGGTTTTGTGAAGTCCGAAATAGACCAAGAAAATGCGGCTGTTTGGTCCGAAAAATGATTTGATCTCCAAAAAAAAAAAAGAAAAAAAAAGGTCTTCACCAAAATTTTAACGGTTTTTCCGGTCAAAATCAAGTGATCTCCAAAAACAATAAAAAATAAAAAACGCCTTTTTACCGAAATTTTAACGATTTTTCCGGCCAAAATTAGGTGAGATCCAAAAAAAATAAAGCTCTTCAAATTTGATTTCGATGGGTCGTCCACTCCTCAATGTCATTAGGATGGGCCCCCTCTCGAGCTCATGGGCCCCATAAACTCTATGGTAACGATAACGAATTTTTTATTGCTGGAAACACAGCCAATAGGATAAAATAGCAACTTAATACGAACAAAATTCTTGAAGCTGTTTCTTTATAAGAGGCTGCGAAAGACCAAAAAATGCCATTCTAACAAGACTGGCAAGGTCGTCGAGTCTGTAGCCTCTCATAATTAAACTAAAACAACAAAATTAATTTTTAATCAACAATATTTGAGATAACATAGATTCCCACAATTGTTGTCAAAAAAAAATAAATAAATAAAATAAACACAAAAACACAAAACAGAAAATAATGTTTTGCAAGAGGCTGACGGTACTGTAAATTTAAACAAGGGCAATTTTTTGGCTTAGTTATTAAAAAAAAGTTTTTTAAGTAATGAACCTAAAATGTGAAACAGGATTATTTTTCTTCAGAAGTTTCAAGTAGTGCAGTTTTGATTTTTTTGGAAAATGTGCTTAATCCTTTATTGGTATGATTCAGTAATCGAGTTGGGAGTTTGTTCCACAATTTGGTTCCACATATTTTAATTGATCTTTGAGTACGTTTTTTGTTGACTTTTGATGAATAATAATTCCCTTTTTTTGAATTTCTCGTTGAGTAGTTATAAAAGTTTGATGCAGATGTAAAATAGTTTCGAAAAGGTATTGGCAGCGTTTTATTTTTGAATTTACTCATGAATTTCAGTGTTTCAAGATTGTATATATCCTCAATTTTTAAGATATTCAATTTGCTATACAAAGAAGAAAGTTTTACTTTTTGTTTATAGGTTTTGGACAAGATACGAATAAGTCGATTTTGTTGAACTTGAGCTTTATTGATATAAGTTACTGGTGCCTTTCCCCAGCTTATAACGGCATATTGTAGATGGGGGTATGCAATACTGTAATAAACTTGCTTTAAAAGTTTCGGAGTTAAACAGTGTTGCAGTCTATACATGATTCCTCCGGCTATGCTTAGCTTTTTAGAGACATATTTCAAATGCTCAGCTCAGTTCAAATTTTTGTCGAGAATCATCCCTAAATACTTAGTTGAAGTTTCTGGAAACACTTTTTACCATTAATGTCTAGAACAAAATCATGCTGTTGGGGTTTGCTTTTGTTTGAGTACAACATGCAATGTGTTTTGTCGAAGTTCAAAGAAAGTTTATTACTAGCTACCCATGATTTCACATTTTTTAATTCTTTTTCAGTTTTTGCTTTAAGTGTGTGTTTTGATTTTTCGTGGCATATTAGTACTGCGTCATCTGCGTACAAAAGCCATTTTAGAGTCAGTGCAAGTTGGTAAGTCATTTATATACACAAGGAATAAAAACGGGCCTAGAATACTGCCTTGAGGGACATCGCAGGTTATTGGAATCATAGATGAGCAATAATTGTCGTTAGCTGAGATATACTGCATTCGATTACTTAAGTATGATTTTAAGAGTTGAAGGGGTTGGCCTCTTACCCCGCAATGCTCTAATTTATGTGACAAAATTTTGTGATTAACTGAATCAAAAGCTTTCCTAATGTCAATAAATGTACTACTCACAGTATTTCTTTTGTCTCTTAGATCTAATATCGTTTCAATGTAATCAAGGATAGCAAGGTTAGTGGAGTGTTTTTTTCTGAACTCAAATCGATGACTTGTAAATAAATTAAATTTTTTCCAGTCTGCAATTAGTTTTTTATGGAGTAGAGTCTCAAATACTTTATTAATAGGTGATAGAATTGATATGGGTCGGTAATGAACAACTTTAGTTTTATTGCCGCTTTTGTATAAAGGAACCACTTTTGCAGTTTTTAGTTGGTCTGGATAATATCCTTTTTCAATACAAGAATTGAATAATCTACTAAGATAACTAGCTATGATAAATTTTGCATGCTTGATTAATTTAACCGGTGCAGCTTTTATAGCAATTAACCGGCACGGCTTTAACCGGTACGGCTTTTATCCCAGGGTTTTATGGCAATTTAAACCATTTATTGCTTCAATTATTTCATAATCATCTGAAGGATTTGGTATGATAGATTTGCACTGACGTTTTTTCAGATGATAATAATAATCTTCTTTTTTAACCAAAACGAGAGGGGCAATTTTATTACCTATATTTGCGAAATAGTGATTAATAGCATTGCATACTTTGTTTGGGTCATGAAGCACTTCGCCTTGGTCATTCAGCGGTGTTGGCAGTGTGGCAGAGCTTTTTCGATTTTTTCTTAGAATGAAGTTAATATGGGTCCACGCGCCAGAGGTGTCAATGCTGCTGAAAAGCGACTAATAATATTTGCGCTTTAATAATTCTTTTGCATGAGTCAATTTGTTTCTGCATATTTTATATTCTAAAAATATTGCATTGATTTTTGTTTCAAAAATCTACTATATAGTTTATTTTTCTGTTTGATTTGATTTAATAAGTCTTGGATAATCTAAGGGTGGTTAGATGTTTTGTACTGTTTTGTGCTTTGTTTCTCTTTGGGAAAGTATAAATTTGTTAATGAAGTCAACAAACTCAGCAGTTTTGACAAATCTGTGCTTGCCATATATTCAGGTAGTGATAGGGACTCCTCAAGATCAACAAGAAGTTTTTCTTATTGATCTTGAGGAGTTTTTATCATGGACCCTGGGGTTATTGTCCCCCCCTGCCTCTTCCCCCCTCTCGGTGGCCCTGCTAATAGTGCACGGCAGCTTGTATTAAAAAAAGTATTGTACAAGGAAAATTGAAAAGAGAATGTGTTAATGACTAGGAATAAGCCTACATAATTACTAACTAAAGATCATTCTCGACAACAGTCCAACATTTTACAAATTGTCCAACATTATTAACGAAGAGGCAAATTCCCTATTCTAAAAAATAATGCGTATTTCTGAGCTGCAAGTCAAAGTAAAATGCAAAAAAACTTTAGATGGCTTCCCTCCCGGTCTATACATAAAATTTTCTCACGTTGATTGTTAAGTTGGCTATTCCTCCATTTCGTGTCAATAAGACTCTTATATCCACTCTCAAGCCTTCTCTCACAACCTGTGTTGCTCTTGGATATCTCCGCCATATTTGAGTAGGTCTGGGTATTCCGGAATAATTGCAATTGATGCTTATTGAACCTCCTTCATCTACAACAAAGTTGCGACCGGAAACTGCCACTCTAGGAGAAACTAAGCATGAAAAAGATTTAGTGAACTCTAAGTTTAAAAAATTAAAAAATTTAGTTCTCAACTTCGGCCAATTTGTAACTTTAAATTTTAGTTGCATTCTAATCCCAATGCTATAAACATTTATAGCAAGTAGCAACTGTCATTCACTTTCATGGCAGTGTCTCACTTGAAAGTGCTTGCCTACGACATTAAAGGTTGGAGAAAATTCAAACTTTTTTAAATCCTATTTTGCACAGGCTAATTAATAGGGTGGAGTGAAAAAACTTTTTTTTCAAATAGCACCACATCACCCATCTAGACATCTGGCAACTCACCCAAAACTCACTTTTGGCAAGTTTGGTGGAGTTGGCACTAGAACCAAGCCACTTACCAGAGGTCAAAAGCCACAAAAAGGTCAAATTATTAAAAATTGGCATATCTGCAAAACTAAGCATGGTAGAGAGTTGATATATAGCTTAAAATTTGCAGAATTATCATGTTTATATCTGGTCCAAGAGAACTTTTTTGTGTAAACCTTCTCATTTTGGAGTAATTTGAAAAAAACTAAATTTTTACATATTTAACAGGTAAAAATTAGGAATTTTTAGAAAAATTTGTGTTTAAGAGCTCTGTTATGATGATTCCAAGAAAATGTTTGGCTGCAGATGTAAACGTACAATCTTTTAAAGTTGGAGATGAAGACATCAAATATATTGGCAAAAAAGAATTTCCTAGTGGTCAACTTCCTACCAAAAAAGATGTAATTGAGCAACTGATTTGGGAAAAAAATTGGCATACAAAGGAAGTGACAATGACAATTTCACAAGAAATTATCGACATTTGGCTGTTCTGTACTGTATATCCAACATCAAAACCATCTGTTTAAAAGAAAGTGTTAAAATTGGTAAATAATTTTAACAAGTTGGTTAAGTACCCTAAAGTTAAGCTAGGTCCATCATACGAAGAAAAAGTAAAAGAATTCTCAAGGAATTCTGAAACACTTCTTGACGTATTTTGTTATGATGAGAAAAAACGAAGTGAAATTGAGAAATCCTTTCAATTGAAAATGACGGAATCAGAATGTAAATTTTTTGAAGATCAAGAAAGTCTTAGACAAGCCAAATGTGTGAAAATGCAAGAAAAATCGACTCCCAGTGTACTAAGATTTCAACGGAGATGCCGTAGTGAAGCTCTATTAGATCAGCCATCAACCTCTGACATTTCTGAAAATATTTCACTATCTGGTGGCAGTGATTCTGAACTTTCAGTGAATGAGTCATCCTGCGAATTCTATGAAATATCCAACAAGAAACAAAAATCGGATACAACGCAAAATCGTGAGCAATATTTTGTTTGGCTTAGTGTTGCGACAGGTACAACATATCTGATTGAGCTGGTGCTGCCTTTGCTACTAGTGTGTTAATAGACCATGGCATAATTGAACCAAATGATACAAAATTTGTGATTGATAGAAGCAAATGTCGAAGAGAGCGAATGCGTCACAGAGAAGAGATGAGAAACGAAGAAAAAGAACTGTTTGGTAAAGTAGATTGAATATATGTCGATGGGAAAAAAGATGCAACATTAGTGTCGAAAGAAGCGGATGGAAAATACTCAAGAAAGGTCGAAATTGAAGAACACATTGTCATGGTTGGGCAACCAGGAGAATTTTATCTAATACATACTTCCCTGATTCTGGAACTGATTTAAGCATTGCCACAAGCATTTATAATGAAATCAAAGACACCGATTTGGCCGATAAGCTCAATGTTATTGGAAGTGTTGGAACTGCTATGACAGGAGCTTATAATGGAGCTATTGGAAACCTCAAAGAATCGTTGCACAAACCTGCGCCTGTTCCAGAATCAGTTCCAGAATCAGGGAAGTATGTATTAGATAAAATTCTCCTGGTTGCCCAACCATGACAATGTGTTCTTCAATTTCGACCATTCTTGAGTATTTTCCATCCGCACTACGGCATCTCCGTTGAAATCTTATTACACTGGGAGTCGATTTTTCTTGCATTTTCACACATTTGGCTTGTCTAAGACTTTCTTGATCTTCAAAAAATTTACATTCTGATTCCGTCATTTTCAATTGAAAGGATTTCTCAATTTCACTTCGTTTTTTCTCATCATAACAAAATACGTCAAGAAGTGTTTCAGAATTCCTTGAGAATTCTTTTACTTTTTCTTCGTATGATGGACCTAGCTTAACTTTAGGGTACTTAACCAACTTGTTAAAATTATTTACCAATTTTAACACTTTCTTTTAAACAGATGGTTTTGATGTTGGATATACAGTACAGAACAGCCAAATGTCGATAATTTCTTGTGAAATTGTCATTGTCACTTCCTTTGTATGCCAATTTTTTTCCCAAATCAGTTGCTCAATTACATCTTTTTTGGTAGGAAGTTGACCACTAGGAAATTCTTTTTTGCCAATATATTTGATGTCTTCATCTCCAACTTTAAAAGATTGTACGTTTACATCTGCAGCCAAACATTTTCTTGGAATCATCATAACAGAGCTCTTAAACACAAATTTTTCTAAAAATTCCTAATTTTTACCTGTTAAATATGTAAAAATTTAGTTTTTTTCAAATTACTCCAAAATGAGAAGGTTTACACAAAAAAGTTCTCTTGGACCAGATATAAACATGATAATTCTGCAAATTTTAAGCTATATATCAACTCTCTACCATGCTTAGTTTTGCAGATATGCCAATTTTTAATAATTTGACCTTTTTGTGGCTTTTGACCTCTGGTAAGTGGCTTGGTTCTAGTGCCAACTCCACCAAACTTGCCAAAAGTGAGTTTTGGGTGAGTTGCCAGATGTCTAGATGGGTGATGTGGTGCTATTTGAAAAAAAGTTTTTTCACTCCACCCTACTATTTAACGCCTATTATTCGGGAAGAGGCAAATGTTCTAAACAGAAAGTCATACGAACACCAAATTTGACTTGCTGGTTGGAGTTCACCAAAATTGTTTAGAACAATTGATTTCAATTAATGACGTCATCACTGTAACGTCATGTCCACATTTTCAAAAATGACGTCAATTTTGCGATGACGTCACTTGCAGTTCAAATTTTGTACAAATTTTTTTTCATACTAAATCATAAAATGCCTTAGTCAAAAAGTAGTTACGTTATAACAAGTCTTATGTCTAATCGTTTGCGTTCTTCTGGCCGAGAGGCTATCAGCTCGGGAAGCCTAGGGAAAAGCTATGGCGTGAAGGAACTGATCATGGTTAGCGAGTGCAAATGCTGCAATCACGCACATCATGTACCAGATCATTTATCCGATTGAACCAAATTCCTAACGCTTCAACTTGTTTTTGTGTCATATTTTTGCGATGTATCACCGCTGCTCCATATCTGCCTCGTTTGAGTGATTCAGATACCCAAACCAATAGTTTTCTGTCTTTTTTTATATGTGGGCACGCGAGCTCAAGTTAGTTTTTTTGCCAAATTTCGACGTTTTTAGGACAAAAGAGGCAGAGATGGAACCTGTACATATAGCTTGTTTTGGTCGTGGCGAAAAACAGAGCTTACAGAGTTTTTCGAGTTTTTGATAGTTCCCCAGTTTGTGCATTTTCTCCAAGTTTAACGGAGTTTTTCGAGTTTAAGTTTTTGCAGTTAGAGTTGTTACCATTAAGGGTTGTTACCGTTGTTTAAATGGACTGTTTTACAAAATTACTCTTCACAAGATCAATTGCAAGCTTAATGATGGTTGCTGCACAGTTAGAAGTCAGATTAGCGCAACATTAAGTCATTCTTCCATTCTCCATCATCACTATCAACATCCATGTGGCCACCAGAACAGCGATTACTTAAAAACAAGCAATGCAAAAAGTTCTGGTGGCTCTTCACTAGGCTTCCGCGCTGGTAGGCTCTTGGCCAGCAGAACGTAAAAAGATTAAACATTAAAACTCTGGCTGGCTAAAGTTAAAACATCTGAATTAAAGTCTTATGGCGTCATTTTAGGTAAATACCGCCAAAAATTTCTCAGGTTTGCGAAAGTGACTTTGGGAAACTTCAAACTTGGAAAGCTTTCTGTTACCTTGGCAGTTTGAAATTTTTAGGATTTATTGTGATGAAACTTTACTCAAAGTCAAATCAATATGAAATAAACAATAATTTTGTTGAAGAAATTTATCACGAAACCAATGAGAGGGGTAGCAAAAATGCCCCCTTCTCGCGAAAATAGGGTTAAGAGACAAAAGTTCACCAGTGATACACTACTATTAATATTCGCAAGGCAGCAGAAGTCTTCGAAACAGGCATATAGCTGTGCCTTTCTGAAAACATTTGTGTATTCGGTGACAGCAAATGTTTCATCGATTCGAAGACCAAAAATTCCTTCATTGTCACCTGACCTAGGCAACTTTTTGAATGTATATATGGCGTGTAATAAATTGCAATTTCGTCAAACCTTGTACCGCTTTTTGTTGTATCGGTAGATATTTGTTGTACCGGTAGGCACAAAATTGCCACCAAGACGTCATTGAAAATTGTGTCATTTTGCTAAAGCTTCAAAAGAAGTTGTCGTGAAACCACTTCGATGACACAATCAATCCAAATTAATTTTTTAAAAGATTTAGGAGGAAGCCCATATTCACATGCCAAATTTAGTGCTTCCATGACATTGAGGAGTTAAACGGGAACTGAAGGCAAAATCAATGGGGTTTCAAAAAATTAGGGCAATCGTATTAGATTAGATTGAAATTAAATCCATTCTTCTTAAACCAACCATTCCAGAGATATTCTACTTCACCAAAGGGGGCCTCTCTAAGTATAATTTTTATTTGCAACCCAGACGTTTCAATGCTGTAGCCTAACATACAGAGGCCTACATTAACCAATATTTAGGTTTAAAGGCCTCTGTGGTTTAGCCTTACCGGCGTTGCTTAGAAATAGAAATTAGATGGCGTCGCCGATTTTATCTACGTTAGGGTTGCCAATAAAAATTTAGATAAAAAGACTTTGACGTTAAGCTAGAAGTAGAATAGCTTACCTCTGAAACGGCTGAGTCAAGAAGGAGGGAGCCAACGCCAATCTAATCTAATACGATTACCCCAACTTTAAATAACCCATTGATTTTGCGTTCAGTCCTCTGGGCAGACTCCATTCTTTGTGTAAAATTATTTTGCACAAATATCTCCGGCAAAATAGGGTGAGCGCTTATTTTCTTCGTTGCAAGTTTGAACAGGCGAGCACTATGTTATAACTGGGAAACTTTTTTTTTATTGCTTAATAGTTTGTCAACTGAAGTCTACAAGAACTTAATGAAATAAATAAGCTTATTTACTCATTATTGTCACTGCTATCATTATTTCGTGATCGCTGTCTGTGTTTTAGCATCATCACAGTATTATTTACACTTACCTTGTGCCTCTGCCGCCATAAAAGTATACATGATGAACAGCGCCGAAAAAAATGCCATTTTAGTAAGTTCGTAGAAAGAAAAGCAAAAATTCTTTTCAGCTAACCTAATACTATAACGTACGGTGCTAACAACTGTGCAGTCAGAAACAAACCAACAAGCATAATAAGTCAGTAACTAATTTTATTGAAGTTCAAAACAAAAGTTTGGTAAGGAATTTACAAAAGCATTATTAAGATGTATTTGTTCATTGCAGCTGCATTGATGCAACTCCAAATTACTAAAATACTTTTGCGGTATGTTTGATAAAAATATTATTTACTCGGGCATACTATGAGTATATGAACGTTAGGTTGGAGTGAAAATAGCCCAAGAATTTTTTTGCGAAATGCTTTATGTAATAGCAAAAAAAGAACGTGGTTACCTGCAAAACAATGCTATTTTAAAATATTTTAAAAAACTTAAAATATTTCAGGTTCTGCAAGCAAGATATTTGCATATCTTACCTTTTGCTAAAAAACATATGGTAAAAACGTATAATTTTACTTATCTTTAAAGATTGATATGTAAATTTTGATTTTTTTGCACGGATACGGGTTCCAGCTAGTGTTTAAACGCTTTACTCTTCATATTGACATGGTGTTATAAAAAATTTGTTCATCACAATGTTATAATTTGCATGTTTTTAGAAATTTTGATAAATATCCAGTTTTTTTTAAGTATGCACGACAAAACAATCAAGTTCAACACAGCGATAAAAAAAAGTATTATAAAGCATATTTTTTCCATTTTGGTATTCTCTGGGTGTGCAAAAAATAACAATATTATTTTGGATGACAGGGTCAATAATTTTTTTCAGTGCCACACTTATATGAAAATATCAAGATTTATACTGTAAATTAATCAAAAAATGTGTCTTGGTACATTTTTGAAGGAAGAATTAGTTTTGGTTATAACCCATTATGGTGCGTAAACTGTCGCAATAAAATGTCAATGAAATTCGTAAAAGATTCTTTCGTTGCGAAACACAATTGAATATTTAGGTAGCGGAGGTTAACCAGCAAAAGTGATATAAGAGGCCAGAATTTCGAAGAAATAATTTAAGGGGCCATTTACTTTGTGACACAACGTGACACATTTCATAAAAATAACGCTGATCTGTGCTTAAATCGTATACAAAAATTTGTTGTAAATAATTTGACCTGAAGCTTTTCACAGTTTTAAGCTTTACCAATTATTCCAGATAACCTAACCAGCCAAAAGTTGTTCGTTCCAAAGTATAAAATAAATGCCGCCGAGGCAATTCGTCGGCATTCAGATAAACCTTTGTACTTGACATTTTTTTCCAACCATTTTATTACTTTACCAGGATTTCCGATGTTGGCAGTTGTTCCGTCGCAGCCAATTACTTTTCTAGAGAACCAATCTATATTTGCACTCATTTAGATAGTTAATCAATAATTCTGCGATGTCTTTACGTGATCCAGAGTTGGGAATAAATTGGCCAAATACTCGAACCATAGACTATGCTCGGACTACTGCTTGCTAACAACCGTTTTGTTACATGCTCTTCAGCAACAAGTCTTTGATGGTATTTGCCATCTTCGAAAACATTTCCAAGCATCATATTCTTTTAATGTCAAAATGTATGCTCTGTATATTTTCATCAGAGGTGAAGTCCTTGAGGACATCTTTGGCCTCGAGGACGTCCTCGAGGAGGCATTTTGAAGTCCTTGGCCTCGAAGGTCAAGCCCTTGGCCTCGGATTTTTTTTTGTGTTTGGCCTTGGCCTCGAGTCTTGTGTTCTCGACTCCACCACTGAGTTTCATGTTGCATGTTTGAAAAATTGCAATTTCTCATATCTCGAGCACGTCTGATTTTGCTTTTATCAATGACTTTAAATGAGTTCAATATAGATACTACAACACCAACATCACATAAAACTGCTGTTGCTAATAAAGCAGCAGCACTATCTTAACTCCCGTGTCTATCACAGGCTTTAACGAGTTGCAGCAGCTTTAGATTCAATTACTTATTTGGGTTTGAGGGCGGGTCGAACTTTGTTGAATGTACTTTCTTAATCAATGTCACTACCGTCTACGATACTGCTATTACTGCTTTAACTGCAGTAGCGCCTTCTCTTGTGGTATCGCACTTTCTTCGTTTGAAAAGGAAGGTAAGTTCTTTCTCCGAGTTTTGTTGTCTTAATTTAGTCAATCGTTTACTTTTTTCACTTTCTACACAATCTAGGCCTACTATGCACTAATAACCATTTTTCAAGCGTGTCTCATTTGGTCAATCAGAAATGAAACTTATATTTTTCTAGAGTTGAGTGCCGTAAAACTTACCACAGTTTGGTCGTGTTCTTTCTAAAAATTTTTAGGTGTACATTCACAAAACTCAGCTCTTTAGGCAGTAAGAGTTACAATTTTCAAAAAGCAATAGCATCTTCGAAATCTGCAATAAATTTGCTCCTTATTTGAACCAAAATTCTGAATATGAAAAAATTGATTTTTAACACAGTATGCTTCTTTAAAACTATCGGTTTTTTTCGTTGTAACTCCATTCAAAAAAAAATTTTACTTCAGATTAGCTCGACTTTGAGTTAAATTTATTTACCAGTTGTTTGAATTTGAAAATTGGAAATTTGAATTGCTAGGGTAAAGAAAACTTTCCCAATTTTGAGGTTTGTCAAAGTTACTTCTAGAAATCTGAGCATTTTTTAGTCCATAATGCGCCATAAAGCGTTTTTATGACAAAACCATTTTAATTTCGGCCTTTTGTGATCCAGTTTTAAAAACCAAACCAACGTGCAAACTTCGAGCCGCCTATATAACGTTATAGAACAAAATGATGCCATTTTTCAAAAAAATGGCTGTGACATAACAGTGATGGTATCATAAACTTAAATTCAACTTCTTAAATAATTTCAGTAAACACCAACCTCATATGCCAAATTTAGTGCTCTCATGACGTATGGTTTTCCACGACTTTTGGTTTTGACTCCCGGCAAAATACGCTAGTCGAATAGCCCATGAAAAATTGGGTTAACCCCACTGAAAAAGGTGATAAAAATCAAAAACTTTTTGACCTTTGAGGAACCCTAAAAAGTCAATACTTTTTTCTTAAATTTTACATGCTGACTCTTATAACCCTACTACCATGCTTTTGTGCTACTACGGCAAAAAATTCGAAAGTTCATTTTTTTACTCCACTCTAGTGAACGTTGCTCTCAGTTTACCTTGTTGTGCTGGTTTTTGATACACGAATTTTCTGGGTTATTATAAAATTTTAAATTTAAATTAAAGCAGCTTTGAAATTTAAAAACAACTTTAATTTCATCAGCCAACTCGTTTTAAAAAAAATAATGAAAGCTAATATAGTAATTGCATCAAGATGCAATTTCTACTACAGCATTTTTGAACTGTAGATTACTAGCGCAATTAATAATGTAAGTTTGCAGTAATAACTATAAAGACCGACTGTAAATGCTTTTAATGACGTGAAAAATTTATACGCAAAGTTGCAGTACAATCTTAAAAACAAAAAAAGACATTAACATTTAAAGCTGTAAATGGTTTATGACTCACAAGGAAGCAATTCAAAATGCAGAAAATAACTGACAAAAAACAATAAAAACAGCGCGACAATTTTCATTTCCCCATGTGAAGCACCAGCAACTGAATTGGTATATAATGCTAAAACCATCGAACCTAGTAGTTTTTTGTTATGAGTAGAAGCACCCAAAGGTTTCGTTAATAGCCAACTTCATCCAAATACGTAATTTGTCATGAGATGACAAAAAGAAAAATTAGGCTATTTCTGTTAAGATAAATTCTGCTTAAAAAAATTTATCGTTTTGCTGCATAACAATTTGCAAAATAGTGTTATTCACTACTTACATAGTGTTATACGATTTACAAAACAAAACCCGTTCGCTCGCTGCCCAAACGTCGGATAATAAAATCATTGTTTCACTCGCAGATTAATAATATCTTTGATGTGGGTTTCCGTAGATTGTTTGAGAAATTAATTGAGATCTTGTGAAATTATAAAATGGCTTTCAGTAAAGCTAACTTTGTCGTTTCGTAAGTAGCGTTTTTATTTTGTATTAGAACAAAACTATAAAATAAACAGAACACAGCAGGTCTTACTTATAAATCAAATTCATGCAATCACAGAACTACGTAGAAGTTCCCCAGCATGATTATGGTGTTTATTTAACAGATAATTTTAAATTTGTTTCCTGGAAAATCACGTGGTTTTAATTACTTTAAGGAGGCACTCTGGAACAGAATCAACTTTTATTAACTGGATTAAAATTAGCTTTTATGTACTGAGTTTAATAATATTTCGGTATGTTGAAATTTAAATACAACAGTTTGTGACACTATAAGCTAGAAAACGATTCTTCCTGGTATAACTTCCTGGTATGACAATTTCTGGAAATCCAGCAACTAAAATCTTTAGGGAGTTCGTAAGCTTGGGCCTCAGTGTCTTTTTTGTTAATAGTATCAAATGGAACAAAACAAGGATTGGCGTTCCGGTAACTGAATGGCAACGTAGCATTTTAGAAATCCACCAAGCTTAGTGGGCACAGTTTACGTATAAAAGCAAAATTAAATAAGAATATCACAAAAGGCATGATGATCGAGTGATAACACGTTCGCAGCGGAAAATCTGAGATTTAAATCTCGGGCCGATTAAATCGTTACTAATGGCTCGCCACTCCTGCAATATTTCTTTAAAAGAAGTTGTGATGCCGTCAAGCGCAACGACGGGGAGATGGGCCCGCCAACTCGTTAAACGCTTCTGCGTTATACTCCGAGTTTAATAAACGATTTTATTTGAAAAGCATATTATAAAAACAATCGAACTAACACCATAATTCCATCAAATATTCCTAAAATTTTGCAGTAAATCTGCTACCTGGATTGCGAGTTTATAATGGTTCTCATAGGCTCATGCTACGAAAAAAGCGGTAATTTTATTTTACGCGAAGGAGGCATTTTGCCCTCCTTCAGATTTTTTGTGATGAATCCATTTAGAAAAAAAATTTTTATTCCAAAATAACTTGAATTTGAGTTAAAATTTATTAAAAATAACTCGTGAAAATTAGAAGTTGTTTAGATAACGGGAAGTTTCTCGATTTTTGAGGTTTCCGAAGTTACTTTTCAAAACCTGAGCGTTTCTTGGCTAATACTTAGTCGAAATGACGTCATACGATGTTTTTGTGGCATAAATAACTTGACTTAGGCGTTTTATGACTCAGTATTTAAGACCAATCCGATATACAAAATTTGAATTGCTTGTGACGTCATTGCAAAATGACGTCATTTTTCAAAAATACTCCCTTACCATCACAATAATGATGACATCAACTTAAAATCAATGTTCCAAAAAAAAAAAAATTTAATGAACACTTATCCGCATACCAAATTAGGTGTTCCCGTGATTTTTGGGTTAGAAGTTACATAAAGGGAGCATTTTTGTCCCCTTCCACCGAGTAAAATGCGTTGGTAAAATTGCCCGCGTAAAATAGGGTTAAAAGAGAAAATTCTTTTTAGATGCATAATTATTAATCACTCAAATTACAATGCGTAGAGTTCTCCTTGAATTAGACATTTCTGATGATTCCGATTTCGTCGGGCGAAGCAGTCTGTAGGTTAATTTTTAACGAGACGTGCACTGTGTTATGATTGCTCAAATTATTGTTTACAAGCATAGAAGAAAGTTTTTCTGCACCATATCAAAGTTCTTGAAAATAACGTTGCCAGATCTGTGGGAATTCCAAATAAATTAAAATATTGTCCACCTAAAGATGCTCTTCTTAAACTTTTGTCATCTTAAATGTGGAATATTAGCAAGGGGAAACACCTATCCCTCGTATCTTGTTAAATTAAACAAATTGCAAAATAAAGCAATTAGAATTGTGATCTGCAGTGGATGCAACGATAGTGCTCTTCCCTTGTTCAAAAAAATAATTGTTCTTACTCTATCCTTATCATTTCAATACGAAACGGCCAAACTCGTGCACAGACACAGCAGCATGAATCTTCCTGTAAATCTATCTAATTATTTTATATTGTCAAAAAATCTTATTCAACTAGATCTAGCACCAACGAAAACCTACAGACGCCGTTATTTAGACTGCAAAGAACCCAAAAGTCTATCAAATTTGCCAGTGCTAAAATTTGGAATTCTATCCCAAGTAGCATAAGAAAATCATCATTTCAAAATTTTAAAAATATGTTCAAATCATATCTACTTTACTCATTTGATTAGTATACATTTGTCGTTCCACACTCCGTCAACCAAGTAAGTGTATACTTTATTCAACTGCTTTTATGTACTGTAACGTAGTGGATGCGATTTGGTTTGGCTCTTAGAGCTTTAGCTTATACGGCGGTCATGTTGTTCCCCTTCATTAATTCATAGTAGCTAATATTAGCACTTTGGATTCTTTTGTTGACTGTTTTTTTTTCCTCTTCTAATCCTCGACTACGTTAGAATTTAAAATCATCTTCTTCAAGATGAACAGAGATGGCTACTGTCTTAAAGACCTCACGGTCCCTACGTAGCTTCTCCGTCGCTGTTCTCGTTAATATTAACTTGGTGATATTTATTCAGTTTAATTTTACCAGCAAAGTTGTTTTTTTGACTTGTGCAGTGCTATGAAATAAATCTGAAACTAAAAAAAGTAAACTTGAAACTAGTAACATTTAAATAAAAGACCGTCACAGAAATAAAGTCAGTGCAGAATGGAGGTATTAATTCTACAGTAATGAGCACTAAAATACTGGCATTAAACCATGGCAACATCCTCAATGGCTAAATTAAAACAGTATGCTTTTAAACGTTTCTTGAAAACGGACAAAGTTTCAATTTTACGCAGAGATAATGGCAAAGAATTCCATATAGCTTGGGTGATGCATACGACAACAGAATGGAATCTAGCAAAGTTTAAGCTAGTTATCGTTTGAAGCAGCTAATTATCAACATAATCATGCAAGCTATACCTTGCCGAAATATAGCCAGAGTTGATCAAATTTTTCAAATATGTAGGAGCATAACCATGCAGTCATTTGTGCGTGAGCAAAGCAGTTTTAAATTGAATATAAAATTTAACCGGTAAAAAATCAAGGCTTTTCAAACATGATAGCATATGAAATACGCAAAGCAGAGCCACGAAGTCCGAAAATAAATCTCACTGCAGCATATAAATTTTTTATCAACTTGTGCAATAAATTTTACAGTGAGTTAGAAAACAATGCATTGCAATAATTAATTTGGGATAATATCAAAGAATGAACTAGTTGAACCTATAAAGTTTTAGAAAGCTTAGATGCAATTCTGCCTAAATTACGTAAATAGGCAAAACAAGTATACTACTGTAAATATTCCATCAATATGCTTTTCAAGGTTCATTTTGTTATCAAATATTACACCAAGAATTTTGACAAAATAGTTAGGCATAGGCAAAGAGCAGCTATCATCAATTTGTATGTTAGAGTTATTCTGGATTAAACGTTGTGATTTGATATAATTTCGATAACTTTGGTCTTACTTTCATTCAGTTTTGGAAAATTGCAAGTCATTCAATGCTTTAAATGTAGCAAAAATGCTCAAAGTTTGTTTTTAATTGTGTCTACAGAAAAATCCCTATCCAAAGAAAAATAACACTGCATATCATCAGCAAAGGAATGCGCACTAAGACCATGTGAATTAGCAATTAATTCAGCACTTTTAAAATGCAATTTTATATAAGACTGGTCCTAAAATTGAACCCTTGGGTACATCAGACTTATGACATCTACTAAATAAGATTTACAGCCAGCACCTTTAACAAAGTAGCTCATATGTTTAAATTTTCTGAAAAACATTCTAAACCTATACATCTGAAAAACCAAATTCAGCCGACAAATTATTAAGCAAAAAGGCATCGTTAACCGTATCAAAAGCAGCTGAAAATTATACAAAAAAACAATTGCAATTGACTTGGCATTCAAAATTGACAAAATGTCATTGCGAATTTTTACAAGGGCAATCTCACAGCTATAAGTAGATTTGTAAGCTGATTGCGATCAGCCATACAGTGAATTTTCACACAGATATGTTTTAATGTGGAGAAAGACACGGCTTTTCGCGCCTGGCAAAAGCAACGTAGTGGCGTGCTCGCAAGTTTAACACCTGGGTCAAAAGGACGCGTCTCAATGCGGAAGACCGGCTTGGTTAAACAACCTGCAAGCTCAGAGTTGTAAGTCGGGCAGGGCTTTTCGAATCGGGTTCGGGCCGCGTTCGGGCCTAAAGTTGACAAAAATGTCGGGCTTAATTCGGGCCTGAGACGTACTTTTTGTCTTAGGTGTACAAAAAAATAATCAAAATAACTTGGCAATATTGCTAAATTTTTTAGACCTAACTTAACATTCGGATTTTTTCGGGCATGATATGGGCTTCAAATTAATTTTCGGGTTCGGGCTTGTAGTTTCGGGTTCGAGCCGGGTTCAGGCCTGAACTTGTCGGCCCGTTTACAACTCTGTGCAAGCTACTCTTTGACTTGACGTAAAAATCGAAGTATCCATATCCGAATTGACTATGGCTTGTGGCTACGTTGGAGCGTTACGCTACAACATAAAGAATCACCCTCATATCATGCAATTTAAAACAGCTAGCCAACACTCCACAGAGTCCACATCCTGTTTCGTTTCAGCCAGCTGTTTTTAAGTTTTATGAACTGTGAATGATTAATATTGTATATTGCAGTATTATAACTTTAAACTGCTAATTGAATTTGCCTGTTGTTCTCCTTTAAATCGCAGAAACCACTCTAGAATTTTGAAATGCAGTTTTCTCAAAATGATTATACATCATTCGTGATCTGAGAGAAATAGCTATCCACCATTTTAACTGTTCAAAATTCTGCTAACTTTAGAGCAGGGTTTCTTAACCTTTTCTGCCTCGTTTACCCCTTGCCATATGCAAAAAGTATAAGTTACCCCCATCTTCTTAGTGGTCCACAAATTTCTGCGAGTCCTGCTGTAATCTCAAAAAAAAAAGGTCTTCAGGCCGGAAACCCACAATTTTCAGCGGGTTTTCCACAAATTTCCGCAGGTTTGATTTGCTTGTTGTTAATTTTTGGAGCTTTCCTCGTTTTGGACGACGAAAATATGGCGCAACGGCATTTCAGTTCAACACTGTCACTTTTTTAATACTGACAATTGAAGTTTGCTTTAGTTTATAATTCGGTAGGCAAAATTTATCCCCAGGGGGGTAACTTTCCGGTTAAGAACATCTGATTTAGACCATCTGTGCTCTGCTCAAGTTTTTGCTAGAAGAGCTGAAAGTAGTCCACCAAGCTTTTTAGCTGAATTTATTTTTTTTTCAAAACAAGTTAGCTATACTCTTCAGTAACAAGTGCTTATATTATTTACTTATGAAAACTTTGCTGCGAAAATAGCCTGATGCTCGTCAAACCCCTTAAAAGCAAGCATACAATTCAGGGACCATATTATGCAGCGTTTCATAAGAGTTACGAAATCGTAAACTTTGTTTGCATTAAGCTTAGGACCCGAGGTGGAGTCGAGGACACAAGGCTCGAGGCCAAGGCCAAGGACCCAAAAAAAATCCGGGGCCAAGGCCAAGGCCAAAGGCAGCCTTTCCGAGGACAGAACCTCTCGAGGCCAAGGACAGGAATGCTCGAGGCCAAGGCCTAGGACCAAGGACACAGGCGCAAGCGTTCTCCAAAAAAAAAAAGGATTTCAAAAATTTTTTTCAGGCGATCTCCAATTTATTGGCGTAGCCAGAATTTTTGATTGGGGGAGGCCTAAACTACGAATCACATGAAATAACGTCATCAAAATTTTTCCACAGAGGAAGTTTTTGTGGGACAAAGTAATCGTAGAATGGAAGATATGAAATCGTTGTTGCCTGTTTGCACGTAACCAGGATTTTGCAAAGGAAGAGGGCTTAAATTAATAGAACTTTGAAAAATGCAAATATCTAACTTTGGTAACGTGTTGAGAAAGCTTGTGTAACACAAATGTATCACAAACGGGGGCTTGGGGGCAAAGCCCCCAGCCGTTGGGCGATTTTTTGTAATTTTTTGGAAAAAAAGCTATTTTAATGCCATTGGATCACATTTCGCAAGTGTTCAGAGCCATTTGAAAGCACTAAATTTTTGACATTTAAAAGCCAATTGAAAAAATCGAATTGTTAAATCCTCCTTTTACTTGCAATTTAAGTCCAAAACACGTTTAACATCTTGCATTTTTGAGCTAAATTTTAATTGTAAGTGATTTGGTCCAGGTAGGGGTAAGTAAGGTGCATTGTCTCCGGCTCAGAGTTGTAAGTCGGGCTGGGCTTTTCGGGTCGGGTTCGGACCTAAAGTTGACAAAAATGTCGGGCTTAATTCGGGCCTGAGACGTATTTTTTGTCTTAGGTGTACAAAAAAATAATCAAAATAACTTGGCATTATTGCTAAATTTTTTAGACCTAACTTAACATTCGGATTTTTTCGGGCATGAGTTGGGCTTCAAATTAATTTTCGGGTTCGGGCTAATAGTTTCGGGTTCGGGCCTGAACTTGTCGGCCCGTTTACAACTCTGCTCTGGCCACATTTTAGCAGTAAATAATAATCCACTCAAAGATTTTTCTAAGAGATTTTTGTTTTGTCATGAAAATAACTAGCTATAGGAGTACACTTTCGCCAGGGGGCCCAGGCCCTCTTAATAGAAGTTCAATGATTTGTTTAATTAGGATTTTCCACGGCTAATTTTTTTAAAAACTATTTTGTGCTTAAAAACCGGCGAGGTTGGAAGTGAAATACTGAATTGTTTTTGAAAAATGGTACAATAGATGGTTACGTCTACTAACCATGTTATTGCAGGGCCGGATTTACATCGCGCTAGGCCCCTGGCACTTTGGAGATTTTCGCAACGTCTTTCTGCCAAATATTGTTGAAGATAAAAAAAAAATCTTACGATTTCAGATTGGGGCCCCTAGCTGGCACTGCGTCATATTATGGTAAATCCGGCCCTGATTAATGCATTACGTTCACAAAAAGGCTAGTTGTGGGCCTGAGATAGCAACTTTTAAGACAAAAACTCTCCATTTTCTCCGAGTTATACGTTTAAATTGGCTGGCAAAAATTGAATTGAGGGGGACCCGGCGCCCTTGGTCTTCAATATTGTTAATTAGTTATACTGTTGTCAGCAAAAAATGCTAAAAAGAAACTGAAACTGAAGAAACAGTAGGCTTTTTTGGCACATTTTTGTCATTAGTGAAATTTCAATTGTTGGGAGGCCCTGCCCCCTCCCCTTGCCTACGCCTATGCTCCAACTGAGGAAAACAAAAAAAGGTGTTCGCAAATTTTCCGCGAGGTTTCTGGCGTTTTCCAACAAAATTTCAATTGTTCAAAAAATAGTGCTGTCCTCGGGCCGAGGACAGGGCAATTTTCGAGGACTTGAGGCTTCGAGGCCGAGGCCAAGGCCAATGAACTCAAAATGTGTCCTCGAGAACGTCCTCGAGGCCAAGGACGTCCTCGAGGACTCCACGTCTGCTTAGGACGTCGTAATCCTAGCGATGTATTCCATAATGACCCCCAGATCTTTTCAGATTAGTTAATATTATTCTGTATCTCACAGACCCCTAAAAAAGTAGTGATCTGATGCAATTTTTTAAAAACTTATATATTCTGTATGTATGTTGATGTTTTAAAATGACAAAAACATATTGATGACGTCACTCACAACTGAAAATTCCGAAATTTAAATACGTTATTAAAAAGCAGAGATTAAATTTTTTCATTTAAAAACATGTGTTTTATATTTTATCAAAAACTAAAAAAAAACTAAGTCTTGCAAAAAAGCTTTTTTACATCTCTTATGCTTGCCCAAGACAGCTGCTGTTTCACTTAATTTCAAAGTTCATCAGGTGGACTGGCAGAACCGAAATGACAATTATCACAATGATAAAAAGTTTCATAAAACACGCATACACAATTAAAAAATAAAAGATTTTTTCCAGGTGAAGTTTTGTCAAAATCGATCTTTATCCATCAAATAAAGCTAAACTATTAAATCTGAGCTAATTGAAATCTTTACCAAAAAAGCTAGGCTACAGGCAACTAAACGAAATGAAATCTTGACCGAAAAAAACTGGGTTAAATGCATTACCAGCGGACGAGCAACCAGTATTTTGCTAGGGGATGGAGCATGAAAATTTTTTGCTCTGCACTACAGAAAAATGCCTCATTTAGGCTACGTGTCAAGCAAACTTGTGCTCCTCCAGTCAAGTGTTTTAAAGACTGGGTCTGAGGACAGAGTGATTTTTCAAAAGGAAATTTATACACATATAAGCATAGGTGGGCACAAGTCCGTTAATCGTTAATAACGAAGCTAACTTTATCATTAACTCGTTAATCCGTTAAAAAGTTTTTTCATGTAACGGACTAAATTAACTTCCATTAAGTTCTGTTAAAACGGACCAAATTAACTTCCGTTAAGTTCTGTTAACGGACTAAATTAACTTCCGTTAAGTTCTGCTGACTTCCGTTAAGGTTTTTATCGTAAATATCTTGCATCATTCATTCATCGTACCGGTACAAACTAGCATGCTCTGGTAGCACTTGTTGCGTACAAGCACGAGTTTTATAGAAGAAAGCGAAGAAGGAGCTCTTTTTTGTGGCAAATAATAAGCTGCATCCTCATAGGTCTATTATTTATCGCGGTGCACAATTTACAAACATTTTCCAATCGCAGCTTTGTTAGTGCATTTGAACTCATTTTTATCTTGAAATTAGATTAGACTGTAAAATATAACTTCCAAAACACAAAAAGACCACCACAGCAATAAATATTTCCTTACAATCAGCTCAACAGCGTCAAAACGTGTTTTAGAAGCGAGTGAATAAAACGAAATGTAAATTACACGCAAAATGTTAACGAATTAACGGACTTTATTAACTTCCGTTAATTAAAGCTGAAAATAACGGATTAACGTTAGCGGAGGTGTGAAGTTTGTTAACAGACTAGTGGTTAACGAAGCTAACGTTTTGCATTAACTTGCCCACTTATGCATATAAGACATTTCGAACATTTTTTAGTCATTTCAAAGAATTAAAATGCTAAAATTTGTAATTCATTTGAAAGAACTAAATTTCCTAGCACCTTCAGCCTCCCCCTTACAGGTCAAGTATAAAACACGTTTAAAGGGACCAAGCTTGAATGTTATTGTACAGTAGCTCAAATTTTTAAGCGACTTCGCCAATTTTTCAGCGGCTGACTTCTCCTTAGTCCCCCCTGGTTGTGCCTCTGGCTACATGCTTCCAACTGAAATCTCTATTGATGTAAAAATGGTTGCATATCCTACTACCCTAGCTGAAATCTTTACAGAATATAACTACAGACAAAAGGGAGTCATTCTTGTCCACACCGCATATTGCAACTCGCATTTGCTGCTCACGCGGCAGAAAGGTATGCTACAGGCCATAGACATAAGCAGGGAGAACATGAGGCCATGCTCTCTCTCAATTAAAAATGCCACCAATAATAAAAATAATGACAATAAAGCCTAATCTTTTTTAGGTATTAGTTTCTTTTAGCATTTTTGGGTGCAACAATACATGCGTACAACAGTAATTAACAATAATACTCTTATTGACCACAGGGGTCCGCGGATCTTCTCAATTCAAATTTTTTCCAACCAAATTAAATGTGATTTGGGAGAAATTCAGAATTTTGACCTAAAAATTGCCATCTCAGACCCTCATCTAAACATTTTTATGAATTTAATGCAACGACATGAGTAATAATCATCTTTTGCTGCAACTTTGTATAACAATTCACCTCCACTTCGCAAGTTTTTATGCGACAAAGTACTTTAAAAAATAATCTAAGGAAAATGCTTTTTGAACAAATAACTGAATTTGGATTGAGGAGCTTGGGCCCCCTGATTAATGTACATGTACTCCTAAAACTGGGTATTTTCATGACAAAACAAAAATCTCCAAGGCAAATCTTCGAGTGATCTATTATTCACAGGTAAAAATATTGCAGGAGGTAATGCACTTTGCTGCTCTAAAAATATTCCAGAAGGTAATGTACCTTACAAAATTTTAAATGTATTTTGCACTTGACCTGTAGGTAAAGGGAAGACTGAATAAACATTTAATTTTTTTAATTGACTTTCAAATCTTAAAAATTTAAGTAATTTTAAATGGCTCTAAAAACGTTCGAAAGTGATCCGAAGGGCATTAAAATAACTACTTTTTCCAAAACAATAGCAAACAATTGTTCAGCGCCTGGAGCTTTTCCCCAAGACTCCTATAGCCTCCTGTAGCTGTTGGTTTTGTCCTCAGACCCCCGGCTGCGATGCGTTGGAGTTAAACAAGTTTCCTCACCATGTCTACCAACTTAAGCATTTTCGGAAAAATTTTAATTTTGGGTTGAAGTCCTTCCTTTCGGCAAAATCTGAGTTATGTACCCATTTAGCCCCGGTTTCTGATCCTCCATTCTACGGTACCTCTTTCCCATTAAAAGTCCCCCTTTTCAAAAATTTCTGACGTCATTGCATGTGATTTGCGATTTGGCCTCCTCCCAATCAAAAATTATGCCTACGCCACCTATACTACAGGCGTGCATACACATTATCATTACTTATTAAAGTATCGGTAAATCTATGATATATTTTGCGCATAAAATGTTTATATTTGCAGATTTAACAACACTTCCAGGAATCTCAAGGATTTCTTTCACGAACACTAAAGCCTTTTGTTCACGTAACTCGCACAAACTGTCAAATAGCACTTATTATTTTATTTCCAAGGTTAAATCATTTCTTACACGACTAGGGATTAGTCAAACGGGTTTGTTACGGCTGAATCAGGGATGCTGAATAGTTTATATACTTTGGAATTGGACGGTTTAGATCCTTGTTACAGCTTAAACCATACCTAAAGCAATGACTGATTCCACTGCATGAAAACATCATAAAACGGGTGAAAACTGTTCCAGCATAGGTTTTAAAACGTTTTTTTTTAGTTTCAGATTGTTACTGTTTTTGTTTTGTCGTATGCTGGAGGCAAACCCTTAGCCTTTGTTTCACTCATTTATATCTTGAATCGTTTCAGCTGCAGCTGCTAGGAACAATCAATTAATTACAAACAGCTCTTTTCAGCTGCCGTTTTGCACACATTATTCGTTGCTTTTTCAAAATTTTCAAGTACGATCAGTTTTGTTACACAAAGGACCGTTACCCAAAGGGACCGTGATAGTTACACGAAGGACCGTTTTTAATTTTGTAGAAGAGGAGAGCTTCGGTTAAATTTGCATTGCTTTTTTGTTCGAATATTCAGTTTGGCTGTGCTACTTTTTATCTGCACTTTTTATTTTATCTGCACTACTATTTTATCTGCACTACTATTACTCCTATTTCAACTTATTCAACTGAATAAAACCTAGACGAATGCGTCCTTGAGGACTGTTTCTATTTCAAGCGTACCGAGGGTGCAGTCTTGTAAGAAAGCATAGCAAGGTTTGGGCGCTCACCCGGGCTCTTGTGATTTTCGACCAAAAACAATATGAAGCATTATTGAATGCTTGCTTAAAAACTTCCCACAAATCTAAATTTGTAAATAAGAGCATTAAGCCTTCCACCAATTAAAGAATAAACGTAAAATATCAACACAGCATAACAACTTGGCTGCTGAGTGAAAAAAATGAAAGCAACTTTGAACATAAATGCTGATTATTTTGGCTTGAAATCATAAACAATACACTAAAAATACAAAGCATTATTTATTAAAATTTTATATTTGCGTTTAATTTAAATATGCTGCCTGGGCTACGACCAGATGCAAGCATTTCTCAGCTTCTGATAGTTACGACGACAAAACTTGATTAACTTATCAGAAAGTGAGGTAAAAAGAAAAGAATTCATTGCGCTGTTTATTGGGAGCAGCAACACAGCACTAATCTGATAGGCGACGTTTGAGAATTCTATATCAAGTCTCACATATGCCATGATGCAAATTGGAATCCAACAACAAAAGTCGGTTGCAATGATGCGAGCAATGCGTTTCTGATGCTGTTCGTTTGGTTGTGGGATCTGCTGCTTCTCACCCTTGCAGAAAATTTGGTGGTGTGTTTGTAAATACTAAAATAAGAAAGACTAACGAAAAAAAAGCTTAGAAAGTTGAGTGTAATGATTGCAAAAGTAAACAACCAAGAACTCTCCCCGTAAGCCACAAAAAATCTTGGCATACATACGCTTGTTTCATCGTAATAGCCAAACAGATTGATATACGCGTTATTAGGAAAACTTTCAGCTACAAATGTTTTAACTGATTGAAATTGATTACCAGCTGATTTGATTGTTGTGTTAGTTGATGCTGCAAGCCTGCACGCAAATTGCTCAAATTTTTCTGCATACCAGGTACCATTTTGAAAAGGACTTGAATATGAAAAACTATGAAGAAAATATTTATATGTTTAAAGTACTATAGGAAAAATTCCGAGGAAGAAATTAACCAGGCTAGAGTTATGCAAATTTTCCAAGGACGCAAAGAAGCCGTTAACGATTCGAATGTTTTGGTAATGGTCTTTAATCTATAACCTGTTAAAGCAACCATTAGAAAGCACGACGTTTCACTCGAAATAACTGTCAGACTTCCAATAATGGAACACTTTAGACGTGACCTCCACTCACGATCTATAGCACCATAAATCCCAATGAATGATGCATCATAAAAAGCGATTGTAATCAAATAGATACCCATTATGAAATCAGCGGTTGAAATGTTTAGTACAATAAAATGCTGAAACCCAATGGAGTCAAGTGTTTGTTTCTTTTTAAGAAATGCAAAAACCGTAGAAAATATAACGTAAGAATTTCCAATGATAACCACAAGCCCTATTATCCAGATTGCAGATTTTGTAGCTGGACTTGCTATCATTTCTGTGTCGGACGAAAATATACCACAAATGCTGGTTGCAGTAGGCAATCATTTTCATCTGAGTTATTATCGCAATCTGCTTTCCCATCACACGTTTGCAAAACGTCAATGTTAACGTTGCCCTCGGCCTTGCATTTGAAACGTTTTGGGCAAAAAAATTCATCAAATCCTCGAGAGCATTCAGATTTGTTGATGTATTGCCAAGCTGGGTCTTCAACTCCATCACAACAACGATCGCCCATTAGAAAGTAGGAGAGGCAGGAGTCGTTGCAGAAAGTTGGTGGGTTGGAACAGTAACATTCGTCACTGAAATCTCTACACTCTGGTCTACCATCACATTTTTTTGGAAAAATTGAAAAATTAAACTTTGTTCTGCATTGGATAAAGCTATTTTTTGATCCAAATGTAAATATGGAAGCGATCTCTTCCGGTAGATTATACCACGGACGTAAATCTTCATTATTAAAGCACTGAACGTTTTTTTCTTCAAACATGTGTTTGCACTTTTTAGTGTCAAAATATAATTCGCGTAAACATTCGTCAGACATATCACAGCAATCACTCACACCATCGCACACTTGTTCAGACGAAATTAGCAAACGATTATCAAAGCAATGGAAACAATCATTATTGTTTACAAAGCAAAGGTCAGTATTATTATCACAATGAGCAACATTGTCATATAAATTGCTTTGAGGCAAAATGCATTTATCGCATTTAAAACCTGGTCGGTTTATGACTTCATCACTGCCGTCAGCGCAATCTGCAATTCCATCACAAAACTGCGAATGAAAAATTGTGCGATTATCAGAGCAAAGAAACACTTTCTCGCAAAGTTCCTGGTCACATCGTGAAGTACAAAGCACATGAGACTTGGAGCAGATATCATCAACATACGTTGAAAAATTGGAGTGGTAGCAAGTAGAATTATCACAAAGTGGAAACCCGATATTATTGCATGCTGATACATTTTGCAATCTGAATATCGTAATCTTCTCCTTATCATTCAAAAGAATCCTTCCTTCAGAACAGCGAAGAAATCCATCTTCAAGCTCAGGTGTGCATTTGCATCCGTCTATTATGTTGCATGTTTTCCGTGAAATACAATCACATGAGAACTGGCCATAGTTATAGCACTCGCAAGCGATTTCGTCATATGCGTCAGTGCAATCATCGATTCTATTGCATTTGTCTACAAATGTATAAAGTTTTTATAATGAGTTGCTTCTACAGGATACCCTACATAAAATCCCTGAATTTGTTTTGATTTCAATATATTAAACAAAGATAATAATTTAGCACATATGCAGGTAATATACACCGGGTCGGGTACAAAAATGCTCCCATATCTACAGTAACTCCTAAACCAAAAGTTATTGGAATACCAAGTTTGCCATATTGGTTGGTGTTCACCAAATTTTTTAGAAGTTACATAGCAGACTTAAAACATAAAGTTTTTTTTCACGGCTGTGAGGTAGCACTTACCTCACATATCTGCTTTCCTATTAGGCTAGTGTTTCATCAGCATCTGAATTCACACATAGCCTATCCTGGCATCCCACCCGAACCTTCAAACCACACACGAGGGCAATTTCTACACTTGCCATCGTACCCTCTTCGCAGATTACTCTGATCTAAGTCTGACAACAAGGTCACCAGAAAGAGGATTCTCGACCAGTATCACACTGGCTCTTCTCTCAGCTCAACCGCATTGCGCTAGCATCACTAAGCATGGACACCATATATGACATCACATTAGCAATTTACCACAATAGTACGCTATATGCATATTTCAAACTTGTATGTTATCATCAGGCGTACATAACTGTGTAAATGCCTATTACAAATTTTGAACCCCAAAAGCCAAAATTAACCTACTTGTTGGTAACCGGTAAAGCAAATTGCTATATACAACGCCAGTCAACGCCCATACGAATAAATTTTCATTTTTTTTCATAAATTTTCGTATGGGCATTGACTGGCGTTGTATATAGCAATTTGCTTTACCGGTTACCGACAAGTAGGTTAATTTTGGCTTTTGGGGTTCAAAATTTGTAGTAGGCATTTACACAGTTATGTACGCCTGATGATAACATACAAGTTTGAAATATGCATATAGCGTACTATTGTGGTAAATTGCTAATGTGATGTCATATATGGTGTCCATGCTTAGTGATGCTAGCGCAATACGGTTGAGCTGAGTGAAGTGCCAGTGTGATACTGGTCGAGAATCCTCTTTCTGGTGACCTTGTTGTCAGACTTAGATCAGAGTAATCTGAGAAGAGGGTACGATGGCAAGTGTAGAAATTGCCCTCGTGTGTGGTTTGAAGGTTCGGGTGGGATGCCAAGATAGGCTATGTGTGAATTCAGATGCTAATGAAACACTAGCCTAATGGGAAAGCAGATATGTGAGGTAAGTGCTACCTCACAGTCGTGAAAAAAAAATTTTTAGAAAACTGGTTTTGAGTTGATGACGTCATTATAGTGACATCATGGCCGTATTTTTTAAAAATGACGTCGAAGACGGTTTAAATTTTGTACATGTGTTTTTTTATACTGATTCTAAAAATGCAAAATCAACCTGATAACGTCACAAAAACGTTTTGTGCGTTATTTAATTTAAATATGGTCCAAAAATGTTTAGATTTTGGAGAGCGACTTCACAAAATTTCAAAATTGGAAACTTCGCCTTACCTTAGCTACTTCAAATTATCAGGAGTTATTTGTAATGAAATTTGACTCAAAGTCAAGTTGGTTTGAAGTAAATTTTATATATTTTTGTAAACAATTTTTCACAAAAAAACAAGAGGGGCATTTTGTACTCACACGCGTAAAGTGTGGTAAATAGTATGCATGTGATACTATTTTAATCATTACTAATTTTTATCCAGAGCAAAAAATTTAATATTTAAAGCAGTGTATTAATGAAATTGAGTCGTTTACTATTCATATGCAAGTACAAATACGAATTTAATTATGCATCAATACTATAGATAGGCTAGCCTACTAACCAGAGTAGTAATTCGGGTAGGGCTTTTTGGGTCGGTTTCGGGTTCGGGCCGGGTTTGGGCCTAAAGTTGACAAAAATGTTGGGCATAATTCGGGCCTGAGACGTACTTTTTGTCTTAGGTGTACAAAAAAATAATCAGAATAACTTGGCAATATTGATAAGTTTTTAGGACCTAACTTAACATTTGGATTTTTTCGGGAATAATTAGAGCTTCAAACTAATTTTAGGGTTCGGGCCGGGTTCGGGCCTGAACTTGTCGGCCCGTTTGTAACTCTGCTACTAACTGCTCTTCCGGTAAAAGGCACACGATTAGCAGAACGCTAATTTATTCACCTTGACGTTTCGCTCAGCTGAAAACGCCGAGCATCATCAGAAGTTGAGTTGGAGGAGTGTCGAGCACTCCTCCAATACTAGCACAAACAGTACATGTCGCAGATGAGTTACTACGGAATAAATATCAAAAGAGCTGAGTAAATTAAGTGAGGTAAAGATGATTATAACGTCATAATGATCAACCTGCGAGCTAGGGCTAATTCAACAAAACGTAAAAATTCAATTGCCATGCTGTGATGAAACGAGAGAACGTGGCTGAGTCATATATGGTACAAAATGAAATTAGCAATAAAACAACATTTACTGAGCATTTCTGGCTAAAGATAGGTACACTGATGGCAATGTCTCACCATCCGAGCGGTTGATAACGTTAGTGTGGGCATTGATAAATCAACTTTCAGCAATTAACCGTCTACGATAACTATTAACATGTTTTAAAACAGTGGATTTTTTCTAATTAATACGATGATCAAACAACATTAAATGTTCACATAAAGCGGATTTTTCTGGTTCCGCATTTTTGACGGCTCTTTTATGTTCTGCAACACGACTTTTTAAATCCCGTTTCGTTTGCCCCACATACACAAACTCACAATCAGCACAAGGTATCTTTATAAACTAATCGACTCTTTTCATGCTCTGCAAATAGGAACTTTGGGTGAGGTAAGAATGTTACCAATGGTTTTAACCGGCTTCATCGCAACTTTTGTACCAGCTTTGTTAAGAATGCGACCGATACGTTCTGAAGTACCCTGTACATAAGGTATGGAGGTGAAGTGCTTAAGATGCTGTGTTGTGTTCCGTTGTTTGACCTTGGGGATTGGGTAGGAGTGCCGGAGAGGGAAACCGTTGAGTTGTAGAACAGACAGAACATGGGTGGTTTCGTGTCGTGCATCTGCTGGGTTAGAGGTGCTTGTGTTAGCTCTGCCATGTAGTGTCTTGGTAACCACGAGTTTTTGGTGCTGAGGACGATGAGAATCAAAGTAAACGTATCTGTCTGTGTGGGTGGATTTGAGGTAGACTTGTGTGCGAAGAGTTTTGTCATGTCGTATAACTAGAACATCAGCGAAAGGTAAAGAGAGATTATGCTCTTCTTACATAGTGCACTGTATATGATGACAAACTGAGGTGATAGGTTGGTGAAATTCTGTCATGTGCTCTTTTTTTTAATACACAGAATGTATCATATAGTGTACATATCGGAGCCATAGTTTAGGTGGCGTGTGAAATGTCACGAGTGCTGCTTTCTCTATATGCTCCATGAAAATGTTAGCCACAATGGGAGAGATGTGTGATCCCATGGGAGTACCAAACGTTTATCTATGCAAAACGTTTTGAAAAGAAAAAACAGAGGAATTAGAACAAATTTTAATGCCAGTTTTTATGTCATGAGCATGTAATGTTGTTTGATCATCGTATTAATTAGAAAAAATCCACTGTTTCAAAACATGTTAATAGTTATCGTAGACGGTTAATTGCTGAAAGTTGATTTATCAATGCCCACACTAACGTTATCAACCGCTCGGATGGTGAGACATTGCCATCAGTGTACCTATCTTTAGCCAAAAATGCTCAGTAAATGTTGTTTTATTGCTAATTTCATTTTCTACTATATATGACTTAGCCACGTTCTCTCGTTTCATCACAGCATGGCAATTGAATTTTTACGTTTTGTTGAATTAGCCCTAGCTCGCAGGTTGATCATTATGACGTTATAATCATCTTTACCTCACTTAATTTACTCAGCTCTATAAGCACAGAGCTGGAAGGACATCAAGATAGTGCAGTTACTCAGCTCTTTTGATATTTATTCCGTAGTAACTCATCTGCGACATGTACTGTTTGTGCTAGTATTGGAGGAGTGCTCGACACTCCTCCAACTCAACTTCTGATGATGCTCGGCGTTTTCAGCTCATCGAAACGTCAAGGTGAATAATGTAGCTTTTGTAGAGTTCGTATGGGATCAGAATTAGTCTCGATGGAACCATCAAAGCTTGGGCTTTGACTCAGGGTGTCGAACCGTTTCAAATAACGGTTCGGGTTCAGGTTTAGCTCTTGCTCAAAATATTTTAGCGGTTTAGGTTTGGTTCGGGTTCACTTCAGCACCATTTTCGAGGTTCAGGTTTGGTTCAGGTTCACTCAAGTAAATATTACTGATTCAGATTCGGTTCGGGTTCATTGACTTAAAATTTAACTGTCGTTACTCGTTTCGCCCAGAAAAAAAAAAGGAGAAATTGCTGATCCTGTTGATGATCACCATTGCTCTTATTGTTCGTGTACCAGCGCCAGCGGCATCCGGATATGGAAAAATATATTCTTATTTTTGTTAGGGGTTCAGGTTCGGTTTGGTTTCACTTGAGCACAATTTTGAGGGTTCAGGTTTACTGAAGTAAAATTTTGCTGGTTCAGGTTCGGTTCGGTTCACCAAAATGAAACGGTTCATTCAGGTTTAAGGTTCGGGTTCAGGTTCGGTTCGACACCCTGCTTTGACTGGCAATATTTTTGACGTCACTTTCTTATGACGTCACAAAGTTGTACGCTTAAAAAGAGAAAAAAGTTGAAATTTTTTTACATAAGCAACCTTTAGTTACTTGGGGTTTTTTGCTTGGGGTTACTTACTTGGGCTTTTTTGCTTGAGCTTTTTTGCATTAGCAACCTTTAGTTACTTGAAGTTTTGCTCGCAGCAGGAGCCCAACATTAAAAGTTTGTCCAACACTTCGTTCATATCGTTAACTAACAATCCTGCGAATTTCGTTTCAATAGCTTAACGTTTAACGAAAATATCCTTGATTGTTTGCTTGGTCGTTGTAAAGTTCGTCTTGAGTTGCAGTTGTATGCAGTGATTGTGTTATTGCTTCGGCCTATCTCCAAATAAACTGTGAAATCATTATGAAGAAGTAATCGTGAACCATTACAACTTCTGATCAAAAAAAAAGCTTTTATAGACTGTATGAGTCATCGTTATCGATACAGACGTACAGTGCATGTCATAATAAAACTTTAATTTAGCTGCAATATTTTTGCCCAATACTAGTTATTTTCTCCTAAGTGTAGAGGTACTGAACAATATCATTTATTGCATGTTTAACCCTATTTGTACCGGGCCGGGGGTGTAGGGGGGCAAATTTACCCCTTCTTATAGGTATTTTAATATAGCTCCTAAATAAGAAAAAAAATTGCTTTAATGCACCCTGACTTTGAATCAAATTTAATAACACACATTTTCAGAAAGTTTGGGGTGAGCGGGACTACCGGAAGCGACGTCATTTTTGCCTTTGTTAGAGACACCCAAGGAGTTTTATGCAATTTTGAGCGCAATGCATGCTTATCAGAGCGCGTATTCTATTCATTGTACTGCGTATTCATTATCGATGCTAATCTTTAGCTGGAATAAAATATTTTATTTACTGATAAATGCATTGCTTCATCATTACGTCATTGATGACGTCATAAATCAAAATTATTGCTTTTTCTGCGATTTCTCGAAATAAATTGCGGTTGCATAAAAAAATATCCATTTTCATCAGCTGTTGAATGATATGATAAAAATAATGCTGCAGTATTCTATAATTTTGTGAATTATACTACATTTCAGTCACAAAAAGTTAGAAATAATAATAAACAAAATATAATAAAGATGACATCATTATGCATAATGACGTCATCATGCATGTGACGTCATCATCTGCAGTGACTTTGTTATAGATGTCTCTGAAATAACAAAAGTCCAAGCTTAAAAGTAATATTTCGCAACATTTAGACAAATTTGCATGCTGTTATAAGGATTTACTCGTTTTGATGACGTCATCAATGTTTGCGTGACGTCACAACCTCAAAATATCTATTTTTAAAATTTTAACAAAAAATAGCTTCAACATGCAAAAAATCTTACTTCTATCACTTACCAATCGGTTTTTAGATAGCGGGAGCAAATTTGCCCCCCTCCCGGAACAAATTGGGTGTAAAAATAGCCTTGTAAATATAGGGTTAAATGGGTTTGCTATAAGTTAATTTTTTGAAGTCTTGCCCCGCTTGGATAGCTATTGGTCTTTATTTTAAATCTGCGAAAAATTGTGGTTTACATTAATTTTTACCTATGATTAAAACGTAGACCGTTTTTTAATTTTTTTTATTTAACTTCATCTCATATCCGCAAAAAATTGCAATTTTTCTGAAGTGAATAAACATCGTTTTTTTTGATGTTTTTTTTAAACTCAAATTCAGGAGAAAGTGCGGTTCTCTAATAATTCTGTTTTGCGTTTCTACTTCAAAAATATGGCAACCAATAATTGGAGCAAAAATAGAGCGGCGCAGCAAAAATTTTGCTGAAGAAAAGGGGGGGCTTGAATCCAAGCTTTAAAAAAATTTGATCAAAAACATCTCATTTAAGCAACGCGCTGAGTAAACTGGTGCAATTAAGCATGTCAGATGTCACATACAAGAGTTTGGGGGTAGACAGCCGCCACCTGATGCCATGGGGTCTTTTTGTGCGATGTTTGCAATTTTTCGCAAAAAATAGCTATTTCAACGCCATTTGAATACAATTTTGCATGTTTTTGGAATTATTTGAAAGAATTAGTAGTTGAAGACCCTGAGAAAAAAAGGTTTCATCAAATGTTGGGGTAGTTTCTGAGCAGGATTTGGTTGTGTGGCCAACGACTACCGGAAGTTATATTAGGGATCTCGGATGGATGGATCTTTAAGATCGGGGGATCATTGAGATCGCGGGCCGGTTACGGCCCAAGGGATATAGGTTGCTGACCCCTGTTCTACGCAATAGTTATCAACATGTGCAGGCATAGTCATAAATTTACAATGGAAATAGTGTTGAACCGATATTAGAGCTTATAGAGATTACTGCATGATCAGAGAGCGTAGCTCATTATAACCGTTGGAAGACAATGGGGAAAATTAAAACCCATGTTAAGGGAAATATTATCAACTACCAAGCAGAGTTGTAAACTGGCCGACTAGTTCAGGCCCGAACCCGAAAATATAATCCCGAACCCCAAAACTAATTTGAAGCCCAAATCAGGCCCGAGAAAAACCAAAGTTAAGGTTGATATGAAAAATTTAGCAATGTTGCCAAGTTATTTTGATTATATTTTTATGCACCTAAGACAAAAAGCACGTCTCAGGCCCGAGTTAAGCCCGAAATTTTTGTCAACTTTAGGCCCCAACCAGACCTGAAAAGCCTGGCTCGACTTACAATTCTGCTACCAAGCGGTAATTAACTCTTTTCGTCCATGGAACTTTTTTTTTAGATCGCTGGTTGTAATGAGTATTTTTTAAGCGGGTCAGTCATACGGCTAACTAAAAACTTTTATAATGATGTCACAGTTTATTAGGAGATAGGCCGAAGCAATAACACAAATCACTGCATACCACTGCAATTCAAGACGAACTTTACAACGACCAAGCAAACAATCAAGGATATTTTCGTTAAACGTTGAGCTATTGAAACGAACTTTACAGGATAGTTAGTTAACGATACGAACGAAGTATGGACAAACTTTTAATGTTGGGCTCCTGCTGCGAGCAAAACTTCAAATAATTAAAGGTTGCTTATGTAAAAAAATTTCAACTTTTTTCTCTTTTTAAACGTACGGCTTTGTGACGTCATAAGAAAGTGACGTCAAAATTATAGCCAGTCAAAGCCCGATCTTTGATGGTTCCATCGAGACTAATTCTGATCCTATGCGAACTCTACAAAAGGAGCTAGAAAGCGATACATCCAGAGTAATGCAGAAGGGGAAAGTGCTGCCCTCTAACGTTTAGGGGCGCAAAAAAGGATGAAGACGGTAACGTCGTCAAGCCAAGAAAACACACGTAAAATTTCAAAACAATTCCTACTGTTTGGCGTTATCCTCATCCGCTCACCGTGTCACTATTATGACATCAAAAAAAAACCCAGCTCTGCTTTTACCTCTCAAAAAATGCGAACACATGTCACGATTGAGTGAACTTACTGATGATATTTATACAGTGCTATAAGTAAGCAGCGTACATTTGCGATGTAAAACGTATACTTTATAATGTCTAACGAACCAAAATACCATGCAAAAGTTGCTGATCAACAAAATTGGGTTAACTTTCTTGAGTAAAAATCATATAGTGAAAAAAATTGAGAGAAAAAATATCGCAAAAATTAACAACATGTATAATACAAGCTGCATTATCACACTTTGCTATGCTGGCTTCCGTGAATCTTTATAACAAGTGAGCCAATCCACTCCATTCCCATCCCACTTGCACGTAAAAATTCCTTCCTGGTTGCACTCGCATCTGTAGGGCTGAGACGACGGGCAACCCACGCAATTCGCTTCGTCGTGCAGCGGTGTCAGCCACCAACAATCTATTTTTCCATCGCAATATAAATTCTTAGCGCATTCATTCCTAAATGAAACAAAAACGCTACCTGTTTAGCCTTGAAACTTTATGTATCTTCTCCAATATTTGGTATTCTCGGACGTCCCAGTGAAAAGTAATTATTCAACCGAATGTTACTCGAGCTATTTGACTAACGCATTTGGGGGGGGGGGGCAAAATGCTTTCCTTATCTAACTCCTAAACCAAAAATCATGCAATAACCAAATCTGGCATACTGGATAATGTTTACCAAAATTTTTAGAAAAACTTGTTTTGAGTAGATGACATCGTTAGAGCCTTAAAAATAGCGTCAGAGCCTTAAAAATGGCGTCAGAGCCAGTTTGATTTTATTCTTTATTAAAGGTTTGTTTTTTATACTGAATCATAAAATGCGTGAGTCAAAGTCTGCCAAAAAAGATGCTTAGATATCAGAAAGTGACTTTAGCAAATACCAAAACTGAGAAACCTCCATTACTTTAGCAATAATTCAGAAGTTGTTTGTGACTCCCATGCCAAGTTTATTCGAAGTAACAAGCTTGTTTCTAAAGGGATTTTCAGTATTACGAAAAACTGAGAGAGGACATTTCTAAAAGTACCGCGGTACCGGTACTTGCTTGAAAGAAGTACCGTTGATACCGGTATCGGTAGTATTTTTAAAAAGTACCGCGGTACCGGTGCTCGGTGCTGTACTTTTTGATGATTCAACTTAACTGCCTACGAATGATTGAATAACGTTTGTTTTAAAAAATTTGTACTTTTTAGTATAAAAAAAGCACAACAAACCAAGATTACGAGCAACCACTTACTTTGAGAAACATCAACATTTCAAAATGATCGTCAATTCGTCACTTACCTCAGCTCTTTTGGGTTTTAAACCAATTTTGCACGGGGTCATTTTTCCCCTTCTCGTTTTTAATTTGTGGTAAATCCTCTCAGAAAAAAACAACTTTGTTTAAAATCAACTTTGATTTAAATTTTATCACAAATAACTTTTAAAAACTTTAAGTTGCTTTAAGGTAACGGGAAGTTTTCCAGTTGAGGTGTCCCAAAGTCACAATCCGAAATTTTTGCATTTTTTAGCCAATATTTAACTCTAATGACGTTTTGGTCACGTAACCAACTTGACTTTGGGTTTTTTATGATTCATTATCGAAAAAAAAACCTATATGTATATATTCTCAATCGCTGTACGGCCTGCCGTTTCGGGGTATATACATATGCACGATATATAATTTGAACCGCCTGTAACTTTATCGTAAACATGACGTCATTTTTCGAAAATATGGGCGTGACGTCACAATCATAACGTTATGAACTCGGAACCTTTTTTTTTCAAAAATTTTGGTAAACATCCACCCTCATACCAAATTTGGTGTTCTCATGACTTTTAGTTTAGGAGTTAGATAGGGGAGCATTTTTGTCTCCCTTGTGTAACATACCTTTGGTCAAATACCCGTGCAAAATAGGGTTAATTATGTCTTTTCCTACGGAGAACATTCGCGTCCGAGCGCTGGACTTGAAAGCAGTGCAGTGTTATATCAATACCAAATAAAGAGATTTTTCTGCTTATCATTTTGAAAGCTAGACAGTAGATGAACTAATTTGACGTTAAGGTTTTTTTTAATCAACGAAACTTTCAAAAATCTTTGTAGCAATGTTTCGGCAAACGTTATTACATGTTTTGTATAAATCAAAACGCTTCTCCTAATGTTCACTTTCGTTCATATCGCTCCTCTCATCAGAAGCACCTTGCGCTTCCAATTTCTCTTTAACAATTTAACTACTTTCGCTTTGATCGTATGCTTTATTCTTTTATACTCAAAGGAGTTTCTTCAATTTTGTCCTTTAATTGTCGTTATAGACAATACGGAACTGCGGATGCACAGATGTTGCAATTAAATACTCATTGTTGGCATGCGCATGTTGAACCTTTATTTGAAACAAACCATAATGGTATATTTCGGAGTTAAAAAAATATTAACTCCACTCCTAATCTATTAGCTCCACTCCCAATAGATTTTTAATAACAAAAGTGATAACAAAAAGTGATAACAAAAATGATAACAAAAACGATAAGTGATAACAAAAAGCCGAAAATACCAAATACTTTTAAAAAAGTACCGCGGTAGCGGTACTCCAGGACCATTTTTAAAAAAGTAACATTGGAACTGGCATCGGTACTAAATATGTAGAGCGGTATTTTAGTACTCGGTTCGCCCACCTCTGAAAATAGGGTAATAAATGTCGCATTCAAAAAGCGGCTGTGCAGCGGAAAGAGTAAAAGTGTACTGCAGTTTTTACGACGATCGGCCTTCATTATGTATAGGCCTACTGGTCACGTGGTAGTATTATTAAATAAGACGCTCAACAACGATTATAACTGCTTGACGGCTTCGAGTAAGCAGTAAAATCGGTTGACAAACATTCGAAGAAATCCAAAAAGACATTAAAGTTAACGATATATTTTTGTAGCCCAATAGCAGCTCTAAAAAGTACTTAAATTGTAAAATTTTGCATGGGGGGACGCTTTTGCAGCCTTGACCGAACGCATTTGGGCATTTGGCATGCGAAAGCATTTTAGTGAAGATTACGTAAATCCGTCTCCGAAATTGAATAAAGATCAAAAGTTATTTTGCCGAAATTAGGTGAAGACCAATAAAAAAAAGAGGTCTTCGCCGGCAGCTGAAGTGTTTCTTCTTTGAAATCAACTTTCCGTGATTTTATATTCGGCCGGAATTGGTCGGATTTATTCATGTTGGCTGGCTCTTTTTCGTCTGATCATCCAGGGCTTAAATCTCGTTGTGGGGACACCTAAATCTCGATGGGGGATGCAAAACCTCGATGGGGTAACGCTAACTCTCGATGGGGGGACGCGTTCCCCGCGTCCCCCCTACAATTTAAGTACTGGCTCTAAATAACTTTTGCACTTTTTTTTAGCCTGATTTGGGCTTCATATGGTTTTTCGAGTTCGGGCCTGAACTATAGTCGGCAGGTTTACAACTCTGCAAAGAATCAAGGTAAACAATGGATCATGACTCTGTAAAATATACTCAAATTTTTCAACATAGCGTGTTCGAGTTAATGTATATCTGAGACAATCTACTCATAAAATATTCCTGACCTTAAGAACGCCGGTACCGAAGAAATTATAAAGATGGTTCAAATATCAATAAGTCTAGCACTGAATTTTATTTGCTAAATACTAAGTTAAAATAGTCTACAGATTTAAAATTTAGTTCGAACAATTTCTGCAACTACAATAGCAATCTGATTTGCCTGCTTCGCGCAAACCGTTTTGCGTCTCCGACCACAAAGTGATATGAAATTCTAACGGACAGCTTTTTGTCAGTAACACAATTAAAAGTTAAAAACTCTGCATTTCACTAAAACCATATTTTAAAGCTCAACTTTCCGATTAGATTATATAGGAAATGTTATTTTAATATCAAGGTTAGTTGCTTGATTTGATGACCGCAAGGTCTTTTCGCAGTAACTCTACGCATCAAAACTAAGCACTAATCAAACCATAAAAAACTACACACCAAACATTGATTCAAATAATATGATTAATTATGCTGCAAAATTGTTCAATATGGGCTTACGTTTCATCTTTTTCTTCTAAACAATCCCTTTCTGCATCATTCACGTTAGCTCTTGGTAAGCAGTAAAAAGGGTCAGAAGAACCGCCCTGACCAAGTACACATCTACTGCATTGAAACTGACCGTCGGAACAAAAGCAATCGGTTTCGTCGGAGCCATCTTCGCAATCAGGAGTGCCATCACACAACCACGATGTGTCAATGCAAAGCGATTTGGTTGTAGGAAATGGTGCCGATGAGTTTCTGATGCTTCCGCGACAGTCGCAATGGAAGCGCCATAATCGTTCTCCCTTGTGCGTGCAAATATCATTGCAGACGTCTAAACACATCATCGAACTATAGACAACGTTTTGCAAGAAAAAAACATTACAACAAACTACGCTTAAGTTGCATGAAAATCCTAAAATTACGGTAATTTTTATCTCCGGAGTTAAGGAAGCAATGAGGCATTATGCTTAAGCCATTTAAACATATTTTCTTAGATTAGGGATCCCGTTTAGGATTTTTCTATCGGGTAATAGGGGTTACCTATTAATGTCAAAATATGTTTTAACCAAATATCCACTTATCCTCAAAAAATTATTCCACTATCTTATAAACGACATTTAAAAAAGTAATTTCGAAGGATCATGAGTGGGTGTTTCTCAGAGTGTGAAACTGCCGTGAACACTATGTTCTAGTATTTATTATCCAAACGTCTACTGAGAAAAGTTATTCCCTGAAAAATTTATCCCTGACTCATATTGCTTAATTTTTAGTGTGTTTAGGCTATTTGCTGTTATTTTTATGAGTGAAACTCCCCAAACAATGTCAAACAAATTATTACGAGTATCTAACAATCTTTGTATACTCCAACGAAAAACTACTATCTTGAGCTCTTCAAAAATCGTTTCTTGTAAGAGCGTTTTGGAGGAGCGATTAATTATACCTAAGAATGCAGCTTTTTATAATTTATTTTTGTTCATTGACAGGAAAAAAAACACCTCATTCGATTGCATACTTCATGTGTTAAGCCTATATTTTAGAAAAGGTATTTTTAATTGCTCAAACAAACCTTTACACAATGGTTTCTCGCCAAAATTTTTTTAGTTTTGCTTAAAATTTTTTAGCACAAATGAGAAATATTGAAAGTGGAAAAATAAGTAGATTGCCATAAATATTTAGCCTTTTTTAAATAAACTAGCTTATGATTGACAATTATATTTCCTACAGACCTGTTTCACGCGTTGTCGCATCATTAGTTAGTATCGAATATCGATCATATTCCAATTGACTCAAACATTATTCAAATTGCTCTTTTTTGTCATATTTAACTAACAACTAAAGTTCCAGTAAGCATAGGCCCACTAGCTACTTTTATAGACCGCATTTTTAAAATCTTTTAAGCCGTAAGCATGTAAGACCAAAATTAAATTCTTGAATCTACAGTATACCTGCAGTCTGTTATGGTAGACTAAATCCAGCGAAAACGCGTTTAAAGTAGCAAGCCAGGGCCCACATTCCAGAACATGTCAACGAGCTCGTAAAGGTAATTTTCGCTCGCAAAAAGGCGTTAACGAGCAAAAACCTTCGTAGACAAAATGCTATTTCCCAACCATCTCGCCTAACACGAGTTAAAAAGGCTCGCTCGAATTTCTTCGCGAGATGTTATGTTAGCACGTAATAAATACCTCATTGTGACGTCAGATGCATTTCTACTTCAAAATAATGCGTTCAAGTGTAGTGTGTCTGTATGACGGTATGTACTGCCATTTCATGGAAAAAGATACTACGGGCCGTGTGTTAATATTCTAAACTTGCAAGATCCTCCATTGATACTAATTAGTTAATGAACGACAGAGTTTAATTATATTTTTGGATCAATGTAAAAAAAGAGTGCAACTATTACCGTACTACAATTTTTTAAATGACGTGAAGCGCTCAATCTTGAGATTGTTGGAGGGTATACAGTACTTTTATGTCAACAGCAACAATAGGTATCAAAATTTTTCAAAAATGAACCAGTCGAAGTACACTGTTCTTTTTTAGAACCAGTAAATCCAGAGTTGAGACTGGCTGTTTTTAATTTTTTTCCCGATTTTTACCTCGTTTGTTCTTAATTTCGAAAACTTTTTAGAGCATCGATATTAATTTTAGCAACCATGTTTGCAACACTGTTTAATTTCTTATGCTCTGTCGGTCTTAGTAAAGGCATTTTTCCTGCTCTCTATGCTCTTGGTATATTTGCAATTTTGCTTGTAAACAGAAGAAAATTACTAAAATTTTACCATTTTGAATCAGTACAAAATTTAGTTTCTTTTCTTTGAACTTTTTTCTTTTACTACTTTTGGTTTATTTTGCTACTAAATCTGGCATTGTTTTTAATTTGTTCTTAAATTTTGAGCAAAAACGAGTTTCATGTTCTCAGAAAATTGTTCTTATAAAAGGAGTGTATTGCTATTTTTATCAACTGGCGCAGCTCAATATTTTTTTTCAGTCGATACAGCGAACGGTTCTCAATGCAATTCGTTTTCTTCTTAACTGTCTAATAGCAAACATGGCGACGATTTTATTTAATTTTCAACAAAAATTCGCTTTAGTTAGAAGTTTTCAACATATTGCCATTGAATTTCTGACCAAAAAAATGTCTGGTACGCTTAAAGAGTGCTTCAAAATCTTCGTTAAGTTGTCTAGAAAAATGTGATGTTTTTTTGCTCCAGTTATATCTCGCAATCGATCCAAGCAACTTATCGAGCGAAAATGACTTTATCCAGCTCTCAAAGCTTCAGATGCACGTGCAAAAATGATCTCTTACGTTTAGCGAATATTTCGTTCGGTAGCGCCTCTAAAAAAAATGTTCGTTATTAATTCGAGCGAGGAAATTTCTATCATGTGGACACTGGGCCCGTATTAACAGAGATTTCCACGCTCGTATTGATAGCAAGAATTTTTTTAAGAGGCACTACCGAACGAAATACTCGCTTAAGGCAAATTTATACGCGTGCATGTTAAGCTTTGCGAGCTGGGTAACGTAATTCTCACTCGCTCAATTGCTGTGATCGACTGTGAAACATATAGCTCGAGCAGAAAGCGTTGCATTTTTCTTCCCGACTACAGTAAAAGACGATTTTAAAGCACTCTTTAAGCGTGCTAGGAATCTTTTTTGTTCAAAAATTTGAAAGAGAAATTAATGCTGAAAACTTTAACTACTTTAAAGCGAATTTTTGCTGAAAATACATTAAAATGCTCGCCACGTTCGCTATTAGACCGCTAAGAAAAAAGTGAATTGCAATGAGAATCATTAGCTGCATTAACTGATAAAGAAATATTGGGTAGCGCCAGTTGACAAAATTAGCTGTATTGTTTTTCTTTTTATAAGAACAATTTTCTACGAACAAAAGGCTCTGTTTTTCTCACAATTTAAGAACAAATTAAGAACAATCCCAGCCTCGGCAGCATAAATAAGCCAAGAACAAACCAGAGAGAATAAATTTCTAATCAATAAAAGAAACTAATCTTTGTGCTGATTCAAAGCAATTAATTTTCAGTGATTTGCTTGTGTTAGCAAACAAAATTGCAACTATTCCAAGATTATAGAGTTTTGTTTTTCTGCACGAGCAGCAATTGAGAATGTTTTGGGCAGTCGATCAACTTAAAAAAGCTCTCTTTTTCGCTTTTGCAATTCCACGATGCTGCAAAAGAATAAAAACGCTCTTACTCAAGCAGACAAAACATTGGGATTTAAACAAATTTACAAACATGGTGGCTGAAAGTGACAACGATGCTTTCCAAATTTAAGAAAAAACTAAGAACAAAATGAGACCAAAATTTAGCAAAAGATTAAAAACAACCAACACCAACATAAAGTTTACTGGTTTTAAACAAGTGTGCTTCAACTTGTTCATTTTTGGAAAACGTTAAAACGTAATGTTACTCTTAAAATATAAGTTTACCCACCAACAATCTCAAGGGCGCTTTCCGTCATTTAAAACATCAAAGTACAGGTAATGAAAATTAAGGTCTTTTTTGTATTTGATCCAAAATTATATTTAAATTCTGTCGTTTATTCATTAAATATCAATCGAGGATTTTGCAAGCTTAGAATATTAACGTATATGGCTAATAGTATCTTTTTTCATAACAATTACAGTAGGCCTTACATACGCTTGAACGCATGATTGTAGAAATGCACTTGACGTCACAATGTATTTACAAGTACTAACGCAGTTTAGGCAACATCTCGCAAAGAAAGTCGAGCGAGCGTTTTTAAAGCATGTTGAGCGAGACGGTTGGGAAATGGCATTTAGTCTAAGAAATTTTTCGTTTCGTTAGCGCCTTCAACGAGCGAAAATGACCTTTGCGAGCTCGCAAACACGTCTTGTAATATGGGCCTTGATTATATAATACTCACAAAGATTTTGTAAAAACTGATAATGAAACGAAATATCTGAAATAAAAAATACAATAACAATAGAGAAAAATCTTGTTGTTATTACAGCTAATCAAAATAGGCAAAACAAAACTTTTTAGACCGGCTTTAAGTCTAAAAAAATGCAATTATATACTAAAGTGACACTCCATATCGTTTCATTTATTTCATTAAAAAGTTCTCATTTACCCCAACCAAGAAAATCTATAAGGTAATTGTAATTGTAATTACATTTTATTCACCAAGTTGGCTTGGCCAGGAGACAGCAAAGGGGCTTTCGGTCTTCCAGTCAAGCTGCCACCTGCCCACCTGTCTACCACACTCGGCAGAGGCTTCACACTGTTTCTTTAATTGCTGAACGTCAAGCAGGAAAGCTGTGGATACCAATTTTTATAGTCTTTGCTTTGACCCAACCGGCAATTAAACCCGAGTCTACCGCTTCGGTAGCAGACGCTCTATCCACTCGACCGCTGATTGGTTAAATTTAAGGTATTTATTTCAAAACTTGTGTGATGTCATGAAACTTCGGGATACGCTATGGGGCGTCAAGTGTACAACTACATTTGCGGTACTTTTTCTTGCATGTACAGTATATGAATAAATAGTCACTATTTATTAAATAGTAACTATTTATTAAACAGTTACTCTTTAACAATAAATAGTCCCTATTTATTAGGTAGTTACTCTTTAATAATATATAGTCACTATTCATTAAATAGTCACTCTTTAATAATAAGCAATCACTATTTATCATATAGTCACTGTTCTTTAACTAGTCGAAAGAACTGCCGCAAAATAAACCGTTGCAAAAATAAATAGTCCAAAAAACTGCCCACAAAATAAGCCATTGCAAAAATAAATAGTCCAAAAAAAAAGCTGCACACAAAATAAACTGTTGCGAAATTAAATAGTCCAAAAAAATGTACGCACAAATTGTTGCAAAAATAAATAGTCCAAAAATAAAGCGTTACAAAAATGCGCTGCAGACACTTTTGTATATTTGTTAGTGGAGCGTGACGAAGCGCTCTTGGCTGCTCTTTGATGTGCTCATGCCAGGATAGGCTATGTGTGAATTCAGATGCTGATGAAATACTAGCCTAATGGGAAAGCAGATATGTGAGGTAAGTGCTACCTCACAGTCGTGGAAAAAAAACTTTATGATTCAAGTCTGCTATGTAACTTCTAAAGTATATTTGTTTATAAACTGTCAAAGCACTCGTCGCTTTGAACTTTGAACACCTTGTGCGCTGTGAGACACACATAATTATGGGGCGCCGTTTGTCTAAAATATTTCATTTTATAAAGACAAATTTTGTTCTAATTTGACATATCTACTGCGATATGAGCAGGACCTCCGAGAGAAAATTTGCCAGGGGATACGAAGGTCGATACCGGGCCCCCCAAATCTCATTAGCCCCCCCCCCAAGCCTTATCGGGGCCCATGCCGTTAAATCATTTTTTGTCCGATGGGTGCAAATCTTCATTTGAAAGCGAGGGGATAACGATATTCGCATGCAGTTAGGACCTATGCAAAACACAACTAGACATAAAATTGGTTTAAATCCAGTTAGAGAGTCTGGGAAAGCAATGTGAGCTCCCCCAGCGAGGTCCGGGGCAGAGCCCCGGAAACTTTAGCACTTTTTATGTTTCTCAAGGGTAAAATACAGCATTTGATCAACATTTCACCACCAAACTTACTTAAATTGACAAGCAGAAAATGTGATATACATGAAAGAAAGTATGTGAAGAGAGGGATGATGACATTGACATAATATTATACCATATAATGACTTCAATACTGCAAATCCAAATAATTTACTGATAAAGTTTTATCAATTTAGCTAGTCGGATAAAATAATCCCCACCTAAAATCTTAATTGATTATCTTGGCAATATGTTTTGTTAATATAGGGTAATATATCAGTGCCTAGATTGATTTATAGAGGCTAGATTGACATAAAAGACAAATAAGGCAAGAGCACAGATAGAGTGAGTTACTTAATGATAGTAGTACAGTATGTCAACTTTGACTTCTCTCTCTAAGGTTGAAATGTTTTTGGATTTCTGGAAATGAAATATCCCTCGCACATTGTTATACCGTAGAATTAGGGCTCTCAAGTCAGAGCAATGTAACAAAACGTTAATTTCGGGTGCGAGCGTATGGCTTTTGGTACATTTTCCTCTTTTTTTAATCAAATCGGCCACTATTGGATGCCCTTAAAGCTGTGTAGCAAAAATAGCGACCAATTGCCAGTACTGAATAGGCTGACTGATATTTTTGCTGTAGGCAAGTTTGATTATGGTGTTATTGAGCGATGCCAAAACTAAATGCGGAAACCTGGGGCGACATGACAAAACGTGATAGCGAGCTCGTAAAGACCATTCTCGCTCGCTAAAAAGCGCTAACGAGCATAAAATCTTTGTAGACTAACTGCCATTTCTGAGCCGTCTCGCCCAACACACGTTAAAACGGTTCGCTCGAATTTCTTTGCGAGATGTTTGTAAGCTGTGTTAGTACGTAATAAATACCTCATTGTGACGTCAGATGCATTTCTACTTCAAAATAATGCGTTCAAGCATATTGTATGTACTGCATTGTTATGGAAAAAGACACTTTAAGCGATGCGTGATTATTCTACGCAAACAAATTTTTCAACTGATAATAATTAGTAAATGAACGACAGAATATAATTATATTTTTGGATCAATGTAAAACAAGAACAACTTTTTCCATACTATATTTTTTTAAATAAAGTAAAGCGCCCTTGAGGTTGCTGGTGGGTAAATTCATATGTTAACAGTAACGTTAGGTTTTCAGGTTTCAAAATTTTTCAAAAGTGAGCAAGTCGAAGTACACTCTTCCTTTTTAGAACCGGTAAATTCTGAGTTAAAACTGGCTGTTTTTGATTTTTTGCCAATATTCAGTCTCATTTGTTCTTGATTTTGTAAAAATTTTGAGAGCTTTGATGTCAATTTTAGCGGAAATATTTGAAACACTGTTTAATTCTAATTGCTCTGTCTGCTTAAGTGAAGGCTTTTTTCTTGCTTTTGCAGCATCGTAAAATTGCAAAAGCGAAAAAGCAAGCTTTTTTCAAGTTGAACTACTGCCAAAAAAAATTCTCAATTGCTTGCGCAGAGCAACAGAGCTTTATAATCTTGAGTAGTTGCAATTTTGCTTGCAAACCCAAGAACATCACTGAAATTTTATCGTTTTGAATCAGCACAAATTTTAGTTTCTTTGATTAGTTTGAGTTTTTTTTGTTTGTTTTGTTTTTGGTTTATTTTGCTGCAGAGGCTGGCATTGTTTTTAATTTGTTCTTAAATTTTGAACAAAAATGAGCCTCGTGTTTTAGAAAATCGTTCTTATAAACGAAGTGTATTGCTATTTTTTGTCAACTGGCACTACTCAACATTTCTTTTATCAGTCGAAACAGCAAATGGTTCTCAATGCAATTCGCTTTTTTTTTAGCAGTCTAATAGCAAACATGGCGACGATTTTAATTAATTTTCAGCAAACTTTCGCTTTAGTTAGAAATTTTCAACATTTCGCCATTGAATTTCTGAACCAAAAAGATTTCTCGGACGCTTAAAGAATGCTTCAAGATCCTCATTAAGTTGGGAAGAAAAATGAGACCTTTTTGTACTCGAACTACTTTCCGCAATCGCTCGAAGCAACTCAGCGTGAAAGAATGATGTTACGGATTTCACAAGGCTTAACATACACGTGCAAAAATGACCTCTTACGTTTAGCGAGTATTTCGTTCGGTAGCGCCTCTTAAAAACACTCGTTAATTACAGCAAACGAGAAAATTTCTGTCATGTGCGCCCAGGTCTGGTAGCTCGTGTCTGCAAGAAGTCCAAATTAAAAAGCTTACTGAAACTATTGCCTACTACAACAGCCATAGATGGGCCCAAATTCGTTAACCGTTAATCTGGTAATAACGCAGCTAACTTTTTCATTAACTCGTTAATCCGCTAAAAAGTTTTTAAGTTTTTTTTTATGTTAACGGACTAAATTAACTTCCGTTAATTCTTGTTAACCTCCGTTAAGGTTTTTATCGTTAATATCTCGCACCATTCATTTATTGTACCGATACAAACCGGTTTGCACTGGTAACAGTTGTTGCGTATTAGCACGAGTTTTATAGATTTTATAGATAGAAGAAAAAGTGAGGCAAGGAGTGCTTTTTTGAGATAAATAATAACCTGCAGCCTCGTAGGTCCATTAATTATCGCTATTCGCAATTTCCAAAGATGTTTCGATCGCAGCTTCTTTAGTGCATTTGAACCTATTTTTATCTTGAAATTATATTAGACTGCAAAATGTAACTTCCAAAACACAAAAAGACCACCACTGCAATAAATATTTCCTTACAATCAGTTCAACAGTGTCATTAAGTGTTCTAGAAGTGAGTGAATAAAAAGAAATGTAAATTACATGCAAAATATTAACGAATTAACGGACTTCATTAACTTTCGCTAATAAATGCTGAAAATAACGAATTAACGTTAACGGAGATATGAAGTTCGTAAACGGGCTAGTGGTTAACGAAGCTAATTATTTGCATTAACTTGCCCACCTCAGATAACAGCCCTAAAACAAGACCAATCTGGTCTACCAGTGCTATTCTTGCCAACTCTTTTCTCATTAAGCTATGCAGTAGCGTAGCCAGGGGGGGGCGGGGGGGGCTCGATTGGCCATTGGCCCCCCCATTGGCTCGAGCCTCCCCTTGGCTTGTGAAGTATGCAAAATCGCACGTTTTTGGTGGTTTTGAGGCCGATTTTTTGTGAAAAATTGAAAATAGCCCCCCATAGGAAAACAGCCCCCCCTCAAACGATTGGATTTCCAAAAATCAGTCTCAATTTCGGTGAAGACCTTTTTTTTGGAGACCACCTAATTTTGAGTCGAAAAAACGTTTGAATTTCCAATTTCGGCCGAAAAATCAGTCTCAATTTCGGCGAAGACCTTTTTTTTTTTTTTTTTTTTTGAGACCACCTGATTTTGAGTCGAAAAAACGTTTGAATTTCCGATTTCGGCCGAAAAATCAGTCTCAATTTCGGTGAAGACCTTTTTTTTTTGGAGACCACCTGATTTTGGGCGGAAAAAATCTTTGAATTTCCGAGCTTTCCGAGAAATTTTGTCTCAATTTTCGGACAAACCGTGTGAAACTGATTCAAGAACAATGAAAGTTTGGGTCAAGGTCGTTTGCACTTTTCTCACTCTTTCAGAATAGCCCCCCCCCCTTTTCCAAATCCTGGCTACGCGCCTGAAGCTATGGGAAGTTCCGTTACCGGTATAGTACAACCAGCAACAAATAAGAGCAATTTTATAAAATAACAGATTAGGTACCGGTACATTGCACCGGTACTCAGCGTAGGCTATTCTCAGAGCTGTAATCAGAAACTAACGCAATAATGTAGTAGGCCTAATCATGGCCTAACCTAATACCAACGATTAACTTACTAACTAGTAGCAGTAAGTAGCCAAACCAAATCTGAAAACTTGGCTACTGCTATTGAATTCTGCAGACATAGGCTATGCTACCAGGGCTGATTTACAGTATGATCGTCATTGCCTTCAAACTTTATATCATTCATCGGCTAAAAACATTACCAAAGCTGGTCTAACTTTGGTACAAAGATTATATCACTCGCATAATGCCACCTTTGAAGTCAGTTGCTGTCTAAAGCAGAGTCCTTTTACCTTCTTCATCGAACATCGCATTGGTTAGTCAGCGGAAAATTTTTGCAAACTCATGCCTATTGTGACGTCGCAAATTGGTACGGAGTCAAACGGAGTGAATAGTATTTTCGCGAATAAGGGAATTTGAGATAAATATTTGAGGCACCTCGTTATTCCCTCAAGTAGTTCTCATTTCTTCAATAAAACGGATTTCGAGCAGTATCTCTTTAAGTAATTCAACGCACATGACGTTGTTGTGGTAGCGAAATAAATCAGCAAACAAAAAGAACCTTAAAGGCGCCAACTGTTCACTCGTGCGGTAGATATGTTAGGTATTGCTGCAATTTGTCATATCGGAGTAGATATATCACATGTTGCTGCAATATGTCATATATCGCTGCAATGTGTCACATATCGCTGCAATATGTCATATATCGCTGCAATGTGTCACATATCGCTGCAATGTGCCACATATCGCTGCAATATGTCACATATCGCTGCAATATGCCACATATCGTAGCAATATGTCATATCGCAGTAGATATGTCAAATTGGGGCAAAATTTGTCTATACAAAATGAAAACAATGTTTTGAAAAAACGGCGCCCCATACGTAATGACAAATTGAAGGTGAACAGTGCAATCGGCTACGTTTTTCGCTAATCGTGTCACTGAAGCATAAATGACACGAGGCATAAATGACAATTGGAACACGAGGTAGTAAAAACGCAAGCCAGCAAGTAGATACCAAGTTCAACAAAAATGACAAATAAGAGTTTCTAAATTGTGGCAAGAACGGAGATATTTTAATACGCAATAACTACAAAATATTCTGCCATGCACAGTAGCGTCGCTTAGAACGTTGACACCTGGGGCGGAATTTTGTGGTGTCACCCTTTACAATGTATAGTAGGCTGCAAAAGGTTATATTTCAAAGACTCTGGTACAATACTTCATTACTGTAGATAGCGGTTGTTATTTGGCTAGCTCAATAACTTCTCATTGTAAGATTTTAAAACTTGAAAGTATGTGCAGCATAAGTTTAATATCAGGCGCGTGACCAGAAATCTACAATAAAGGGAAGGGCTATTTTGGGGTATGGGGGCGGAGTTCCCACATCTTGAAAAACTTTCTTTTGCATACATAACTAAATTTCGGGCTTATTTTGATAAAAATCAATGCTTTTAAAACTTGGCGTCAGGGAGAACCCTGGTGGCATAGAAATTAGTAGTGCAAGAACATGATTAGACTCTGGCGTGTAGACAGAAATCTGCAATGGAGTGGGGGGTTCGGGGGTCTGAGGAAAACACTCACAGCCGCCAAAGGCACGGAAATCTGGAGGTGGAGCCCCCAGCGCTCGAAAATTTTGTATTTTTTTTGCAAAAATAACTTAATTTTAGGTCCATTTTGATAAAAATCAATGTTTTTGAAATGTGGCACAGAAACTAGCTGTACAAAAACATGATTAGCAGGTTGTATAAACGGGCTACGTGGGAGGTGCCTAATGTCAATTAAGTTTCAGTTTTCTTATTTTTAAGCTGGTACCGTAAATCATAAAATGCTATAGTTCAATCAAACTTACGAGGAGTAATCAATCCATTTCGTCTATACTTACTAGAAAAAAACAATTGGTGGTGGGGGAGGGAGGCTAATGGAACGATACTTGAGTGGAAGTGATTGGTAATTAACTTATACTGAGTTGCCCCTCTCTTTCTTTATTCCTGAGCTTATATATATATTTCATGAAATCTGTTTTTAGCATGTTTCAACAAGCGATCAAAATTGATTGCCTTGTTTTGGCGGCTTTTTAAAGTTTCTACTAATTTATCAGTTATATTTTGACAAATTAGCGTCCCCTCCTCTAATTAATGCTTTGAAAGATGCCTTAAAATATTTTTAGTCCATTCCAGTGGGCTTAACATTTGCAATGCTTTTAAGTATATTGTTCTTTTCTTTCTTGTTTGATTGGTATTATATAATGGTGTCGCCCCAAAACGGTGTCACCTGGTGCGGGCCGCCCCCCGCCCCCTTAGCTACGCCACCGGCCATGCAAATATTCTGTCATCTGCCTTAATTAATTTAGCCATCGACTAATGTGACTTATGCTTCATTGAAGTGGTTAGCGAAAAACTTAGCCGATCACGCTGTTCAGTTTGTCATAATGTGTGTCTCACAGCGCGCAACGTGTTCAAAGTTCAAAGCGACGAGTGCTTTGACAGTTTATAAATAAAGATACTTTAGTAGTTGGAAACATGGAGCATATTAAAGAGCAGCAAAGAACGCTCCGTCACGCTCCACTAACAAATATACAAAGGTGTCTGCAGCGCATTTTTGTAACGCTTTATCTTTGGACTATTTATTTTTGCAACGGTATATTTTGCGGCAGTTTTTTCGACTTTGACTATTTAATAAACAGTGACTATATAATATGTAGTGATTTTTATTATTAAAGAGTGATTATTTAATGAATAGTGACTGCTCATCATTAAAGAGTAATTATTTTATGAAAATGACTATTTATTATTTAAGAGTAACTGTTTAATAAATAGTGACAATTTATTCATAAACATGCAAAAAAAAGTATTGCAAATGTAGGTATACACATTGGCGCCCATAAAACGCTCTGACAAAAAAACATGAACGTAAAAATGATTTGTGTTCAGTGAACTGTTTTTGTAAAATTCAAAATTTCGTGTATTACACATGTAACCAGAATAAAAATACTGTAATCGACATAAGTTATTTTATCTTTTTGTTTTTCTTAATTGCCCGCTTTTCCGTGAGGATTGCGGGGCAGCAACTATAGATCAAGCCGCAACACTTTACCATCTTTCATCACTTCCATCATTTTGCCTGGGTCAAGCCCGAAGCGATTCCATCCAAAATCCTCAATATAATTGGTTCATCTAGTTTTAGGTCGTCCAACTGATCTTCTCCCATTTGCTTTGGCAAGTAAAGTTTGTTTAGGGAGCCTTTGCTGAAGCATTCTGCTTGCATGGCCAAACCATCTGAGCTGAGATCTTTCAACTCGGAGAAGTAACGACTCGATATTTAGATATTTTCGAATCTCAGAGCTACGCATCTCGTTAAACAGTGTAACTCCTTCGATTCTTTGTAAAAAAAACTCATTTTGGACTCCTGCACTTGTGATCGCACTCTTTTGGTCATTATCAAAGATTTTTTGGACTCTAGGCGAGAATGGGGACAAAAACTGTTTAAAAATTGAGAGCTTTGCCTTTTTTGACGATTCTCGTTTCTTGGCAACCGAAGAGTGCAAAGCTTGCATTACTGCACTTACCTTGCCAATTCAGGTATCCCCAGTTCTTCGTCTTGCCTTACGTCGTTCGTTAATAACTTAATGCAACCCCAAGATACATGAACTTCTCTACCTGCTTCATTGTTGCTCCATTCATTTGCAACACGAACTGATCAGGGTTTTTGAAAGATGAAGTACCTCAGTTTTGGCCATGCTTATTTTCATGCCGGCGGTATCACAAGCATCTGCAAAGTGATTTAATGCACGTTGGAGGCCAGACTCGGTGAAAGAAAGCAGAAACAAATCATCAACGAACAGCAGACGACTGATTTTGCAATGTTCCATCGTGGCACACTCATTAGCTTGGCTGCATTTGTCGATCCAAGCATGTAAATGGTAAAAAGGAGAGGTGAGAAACGCGCACTTGCCGGAGTCCAACGCCCACAGAGAACGGCTTGAATTGCTTGCCTTTACCCGAGCACAAACCTCCGGTCGGCAGTAGAATAACTTAATGGCGCGTAACGACTCACCATCAACGCCATACTCCTGCAAAACCTTCCAAAGTTTTTCCCGAGGAACTCGGTCATATGCTTTTTCGAGATCGACAAAGCATGCAAAGAGATCCAAGCCATACTCCCAAGATTTCTCAAAGATTTGTTTAAGAGTGAAGATTTGGTACGTGGTGCTGCGACCCGGACAAAAACCGCATTCGCCATCCTCCAGTTTTGATTCCACTATTTCTCGATACATCCTTTTGGGCATTTACTATAGATTTCCTGGCAAACTAAGGAGTGATATCCCTCTGTAGTTCGTACAATGCTTGCGATCCCCTTTCTTGAATATCGGAATAATCACATCTGTTTGCCAATCTTTGGGAGTTTTGCCGAATTTCCACGCAACTTGACACACTCGCATTAACCAGAAAATTCCTTCTCCAGTCAGCGCTTTCAACATCTCGGGTCTGATTTCATCTTCACCAGCAGCTTTTCCAGATTTTATCCCTTTAATTGCCGTTGGCACTTCTGCTGTAGTGAAAACTTCCGCCTCCCTTAAAAGTGTCACTTCTAGTGTGTCATGCCTTTATAGGATTCAAAAGATCTTCAAAGTATTCCCTCCATCGTGAAAGGACTTCATTCTCATCCGTTGTAATGTTACCTGCAGTATTCTTGATGAAGTACATAACCCTCAATCTTTGGCCACTTAAACGGCGGATGGTCCACAAAAGCAATTAGTTTGACAAAAAAAAAAAAAATGGAATCCATCCAACCGAATCAAAATTGTTGGAATATAACCGATCAAAATCTTTTCACGACTTCTCTTTGGATTTCTTTACAGCCGAAGTTGCCGCTTTTCGCACATCAGCGTACCTCGGGATTGCAAATCAGATGATGATCTGCCTTGTAGCAAGGCATTGAACGCATCTTTCTTTGCTCGAATAGCTTCTTTAACATTTTGTTTCCACCAAGGTATTCTATTCTTACTATCGCCCGCCACTCCAAGCAGTTTTTGCCCACAAGTTTCAACAGCTGATGATCGCCGGTTTGAACAACAACCATTCCTTAGTGATGTTTTTTGATGCATCAGGAGAAAGTTGTCTGAACTTAGATAATATGCTGAATGCATGCTGTGGCGGCTTAATCTAGAGCTCAAAAATACCGTAAAATGCATGTTATTTCATATTAAAGCCAAGTCAGTCCAACGGAAACACCGTGGTATGAATGATTGCTCTAGCCTAAATAGACTGTTTTTGTTGTAGTGCATATTTATCCTCAGTCGCCGGACAGCGTCAGACGCTAATTATTGCACTTTTTACTGAAATGGCTACTTCGTGTTTGAAGGAATCCGCACCTGCCTAGGTGCTTCCAATTATCCAATTTTCCTGCGGATTTCTTCGAATTGTTGTCCACTGAATTTGTTGCTTGTTTGAAGCCACCAAGAAGAGATAATAATCGTAAAGCGTCGTATCCGAAGACGCCAGAACGTTGCCAGAGTGTGGATTGTTAAATCATGCAGATCAGCAGGGTCGTCGTAAAAACGACGCATTTGGCCTTTCGGTCATGCTGCAGACTAACGCGAAAGGCTATAAGAAACCACTACCATGCACTAAGATAAGGGAAAACATTTTAGCAAAATCTTGTTTTTGCAGTTGTCGCATTGGTGACTCATCTTCGTATAGGCTTCCATGCTGCCAGCCTATAAGCCAGAAAGCACGCAAAGGATTAAGCATTAAAACTTAGGCCCACAAACGTTAATAACCTGATCTTAATATTCTAAACTAAATCATTAAAGCTTACAAGCTTGCAAGTCCTCAAAAATGCTCTATCCTCGGCCGAGAACAGCACTATTTTTTGATTTGGCCAAGGCCATCACCAATTTTTTTTTCTTCGTCTTGGAGCCCGCCAGAGAGGTTGCAGAAGTTTATGAAGACCTTTTTTGTTTTTAGGAGAACGCCAGAAATTTCGCGAAAGTTTGCAATTTTGAGTCTGTCCTCGGGAAGTCAGTCCTTGGCCTCGGATTTTTTGTGTTCTTGGCCTTGGCATCGAGCCTTGTGTCCTCGACTCCACCTCTGAATAATATGTAATTTTGTTATTGAGTTTGATATTTCAAAAAAACTTAATCTTTCAAACAAAGGCAATTTCAAAAAAATACAAGATAGTTTTAATACGGACCTGTAAGCTGCAGCACTATACGAAAAATATGGCTGGTCATCAAATTAGAATAATCGCTGGTTGGTAAATTGTAAAACTTTGGTAAAGATTAAGTGTTGTATTAAGTTGGTTAGAGCCGTAAATAAATAAACCTAGCAATATGCTGTCATAATTACGGCTAATTTTAATTTTTCATTCATTAATGCGATTGAACCACACTACTTTTGGCTCCAATGCCAAGTGTTTTTTGTAGTGCTCTGTTTGCACGTCTTTCAAGCTGGGCAGCTGCAACGAGTAGAATGATGAGTTTAGATAACAAATACGCGTAAAGCACGGCCTCTTTCAAGGCCAAACGACTCATTGCCAATTCAGCAATCGAACAAGGAGCCACTAGTCTTTTGGTTACTGTTATCGTCACCTCTGACGTTTAAGCTGTTACCGTACTTAATAAGCCTTAAAGCTTCCTCTGTATTTTGCACTCTGAACATTAACCACAAAATGCCCGGCAAGTTTTCTATTTTGTTCAAGCGTTTGACTCGCACGCAACTGCACTTTGTTTAAACGCGAGAACTATTCACTTCTTTCCTTTTTCGTGAAAAACTGTTCACATTAATTGTAGAATAAATAGCATGACCCAGCATAAGTTTTTATGATCTATCTTCAGAGAAAAATTTCAAACATTTCCTTTGTGGTTTCGATAATTAGAAAGCTTTCTTGTTTTCCAAAAATAAACACGAAAAACCTACCGCAGATAGAACTTAGTATTGTTTGTGTAGACGTTAAGCTTTCTAGAAACTGGGGGCAACGTAAGCAAAATGACAGTGCGGCAATCTCTTTGTTGCAGCGGCATATTTCTTTCAAAAACTATTACTACACAAGACATGCATTGCGTAACATAATGCACCCGGTCTTTCCAGGTGAACAGTAAACTGCTATGCTGAGTTTATGTTTCATATGAAACTTTTATACGATGCGGTATCTGCCTTTGTGTTTTCTTTCTCTGAAAAACGTGTAAAAATAAAATATTCTTATCATTTTAATGATACTTGCATGACGTCATTACCACTATTGCTGCGCTGTATTGCTGCATTATTTACAAGGCCTTGTTACAAAAGGCATTTAGCGGAAAACTATTATTCGTTCCCTCCATCAAGAAAGCTTTTTTCTCAATGGACGCCCAATAGTCAATGAGTAAATATCGAAACAGTAAAATGCTTAAAAATTCTGATACAATACGACAAAGTTGATACCACCAACAAGTAGAGTCTGCTCGGTTGTTTTGATCAAATGGATTTATACTTGTGGCAAAAAGAGGGTTAGGCCAATACTTTTATGTTTGGAAATCTATTGCTCAGAATATGCAACGCTTCTCATGTGATGCAGCTGCTATAAAGTTGCCATGCATTTGTATGAGAGCGCATTGCAGTATAATTTCCAGATCATTCCTTAAGTTTCCGGCCAGTTGGACGAGCGTAACGCGTTCGTCTCTAGAGCGGGAGGTCTGAGGTTCAAATCTCGCCACGGTCAAATGGAACACAATGTTGCCAACAGTTTGCCTCCTCTTCACGTTTCTTCGAAAGGAGCTGTGTTGCCTGAACGCAATGACACGTAGATGGGCTACTGCAAACTTGCTACACGCTTCACCGTAAAGCAGCCAGTATAATAAAAAAATTGATTTGGTTTTCTTTGAATGCAAAATGTACGAAAGTTCTATTAAGTTTTAACTCATGTAGCCTTACCAGTTTGGGAAACAAAACCTGCATTTACTTGAAGATTTCGAAAATTGAGTATAATTAAAAAGTTGACACTATAACACCAAAACCATAGTTGCTCTGAAGTCCTAAAACATGCAAGGCTGTCAAAATCGGTTTAGTATATAAAAAAAGTAAAAATTTTGAAGAAAAATACTCGCTTTTTAATACTGCTTTTTACCGATATTTTTACAAAATCTATTAGAAAGCATTTGATGGGAAACTTTATTTTGAGGGAAGGAAAAAGGGTCTGAGCAAATTAATGTTAATAATTATGTCGCTAGGTGTCAAATGAAAATATACCAAAAATACAAGCTGCAGTGGAGAGCAATTTTTTTTTGTTTGAGATTCATCATCGCAATTTGCTTCTCCCCAACACATTTGCAAAACAACAATGTTCTTGACAAAAAAAAAGAAAAAGAGCATTTGTCTTTTGTTATTAGGGTCCAAGTCTGACTCTTTGCTGTACACAATCTAATAGAGGTCCTGTGAAACCGAAAACGTTACTTTCCGGGCCAAAATAAAAATGAAGATGAAGAAAGGTCGTCCGCTCTTGAACTCTTGTTTTTCCCTACGCAATAGATTGTCAAATCAAATCTTTCATTATACTCGCTGTAATACCACCCTACGCCGAAGCGTGTGACGATCGAGTTGGCGGGGCCTATCTCCGCGTTATTGCGCTTGGGCAATACAGCTGCTCCTTTTGGAGAAATGCCGCAGCGGTGGCAAACCGTTGACAATACTGCGTCCGATTTGACGGGTCGAAGTTTAACCTCAGACTTCCCGCTTCAGCGACGAACGCGTTACCACTTTACAAACGGGCAGTTTCGAAATAGAATGTCGACCAGAAAAAAGTTTTTCCTTCACTTGATACATCTAAGATCGGAGCCCAAGACAACTGCCAAGTCTCCAGTTAAATCTGCTATCGCAACGTTTGTTATTTTGTGCTGGTATAGGCATTTTTTGTTTTGCGGTTATAACTTATAACAAGCAGATGTCGAAATAACTAAATTAGTTTAGTTTGTTTTCTACGTATTTTTTAAAGTAAATTTAATGCAGATCGTAGATGCAGTATACTTGCAGAGTTGTAAGCGGGCCGACTAGTTCAGGCCCGAACCTGGCCCGAACCCGAAAACTAATTTGAAGTCCAAATCATGCCCGAAAAAACCCGAAAGTTAAGTTAGGTCTGAAAAATTTAGCAATCTTGCCAAGTTATTTTGATTATATTTTTGTGCACCTAAGAAAAAAAGTACGCCTCAGGCTTGAATTAAGCCCAAAACTTTTGTCAACTTTAGGCCCGAACCCGAGCCGAAAAGCCTGGCGAGACTTACAACTCCGGTATACAGTACTGAAACAAAGTCTTTGCAAAGCCATGGTTGCCGGAACCAGAATGCTGGAGCTCGACGGTATCACTAAGTATTTTAGTTTATTTCAAGCAGTTTGGAAGCTGTAAGTTGAAAGTTTATTTACACTACTGTATATTGAAAATGAAAAGTATTCAGCGATTTGCTTTGAAAGGAAATCCAAGCGCATGTGATTAAAGTACATTGTTTAACAACAATCGTTTTGCGTCAATAAGCGTGACGCGCTTGTCATTCTTCATTGGTTTCACATTCTTCATTGGTCATGCTTTCACAACTTAAACAAAAAAAGCTCTTTGATCTGTGAGTATTGTGCAAATAAGAGTATAGTTGAGTTAAGCGCTAGTCATAAAGTGATTCAAAATGAAGAATTATGTGGAAATGGGTCCCCAATGATGTGGAAATGGGTGCCGCAAAACTTGTTACCCGCTTCGGCGTGATACAGCAAGTATAATGAAAGATTTGGTGTAATTTGAATTAGCGTAGTATGTTCTGAAACGGAAATGTTGTGTCTGAGCAGTTGTGAAACAGATCCAGTGTGATTCGGAGAGCAAAAGCAAAAGAATTTGGATAAAATTCCTTTTGGATACGGGAAAAAACAATATCAATTTTCAACGCCTTTAAAAATACGCAGACCACTAAAAAAAATTATAGTTCGTAATAGAGCTTCGCATTCTTCAGATAAAAGAAAAACAGCATTTTTTATCACTTTGTAGATAAAACGCTGAATGGTTGTTTTAATAACATATTTTTTCTCAACGACTTGATGTTTTTACGAGTATTAACATGTACAATTCTGTGACTATAACAATATGGATGATTACGGAATGTCTGATGCACTTCCTAACATAGCAAAGGAGAAAATCGATTTGGTGCTGAAGCGACTCTCGGAATTAGGAGTTGAAGATGCTGGTGATCTGGAAAACGTTGAAGTCGATGATCTGACAGGCGATGGGCTTTTGAAACCAATACAAGCCAGAAAGCTTGTAAAAAGATGGAAAAAAGGTATTGAATCGTTCATCTATGTTTGTTTATGTGCAACAAAAGGGCTAACATTATCAAACAAAAGCTAAGAAAGAAATCTAAAAAGCTAACAGCAAGCTCATGTACCGTGGGTCTATTTTAAATCACTTAATTTTTGTTTCTGCCTCTTAAATAGCTTTTTACTTCGCTATCTATAAGTGTTTTTTGGACGTGTTTTTAATGCACAAAGGTTAGGATGTTGCAGCCGCCCAATATATTTGAAAACTTTATTGTGACAACTTCTACTTTAGCTCAAGTTGGAGGCTTCGTACAAAAACCCTTTTGGTCAAGTTTTGCAAAAATTTGCCAATATTAGGTGTAAAACAGTAACATCAAACTTTTGGCAATTTCAATTTTTCTTTTTTTTTATTTTGAATGTTTTTGGACGAAAAGTCGAACTTGTGATCACTTTTGATCATTTCTACTGTTTTTAAAGCTGTTGTTTAGTACATAGCCAACAATAGAACTTCTTAAATCAAAGTTTATCAAAAGTTGCATCATAGGCCTAACTGCCACATGCATAATTAATAGCCGATTATTGCATATTCTTCTATTTTAATAATAATTAATTCAATATCTGGCTCTAACTTTAAACTGAAAATGCTCATCATCGTTATTTATCCAATGCCAGTCTTTAATTGCAGACAGCTGTGTTAAAAAAAGCATCTTATTGATAAGCTGTTTTAATTTGACAGCCAAAATTTTGTCCTCTTTTATCCATACTGGTTTTTCAATCAAACATCATGTTATGCAAAAATATTTTGTCGTCTTTATTTTTCAATAATGGTATGGCGTTTGTTTGATGGCCAAAATTTCATTGGTTTGTTCAATTTTTTTTTCAACGTTTGAGAAATCTCGGAAAAATGGCAAAAATCTTTTTGTATGCTTTGTCGATCTCGAAAAAATATATGATCGCCTTTATAACTTTGTAGAGATCTGCAGGAGAATGGCGTTGATAATCAGTTGTTACATGCCATTAAGTCATTTCATGTTGCCGACTGGAATTTTGTGATTGGGGAATTGGCAAATAATCAAAGGTTTCTAAGTAGGCATTAAACTCCGGCAAGGGTGCGTTTTGTTTTCTCTCTGTATACACGAATTGCATAAGTGGGCAAGTTAATAAAAAAGGTTAGCTTCGCTAACCATTAATTAGTCGGTTAGCAAACTTCATACCTCCGTTAAAGTTATTTTGTTATTTTCAGCTTTAATTAAAGGAGCTTATTGAAGTCCGTTATTTTGTCAAGATTTTGAGTGTAATTTTCATTTCTATTTGTTCACTCACTTCTAGAAAACGTAATGTCATTGTTGAGCTGATTATAAAGAAAAAAATTATTGCTGCGGCGGTTTCTTTGTGGTTTGGAACTTCTAATTTTAAGATAAAAATAGGTTCATATTCTCTAACGAAGCTGCGATCGTAAAATCTTTGGAAGTTGCGAACAGCAATAATAGACCTATGAGACTGCAGCATAGGCGTAGCCAGGATTTTTGATTGGGGTGGCCCAAACCACAAATCACAGGCAATGACGTCATGAGAAATTTTCGTAAGAGGAACTTTTTGTGGGACAAAGGTATGGTAGATTAATGGAAGATCAGAAGCCGTGGCCTGTATTCGCTGCACAATCAAGATTTTGCAAAAGGAGAGGACTTAACCCTCCCCAAAAAGTGTAAATGTGTAAATTAGGGACGTATTGAGCAAACTGGTGAGACTCAAACATATCACAGATGAGATCTGGGGGCGGAGCTCCCAGCCGCCGGAGGTTATAGATTTTTTTGAATCTTTAGGAAAAACTACGTATTTTAATGCCATTGGATCACAATTCGTATGTTGGTATTTTAATGCCATTCCATATGCTTGTTTAGAGCCATTTGAAAGAACTAGATTTTTAACATTTGGAAGCCAGTTAAAAAAATTAAAGCGTTCAATTCTCCTTTTACTTACAGTTGAAGTACAAAACACGTTTTAAACCTTGCTTTTTGGAGTTAAGTTTTGTAAGTGATTTGGCCCAGGTAGGGAAAGCAAGGTACATCGCCTCGTGCAAATTTTTAGCAGTAAATTATAATTCTCTCGAAGATTTTCCTGCGAGATTTTTGTTTTGTCATAAAAATAATAACCAGTTGTAGGAGTACAAGTACTACCAGGGGGCCCAGGCCCCCTCAATTGAAAATCAATAATTTGTTCAATAAGGATTTAACGTTGGATGAGGGCCTGAGATAGCAACTTTTAGGACAAAAACTGTCATTTTCTTCCGGTTTAAACATTTTTATTCGTTGGCAATAATTGAATTGATTGTCAATATTTTGGTTAATTGCTGTTGTAATCAAAAAATGCTAAAAGAAACTGAAAAAGCAATTCCTTTCACATTTTTGTCATTGCTTACATTTCAATTGGGGGGGGGGGGCGTTCATCCGTCCCGCTGGCTACGCCTATGGGCTGGAACTTATTATTTGCCTCAAAAAAGTGCTCCTTTCTATGCTTTTTCTATAAAACTCGTGCTATTACACAACAAGTTTTATCAGTGCCAGCTGGTTTGTGTCGTTACGATGAATGAATGGTGCAAGAAATTAACGATGAAAACTTAGACGTGAGTTACCGAAACTAAACGCAGGTTAATTTAGTCCGCTAACATAAAAAAAAACTTTTTAACGAATTGACAAGTTAACGAAAAAGTTAGCTTCGTTATTAACGGATTAACCATTAACGAATTTGTGCCCACCTGTGATGAATTGGATCGGCAAATGCAGCCAAGCTGATGTGTGTGCCAAGATCGGAAATTGCAAAAGCAGTTGCCTGCTATTTGCTGATGATTTGGTTTTGCTTCCACAGAATCTGGCATCCACGGCGAATTAAATAGCTTTGCAGCTGATTGTGCCATAGCCGGAATAAATATAAGCGCGGTCAAAACTGATGCACTTCATATTTCAACAAATTCTAATCCATACTTAATTGTTGCAAGTGAATGGAGTGGTACTGAAACAGGTATAAAAGTTTAAGTATTTTGGGGTTGCAATTACAAGTGACCGAGGCAAGACAAAGAACCGGATATCCGAATTGGTAAGGCTAGTACAATATTGCGAAATTGCACTATTCGGTTTTTGTGAAACGAAAATTGTTTGAAAAGGTAAAGCTCTCAATTTTTAAAACAGCCCTTGCCCTCGTTTTCACTAACTGTACGCAGGGTTGGAAATATCGATTAGTAATCGATAATCGATACTACATTCTTTGCTTTTTTGTTATCGATTATCGCAGATGCTTTGCTTTCAATTTTTTTTATCGATTATTGCCTTTTCTTTGCTTTTTGCTTACATTTTATTGATTGATGGAATCTTTAAACTTTACTTTTGTTCTTGTTGAGTCTGCCTAAGCTTACATTGTTTCGTTTCGCTTATGCTAGATTGCTGTTTATAATATTGTCCTAAAAGTGTATTTATAGTACGGTAATGATAGTTTTCCTCTCACAACTTTCATTTAATGGTCGATAAGGCAAAAATTTTAGTGCATCCAAATGAAAAATAGAAATAAAAATTTTTGTTCGCACTTTGGCATCGATTGCTAAATTAATCTTTGCTTTTTGTTTCTGATATCTTTGCTTTTTGTTTCTTTACTTTAGTCTTTGCTTTTTGTGTGAACTATCGATTCGTCTTTGCTTTTAAACAGCATCGACTTCCAACTCTGAGTGTATGTATAGTCATGAGAATTGGGTAATGACTGAACGAGTGCGATCGCAAGTGCAAGCGTACAAAATGAGGTTTCTTTGAAGGATCAAAGGAGTTACATTATTGACAAGGTGCACATCTGTGAGATTCGAAATTCTCTATAGCCGCTACTCCTTCAAATTGAAAGATCTTGGCATAGATGGTTTGCTATATAAGCACAATGCCTGAAGAAAAACTTCCAAACCCAAAGCAAATGTGAAAAAGCAGTTACACGATCTAGAACTTGATGAACCAATGTTAGATTAAGGATCATGGGTAGAATTACTTGCGATTTCACCCAAGCAAAATAATGGAAATAATTACAGGCTGTGAAGTGTGGTAGTTTAGCTTTGAACTGCTGCCCCTACAACCATCATGATGGAAAAGAGGACAATAAAGAGAGAATTTTCTTTTCCTGAACTACTTTTAGTTGAGAATTGTAGGAACTCAAGGTTCGTCGGTGGCAAACATGTACTTTTGATAGCATTATCATAAGGTCTAGAAATAGTTTCTATCGGTCAACTACGAGAATCTACAGATTTAGTAAAAGTATTGCTAGCAGATATACTAATGTTCATGTTTTGAGTTTATGCTTTATAGATTGCTCTAAGCTCCATATCTTACACAGCAAAACTCAACAAATGTGCTTTTAGTAAGCTGCTGCTGTAACTGTAGTTAAGCTAGGACAGCAGCTAAATAGGTTTTTTTATAACTAGGCCTACAACCTAATATGAACCATCATTCTATAAGAAATTAAACTTTTGGATTCAGTTTTACACAGCCAGCCAAAATAGATAAGGTCTAACTCAAACAAAAGTTTTTGAGATACAGTAGTTTCTCAGCACAAACTTGTTACCAGTTTTGACGACTACTTCTGAAACAAACAAACAAAAATCTAAACACTTTTAGAAGTTCAAGTGAAGTTTTTTTGAATGTATAAGACCAAAACTAAACGCAAAATTTGGCAACACAAATTTCACATAGCACCATCTAGTGACCCAAAATTAAACAAACACCAAAGTTTTGGTAGAACAGGTTTCTGTGCTGCCCCTAAACCTCAATTTATTTTCTTGAAACTTTGTATTGTTGATTTTCTTAAACAACCTCTTATTTTGAAGAAGGTAGAAAAAAATCCAAAGAGGTCGGGGCAACTGCAACACCCCAGCAAAGGTCTGTTGTAAAAGTAATTGAGTTCTCTTTACTAAGAGTGAATTTACACAGTATCCATGTTGCGTCCTCTTTTGTGCATTTTTTTGCGTATTCTTTTCTCAATGAAAAAATATGCGTTTTTTGGTTTGCATTTTTATATGTCCATATCTGCACTAACCAAACGGTGTCATAGACAAGCACTAGACAAAACTTTACCGAGAATTTGTTTTTGTTAAGGAAAACGCTTTATTTTAAAATATCGCTCTCATCGTTTATACTCCAAAAATTTTCGTCAGTATGCAACAGTCCACTAAGTGCGGATATAGACTTATAAATATGCGGATGCTATATATGCGGATGATACTTATAAATATGATATAGACTTATAAATAAGCACATGGTTTTTCAAGGAGAAGCCTAAACGTACAAAAATGGATAAAAACCCCAAAAAACTGATTATGTGTATATCCGACTTAATAGTAAGTCATGGAGTTAATAATCGAAACGTTATTGGCTCTCGATTCGATGCCTGAGCCGACAATGCCTCGAATATGTTTTCTAACTCAAGGATTGATTTCTTTGAGTCACACCAGATTATCCGTCGCGGTGGCCCCACTTGTTGTCAGGGTAGGATTTACATTGCGAGGGGCTTCTGGCACTTTGGGGATTTTTGCTGCATTTTTCAACCAAATATAGGTGAAGTTCGAAAAAAAATCTTTGATATTTGCTGCATTTTTCTGCTAAAAGAGGTGAAAGACCAATAGAAAAAGGAAAAAGGTCTTACTGTCCAACCGTGGAGGTTCTGATACTGTCCCAATGTGCTATATGGTAAATCCGGTTCTACTTATTGTTGTAATATGTGCCGGGTAAAGTGTAAACGCCAAAAAAGCGGTTGTGTTTCTTTAATTTATTAGAAATACGTAGAGTGGCTTAATACTACGCGTGAATAAACGTGAAATAATTATATTATTGACTTTTGTTGGATTTTATTCACACGTATTTATAGAGTGGCTTATTAATACGCGTGAATAAGCGTGAAATAATTATATTACTGACTTATATTAGATGTTTTTATAGGTTACTGTAGATAATCAAGTGTATTTGACTAGATCAGCCTTTTTTTTCTGAATCTATGCTTTTGGTTTCAGTCTCAAACGTATTCATCAACGAAATACAGTACAGCGTTTCGGCGAATACGCTGCTTTGTTGTATCAGAAAAGACTTTGTACAAGCAGTCACAATCTACGCGTGTGTGTGTCAACAGAGGCAACGGCCTTAATAACTGAGTCAATATAACTTTAGCCCACATAAAAACATAACTTTAACTTGGCTTACTATTTTCGCTAAATAGAATTTGCTTGAATCTAGATTGGCAATCAGCATATGACGTCACTTTTGTCATAGTGCCGCTTTTGCATAATTATTTGCTGAAAGAGCAGGATTAACTAGGCCGATAAAATAATTTGCTGCATAAGCAGTCTTTTACATACGCAATTTTCAACGTGAACTTTAAGCTCTTCAATAATAAACGCAAAGTCAAAAAAAATCAACGAGGTTTTTAAACGATGGTTTTAGCTTACATTTGCCATAGCTGTATTCTTCTTAACCGAACTGTTTTAGAGCTATTCATCTTGAAAGATGTCATTTTGCGGCCCAACTTTTATCACTGTATTACTGACATCTTTACCAATTGGTTACTAATTCATTATCTTGAGCAACATTTTCACGCTAGAATGTGATAATAGTTTATACTCATCAGCGTACGTTGCTTAAGAACTCAAGACAGTAATCAGCAATGCGTTACGGGATGGCACTGAAAAAGCATAATTTACGTCAAAGTTCCTTACTGAAATTGTCAGTGTTGTACTAAAGTCGATGAAACTGCTATGTGTGAAGTGCAAAATTTCAAGAGCAGTTGGATCAGGAAAAATAGAGTATACTTCAATCTAATCTAATACTATTGCGCTAATAATATAAACTCCATTGATTTTGCCTGTAGTCGTTTTTCAAAGAATAAAGATGAAATAGTTGGTGTGTTCCATCATTCCATGGCTGATTTAGAGAGAGTTGTGAATCATGATGGCTTGGGCTTTAAGGTTGTCGCACAAAAACCATTAGTTTAATCTAACAAAACTAAAATTACTTAACTTACCAAAGAAGAAGCAAACTATAAATATATCACCTACCCTCCAGATTCATGTTCATCAAAATTCAACGCAAATTTTACGTACGGTATCAAATTTACATCCTCTACCTAATTACATGAATCATCTTCGAGAGGTGCATAAAATATTAACCTTATTTTACTCTGGGGGAAAAACTGCCCCCTTCTCGATCTTTCATGATAAATTCCTTTAGAAATAAACTTTTTATTTGAAATCAACTTAAGACAAATTTATTCACAAAAAACACCTGAAACTTTCAAGTTGCTAAAGTAAGGGCATGCTTCCCATTTTTAAGGTTTGCCAAAGTCACTTTCTGAAATCTGGTTGAAATGGCCCATATTTAAATTAAATGACGTCATAAGACGTTTTTGTGACGTAATCATTTTGACTTATGCATTTTATGATTCATTTTAAAAAACTATGTGCAAAAGTTGATGTCGTGTATGAAGTCATTAAAAATGACGTCAGTTTATCAATATATAACCGTGGCATCGCTATGATGAGGTCGACAACTCAAAACCAGTTTTTATAAAAAAATTGGTGAACATCAATCTTATTACTAAATTCAGTGCTTTGATGACTTCCGGTTTTAGCATTCTGGAGTTTTTCCAGTTTTAGCATTATGGAATTTATTAACCCATTTCATAATTTGTTTGCTTCAGTTTTTTCATGTGCATATCCAAATGGGTTTATTCTTCTGTTTTTATATTGTTTGGCGCATGCAGGCGAATGAAAAAATGATTGAAATATTTTTCTGCTTCAGGAACGTCATCTAGTGCGACGAATAGCAACGGAGCTCAGTTGGGCGGTTCGAGGGACACTTATCATGGGTCTGTGGACAGAAGTCAGGATAAAACTGTGGTTGGTAGAGATCTCATCATAAAAACTGGAGAGGGTAAGCAGAGTTAAATGTTGCATTCAAGAAGTTTGTTCATGGGCAAAAACTGTGTACCAGAGTTCTCTTTATAGAGGTAAGTAAACTCTTTTTTTTTCTTTTTTGTTTTCTTTTTTCTCGTTTTTGTTTCTTTATTATATGTCCAGTGGTACTCATTCGTGATGGAGCAGTCATGTGGTCGAGCTTGCCAATGGAAGTACTGGAAATCCTTGATTTATTTATAATTGTTTTGACGTTGTCCAGAACTGCTCATGCGTAACAATAAAGTTTAACCCTATGCAGAGAACTCCGGTGCTACAAGTAGCTTAGCAGATCGCTATAAGCCGTTTCAAAAATGTAAAGCTTTAGTTAAACCCTTTTTAATGAAGTTTTAATTTTTAAGCTGCGCTGCTTTTTATAACGTTAAAATAAAGTACAGTCGCTGATAGGTTTTGACAAGCTAAAAAAGTTGATACTTTTTCCAAATAATTATGGTCCATTGCAGCAATATGAATTTTTCAAGTCTTGCTTAGATTTTATAAATAAATTTTTCCAAGCTTTGTTTATTAATGTTTGTTGATTACAGATAACGAAGTGTCGCCACAACAAGCTTTACAAGATTGTAAGTAGTTTGCTTTTCATTACTTTTATAATCATCAAAATAAAATAATTCTTGTTGTATTTCTGCGAATAATGTTATGGGACAAAGTAAATTTGAAATGAGAGAAACACTCAAAATAATCATTCTGTTTTTGAGTTCAAGCGAGGAGGACGTGTTTTGCAGCAGTTTTTCAAACAGTTTTAGTGATTGATTTTCAAGCATTTGAAAAACAAACTTGCATTGCAATGCCCAGTAATACAAATAAAGCCAATAAAAAGAGATCGAGTTCAGCCGATGATATATATTGCAGCTGACAAAAACACAGCTCGAGGATTTAATACAAAATATGATATCTAAGGCTACCAAACCCTTGGAAGAGAAAATTGCTTCGCTTAGTTGCCAACTTGATGAGCTGAAAAACAGTCTAAGTTTTATAAGCCGGAAACATGATGATTTAGTCGGAGATTACAACGAGATACTGCAAACAAACAAGCAGCAGAAATTGGATATCAAACAGTTAATCAAAAGAGCAGACATAATACAAAAACAGAGCGATGAGGACCACCTCAAAATTGACGAAGTGGAACAATATGACCGCCACCAAAATTTAGAACTTCAAGGCATGCCCATGAACAAGAATAAAGACGTTAAGCAAATTACGCTGGACCTAATAAAAAAATTAGATGTGGACATACTAGAAGACATCTCCATTGCACATTGTCTCCCTCGAAAACGTCATGGTCCGAACCAGGGCAAACAAAGCGACTAACCATCCTACTGTCATAGTTCGATTCGTTAGCCGCCAAAACCCCAATAAAATTTACGCAAACCGTTTTAAAGCCGAGATATCGAGTGCCTTTCCTGTCGACGACGTGGAAAAATTATTTATCAACAAAAACCTTCCACAAAGACGAAAAAAGATTGTTCTGAAACACTAAACAAAAAGCCAAAGAATTGGGATATCAATTTTTCTGGACCCATAATGGCTAAATTTATGCAAAAAAAGATGAAGAAAGTGAAAAATTGTATATAAGAACTGAAAGTAATCAGGAACAATTGTAGTAAGTTTTTAATGTTTTCTTCTAAATCCTAGCTTATGTCTTATTTAATTGTTTACCCTAGCTCAATTGTAATGGGTCACGTCTCTTCGACGTTCGATAGCATTTCCTGCGAATACCAATCTCTTACAAACTTTGCCGTTGAAACAGCTACAAACCTAGCAAATGAATCTATTGTCATTGTTCACGTAAACATCGTGAGCCTAGAAAAACATTTCAACGATCTACAACTGTTTTTAAACCAATTTTCTCACAAAGTCGAAGTGCTTTGTATCCGCGAAACTAACTCACCGTAATATGAAGTTTTGAAATTTTCCTGGATATAACTAGCATTATTACAATTCAGACACTCATGCCGGTGGAGCAGCAATTTATGTAACCAACGACATAAAATGCCGTCAACCTTCGCAAATCACGGTCAAAGCTAACAATGTGAGGATGTCTGGGTTGAACTTATTCTTGATAACAAAGAAACACTAATCGTAGGATCAGTTTACAGACACTCAAATAACACTAACAAAGAGATTAAGCAATTCGAAAATGCTTTTGTGCATATCCTTAAAACAATTAAGTTCAACCAAAAAAATTTAGTATCAGGAGACTTTAATATTCATTACGACAAAATTAGCGAATCAACAACAATTGATAATTACGCAAATCACATAAATGGTATTGGATGCACACAAATTATCAACAAACCAACCAGAATTTGCTCCTCTTGTAGTTCTGCAATTGATGATCATGCCTACATTAATTCTACTTCATTAAGTCAAGTTTCATCATTTATTTTACAAGAAGACATTTCTGACCATCTGCCAGTATGTGTTCAGCATCAGTGTAACCCAAGTAGAAACATTAAACGACCGCACTACCGTAAAATAACACAGGAGGGCTTAAAACATTTTCTGAACATTTGAATAATAAACTTTCCGCACCTGACTGGCTATATCTTAACAACTACAACCCGGACAAACTTCACAATCTTCTGAATGAATTCTCTTCTCAACATTTTCTCAAAAAGATACAAAGTCGGAGGCAATATAAAGTATCTATACACCCATGGATCACCCCAGATATCCTCACAGCTATGAAGTACAATAACTAGCTTTATTCTAAACACCTAAAAAGCAAAAATCCGGACTAATACAACGAATATAAAAAGTGTAGAAGTACAGTGACCTATGTGAAAGCAAAAGTCAAACAAAACTATTTCGAAAACTTGTTTAAAAATGCCCGTAATACTGCGGATACATGGAAATGTATAAATTAGTTATACTTAGAAAAACTAAACCGAAGACTGCGTTGCCACAAACTATCGAAACTGAGGGTAAATTGATTACTTCGCCCTTGCTTCGCCTCAAAACATCTGTAATGTAATCAACAAACACTCTGTTAAAATTGGTGAAAAACTCGCCTCGAAATTCAGTAATTCTAGCTTTCATCAAAGTAAGCATCACTTTACGTTTCTCGGCAAACGTAGCATATTATCAATTGTCCTACAACCAACTGACGTATACAAAGTCATTGAAATAGTAGCTTCCCCAAATGATTACAAATCTCCTGGATATATTGATATTCCAGTGCACATCATAAAAGATGCTAAATTTCTAATTTTTGATTATTTTGCAAACTCTTTTAGCGAAACTATTGAAATGGGAAGCTATCCCGACGTATTAAAAATTAGTAACATGATTCGTCTTCATAAAAGGTCGATCCACACTTGAACTAGGTAGTTACAGCCCCATTTCAATATTGTCCCCGATAAATAAAGTCTTTGAAAAAATTTAATTTGCACAAAAGACTCTCTAAATTTTGGGGAAAATTTAATTTATTCACTGAATTTCAATGTGGTTTTAGGAGCAAACACTCAACAAACCACGCAATAACTTGTGTTATTGAAACCATACTCGAAGAATTAGAAAACTAAAATCACTTTGGGGATATTTTTGGACTTTGCGAAAGCCTTCGACTGCGTAAATCATCAAATATTACTAAACAAGTGAGAACATTATGGCATTAGAAGCAATGCCTACAAATTGTTAAAGTCCTATTTGTCAAACCGACTGCAGAGTACAGTGAACAATGACAAGCAAATTTCATCAACCCTTTTATCAATTACAGTTGGAGTGCAGCAAGGTAGCGTGCTCGGGCCGTTTTTGTTGTTGGTTTACATCAATGATTTGATAAATTTTTGCCGATCCCAAATCATGTTATATGCTGATGACTCGGTATTGCTTTGTTTTGATAACAAAATTCAAAGTCTGAAAAAGAAATGCAAAAATGAATTCAGACTTCTGGAAAATTGGATCAATTATGATCGACTAACTCTCGATTATTCAAAAACTCACCGCGTACTATTTACCGATTCAAGAACGAACTTAAACGGCAACTTCCATATTAACACCCAGCATCAAGTACTTCTTCCCAAAAATGCGATCAGATATTTAGGAGTCATGCTGGATCACAAGCTAACCTGGAACGATCACACACGGCTTGTTGTTGAAAAACTTTATTTGGGTAGAGGAATCTTGTGCAAATTAAGGCGACATGCTCAATTGGTGTTGAAATGTATCTATTATAGTTTAGTTTACCCATACCTTTACTATAGGGTCACACCTTGGGGAAATACTGCTACCAAATACACCAAGAATATTCAGATTCAACGAAATTATATTGTTAAAAATATGAATAATTCAAGTTCTTCTAAAACAAAATAGCTGCATATTTACCTGAAACTAAACTTAATTAATCTATGTCAAATTTATAAATTAGAAATATTAAAATACATGTTTAAATATAAAAATAAAACTCTCCCCAACTTTTACAGAAACTACTGTACTTTACAACTCCGTCAGAAGCCAATAACTGTCCAACCAAGTTTTGCTTTTGATGACAACTGGGCTGCTGCATTCCAACATAAAAAGTCCACTACATAACGTTTAATTCAATATAATGGATATAAAATTTGGAATGGCTTGCCATTAAAAATTAAAAGGTTGCATAAAAAGAACTATTTCATCTTTTTAAAACGAGTAAAAAATTTACTTTCGAAAAAGAATGACAATAGTTGTTTTTTAGTTTAGAAAGCAACATGACAAACCTTAATTAGATGGTTTTCCTGCCTGAATAGTGTATAATTTTCAATGTTGGATTTGCGCAGACTCAGTTGTCCTCGGCCATCTCTTTTCTAACTGATCGAACAACTAACTGATCGAACAACCAGAAGAATTATTTAAGGAGATTAGTGTTAAATGTTATAACTTTATAATTATTTGTTTATCCAAGTGTATATTGTATAGCGTATATCACTATCATTTATTAATTTTATTTATTTTTAAGGTTTCTTTTAAATTTACTGTTCTGTTTGTACATTTGTACTGAACAATTCGAGTTTGTGTGGTATCAAGATTCTCTACTGACGATGAGAGGCTGCAGACAAGGCGACCGCGCCTTTCCTGGAAAAGGCCCTGAGCTATTTCCAGGAACTGGCGCATGGTCTTTTCGCAACTTCTCATCAAAAATGATCATTCTGTACTTTTTTTTTGTTGCTCCATTTCACTGCGTGTCTTGGTATATTTATTTCACAGAGTATCTTTGTAAACAAAAATAAATGCCAATTGAATTGAATTGAAAAAAAAAACATTTTGCTTTTTTTTACAGTCCAGGATTTGTAAGTGGAGGTTCACGTTTATCAAATTATCAATTTTCTAGCATTATCAAGCTTCTAACATTTTCATGTGTATGGCTTCTATGAAAGTCAATGCGTTACTTTATTACAGTACTTTAAAGTATTTTCTTCCAAATAAAAATGAAGAGAATGTCTGAACAGTTGATTTGTAAGAAGAAAAGTAAATTTAAACATTTTCACAAAAATTGGATATATTGCATGTTTGACATTATTTACCATTTCTCTTTAATTATGATGAATGAATTTTTTTTAATCATTGCCATTCTGTCGCTGTCTGGTTTTGATTTCCATTGAAACAATTGAGGTATTTCTTCGAAACAAAATAATATACTACTGTGATATGCAGTCACTTTGCACGTCACTGATAGTGAAAGCATGACGCATACGCAATGTGTAAAACAACCTTTAGTTTAGTTGCAACATGATATTCCTTTACATGTATGAAACATGATTTCGTGTTGTTTGTTTTGCGTTGCTTAACTGCGTTTTACACGGTGGCATTTTTGCTCCTTTTGGTTTTTGGAATAAACCCTTCAGAAAAATGATTTTTGTTTCCAATTAACTTGACTTTGAGTCAAATTTCATTACATATAACTCCTGAAAATTGGAAGTTGCAAAGGTAACGGAAAGTTTCCCAATTTTGAGGTTTTCCGAAGTAACTTTCCGAAATCTGAGTATTTTGTGGTCAATATTTAAAGGCGGTGAATCATCCAGCCAATTCCGGTGGTTTACAATAGCTAAAATTGAACAATAATTTTTGATATTTTTTGTTTTAATTTTGGGACTGCGGTTGCAAAGATATTTAACAAATACAAAAAGACATCCCCCGAAAAAAGTTTTTGGAAACTCTGAGTTTTGTTCTTCCCGCCAAAACCACAGTAGGTCTAATAGTTTAAAGATAGTTTATTTCAAAATATTTTAGACACAATTAGGCCTAACTATCTCTAAACTATTAGGCCTAATAGTTTGGAGATAATTAGACTTAATAGTTTAATAAGATTACAATAGGCCTAATAGTTTAGAGAACTGTGGTTTTGGCGGGAAAATCAAAACTCAAAGTTTCCAAAAACTTTTTTCGGGGGATGTCTTTTTGTATTTGTTGAATATCTTTGCAAACGCAGCCCCAAAATCAAAACAAAAAATATCAAAAATTATAGTTCAATTTTAGCTATTGTAAACCACCGGAATTGGCTGGATGATTCACCGCCTTTAAATTAAATGACAGTATAAAGCATTTTTGTGGCGTATCCAATTTGACTTAAACATTTTATGATTAAGAATCAAAGAAATAAAAACCCATGTACAGAATTTGAACTGCCTGTGATGTTATTGCAAAAATGGCGACATTTTTCAAAAACATGGCCGTAACGTTACAATGATGACGTCATCAACTCGAAACAAAATTTTCTGAAACGTGTTGGTGTGCACACCAATCCGCATACCAATTTTGGTGTTCCTATGACTTTTGCTGAACACCAACTGTGTTATATACTGAAATTTATTTTTATTGATTGTTTTGTGTAACTGTATATTATACACTGTTGTTGTTTTATGAAAAGCTAAAGTTTGTTTGCTCTCAAAGCCACTAATTGCCAATATCAATGTCCGAAATGAGAAAAACGATTCCAAGCAACTTTAGCCAAACATATCTTACTATTTGGTAAGAGTTGAAAACATTATTAAGAGTGAAATTTGAAGTTTTTGTACTTTAATTCTTGTGTTTCTACATTACAATTAACTATTTCGTCTTGACAATAATAAATTTTTGAAATACTTTTTTTTTGATTAGCGTTGTTGTAATAGCTAGTTGATGTCGAGTAGGAAAATATTGTACAGTGATAACATTTTTTTAACATCAACTTTTCGGGCGAAATGCTTGGTTCTGGTACTGGCTGATTGCTAGGTGATGCCAACAAAGTGCCAAGTTCCAAAAGAACCGTAAAAAACAAAAAATTCATTAGCTAGCGATGTATTTGGTGATTTATTAACTTTTTGATTGGCACGTTTTTTCTTGATTTCCAATCTTTTTTGTATGACTCAGCATTAAGTAGGCACCGGAAGCAAAACCAGCGCGGATGAAAAGCTGGCATGTAAAAACGCTATTTTAAATCCTTAGACAAAGATTTGAATATGAAATCGACGCCCTTGTGATTTTCTTTTTTGTTTGAGATTTTTGCTGTTATACATGTACATTTTTTTCGTACTCAGCAATATAATTTGGTAGTTACTCTTGCCAAATAGTTTTGTTTTTGATACAGTTGGCATTATTTTATCGCAATTACAGTAATATTTGTTACTTTTAAGTTCTTTCGTAGTTTCAGGTTACCAAAGGGAAATTGTCAAGTACCCAGTACTGAAAAACTAATTTCATTTCTTTTTGAATTTAATGTTGTTTGATTTACAGGTAAGGATTTGCAAAACGAACTTGTGAAACAAGCAAAAAAAGATTGCAGAATTGAATGGCCTTACTGGCTCAAGCATTGTCCTATGCAGACTGTTCCGATTCAGCTTACTCAAGTAAAAGAACCACCGTTGGACGAAGAACTACAAGAAAAATTTCATTATCATACACGAAAAGAATTCGTGAAGCTGAAATGGAACGAACCTTCTGGAGATATTCAAGTTAAAGACTTATTCAAGAAAGCTACCGAACATGCGAATAAACGTATGAAAGAAGATTCTCACGAGGTTCAGAGCAATATTGTTGGGATTATTGGACAACCTGGCGTGGGTAAAACAACTTTGGCTAAAGAAATTCTTCATCAGATTTTGTATAATGAATGGTTTGATGCGGAATATGTCTTCTTTTTGAAACTACGGGATTGCCAATACGATACTGAATCAGATTTGCTTACATTTCTTACATCTAACTCCATACCCCTCCAATTTAGTGACACCAAAAATCGAAGGCGTGCTGTGTTGGACGAACTTGACAAGAACAATGACGTTATAATTATTCTTGATGGCTTCGATGAAGCAACGATTAGGAATATAAGAAAAAATTCCAATCGGTATAGCTCTGAATTTCCTGAAGTATTTATCAAAGAGCTTTTACGTGGCAATATTTTTCCCAGATCAAAGAAATTAATTACGTCACGACCCAAACAGTTTTATGAACTCTCATCAGAGTATAGACCAAACTTTGTAGTCAACCTTACTGGCATTGATCGTGCAGCTCAGCGACAACTTTGCCAGTACATCTGCGAAGCTAAAAGTGATGAAGTGTTTCGATCAGTTTGCGACCAACCGGATCTTATCAGTTATTGTTTTGTTCCTGTTCTTTGTACCTTGGTTATGCATTGCATGAAAATCTTACAATTCACGCCTGGCTGCAATATTCCAAAAACTATAAGCAATGTTTTTGTGTCAGTCCTGAGATTGTTTTTGCATGACACTTCACATTGCATTGATCAAGAAAGTGTTTTGGAAAGCATTCTACAAAACTATCTAAAGTACTTTGCCGATTTGGCCTGGAAATTATTTAGAGATAAACAGTATTATTTCGAACCCAAATTGTTAGAAACTGCCGGCTTTAGTAAAAACGAAAGGCTTGGATTCCTTGATGCAACTTTGGTTTTCAAAGGAATGCAAGCTTTATTGCTGGGTGGTAGTCCAAAGAAGCTGATGTACTTTACTCATCTTCTTTGGCAAGAGCTTCTTGTCGCTATACATTTTCTGTTTTTTACCGACCCCAAAGTGTTTGAGCACCAACATCTGTCCGGCAAAATCAAGCTCAAAGAAGGTAGAATGGAGATGGTGACTAAGTTTCTTTTCGGTTTGTGCAATGAGGAGAGCATCAAAAGTTTGAAAAACAATTTCCTGCTCCACTTTCCTTCTGAGCATATTGAAATGCTAAAGAAATGGGCTTTAGATCAATTAGAAAACTTGGGCGAAACAGAAAAAAGAGACTTTTTCGAATGTCTGCCGTTTTTAGGTTGGGCCCACGAGTTAAACGATCAAAAGTTTAGTTGTGATATAGCTGAACGTATGATCGATGATCTTACAATTGAAGGACTTATTCACCCCATAGACATCACAGTCCTTCAAAGTCTACTCAGCGCTCGGAAACATTTGCTTCATAAACAAAAAGGATTTAATCTTTTTGTGACCCACAATGCCGATTTTGCTGGTGACAGCCTCAAACGCTTTCTGAAAATATTGGAAATTGCATGCGAAGCTCGTGCTGTTGAAAAGGTAAATGATTTTTAAAAAATGTCAAAATCATATATAAATTCAAACACAACAACTCCTGTCTCGCCGAAAATGTTTCGTCAGTTGATGAGATTCGAATGTAACTACCCGACAAACTGCTTTTGGCGAAGCAAATGCTTTTGTTCATTGACATTTTTAAAGGATTTTTAGGTAGTTTTGGTGTAACTTTTGTTATCGAGCACTCCGTTAGGTTTTTTATTAGGTCTAAAATTGATTTTTGTGGGAAAATATAGGTTAATTAAAATTCAAGTTTTTTTTATATGTTATTTGCAGTAGTGTTTTCTTTTTTTGAGTTTGTCTGCAACAAGCCAATAAAAGAACAATCATCAGTATTTTAAAAAAGTTAAACTCAAAGACCAACACAAAAAATGCAATATTTTCAATTCACGCCAAAAAACAGATTTTTTATTGTTTAGCAAAATTAATAACCAGCTGAGACATTATGCAGAGTCTTAAACACAACCAAAACAACTACTGTAAAAGCTTGTAGCTTAGTTTATTAATATTTGACAATGCACGTATATGCAAAAACAACTAAATAAATACAGTACATATAAAGTAAATAAAATAGTTGCAATGTCTGCGGCACCGAATAACCTTTTGGTTTTCAAGTCAAGCTCCACCTCCCCCTCTTTTTAACACAATACAGTTTAAGAAGAACGATTTTTTTTCCAAAATATGATCAACAGTAAAGCACGATTTGAATTTAGAATTACTTTCTTTAGTTTTCACCTAGCAACCCTAGCTCAAGCAAAGTTTGTTCGAATTGTTTTTTCAAAGATGGTAAAATTTTTGTTCCTTAGTTCCTCGTTAATTTTGTTCTACATTTTGTTCCTCGAAAACTCAAAGAGTTTTGGTAAACAGATTTTGTTACTCGTGGTAAAAAACAATTACCCTTTTTGACTCTAACTTTTAGTTTCATGCAAGTGAACGTGAACAGTATTTACGAAACCACTTTAAAAATTTAGTGCCAATTTTATCATTAGAAAGGTTATGCATGAATTTAGCAAGCTCAAATTTATACACATCATTTATTTTCAAAAAACCTGTTTATACAGAAGTATGACGTGGGAGAATCGTTTATTCCAAGTAATTGTACGCACAATATTATTAAGTCGAATTTCTATTTCATGTCATTTGGTTTTAGTTGCAGTGCTTCAAACTAAAATTCCATATTGTACACGGCTTTATCAAAGCGTGATATAGCATTTTTAACAGAGGTGGAGTCCTCGAGGACACATTTTCAAGTCCTTGGCCTTGAAGCCTGCAAGTTCTCGAAAATGTTCTGTTCTCGGCTCGAGGACAGCATTATTTTTTGCCTGGTTAAAAAGAAAAAAGCAAGCAAAAAACCACATATCTGATAGTCTGTCAATTCTTTGTTCCTTTACTTTATTTGAAAAATCATACTATGTGATAGCTAGCTAAGCCAAGTTATACTGAAACTTATTTTAAATGGCATTGTGTGAAAGTTCTATTTGGAGAATAAGGAGAGAAAATTGTTGTTTTTATTTCAGCTAATACTTCAAGCGCAGGCGGTAAAAACTGCAAAGTACAACAGTAAAGCCATCCAGAACCAAAGCAAGGAATCCGGGGGTCCGCCCAAACCATTTTGAGTAGCTAATGCTAAAACATGACTAAGCCTATTCTGTGTATGAATTTCGAAGGAAGTATGTGTGTGATAATGAAATGTATTGCAGTATTATCGGGGAAGCCACGTTGGTATTAATTACCGTAATTTTGTTAGTATATCTCGCTGAAAACGCCAACTTGTTCTAAAAATACGCGACTTTGAGATAAGAAAGAATAACTCTAATCACTAGCAAGGTCAGGGGAGCAAAACCACGTCCACTGAACAATTTTGTGCTGGAAATCACCGCTAAAAATCCCAAATAACAAACTATTGGATCACAAAAACACTGCATTAACGATTATTAAGAAATTACGGTGTGTATCATATTAAATATAACTATAAATGTTCGAATGCCTGGAGTACCTAATAAATTTGATACAAGCTTCCACAAAAAATTGGGTGATTTTAGTAAAAATTAATGGTTTATTATTTTTTTATTTCGACAATTGTAAACCTTTTGAAAGGGGGCACGGGGCAAATGTCTCCAATGCCTCCTTTCTTAATGCAAACTTGCTGGGATCCTCAGGTTTTTTAGTAATTAAATATCTTACGTAAATTTAACAAAGTGTAATTTGGCGGCAGAAACCTTCACGCTCATTCATTGGCAGGCATTAGATGCGAGAAACACAAAATGCACTGAAATGTAATAAAAAGATTGGCTTAAAATTTGAGTTGGGAAATTGTTAGAAAACTAACGTTTTTCTAACTTGGCATTTACGGTATTTTCTTTTCAAAGTGCTTTGAAAATCTAAATGTGTAATCTTCTTTAAAGTTACAAAAATTGCTATTTTTTCTCCAAAAAAATCACTAAAATTATTTAACAGGGGGATGGGGATAGTGCCCTTGCCCCAGAATCCCGTATTTTTTTTTTTTCAATGCAAAAAACTTTTGAAGTTACAAATATACCCTTTACGGTACCTTGATTTATTTTGAAAACCTAAATTCCCTGTATTTTGCAATATTTTTAGACAATAATTTTTGAAAAATTTCTTCCAAAGAACTTTAACCAAGAAGTATGGTCTAGTTGCGTTTAGGATAATACTAAAAAGTGAGGATTTATATAATCAGTGGAAGTTTGCATCGAGGCCCTGATCGATGAAATTATGGCCTTAAAATTAACCATTTCTACGTTTATAATGTAGTTATATTCAGCATTTAAACTGTAAATATTGCATTAGGGACGCTTAAGCAGCCTGGCCAGATGCATTCGCAAGGCGGTAGCAACTTGGTATGAATTTTGCCTTAAAATCAAAAGAAAAACAACAACAATCGCCTACTGCTGCAATTTTTTCACTGCCAAATTTGAATGAAGACCAAAAAAAAAAACAAAAAAAACAAGGTCTTCACCCCAGTTTGCGCGATTTTTATCCGCCTAATTGAAATGAAGACCAAAGTGAGAAGGTTTTATTTGACGATTTTATTGTTTGTGGTTTTATTGTGCGATATATGTTTTTAGGTACAATATTTGACCACCACATTCGAATGAAGACCAAACAAATTAGGAAAAAAAGATATTTCCCGCATACCCTGTATGGGTTACGCTGAATTTTTCTTTAGGGGAAGCCAAATCTCAATGGGGGGACGCTAACTACCGGTGAGGGGACACGTCCCTCCTACAATTATGTACTGACTATATTTCCGTTCACAGGTTATGGCCTTGTTTCATTATTACGATACGGCTACGGTGCGAAATCAACATCAGCTGCGAACGTGTAAAGTTTCAAAATGGCAGTCGTTATTATTTTAAAAAACTATCATTTTCGAAATATTATTAAAAACTTAACGAAATGCAATATCGTAAGCACTTTTGCACTTAAAAATTATTGAAAATTTACCGACCATAATTTAGAAAAATTGTGTCCTCGGTTCTTGGCCTTGGCCTCAAACATTCCTGTCCTTGGCTTCGAGAGAGTCCGTCATCGAAAAGTCGGTCCTTGGCCTCGAATTTTTTTTTGAGTACTTGACTTTGGCCTCGAACGTTGTGTCCTTGACTCCACCTCTGATTTTTAAAGAGTGCTCATTCACAAATCTACGAATTTGATACAACGTAGCATCATACTTAACCAATCACAAAGAAAGATTGCCGACGTGTTCTGTCCAAGTTAACTTTTTGTCAATGCACAGTCCCAGGTACATTACACGTAGGCTTCTTTTAATTTTTTCTTGATTCAAGTTAATCTTGAATTTGGAACTAACTACTTAGTGAGGATGCTTATTAAATACCAAGTATGTTGTTTTGGAATAATTTAATGATAACTTGTGTCTTTGCAACTAAGCCTTGATATACTGCAATTGAGCATTGATTTTCATTTCAAGTTGAGCTAAGCTTTTATCTGAAAGTGCCAGGTATGTATCGTCCACATAGAGAGTGGCAAAAAAATTCAATGCTAAAAGATCATTGATATACAAAACGAATAATAGCGTACCTAGCAAAGAATTTTGAAGTACACTGCATACAATTGGTAATAGTTTTGACTTCGAATCACCAGTTTTGGTGTATTGAAATCGATTATTCAAATTAAGTTTTATGAATTCTAGAGCCCAGCCTCTAAACCCATGATACTTCATAATAAATTTGTAATGTATTCACCAGGATATTGTGATTTACTGTATCAAATGCTTTACTAAGGTCAAGAAATATGCAACAGTTCTACAAATTTTGATCCATTTCGTTCACAATTTCTTCATAAACACTGAAGGATGTCAAAGTTGTGGAAAAAAGTTTTTCTGAAACCAACTTGCTTATCGCTAAGTAAATTGAATTTTGCTACAAATAAATACATTTGCGGGTGCAGCATTTTTTCAAATATTTTTTTAAATTGCGAAAGTAATAATGTTGGTCAATAGTTTATGGTTTTCTCACAATCACTTTTTCTAAAGATTGGAATAACTTCCACCACTTTTATAGCCTAAGGATAGATACCTGTAGATACGTACTGATTAAATATTTCGCTCAAAATGTAAGCAATAACGGAATTGGCTAGTTTAATAACATAAAGATGAGCTAGGTTATAAAGACGAGTATATCGCAATTTCGAAGCAGTGCATGTTAGTTAAAGTTTTGAATGCCTCTAAAGCTCTCCAAGCTATCCAGTGTCCATAGGTTATCATTACTGGTGCTTCTATCATTTTTTCCTCAACGTGCAATAGTAAACTTCTACTTATAAGATTTATGAGACTCAAAGCAAGCTGTATCGTAATACTATTTCTCGGCTGAGGGCCCGGAAAGTAAAGATTAATAAAGATCTCTGCTGCATTCAAACAAAAAATTTCAAAAATTCAGCATCCAAGGTGAATAAGTATTTCTCGTGCGCTTGCTTTATACAGTAAACCAATTGTACTTAGAACTGACTCAGCAAATGCAATACAGGCAACGCTACAATACTTTACAGATTGAAGAATTTCACATTCCGACTTCAAATGCCAATATGGACGACGATGACGTGGAATCATTATGTAAATTCATTGCTTCAGGTTTCATTGAAGATTTGGTTGTTGTTTCTGTTGACCAACATCAAACTGAAAAACTTGCACTAGCAATAAACAGAATGACCAAACCGGTGAATATTTTAATTGCTGATATTCCACTAAAGTACAATTTAGAAACTTTCAGAGACAAACAACGAAGTCACTTTCACCGTGAAATTTAAAGAGAAAGTTTAAAAACCAAAGCAGTACAATACTGTTAGTTTCCTGACAATTTCAAAAAATGATCTTAAAACACTTCGAAAATCTTATTACTTCGACTTTAGCTAGGAACTTACTGCCGAGCTTATTGTAGATATGTACAATGTGATAACGAATTGGCTTGAACAGACCGGTTCGCATAAAGACTAGTACAGTACAGTACAGAAGTGATTTTTTGTTGGGTAGAATAAAAAGACTTTAAACATAGTTTCGCGCTAATCTTGATAAACGACTTGCTACCAAGTACCAAAGCAGTGATAACTTAGTGCACTGACCCTTTTTCGATAAAATTTAACACAGACACCTTAAAGCTGTCGTGCCATTATTCAAGGCTTGGGCTAGCGGTTAAAAATGAAGAAGAGTATCCCAATGATAGCTCTACTGAGATGCTCAGAACAGGGCTTATTGTCAGAGGTGGAGTCCTCGAGGACGTCCTCGAGGACACATTTTCAAGTCCTTGGCCTTGGCCTCGAAGCCTCCAGTCCTTATCCTTGGCCTCGAAGCTTTAGGTCTTCGAAAATTGCCCTGTCCTCGGCTCGAGAACAGCACTATTTTTTTAACTGTTGAAAATTTGTTGTAAAACACCAGCAACCTGGCGGAAAATTTGCGAACAACTTTTTTGTTTATCAATTGAATTGAAGCATTGGTGTAGCTATGAAGCATTGGCGTAGCTAGGGGGAGGCAGAGGGCCCGAGCCCCTCCCTAATCGAAATTTTGCCAATGACAAAAATGTGACAAAAAAGTCTATTGTTTCTTCAGTCTAAGTTTCTTTTTAGCATTTTTCGCTTACAACAGTAACTAACAACAATATTGAAGACCACGGGGCCCGGCGCACCCCAGAGTTCAATTTTTGCCAACCAATTTAATTGTATAACCCGGGTAAAATTAAGGGTTTTTCTCTTAAAAGTTGCTACCTAGGCCCTCATGGAACCTTTTTATAAGCGTAATGCATCAACCAGAGCCGGATTTATTCTATGGCACAGTGCCTGGGCCTCGCGCTCAGATGGTGAAACTTTTTTTTTTCACCTACATTTGGCAGGAAGATCTTGCGAAAATCCCCAAAGTGCCAGGGACCCAGCGCGATGTAAATCCGGCCCGGCAATAACACAGTTAGTAGGTGTAACTATCTATTGTACCATTTTTCAATAACAATTTAATAATTCACCTCCACCTCGCCAGATTTTACGCACAAAATACTTAAAAAAAAATTAACCACGAAAAATGCTGATTGAGTAAACCATTGAACTTCAATTGAGGAGGCCTGGGCCCCTCAATTGAAGTTCTATAACTGGTTATTTTCATGATATTTTCATATAACTGGTTATTTTCATATAACTGGTTATTTTCATATAACAAATACTCCTATAACTGGTTATTTTCATGATAAAACTAAAATCTCTAAGGAAAATCTTCGAGTGGATTATTATTTACTGATAAATGTAGCATAAAATAATGCACATTACTTCCCCCTACCTGGACCAAATCACTTACAATTAAAATTTAAAACAAGAGTGCAAGATGTTAAACGTATTTTGGACTTAAATTGCAAGTAAAAGAAGCATCAATTAATTTCATCTTTTCAATTGGCTTTCAAATTTCAAAAATTTAGTGCTTTCAAATGGCTATGAACACGTGCGAAATGTGATTCAATGGCATTAAAATAGCTGTTTTTTCCAAAAAACTTACAAAAAATTGCCCAACGGCTGGGGCTCCGCCCTCAGACCCCCGTCTGTGCTACGTTTGAGATACGCTACCTTTCTCAACGCATCTCCAAAGTTAGATATTTGCACTTTTCAACTGTTATTTAAAGCCTTCTCCCTTTGCAAAATCCAGCTCAAATGCCAACCGGCAACGATTTCAGATCTTTCATCCTATGATATTTTTGTCCCACAAAAAGTTCCTGTTTTGAAAATTTTTGATGATGTCATTGCATGTGATTTGTGGTTTGGGCCTCCCAACCAATCAAAAACTCTGGCCACGCCTATAAATTGGAGATTGCTTGAAAAAAATTTTTGAAGATCCTTTTTTTTTTGGAGAACACTTGCGTCTGTGTCTTTGGTCCTTGGCCTTGGCCTAGAGCATTCCTGTCCTTGGCCTTGAGAGGGTCTGTCTTCGAAAAGGCTGTCCATGGCCTTGGATTTTTTTTGTGTCGTTGGCCTCGAGCCTTGTGTCCTCAACTCCACCTCTGCTTATTGTATTGTTTCTCCAAACCGCCTTTTCAATGCGATGTTGCTGACCCACTTTTTTAGATATCAGAGTGTACCTGTCACGAATAATAATTTTGAATGCCTGAGATATGATTATTTGCTCTATTTTAACGTGTACGTGACTGATTTACTACTTTTGCCGCTTTTTTGTGATTTACAATATTTGAGATATTCGGGATAATTCCTTTCTAGTACATTCTGCTATTTTCTGCAGTTATTGATGTTTGGGTTGTTTACGACTTTAAATTGCTATATTTAGACTTGAAGTTGTGACGCCATAATTAGGTCGAAATCTGTTATCGTAAGCTCGTGTATTTTTTCTATTGTGACGTATCAAGGATTTTTCTGGGATATTTGATAGCTTTTGTCGTAGTATAAATAGGTGGGTCATTTTTTATTCTATAATTCCAAAAGTGGATGATTTTTAGGTATTAGTTTCGTAGGCAGTTAAGCTGAGTTTGTGTATCTGGGGTTGGATCTTATAGCCATTTAGTAAGAGGTGTGAGTGGAGCGATTTTGCTCAGTGAGTTGGTTTGTGTTTCAATCTTAAATAGAAGTTTTAATTTAAGATTGGTGTGCTGCTTTCTGAGATTCAAGAAGCTAAATGAACTATCAACTGCCATTTGCGATTCGTCAATTAACATCTCAGTCATTCTCTAGTTTCAGCCGACGTGGGTAATTCTAGAGATTAAAGGTTGTACTCTATCCAAGTATCAATGATCGCGACAGTACCGTAGATCAAAATGGCAGAAAAAATTCTTTTAAAGTGATTAGTTGGCCGGCCCAAAAAAACCTGAAGCAGTAATTCAATGAAATAAACGTTTAACAAGCTAATCGATTTGGTAGATTCGGGAACTTTCAAGCCATTACAGTATAGTGCATATGGTAAATTACTTAATTGTATTTTATCATATTTTTCAGATAAAGTTTTTAACAGTGTCAAGCAGTATGCTTGGAAAAGATGGAGTGCCTGCCATAGAGTCCTGTGTGCAGAACGTCGAAGTTTTATCAATAACCAATAGAGGCAATGGTGACGATGATAGCAGTGATGATGATGACGATGAAGATGATGGAGGTGATGTTGATGGCAATATATATGATGACGATGATGATAATGACGACGATGGCGGTGTTGATGATAATGACAATGGAGATGAAGACGGTGATGTTGGTTATGGTAGAGATAATGACAATGATGATGATGGCAACTACGGTGTTGATAATGACGACAATGGAGATGATGATGATGATATTGCTGTTGAGACAATGACTGACATTCAAACATTAGCTGATGAAATTCGACATAGCAATAAACCAGTGAGTTTGAAATACTGTAAAACCTTGAAACAATCCAATTTGGAAGAGAAAAAAGTTTATTACCACAATTTAATCAACATTAAAATAGAAAATAAAAGACAATAATCTCACAAACTGGATCAATTTGGATTTATATCTTTTATTTCCTTAAATCGTGTATGATAACTGAGAGCCTTATGAAAAAGCAGGAAACAGCTGTTTGCTTCTGCACTGAGAATCGAACGGTGACACACCAGTTTCTGCTCGCGATATGCAAGTGATGAGCTTGAAACAAAAGTTTATTTGCCGGTTTTTGATGCATTCTATCAAGCCTTTACTTTACTTCACAAAAAGGTGCTCAGTAAAAATGATAATAAAGGTCTCGTTTTTGTAGATGAAAAAATTGAACTTATCAGAACTAACAATTGGCGACAATGGAATGATGGCTATAGCATCTTGCATACAAAACATTGAAAAACTAGAAATTGGATGCTCTACAGACACAAGAATTACTAAAAATGGGATCAAAGTGTTGTGTGCTAGCATATGCGGTCGCAACAAGCCGGTAAGTTATCAAAATATAGCATCATGAAATGAGCAACTTGTTGTGATTGCAATTACATCTTTATTTAGAAATTAAATTACCATAGCTAGGGCCTAGGGGGCAGGTTCATGGCCTTTTGGTCTTCAAGTCAAGCTACCAACTGCTTACCACATGCAGTAGAGGCTTCTTACTGTTGCTATCTGTTTTATTGCTGAACGTTACGAAGAAAAATTGTGAATACCAACTTTTGTAATCTTTAGTTTTAGCCGATCGTAAATCAAACTCCGGAATATAGGTTCAGTTACAAAAATACAAACAACGGCGGTTGTTAAAGAATTGTTAGCTCTTTCATAAGCTTTGTGCTAAAGTTTTCCAAAGTATTTTTTTGTCCTTTTTGACGCTCTAAAAATATATCTCAACACCATTGAAACGTTGCGGTTTCATACAAAAAGCATCCAAATGCTACAAACTATATTTTACAACAGATTTTTGGCTTTCATTTCCTGGCATCAATTTATGATTGAGCTCTAACAATACATCACAGTTGCAAATCGAGAAAGGTTTTTGATTTTGTAGATGGAACAACTTATTATATCAAGCATTGAAATTGGTGATGATGGAATTATTGCGATTGCATCTTGCATACAAAACATTGAAAAACTTCAGTTTGGAACTTTTGGAGAAGAAGGGATCACTACAAAAGGCATCGAAGCACTGTCTACAAGTATACAAAATCGTAACTTGCCAGTAAGTAACCATTATAAAGCAAGTTTAAATACATCTTGATTCACTCTTCAGTTGGTCGAACGGTAACGCATTTGTGTCTGGAACGAAAGGACTGAGGTTCAGGCTTCGAGCCGACCAAATCGGACGCAGTGTTGCCGGCGGGTTGCTACTACTGCAACCTTTCTTCAAAAGAAGCTGTGTGACTGCAAGTGCATTGACGTGGAGATGGGCTCCGTCTACTCGTTACGCGCTTCGATTTAATGCAGTGTGCGTTGAAACAGACTGTAGCAAAGTAAATAGTGTAATTGTCAGCCATAAGACAATTTATTGAACTGCTCTGAATCTTTTAAGAACATCAAGCACACTTCTGGTTATGCCAAAAACACAAATTTGTTAATACTACAAGTACAAGTATACTACAATTCGATTGCTGTGCCGTTTGGAATCGATTTTGACGTTTGAAACTTAAAATCAAGTTGCATTTGTAACTTGGAAAGTGCTGGAGAAGAAATATGACGTCACATGGTGATGGTGTCATAATCCATTAATAGCTTTAAAAGTTGTAAAAAAATAGCCATATTTAGCGAATATTTGAAGAGCTGATACCTAATAACTATTGAGTATTTAAGTTTTTGGTTCAGGTGCTTGGCCAAAAAGTTCGAAGAATTCAATATTTACCGATACCAATAAATTTTACTGTACTGCATAATAACTGTCATAAACAATAATCATGGTTAATTTTCAGCTAAAAAGCTTGAAAATTTTCTACATTAAACTTGGAGACGATGGATTTCTTGCTTTAGCACCATGCTTAAAAAACGTTCAGAGATTTAAGATAAGAGAAATGGAAGGAGATGAAAACCTCACTATCAAAGGTTTTAAAGCTCTGGCCGAAGGACTCTTAAATTCCAAAAGGCCAGTAAGTCGATAAAATGTACAATAATTGTAGAAAAATTGCCATCGTCAACAACGTAAATTTCAGTTTGGAAACCAACATTATGCTGTAAAGTTAGTTTTCCTACTTTTTTGTGAAGTGCACGACTGCTAAAAGTGTTGAATCGACTTTTGTCTTTAGTATTTTTGGAATTTTGAATTGAAACTACGTATCACCAATTTACAAATTATTGTTTGAAACATTCTAACATTCACAACCAGAATAGCCTTTAAAAGTGTATGTTTCACCGCATTTCAAACCTTGCCTTGTTTAAAAGTTAATGATTCGTTAAGCACATTTGCGTAAGCATAGGGGAAGGGGCATGTCAAAGATTGAACACAAGTTGGATGTGTAGAAGCAAAGCTTCCAACGTTTAGCAGTTCCCAGGAACTTTTCTAATAAAATTCGTAAGTTTTTGACTAGTGTTGTTCTAGTATGACCTTAGTCAAGCAGCTTTTAAGACATCGGCATTGGCAGGAAAAAACAGATTATTCCAAACTCGACTCTCGAAATGCCACAACATTACAAATTACCTCTATGATGCTGTTCTATTTAATATTATGGTTATTAATACTAACTGTACATCAATTTTTACCTTACCAAAAGTCTTTGACTTATAAGCACACTTGAATACGCCTCTGGTTTATCGTAGCAGTATTTGATAATTTTTTATTAGTGTAAATTTATGTAACAACAACCTCATATTTTTTTGTCAGATTACAAAAGTGAGCATGGAAACCTATCTTGGGGACGATGGCTTTCTTGCAATTGCTTCGAGTGTAAAAAATCTAAAAGCCCTGCAAGTTGGTATTTCTGATGATGAGGCAGTCACAAGGAAAGGCATTCAGGCTCTAGCAGAAGCAATCAAAAACCGCAAAGACACAGTAAATAAACTAACGTAAAATTATAGAAATGCTATTTGCTTCAAGATAAGGATTACCAACCTTTTATAATATATTTTTTGGAAGCATGTTTTTTTGCTCAAATATATTTTGTGATTACTCAATACTAGCTCGTATTTGAATTAAGTTGAGAGCGGTTATTGTTGTGAAAAAATTTTTTAAAATATTGAGCTTAAATAATAAGTTTGCTTAAAAAAGCTAATGCTTATTGAATTGTTTACAAAGAGCGTTCTTACACAAAGTATTGTTGTAATCATGAAATCAAATCTTTCATTATACTTGCCGTATTATGCCGAAGCGTGTAACGAGTTGTACTGGAGCCCATTTTCTCGTCATTGCGCCTGTGGGCTGCACAACTTTTTTAAAAGAAATGTTACAGTGGTGAGGAGCCATTGGCAACACTGTGTCCGATTTGACTGGCCCGAGATTTAAAGTCAGACCTACCGTTCCGGAGAAGAACGCGTTACCGCTCGACCAAGTTGGTTAAAATTTTCGCAAGCTCGAAACACGGTTGTTATTGAAACTTTTATGAAGTATTAATTTTTGTGATACAAGCTGTTGTAACGCAGTAATAAAACATAATTATTAAAAAGCGTGTTAAGAATTTTCACAAAAACTTTACCTTTTTACATGAGGTTTTGCAATGGTTTGGATAAAAAATTTCAACAACGTTTCGTCATAAATATTGGCTATTGTGGAACAAAAGCTTGTATCACAGATATTATTACTTCATAAAAGTCTTCGTAACAACCGTGATATATTTTTTGACAAAATTTTGGTAATTTTTTTATGAACACCATTGCATAGCCTCATGTAAAAAGGTTGGATGTCCATATTTTTTTATTACATTTGTGCGGAAACAAAAAAACAATAATGCATTAACTATAACCAGGAATTTAAACAAAGAACCAAAGAGCGTTAATAAAGTGGACTTTTCAAAAAATAAATTCTAAGAGCTGTTGTCGGTGATAAAAGTCAGGGCAATGCAGTGTCATTACAGAACCATCTATGCAATTCAGATTTTGCAACCAGATTTTCTTTGATTTGAAGTTATTTTTACTGTATTTGCAGATGGAGATGCTGAGTTTAAGTTGCTCCAATGACATATCCAATGAGGCAGCAGAAGTGCTCAAGCCATGCAAAGAAAAGTGCAAAACAATTAGACTCAATTATGAGTATTTGTAACGACGAAGAGTAAATTCTATTTGAATAAGACTCTCCTGATGATCCCGATTGAGGTGAAACAGACTGTGATCGATTTTTTTTCATGATTTTTAAAATTAAATTTTTACTTGTGATGATTATGTACTGTGCTGTAACATGTACACTTTAGCCACTGCTATCAAACTCTTTCTGGATTCAGTTCAATTCAATCTCCACTCATTCAGTTCTTTAAATGTTTTTTTTGTTTGGGCATTTTTTGTCTTTACAACAACTTTGTTAGCTCATCACAAATATATCAAAGCTACAATACACTCGTAGTAACTTCCAATAATTTCAGTACAGTATTATAGCGCTTGTATGTTAAGCTGTGTTTTCATTGCAATGCTGGTAATTATCACTAGCGAAGCAACGGAAAAACAAGTAAATTTGACTTTTGGTTTCCTTTTACAGTAATTGATAAACCTTTTAGACTGTAATTATAATTATACAGGGTGGGCCGTAAATAACGCACCAAAGCATATAAAACAATTCTGATAATTATAACAAAAGGATGGGCCGTAAGTTACGCACCCAAGAATTAAAAGTAAATTGTGATGTGAAATAATGTAAATATCTTTTCTTTGGGTATCTGTTAAATTTAATTTCAATTATCAATATTGTTTAATATGCTTTGGTGCGTTATTTACGGCCCACCCTGTATAGTGTGTGCTTTGCATGGTAGTGTATATGATATTCTTTTTGTCTTTTTTGCTGTATCATCTTGTTTGTTAGTTAATGCTTATATGTAGCGTATTTCAGATGTAATAAATGTTGCTTAATACTCTTTTGTAGTACAATAAATAATTTGCAGCCGTAGCCATGTTTTGCAAGACTGCTAGTTTCACTTTCTGCATTTATTCATGCTATGATCTAATAGCTGACACCAGTAATTTCACATCGTCGTTCTTATACGTATTTTTTTTACCAAACTGAGTTTTTCTATGAATAAGTCCCAAAACACGTTTAAAAACGCGAATATTAAAAACTTGCAAGTTAAATTTTCTCAGTAACTTGGATAAGAGGGGCTTCAGTCAAGTATTGCTGCGATGAAGATCTATTTGCGCGAATACCATGATGACTGTATGCTAAATTGGAGTGTTTAACAAAAAAAATGTAACAGTGTATTGTAATTACTAGATTTGCATAGGCCAAGAAAATTGATCTATAGCTTATATGCGAATCTTGTAATTAAGATGGCTTAATATTGATCCTGATCAGTTTACAGTGAATTCTTGTGGAGTTTTTAGTCTATCATTTGGTTGCTTTTTCGATTAATACTTGCGACTGGGCAGATTACTGCCTTCCAGGTTTTTTTGACGAAGTTGATGTTTGTGATGACCAGCTTTGTGGCTGATCCCATCTATTCTCGATGAATTTTTAGACCTTTATCAACTAATAGTGCATCGTAAATAATTTTTCCAAAAATTTAGAAAAACAAGGTAATGGACAAATAGATTGGAAATTATTTAGGTAAAATTTATTGCCTGTTTTGAAAAGAAGTACAACCTTAATTAGCAAGTTCAAAATTGTCACGAAAAATTTATTCCTAAACATAATGGAAGATCAAAAAACGAATAAAAGATTGTTTTTGCACGTCTGATGTTAATTTAAATAAAATACAAATAAAAATAACATCATAACTTTGTTCCTTGTTAATATTTAAGCCACTATCATGATGTTCAAAATATTTCAATAAACTAAAGCTAAAAAATGGAAGGTTTGATCATAGGCGTATCCAGGATTTTTGATTTTGCGGAGCCCAAACCAAAAATCAAATGCAATGACGTCATCAGAAATTTTCAATAGAGGACCTTTTTTGGGACAAAGATATCGTAAAGTGGAAGATCAGAAGCCAAAGCCTGGTTTTGACTCCTATCTAATGGGCGGTTCACACTAGACGGAAAAGCGGAAAGCGGAGAACGGAAAACGAAGTTTCCGCGTCGGACAGCAGCAATTTTTGCGCGCTGATGTTCACGCTAATGAAAGCGCAACCTGAAAGGTTGTCATCCATGGTAGCAATTGCGAAGTCAAAAAAGCTGTTTTGCAACGAGAGATGATATGATAAAAACCACTTTGCCAAGTTAATTACTGTGTGTGTACAAATTTGTGATGAAGTGAGAAAACTTCAAGCAGTCAGTTAAGCAAAGCACATAACTGTTTAGCAGGTAAATACCAAACAAGCCTACTCTATACACTGCCACATGTTTGATTGTATGTTTGAAGCAGTAGTGTAGAGAATGGAGGGTTAGACCGTAGCTATTGGATTACAGCCAGTTTCAGTGCAGTTGCTTACTTTGTTTGTTGCCTCGGCCACGAAACAACAAAGTGACCTTGCTGCCAAGAAAAAAAAACTGGAAACTTTACCCGTTCTCTTTGTCCCTTGGATGTTGCAATTTGCACTTACATTACAGTAATGTCAAGTCTTTTTACAGTCTTGCTTCGTAGTAAACTTCATTATGATGTACTGAATGATCGATTATTATGTGTACTATACAACCAATACAAGAGGAGCACGAATAATACATGATTTGATGTCTATGATACAGATACAGGGTAGTGCCATTAATTCTACGTAATGTTGAATTCAAACTCCACTTATCATAATGTCAGGTTTCAATTGCATGTTTGCCTATCTACCCCCGCAAAAGACAGCGAAATTACAAACAAGTCTTCCCAATCGTCACCTGTCAAGTGCTAACGTTGTAAGTCTTTACGAAGTCTGTTAATGAACCTCATACAATCATTTAGTCTTTTGATTTGAATTCACAAGGCCCACTTTGAACTGCTTGTTCCCCCCAGTTACACCAGTGAATAGGGAGATGCGGATGAAAGGTTTACAAATAACTGACTCTAGCTAATGCGTCTCCATAACTCCAATACAGACTATACTTGCTTTACACTGAAACTATCCAATGGCAGTAATTGTCAAAGCGAAGATTGATTTTATTTCAAGTATCGTGAACACAGTTGTTACTGTAGTGGGAAATTAGATATAACATATAAGCCTACAGGTAGATCGCTTAAAAGCGGTAATATTTTGCTAACCTACTAGCAATGCTGCTTTAGGGTCAAGCACTCAGTGGCGTCGCTAGGGGGTAGGCGTGCGGCCCGCCCCGCGTGTCACCATATTATGATGTGAAACCATAACTCCACCGATTTGTGGCGAATACCTTTCTTTTTGTTTGGTCCCCATTTTCATTTAGGCCGAAAACCCACTGATTGCACAGAGCTGGACAGCGCTGTTTCGAGCTTTTAGCTCTCATCGGCAGCCCTCAGCTTCTCTAACAAAGTTATTCCCCAGCTGGACAAGACTCTTGGCCGAACTGGACAAACCTTAAGGGCTTGCAGAGCGGCAGAGGCTTTGTAGGGAATAAACGATTTTTCACTTGTGGTACTTAAAAAAACAAGTGAAAAAATCGCTGAACCCTTGTAGTAAGGACAGCCATGGGCTATCCCTACTACAAGGGTTCCCCTGTGTGACCATGGAAATCATAACCGACAAGTTTGACGTCCTTCGTAGGGCTGCCGATGAGAGCTAAAAGCTCAAAACAGCGCTGTCCAGCTCTGTGCATCTTATGAGTCGAGCTGCTTTGTAGCTGCAGGGTTGGTGATTGATCTGGCCACCTAACTGCCAGTGGAAGTCGTTATGATTTCCCAGGAGTCGACCACGAAGGACGTCAAACTTGTCGGCAACTCACTGATTGTTAGGCGAAGACCTTTTATTTTTTGGTCTTCACATACTTTTGGACTGAAAACCCACTCATTTTGCAGCGAAGACCTTTTTTATTTTTTTTTGGTCTGCACCTATTTTTGGACCGAAAAAGGGTGCCACCACGAAATCCCGCCTAGCGTGCCATTATCCTTAGCGACGCCTCTGCTAGCACTACTTACATTCGTACATTTCCTGGAATATCATGAAGTACAGCGGTTAGGATTCGAGCCCAATAGTAATTTGAACTGCGAACAAAATTACCACATAAGATCATCTCAATGCGAACAAGCTCACTGCCATTAAGAACGGCAAAGTTGCTTATCAAAAAAACACCAAAACCAACAAGTAACAATCAAAAAAATTTTGGGCAAACATTTAGTATTTCTGAAGTGCCTTTGAAGGGAAATGGAGACTGATTTTTAATGCTACTGGGAAAAAAGGTACAGCACAGTAAAATCATTCGCGTTGATTTAAACATTCTATCTGTTGACGTTTTCAAGATATTTGCATTTCTGGTATTGTATCGTTACGATTTTAAATGCTATTTAGTCGTATAAAATCGTAGAAGAGATGAAATAAAACGGCAATCAGCAAGAAAGTTCAAATCGACGAGAGTAGATTTCACTATGCTCTATCTTTTTCCTAAATAGCATTAAAGTTCAGTTTCCACCTCTACTCTAACTTTGGTTCCAGGCTGTTTTTGAATGAGATACGTAGCAAATAATAAGCAGGGCAAGCAATAAAAAGCAAATCTTGGGATAGAACGTTTTAAGCAAAGAATTAAATATTAGGATGATGGCGTGGAAGCTGGTCTTCCATCACATTTCCTGCAACAACATATCATGAAACATAACATAACGTCGCTCGTAGCCGAAGTTTAAATTTTAAAATTTAATTAAAGGTCGTGGAAGAAAATGTCACGATTGAATAATGTCTTCCATTTTGTTCCATCCAACGCTATACTAGTAAGATAAAATTCTGTTTTGGCATCGTCTGGGCCAATCATCAATATAAAAGCTTGCATTTGACGTCATTAAAATTGTACTGTACCGACAGCATCAATCAATTAAATTTTGTGTATAAACAGTACAAATACAAGTATACATTTATTATGAACAGGTAAAACAAAATTTTAATTTAACGGAAAAAAAAAAGAGCAGTAACCACAGTGGTCAGACTATACGACTACCTGCCGGACCTTACTAGCAACAGGTAACGTAGGTCATTGCCACAAACAGTTTATTTACAATGTAGTTAGCATTATGTTTGTTGTTCTTTGTTCTGGTAACAGCAACAAGAAGTAAGCTCGAATAGCTTTTAGCATTTCTCAACAACAAGAGAATGTCGCTCATCAGTCTTCATACCAAGCCGCTAGATAGCTTACGCAACTTTGCGGCTACTACGCTGCGTAAATTTGACATCGTCGGAGAAAAATTTGACATCGTCGAAGCTTGATTGTTGGTCTACAATTTCGGGGTAATGTTGCAGCAACTCCAGTACTTTTTCCTAAAACATATTATTAGAACACCTAAGTGAAGATATCAGAACTAACACTTTTGCAACCTGATATACACAGATTTAGCATGTACCACTCTCCTGAAAATTATGTTACCTGTAATTTTGCACTGAAGTTAAAAATAATTAAAGAATCTCGTAAACTCCGCTCTTAGTTCCCACCAGAAGATGTGACGTCTTTTTTCTCTCAATGTTTGTAAAAGAAATGACTCTTTTCTCAAGTAGACATCGTTTTTTAATAAATATTTACAACGGCCATTTCAAATTTAAGAAAGCTAAAAACTATAATTGCCTTCACACCACTTGAAAAGTTTCTAATCATTATTGAGTTCCTTATATATATATAAACAGGTCTTACTGTTGAAAAACTTTGCTTCACTCGCTTAGTTTATTATTCTCGCTTTATCAATCGTTGATTTTAACCAGTTACAAACTTAAACCAATTAAGAGAAATGTGACACATCATTCTTGAAAATCTTGCTACTTGACTCTTTTTCTAAACTGGTATTGTTGCTTCAAGAACTTTCATTAACACTTTTGAGCACTGGTCTATAAACGCTATTGCTACATGAAGATTTGAGATTATACAAAAACATAAAATTATGCAAATGTGTGCTCACAGCTCACATTAAAAAGCTAAAGTACTTTTGTTTCACAGCAATATTTTTTTAGGCTACAAAGGTAATAGCTACAGTTGCTGCATCGTACAATGATGTCAGCATGAAAAGTGATTTCAAATCACATAATTACAGCTTCCAAAGCCTTCAATTAAAGGTTTTAGGCAGCAGCAAACTTAGGTTCAACTTTTTTATATTAAACAAAAAGTATGGTGCTTAACTATTAGCTAAGAATAGTTAGAAGATCACACGTCCATGCTTACAAATCATTTGGCTACATTCTACTGATTAGTACGTACAATAAACAAGGTTTTCATCACCATCCTGTTGCGTGAAATCAAAAGCTTGAAGTGTATCTTCATTGAGTTGGTAATTACTAGCTGTGCTAAAAAAATCGTCTTGTATTATAATTAAAACGATCAGTGGTCAAGTGGATAAAGCGTCTGCTACTGAAGCTGTAGACTCGGGTTCAATTCCCAGTTGAATCAAACCAAAGACTACAAAAATTGACATTGACAGCTTTCCTGCTTGACGTTCAGCAGTTAAAGGGACAGAGTGAAGCTTAAGCCGTGTTTGGTAGACAGGTGGGCAGGCAACATCTTGACTCAAAGACCGAAAAATACCTTCGCAGTCTCCTGGCCAAGGCAATTTGGTGAATAAAATGTAATTACAATATAATACCGTTCTTATTTATATCATAATTTACACTAGTGCCACTCATCTGTTGAAAATCTGTGACTCAATACATGAGTTTATGCTTATATCAATGTAATTGTAATTACATTTGATTCACCAAGTTGCCTTGGCCAGGAAACAGCGAAGGGACCTTTCGGTCTTCGAGTCAAGCTGCCACCTGCCCACCTGTCTACCACACACGGCGGAGGCTTCACACTGTCCCTTTAATTGCTGAACGTCAAGCAGGGAAGCTGTGAATACCAATTTTTATAGTCTTTGGTTTGACCCGACCGGGAATTGAACCCGAGTCTACCGCTTCAGTAGCAGACGCTCTATCCACTCGACCACTGATCGGAATTCAATGAGTTATATCACCAATATTGGAACTGGAACCAATCTAGACTGGATCACTGGCTTTAGCTCAGTCATAGGTACTGTCTGTAGCCTCTGCAGTCAATAGCCAGCTACACAGTACGTTTGAATATAACTTTCAATAAAGTCAATTTCATTTCGCTTTTGCAATAAGCTTTTCGAACACAACTCTTCAGTTGAGATCTCTGTCTGGTTTGGTATGTGTTAAGCAGGATCTTGCTTGCTCCCACATACCAAACAAGACAGAGATTGCAACTGAAGAATTCAATCCGAAAAGCTTATTGCAACAGCAAAATGAATTTGACTTTATTAAAAGTCATATTCAAATTCTGCACCACCTCAAAATTGTTTATCTACACAGAATAGTTTGGTGCCGCATTGCTATTTGAAATGCATATCGCTTAGCAAAAATCTAGAAGGCATTCACAAAAATTTTGCTTACACTTCATGTAAAACATTTAAAAGAGTATGTTTAGGCCGTAAGTCAAAATTACTAAAATTTTGAAAATTTAAAAGCATTTGAAAAGCTTAGTATATGTTTTTTAAACTACTGGTACCCAGTTTGGTTCTGTTAATGGCTTGTTTATGCTGCATCAATAATTTTAAATTGTTGATGTAACAGTATATGCTAGAGATTTAGATACTTTAAGATGCTGTACCATATATAACTCATATAACATAGTCCTGGAAGATGATAGTCAATGGATGATATAGTAAGCTATGTTCCACATCATGAAATAATATTGCACTACAAGCCCTAAAGCTCAACATTTTAAAAATATATGTAATGACATAAGAATTAACTAATTTCTCCACCAAAAATACACTGTAATGTTTCAGAAAATTATATACTCTAAATAAATATATGAAAAATTATCAAGCTCCATCACCACTGATTGATCACAGCACAACATTGTGAATCAAACTTTTGATCAGGTAAGACTGATAAAACAGCAACAGTTGTTAGAGATCCAATTGTCACTTTAACTGTTGAAAACAGTTACATAGTGGCATGATTATGTTTAAAGTTTACATTTAAAGACTTTTAACATTTTCTGCTCAGTTAATCAACATATAACATTCAAATGAAACGTTTAACTGAAGAATTTTTTAAACAACCTTTCATACCTGGGTTGTAACAAATGATCTTCTAAAAACTCAAGTACTGTAATAGAAACAATCTTCATTTCTTTTTGTCGGTGCTGCAGAACCACCTGGAAGTTTGAGCGCTTTTTTTCTTTAGCATAGCAATCGTGTAATGTCTTCCATCGTACTGAACATTCCTCAGCTACACATTAAGTACAACAAAATGTAACAAGACTACTAAACATCTTGTTTATAACCCATGGTTGCACCAAGCGACAACTGGCTAACATGTAGTCCACTGTCACCCACTGCCATTGCCATAGGTGGGCAAGTTAACGCAAAACGTTAGCTTCGTTAAGCACTAGTCCGTTAACAAACTTCACACCTCCATTAACGTTAATCCTTTATTTTCAGCTTTAATTAACGGAAGTTAATAAAGTCCGTTAATCCGTTAATATTTTGCGTGTAATTTACATTTCGTTTTATTCTCTCGCTTCTAGAACACATAAACACACTGTTGAGCTGATTGTAAGGAAATATTTATTGCTATAATGGTCTTTTTGTGTTTTCCAAGTTACGTTTTACAGTCTAATCTAATTTCAAGTTAAAATGAATTCGGATGCACTAACAAAGCTGCGATCGGAAAATCTTTGGAAATTGTGAACAGCGATAATTAATAGGCTGCAGCTTATTATTTGCCACAAAAAAGAACTCCTTTCTTCGCTTTCCATGTAAAACTCTTGCTAATACGCAACTAGTGTTACCAGTGCAAATTGGTTTGTACCGGTACGACAAATGAATGGTGCAAGACATTAACGATAAAAACCTCAACGGAAGTTAACAAAACTTCACGGAAGTTGATTTAGTCCGTTAACAGAACTTAACGGAAGTTAGTTTAGTCCGTTAACATGAAAAAACTTTTTAACAGATTAACGAGTTGATGAAAAAGTTAGCTTCGTTATCAACGGATTAACGATTAACGGAATTGTGCCCACCTATGGCCATTGCCCATTAATTACCCAATCCTTTGACTAACAGAAAATCTTCAACAAAAATGACTTTAATTCTCCAATAAATAATATAAAACAAATGTAGAAAGCCTTGCAATCGTTTTGGACAAACGCCACAGTAAACCATATCACTACAAGCCACCCAGTAGTGCAATTACTAAATCAGTTACAAAGCTAATGTGCTTTGATCAACATTTTTTGTGAAGAAATTAATGCACCATGTAGAAACGTTTCTTAAGAGGCTGTTTGGTTCTGATGATGGCCACTGGACAATTGACATGGGTTTACATGAACATAGCTACTTATTGCTGGCATACAGGGCCGTGCCTAGGTGGTTCGGGCCTCCCCTCGAAAACTCAAGAAGGGGCCCCCTCCGAAACACTTAAATTTGCACATTTTTGCAATCGGCCTAAATAGTCACTTAACTTTCACGTATCTAAGACGCACTACTTTTCCAAAACCAGGATTGTAGAACAACATGAAAATTTACAGTTAAACTTTATCCAAGATATAAAATGAACCAGTACAATCAAAAAAATTATCGTTTGAGAGTGAGTTTTATTGAATTCCAAAGACCATTAATGCTGTATTGTTACAATGCTACGTGAAAAATAATTTGGGTACAGGAGCTTTAATTATGAGTTAAAGATGCAATCCTTGTAAGAGGCTGTAATGACATTAATGATCCTAAAAAGACCTGTACTGAAATCTAGGAACTTAGGATTTAATGAAATAAATTTTAACTTGTTTGCTGACATCCAAGCGCGTAGCCAGAAATTCCCAATGAGTGGGCTATTCGAAAATTTTTGCATTTTTTTGAAAAAATAACTTAATTTTAGGACTATTTTAATAAAAAATAATGCTTTTAAAACGTGGTATAAAAAATATGCAGCGCAACATGATTTAACTGATTGCATTAATGGACTATGTGGGAAGTGGCTTACGATAACATTGTTGTTCTCTTGTTTGCATTCTGGTAAATCATAAAATTCTATTATTCAATAAAACTCAGATGGAGCAATCTATTTCGTCTATATTTTGTAAAAAAAATGATTGTTGGGAGGGCTAATGAAAAGATATTTAAAAGAAGTGATTGGTAATTAACTAACACTGAATAGCCCCCGTCTACTTATTTCTGAGTTTATAATATATTTCTTGATAAAGCCAATGTTTGACGTTTTTACACTAGCGATGAAATTTGATTGTTTATTATTGGGCATTTTTCAAAGCTTTCATTCTTTAATTTTTAAAAAATTATCCCCCCGAATGTATGTTTCAAAAGACGCTTTAAATCACTTTTTAGTCCATTCCAGCGCAAAAAACAGTCTCAGAAGAGCTAAAAACGTGGCATTTTTATTATTCTGCATTTGGGTTGACAGGCCAATGGGAAGGATACAGCCCCCTCCCCCTGCTCCCCCAGGCTACGCTACTGCTGACATCTGAAGCCAATCTGACTGTAACCATAACTAGACTGACTCTGGACTGGCTGTAGTGCAATCAACTGGTAAGCTGAACATCTGAATTGATTAACTAGCTAAGACAAAGCGATTGTGATTCTACTGCACCATAGATGAAATTGTAACGCAGCAGCAGAGACATACAGACACAGCGAGCGTAAGTTCAGTATCTTATGCAATTTCAAATTGACAATACGCTTTAATTTTGTTTTAAATATAGCGAAACATATTAGCACTGATCAACAATACCAACTTTTAAAGTAGTAGTAGTAGTAAAGTAAAAAGTGGGGCCTCCATGTTGGCTGGGCCCCCTCCCCGACCGGGGGTTTGGTGCTGCCTTGACACGGCCCTGCTGGCATATTACCTAAATGCAAGATTAGAAGTACAGTAGATGGTGTGTGAGAATGGTACAGTACAGTTACATTTTCGGTACAAAAGCTAAAAGCATGGTGCCGGCACGTGGTTACGTACACATCAAAGAAGTCCACAGTATATAATACATAATGCTAATGCTGGTATGGCTACATTTTCGAATAACTGATGCGTAGTGTGCACTATTTCAATTGCAGGCCCATAGCTAGAAATCTGTAATGTGCGGGGTTGTTTCAAGGGTCTGGAGGGAATAAAGCTCCAGTCATTCTAAACTTTGGGATTTTTTTGCAAAAATAGCAAAATTTTTGGCCTACTTTGATAAAAATTAATGCCATTAAAATGCGGCATAGAAATTAGCAGAGCAAAAACATGATTAAACTGGTTGCATAAACGGGCTCTGTTGGAAGTGGTTAATGGTAAAATTTCAGTTACGCTCTGGTAAAAAAAATCATAAAATCAAATATATAGTTCAATCAGACTCAAAGGGAGTAATCTTTTCCGACTACATATATTTTATATTATAGCAAAAAATAATTGGGAGGGCTGATAAAATGAGATCAGAGAAAAGTGATTGGCAATTAACTAATACTGAATAGCCACCCCCCGCCAACCCGTCCCCCATTTCTGAGCTTATGTTTGTTTTGATGAAACCTATGTTCTGCATTTTTCAACAAGCGATCAAATTTAGTTGCTTATTTGGCCATTTTTCAAAGTTTACTTGATTTGTGAGGTACCATAATGAGTCTTATTTTTGACAAATTACCTCCCCCCCTTAAATAATTTTTTTTTGAATACTTTTATTTTTGAGTTCATTCCAGTACAAAAGTATTTTCCTTATTCTGGATTTGTGATTTTTGTCGACAGGCCAAAGGAAGGTTTTAGCACCCCCAGGTTATGCAGCATGCTACTGGATTTAGAGGTAGCGTTCGAATAAAGGTAGCGCTCAAATAGAGGTTTTTACGGAAACTACTATTTAAGAAAGTGTTTCGTGCTTTTAATAAAACTATTATTCCACACAAAAAAAAAATTGCAAAACTTGAAATCGTTTTTCATAAAACTGTTCTATGAACACAAGAAAATCATTAAAAATTTACAATGTTGGGTACACTTTTAAGGTGCAAACAGTATTCACGACTAATAAGCACAACAATTTTGAATATTTTGATCAAATCATCCTGCTGCAAACAAGAAAATTAAAATTAATTAACTTTTACGCAAGAGTTTCGATTACTAAAGAATTACAAGGAATGAAGAGATTTTGGTGAACAATTCTTTTGAAAACAATATTACGTCATAAAAAAACAAGATTTTAGAAAATTTTTGAAAAAGTTATCGAATGATATTCATGTCAAGTTAAAATTGTTGTTTTAAACAAAGAAATCGTAAGACCTCAATTATTTTTCACAAAACTATCTCTGTATAAACAAGAATATTTGAAAGCTTGTAAGGTTTTAAGTAAGTTTTCAACTTTTTAGATAAAATTTTTATTCATGGCAAAGAAATTGTGAGATTTTTATTACTTATGACCAACTTTTTCTACGAAATCAAGGCAATGGTTGAAAACTTTGCAATATTAGGTAAGTGTTTTAAGGTAAAGCAATCTTCAAGATAAAGAAACGTAAGACTGCAAACATTTAAAAAAAAATTGCTTTAGGTAAACAAAAATACTCCAAAAAAAGGTAATATAAAGCGATTAAAAAGCCAAAATTTTAGAGAAATATTAATTAAAAGTTATCGAACGATATTAATTTTTAGGGTATAATTATTGTTTCAAACGAAGAAATCGTAAGACTTCAATTATTTTTTTCAACTAAACTAACCCTAAACAAGACTAATCAAAAAACTTGTAAGATTTTATTCAATACAAAGAAATTGTGTGAGTTTGAGTTATCCTCAAACAAATTATTTTTATGCAAACAAGAAAATTGCTGAAATATTTAAGAGGTTAGAAGAATTTTGATTCAAAGTACCAAAAACCTCTATTTTTCAAGAAAATTTTTAACCGAGATCACGAAAAGAGGTTTAATTTTGAACGATTTTCCAGAATAATTATAAAAAAATAAACTTTTTAAACAAGAATTTTAATTCAAGCTAAATAAATGTTTAAAATAGTTTACAAAATTATCCCAATATTCCAACAAAATTTTAGGTATAAAGTTTCGGTTTTTTACATAAAACTCAAGAAAATGCAAGTCTTTGAATGTCTTTGCTCAAACAGTTCTAATAAAAACAAGAAAACGGTAAAAATTCTTCTATGTTAGGTAAGTTTTTGAAGTAAAAATAATAATCAAGATAAAGAAACCCGAGATTTTGATCCAAGTATTGCAACACAAAGAAGAAAGTTAACAACTAGTTCAAGTTTTAGGCGAGTTTTTGGATTTATTTACGTTACAATTTCCACTCAAAGTCAACTAAATCGTAAGGTTTTAAAATATTTTGACGAATTTACCCCAGTAAAACAAGATCAAGTAATAAAAAAGACAAGTTCTTAGATAAATTTTGATTAAAAGTTGTCAAATAACATTCGTTTTAAGGTTGAATAAATTGTCGTTTTAATCAAAGAAATTGTAAGATTTTGCGATATTTTTGCAAAAACATCTTGATACAAGCAAGGAAATTGTAAAACTGACGTAAATTTTATAACTCGAGACTATAAGGCAAGGTTTAATGTCGAATGACACCGAAAAAATTGCAAAAAGAGCTTGTTTTAAAGTATAGAAGTTTAACATCAGGATGAGAAGTTGAATAAAATTTTATGGTATTTTAGTAAAAAGAACGGTGTAAAATAAAACATTGCTAAAAAATTTCTTATTCCAGGTAAAGCTTTCTTGTTCAGATTAGAAAAAAAAGATTATTTCTACTTAATATTTCAATTTAAGATGAAGAAAAGTAAGACTTTTAACATTTTTTAGAAAATTATCGCTACGAATACAAAAAGATTTAGAATTTTTGAATAATAAATATTATCCTGTTTTGACTTAGTGATGTACTTTAAGACAATGACATTTTAATATTTTAGAATATTTTCTTCCCAATTTTGGTAAAATTTAAGGCCTAAGAAAAGCGTTCGCTGAAAATTGTTGAAGATTACCGTTTTCAAGGAAAACATTTGATTTGATACAAAGCGAAAGAATTTAACATTTGTTTACAAAAAAGCATGTAAAGCATGAAGCATTGAATTGAAGCATGTATTGCATTGAATGTATTGAAGCATGTAAAGCAATAAAAAAAATCAACATGTTAAACAATTTTAACGATTTTTAAGCAAAAAAAACTTCATTCAAGACAAAGAAATCATACAATTTTGAGACAGTTTGGACAAAATTATTCTTAACGAACGCAAAAAAATTATTCAAAAGTTACGATTTTGTAGATTCTTTTTATTTAAAGTAGAAAAAATAAACGCTTGTTACGTTAAAACTGTTAATCAAGTCTTAGAAACCTGAATTGGAAAAATAACAGCAAAAATTAACTCTTAAAATTTTGCGTATTTGTGTGTCTAAGAATCAAAATACCGGTACTTGGAAACTTACAGAAGGATCTAAATGTTTGGTTTTTATCTTTGAGGCACGGCTTTGTTGTAACACGTTATTAAGTAAAAATCAAATTGGAACGACTCGTTTTTCAGGTCAAACATACCATTCGCTTTGTAAAAACCGTATTTTTCTAAGTTTTAAACGGTTGTGATATAATTTCGCATCGCATAATTCGCAAGAAAAAAACATTCTCACATTTCTTCGCATTTTGAGCTGGATTTGAGCTAGGCAATGCTGCTGTCGGACGTTTGAATTTTTTGTTTCGCAACCATAGTCGGACATTTTCCAACTTTCCTAAGTCGAAGCTACGACTATGCTATTCGAGGTTTTATAAAATTCGAAATCTTTTGCACTTTCATTTGAATACCTTTCGAAACGTTCAAGATTTGCTTTTTCAACGCTCGGAAACGGGACAAAGTCGGTTCAACGCTACGTGAAACAACGCGTATGGTGTGTTTATTTGCAATGTTAAGTGAAACTACCCAAGCGGTCGCTGACACCTTGAGCAACATTGCAAATAAACACACCATACGCGTTGTTTCACGTAGCGTTGAACCGACTTTGTCCCGTTTCCGAGCGTTGAAAAAGCAAATCTTGAACGTTTCGAAAGGTATTCAAATGAAAGTGCAAAAGATTTCGAATTTTATAAAACCTCGAATAGCATAGTCGTAGCTTCGACTTAGGAAAGTTGGAAAATGTCCGACTATGGTTGCGAAACAAAAAATTCAAACGTCCGACAGCAGCATTGCCTAGCTCAAATCCAGCTCAAAATGCGAAGAAATGTGAGAATGTTTTTTTCTTGCGAATTATGCGATGCGAAATTATATCACAACCGTTTAAAACTTAGAAAAATACGGTTTTTACAAAGCGAATGGTATGTTTGACCTGAAAAACGAGTCGTTCCAATTTGATTTTTACTTAATAACGTGTTACAACAAAGCCGTGCCTCAAAGATAAAAACCAAACATTTAGATCCTTCTGTAAGTTTCCAAGTACCGGTATTTTGATTCTTAGACACACAAATACGCAAAATTTTAAGAGTTAATTTTTGCTGTTATTTTTCCAATTCAGGTTTCTAAGACTTGATTAACAGTTTTAACGTAACAAGCGTTTATTTTTTCTACTTTAAATAAAAAGAATCTACAAAATCGTAACTTTTGAATAATTTTTTTGCGTTCGTTAAGAATAATTTTGTCCAAACTGTCTCAAAATTGTATGATTTCTTTGTCTTGAATGAAGTTTTTTTTGCTTAAAAATCGTTAAAATTGTTTAACATGTTGATTTTTTTTATTGCTTTACATGCTTCAATACATTCAATGCAATACATGCTTCAATTCAATGCTTCATGCTTTACATGCTTTTTTGTAAACAAATGTTAAATTCTTTCGCTTTGTATCAAATCAAATGTTTTCCTTGAAAACGGTAATCTTCAACAATTTTCAGCGAACGCTTTTCTTAGGCCTTAAATTTTACCAAAATTGGGAAGAAAATATTCTAAAATATTAAAATGTCATTGTCTTAAAGTACATCACTAAGTCAAAACAGGATAATATTTATTATTCAAAAATTCTAAATCTTTTTGTATTCGTAGCGATAATTTTCTAAAAAATGTTAAAAGTCTTACTTTTCTTCATCTTAAATTGAAATATTAAGTAGAAATAATCTTTTTTTTCTAATCTGAACAAGAAAGCTTTACCTGGAATAAGAAATTTTTTAGCAATGTTTTATTTTACACCGTTCTTTTTACTAAAATACCATAAAATTTTATTCAACTTCTCATCCTGATGTTAAACTTCTATACTTTAAAACAAGCTCTTTTTGCAATTTTTTCGGTGTCATTCGACATTAAACCTTGCCTTATAGTCTCGAGTTATAAAATTTACGTCAGTTTTACAATTTCCTTGCTTGTATCAAGATGTTTTTGCAGAAATATCGCAAAATCTTACAATTTCTTTGATTAAAACGACAATTTATTCAACCTTAAAACGAATGTTATTTGACAACTTTTAATCAAAATTTATCTAAGAACTTGTCTTTTTTATTACTTGATCTTGTTTTACTGGGGTAAATTCGTCAAAATATTTTAAAACCTTACGATTTAGTTGACTTTGAGTGGAAATTGTAACGTAAATAAATCCAAAAACTCGCCTAAAACTTGAACTAGTTGTTAACTTTCTTCTTTGTGTTGCAATACTTGGATCAAAATCTCGGGTTTCTTTATCTTGATTATTATTTTTACTTCAAAAACTTACCTAACATAGAAGAATTTTTACCGTTTTCTTGTTTTTATTAGAACTGTGTGAAAATAGTTGAAAAGATTGAAAACAGTTGGTGAGTGAAAACAGTTGAAAAGATTTTCTAAAGGCAAATTTGTGACAGGCCATCTGAGGTTTGCAGATGTGGCTGCAACAGCTAACGACCAGCCTATCGCTATTTCAATGCAAAAGTCAAAGATAATACCACTTTTCCATATCGATTCACATGATATTCTAACAGTAACTGTTGCAATATTTTAATGCAAAAGTCAAACAATAACATCGACCAACTTGTATTCAAGTTTGCCATTATCTTGTTGAAACATAATACCGCAGTCATTGGAACTCCAGAATTACAGTAACATATAACCATATTTCAAACATATTTTTACTATATCGACTAAATATTTTAAAATTTTATTTTGTTTTCATAATTTTTAATTTTTTTAGATTGAAAGTATCGAATTGTTGGAACCTGCAAACTTCAAAGCAATTTTCGACAGCTAGCCGCCAATCCAAAGAACGGTCCATGACATTTAAAGTTTAGTACAAATTTTAAACTTTGGACTTTGACTAAACATCTTTGGTAGCTCAAATCCCAGGAAGTGTTACAAATTTTAAACTTAAACTAACCGCCTGTGGTAGTTTGATTTCCAGGGAAGCCTTAGAAATTTTAAACTCTGGACTCGCTACCTTCGGTAGTTCGGTTCTCAGACAAATTTTTAAAACTTTAGACTCACCACGTTTGGTGGTTCGGTTCTTAGGCAAGACTTACAAAATATTAGACTCACCGCCTTCGGTGGTTCGGTTCTTTGATCAGCATAAAAAAAATTTAAAACTTTACACTCACCATCTTCGGTGATTCAGTTCTTAGGTAAGCCTTACAAAAACTTTTAACTTTAGACTCACCACTTTTGGTGGTTCGGTTTTTAGGCAAACCTTAGACTCACCACTTTCGGTGGTTCGGGTCCCAGGTAAACTTTAAACTCATAACCTTCGGTGGTTCGGTACTTAGGTAACCCCTACAAAAAGTTTTAGCTTTAGACTCTCCACCTTCGGTGGTTTGGTTCTTAGGCAAGACTTACAAAATATTAGACTCACCACCTTCGGTGGTTCAGTTCTTAGACAGACCTAACATTTTTTTAAAACTTTAGACTCACCACCTTCGGTGGTTCGGGTCCCAGGTAAACTTTAAGCTCACCACCTTCGGTGGTTCGGTTCTTAAGCAAACTTTAGACTCACAACCTTTGGTGGTTCAGGTCCCAGGTAAACTTTAGACTCACCACCTTTGGTGGTTCGGTTCTTAGGCAAACCTTGGACTCACCACCTTCGGTGGTTCGGTTTCCAGGTAAACGTTATAATCACCACCTTCGGTGGTTTGGCAAACTTTTGACTCACCACCTTCGGTGGTTCCGTTCTTAGGTAAGTTTTACTAATTTAAGCCTTCGGTGGTTTGGTTCTTAGGTAAGTTTTACTAATTTTAGACTCACCACCTTCGGTGGTTCGGTACTTAGGTAAGCCTTACTAATTTTAGACTCACCACCTTCGGTGGTTCGTTACTTAGGTAAGCCTTACTAATTTCCCAGGCAAATCAATTTTAAAACTTTAGGGTTAGGTTAGAGTTAAGGTTTTTGCCGCATTCCTCCGCTAAAGTAGCAGTCCGCATTTTGGGAATCTGCCGCATTTTGTGAATCACTCCGCAATCCTCCGTCACTCCGCAATCTTCCGGCTCCGCAATCCTCATTCACACGAAATCCTTCCTTCTCTACTACTTTCGACTCCACCTCTGATTATGATAGTGGTTGAGGGCAGAGCGTATGATAAAAACATTGACTACTTCAGAGCTATAAGAGCCGGGACAAAAGTGTACAGAAGCTGAATACTGTATGCCATCGTGTTAAAACCTTACCTTATTCAAGTGATTTAAACTATTTCTTATTGCTTTTCATTTGTGTAGAAAATGCGATAAGGAATTTAACTTCCTATTGTAACTTCCAAGGGTGACTTTTTAAAGTAGTTTCTAAAGCGCTGGTTTGACCAACCAGCGTTTTGAAATGCTTGCTTTTTTGAAAGGAGTATTCCAACAACCAATTGAATTGTGATTTGCTAACTTGTTTACCGTTTAAACCTGCTAATGCCAATTGTAACCTGTTCCAATGCTTTAAAAGCTTGAATTGTAACTTTTGCTAATAAAGTTATTTCGTCATAGAGTACCGTATTTGAATGCCATCATTCTTTTAGCTAGATATTTTTCTAAAGTAGCGGCAGCGGCGCTACTTTTTTATTTAAGTAGCGACAAGCGGCAGCGCCGCTGCTTTTTTTGCCAAATAGCGACAGCGGCGCTACTTTTGAAGTAGCAGGTGCCCAGCTCTGCAAAAAAGTCAACGTAGCGTTTTGGAAAACTTTGCAAACCCACTTTGAATTTGTGGCATCGTAAAACTTCACGCTCGAAGAGAGCACGTACCGCTTGCAACAATCAATTAGCTATTTCATTTCAAAATGCGATAAGGTCAAAATTTATGAAGTTTGCTGAAGCTCAAAATATGGAACTCGATTTCAATTAGACAAGATTCGTTTTAAAACTCTCAAAAAATTAGAGAATATTTTTAATTACAGATTTAAGCTCTCGATATTCATTTTCGTCTATTGAGAGTACTTAGAGAAAAATATGTTCGTTGCTCGAAGAGCATTGTTTTTTAGTTTTCGTTTTGCTATTAATTTTTTGTTTCTTTAGTGTTTACTTAATTGTTCTGCTTACACTTATTTTACCTGACACTAGCTGGCGATATAGAATTTTGAATCATTAAAGTGGGATTACCAATAACAAGGGAGGGTGCTTGAACAATTACACTTCGATCTCTTCGTAACCACGTTTTTGCTGCCCTCGCTTGTTTTGCTTCATTAATTTCTGTGTTAAGTTTTTGCAATTTTAGTAGCACCATAAAATTATGGTTATTGTATGTTATTTTTCTAGGTTCAGGTTGACTTTGATTTCTTCCAGTTAAATTTGCTGCTTGTTCGAAACACTCAAACAGAAATAATATCTGTAAAGCGACTTATCCAAGGACGAAACAATGTGACCAGGGTGTGGGTTCAATTCAAGGTATTGAATAAAAACCGTTTAAAAACGATTATTCTATTTATTTCGCTTGGTCACCTTCTGACAAAATAGACAGAATTTTAACGATAATTACGCGGAAACGGAAAACAAGGCATAAATTTTAGGTTGCGGCAATTTCGGAGTATCCAGAGCTGAATAAATCCACCTGCAGGTCAGCAATGGTGGATATGCTATTTTAGTTGTGGATTGCTCTTTTCATATTTTACTAGCGGAATTGCGGTTGCACAAGGTTCAAAAATTATTCCGCAGCTCCGCAAGCAGTAGCATAGACAAGAGTGGCATTGTGCCCTTCGAGCCATGGTTCAAAGAAAAAAAAGTTTAAAAACGTCAAAATCACGTTTTTTAATTAAAATGAAGCATACAAATGGAAAAATCTTTGGCTACCTGGCATTTTGGCATCATTTTAGTCAACTTCAGGGTAGGAGTGGTGCGCAGATACACAAGACAAGTTTATTTCATCGCCAAGTAACAGCACCAAGTAGAAATTGATTAACATTTGTTAAAGAAGATGACAGGAAAGCAGAGATGGAACCGGTTAGGATTTTTTCGACCCGACCCGACCGGTAAATTTCAAAATTTCTGACCGGCCAGGTCGACCGTTTTTTTGCAGAAAGTTTTTGTTAACTCTTCAATGCATCTAATGAAAAATTTTCAAAAGGGGGGCATGGGTGAGGTGTTAAATTTTGCGACTCCGGACGGGGGTCTCAGCAAAAAATTTTTTGCGTTTTTGGCAAAAATAGCTCAATTTTAAAACCTTTTTAAGTTTAGTTTCGGTTTGAAAGAACTGTTTCGAGAGCGAAAAACGTGCACAAAATAAGCATAAAAAGAACTGAAGGCAGTGCTGTCACCAGAGCAAACAAAGTGAGGGGGTACTAGTAGTAGCGTACGCAGGATTTTGAAAAGGGGGAAGGGGGGCAAAAACTTCAGAAAATTTGAGAAGAACAAAGATCTGAATCAGAAATTGTTCCACCCAAAATCAGTCCGATTTTTCGCCCAAAATTAGGTGAAGAGCAAAAAAAAAAAGGTCTTCACTCAAATTTGGTCCGAGTTTTCGCCCAAACGTGGATGCAAGCCTAAATGAAACGCACAAAACACTGCCCTTTGTGTGATCAAACCTTATACCCAACTTGCAAAGGGAGGAGGGCCATGCCGCAATTTTGCATACTATCCTATGCAATTATTCGATTCTGGCGACCCAAAGGGGGGGCCATGGCCCAATGCCCCCCCTAAATACGCCCCTGGGTACTAGCCGAAAGTGGGGGGCACTAAAGTATACTGAACTTTTGCACATAAAAACTGATATTTCACAGCTTAAAATTATGCGCTATTTTAAAAAATTTGTTTTCATGTCTGAAAAAGACCCGGCAGCGTTTATTAGATCGTTTGGATGCGACGTATATGATCGCGTGAAAATCTATGTGCAGCAGTGAGTGCGAGCAGAAGCGCGACCAGAATTTTGCTAAGAAGAGGGAGATTGTACCAAAAGTTTTTTTTTTCACAAATATTGTCTAATTTAGGCCCCGTTATGAACAAACCGCTGCAAGTCAAGTGTATCACAGAGGTGGCCTGGGGGCAGAGTCCCCTGCCACTGAGTGGTTTTTGTGATTTTGCGGCAAAAAATAGCAATTTTAACGCCATTTCTATCACATTCCGCACGTTTTTGAAGCCATAATGCGACCAGAAGCGCAACCATGATTTTGCTAAAAGGGAGGGAGCTTGAACCAAAAGTTGATTTTTTTTGCACATAAATAGCTCAATTTAAACCCCATGCTGAATAAACCGATTCAAATCAAATGTATCACAGAGGGGTCTTGAAGACAGAAACCCCAGACACTGGGTGAATTTTTGACAAAACATAGCAATTTTAATGCCATTTCAATCACATTTCGCACGTTCTTGAAGCCATATGAATAATTACAATAAATTGCTAAAATTCAAAAGTCATTAAAAAAATTAAATTGCTTAGTCCCTTAAGCCCCCCTTATACTTCAAGTGAGATCCAAAACACGTTTAAACGCTTGTTTTTGGGATTACATTTTCTAAATAGCTGAAAAAAAATTTTTAAGTATTGTTTGAGGTCATAAACAAACAAAATACCAATAATTCTAAAGGCTACATCCTATTCCCCGACACTATTCCGTAAAGGCGTATTAATGAGACAGATTGTTGCGTCATAATTATGTACAGCAGTTGGTGGCTAGCAATTTCGCAAAGAATCGAGAAAACTTCGAACGAGAATTATCTTTCAACGTTATTATTTCTTTTTCTATTATTGCTTGTTGTCATGTCGTCACGTGATGCTCCAAAACGTATTCTGAGTAAACCGAAATGGAGGGGCACAAGCAGTGGCTAGGGGGGGCACGGCCTCCCTGGCCCCCCGTAGCTACGGGACTGACTGAAGGGCACAAGCTAAATTATGAGACTTTCTTTCTAATGATATTATGCGTAAGACCAAGATAAAAAGGAAATTTTTAGCTATTAGTGACAGATTGTTTGCAATTTGCCGAGCAGCAAACACTGCTCTGTTATGACATTGGCTAGAAAATATTTGAAATATAATGTGCCAAATCAGTTTGTAGAAATGCTGCTACTTCAGACCAAGCCATGGCTAGTTAGATATAAAAAAAATAAGAGCTATATTTTTCTTGCCCAGTGTAAAGTATGATAAATTTAAGTTGAAAAAAGCTTTTCAAAGCGGCAAGATTTTAGCATGTACTAAAAAATCTGAAATCTGGGCCACTACTACTCCTAAGCTGATAAAAACGATGCTAAAATGCCAAGTAGTGTAAGCCTCTTCCACACGCATGCTTTATTATAATCTGATTACGCGATTTTAACGTATCTTTTTGCACTTTTTTGCTTTGTGCCGTTGCCCAGAGGGGGGCCATGACACAATGCCCCCCCCCCTTAAATACGCTTCTGGATGTACATGTCTTGATGGTCACAGCATATTAGTCACAGCTTGAAACCATTCAGCAAGTGTTTTCAAAAGGCGTGGTTTGTTGATACTGTTTTTTTACAAAAAGTTTTATTTATTGTAAAACATATATGTATATTTCAGTTGGTTCTTAGATGTCTTTTAGCTGCTAGAAAGGAGAATTTGACCGGTGTTTCAACCGGCTTGACCGGCAGGTCGAAGATTCTCTACCCTACCCCTAACTCGACCGGTAACCCGACTGGCCGGTAGACCCGACCGGTGCCGGTCGACCCTACCGCTTTCTATCTCTGCAGGAAAGTTGCGAAAGACTTTGCTGTCATCAAGCTATGCGACCTCCCTCTAGTCAAAGGAGCAATTTATTTCCAATATCATGATTGATTTTCATTACTTTGCCTAAGTGAGTTGAGACATTTTGACAAATCTTCAAATCTTTCATTATATTCGCTGTATTATGTCGAAGCGTTTAACGAGTATGTGGGGTCCATCTACGCGTCTTTGCGCCTGCGGGCAAAACAGCTCCTTCCGAAGAAATATTGCAGCGGTAGCGAGCCGTTGGCAACACTCTGCCCGATTTGACCGGCCCGAAATTTAAACCTCAGACCTTCCGTTCCGGAGACTAATGCGTTACCTCTCGACCAATTGGGATTTCAAAAAAAATGACAACCCGTCACATCATGAGCTTTTTCATATTGCCGAAGCAGCGATCTGCCAATGTCATGAAAAAAAAACATACAAACTGCGTAAACAAAAACTCTTTGACTCTAATATTTGTACTAAAATAATAGAAAGTTTTTGCAAGAAGATTTGAATTTTTTGTGCGAGAATGCCTTAAGGTTACGATGGAATTTTAAAAAAGATGACCGCAAAGTTTTTTTGCAACTTTCCCGTCATTAATAATTGAAACACTATTTTAGTTTTTTGTATGTTTTAGTGTGTTTATTATTTAATGACAAAATAAACCGCTCGTTATTTTCGTAAACTACGATTACTAATAATCAAAAATCACAAATGTTCCGTTTTGTACTATAGACCCAAGTTGTAAAATTTCAAGCAAACTGCCACAAAATCATCTATCAAATGTCAAAGAATATTTGAATGATAGGATCAAGCCTTCCATTTTTTAGCCTTAGTTTATCGAAATATTTTGAACATTATAATAGTGGCTTGAATATTAACAAGGAACAAAGCTAAGATAATATTTTACTTTTTCTTTTATTTAAATTAAAATCAGACATGTTAAAAACAATCTTTTAGTCATTTTTTAATTTTCCATTATGTTTAGGTGTCACGAATAGTAATTTTGAATGCCTGAGATATGATGATTTGCTGTATTTTAACGTGTACGTGACTGATTTAGTACTTTTGCCGCTTTTTTTGATTTAGAATATTCGAGATAATTCCTTTCTAGTACATTCTGCTATTTTCTGCAGTTATCGATGTTTGGGTTGTTTGGGACTCTTAATTGCTATATTTAGACTTGAAGTTTGTGACGTCATAATTATGTCGAAATTTGTTTATCTAAGCTCGAGTATTTTTTCTATTGTGACGTATCAAGGATTTTTCTGGGATATTCGATAGCTTTTGTCGTAGTATAAATAGGCGGGTCGTTTTTCATTCATTATTCTAATATTCTAAAAGTGGGTGATTTTAGGTATTAGTTTCGTAGGCAGTTAAGCCGAGTTTGTGTATCTGGGGTTGGCTCGTATTGCCATTTAGTAAGAGGTGTGAGTGGAGCGATTTTGCTCAGTGAGTTGGTTTGTATTTCAATCTTAAATAGAAGTTTTAATTTAAGATTGGTGTGCTGCTTTCTGAGATTCAAGAAGCTAAAGGAACTATCAACTGCCATTTGCGATTCATCAATTAACATCTCAGACATTCTCTAGTTTCAGCCGACGTGGGCAATTCTAGAGATTAAAGGTTGTACTCTAGCCAAGTATCAATGATCGTGACATTAGGAATAAATTTTTTATGACAATTTTGTACTTGCTGATTAAGGTTGTACTTCTTTTCAAAACAGGCAATAAATTTGACCTAAACAATTTCCGATCTACTTGTCCATTAACTTGTTTTTCTAAATTTTTGGAAAAATTATTTACGATGCACTATTAGTTGATATAGTCTAAAAATTCATTGAGAATAGATGGGATCAGCCACAAAGCTGGTCATCACAAACATCAACTCCGTCAAAAAAACCTGGGAGGCAGTAATCTGCCCAGTCGCAAGTGTTAACCGAAAAAACAACCAAATGATAGACTAAAAACTCCACTAAAATTCACTGTAAACTGATCAAGATCACTATTAAGCCATCTTGATCACCAGAGGTGGAGTCCTCGAGGACGTCCTCGAAGGCACATTTTGAAGTCCTTGGCCTTGGCCTCGAGGCCTCAAGTCCTCGAAAATTGGCCTGTCCTCGGCTCGAGTACAGCACTACTTTTTGAATTGTTAAAATTTTGTGGAGCGTTTGAAAAATTTTTAGGAAAACGTTTTTTTTGTGGAGATCGCTTGAAAAATTTTTGTGAAGACCTTTTTTTTTTTTTGGAGAGCACTTGCGCTTGTGTCCTTGGTCCTTGGCCTCGAGCATTCCTGTCCTTGGTCTCGAGAGTGTCTGTCCTCGGAAAGGCTGTCCTTGGCCTTGGCCTCGGATTTTTTTGTGTCCTTGGCCTTGGCCTCGAGCCTTGTGTCCTCGACTCCACCTCTGTTGATTACAAGATACGCATAAGCTAGATCAATTTTCCTAGCCTCTACAAATCCAGTAATTACAATATACACTATTACATTTGTTTTGTTAAACACCCCATTTTAGCATACAATCACTATAGTATTAGCGCAAATAGATCTTTATCGCAGCAATACTTGGCTGAGGCCTTTCTTATCCAAGTTACTGAGAAAATTTAACTTGCAAGTTTTTTAATATTCGCGTTTTTAAACGTGTTTTGAGACTTTATAAGTAAGTAAAGGGAGGGTTGAGGGACTGCGAACTTTAATTCTGTCAATTAGCTTCCAAATCTTAGTAATAATATTTTTTTTCAAATGGCTCTAAAAACGAGAAAAATTTTATCCAAATAACGGGCTAAAATGGTTATTTTTTTGAAAAAAAGCACAGTAATTTCCCAGCAGCTGGCGCTCTACGCCAAACTCCCATCTGAAATATGCTGAAGGCGCGACAGTTTCATCAACTCGCCTCCAGATGAATACACTCTTCGACATAGACAAAATTTAGTTAAAGTTCAACCCCCTTTAGCAAAACCCTGGTTGCGCACCTGGCTTAAACCAAGAATAGCATTTATAGAAAAAACTCAGTTTGGTAAAAAAGTACTTTGGAGATTGACGATGCTAAATTACAGGTGTCAGTTACCAGATCATAGCGTGATTAACCGCAAAAAGTGAAATTTGCAGTCTTGCAAAACATGGCTGCGGCTGCAAATTATTTATTGTACTACACTACGGTCAGTGGTGTAAAGTAACGAAAAACTTTTACTTGAGTAAATTACTAGAGTGAAGTAACGCTACTTAAGTACCGGTTATATTTTGATTCAGAAAAGTACAAAGTTCTGTAATTTTACATTTGAACCACAAATTCATCAGAACAGTCAACCTTTAAACTGGAAATTGTTCAATTCAGTTAAGTTAGTTGTCTTTTCCTCCTCTTTCGCCTGGCAACTCTTGCGTCAGAAGTCAGACCACCACAGCGACTGTAGCCTAGAATAATGAATACAGAAAAAGAATTAGCCTGCTATAGCTTTGGATGAGTTTTTTACTATGTATGAAATAATTCAAAACAATTTTTGAAAATTTTACAAAAAGTCCCCCACCAACCCATTTTTCTGACCCCGCTTGCCCAAAATTTTGGACATTTTGGTTTGTGGTGCATGACAGCGACAATTTGCAAGCTTAATAATCCTTTAGGTAGATGGGCCTTATGACTACACACAGTTTGAAACAAGTTTGAACGGAACCGAGCAATGGGGTCAAAAGTTATGAGTAAGAAGTGTTAAACTTGCGAAATGCTACCTCTAGCGGCAGAAATGCAAAGAGAGAGAGATTAGTTTTTTGTGACGATAAACGACGCACAACACAGCACATACAATTTACACAAAAATAAATAACTTTATGCAGAAGCACCAGTCACCTGCAGTAGCGTAGCTAGGGGGTGGGGCGGAGGGGGGCTCGAGTTCCCCCTATTGGCCTGAAAAGTATGCAAAGTAGCGTGTTTTTAGCATTTTTGAGGCTGATTTTTGCTCCAAGAACGTAAATAGCTCCCCTAAAGGAAATTGGGGTGAGAGTTGGTGAAGATCCTGAGACGATGTAGACGAGAAGAAGTGGGTCCCACTGTGCATGAAGACCTTTTTTTTTGTTTTGGAGATCACCTGATTTTGGACGGAAAAATGCTCTAAATTTTGGTAAAGATCTTTTTTTTTTTTTGAGATCACCTGATTTCGACAAAAAAAGCCTCAATCTGATTCCAGACTGATGAAAATTTGGGTCAAGTTCGTTTACTGTTGTTTTAAGCTTCCAAAAGAGCCCCCCCTTTGCAAAATCCTGGTACGCGCCTGGTCACCTGAGGAAGCACGAAAGACCATGGGTCCGGTCCAAGATCGGAAGGTCGCCGAGTCTGCACCTACTCATTTGTCATTTGGAGCAATTTTTTTTTCTTTCTCATACATTTAATCATCGTGCATAAAAAAAAAATTTTACACCTACACACAAACAAATAAAAGAACAAAATGATAAAGGTCTTATGAGTAAAAAACGTAACAACAACGAAGGAAATGATCGATGAAGAGCTAATGTGTATAGAACACCATACAAAATCTGGTATCCTTTGAAAATGCATAAGGGCGAAACCCGAACTCAACGAACGTATGATCAACTATAATTTTGCTCTAATAAAAAGTGCGATTTGATCAGCTTTTTAAATAGCGGAACATTATGGGGTTTTTGTATTTTTCTATTGAATTTTTCTATTACTATACGGGGTAATGCATTCCATATTTTCGGTCCAGTTACTCGAATCGATTGATCGGTTTTAACATGCAATGTTTTTGGAATGTATTGTCAGATACAGAATTGCGAGTGGCGTACGAATGTGTTGCTGAAATCTTTCTAAATGGTGGTAAAAAAACTTTTGGAATTTGGTTGTTATGCATTTTACCCATAAATTTTGCAACTTCCATTTTAAAGATTGAATCAACTTTGAGAAAATTTGGTTGTTGGAATAAAGGTTTTAGTCTCGTTTTTAGTCAAAAACTGTTAGTAATTGTTTTAACCAGGCGGTTTTGACGGACTTGTAATTTATTGAGCTCTTTAGCAGAAGCATTTCCCCAACACAATATTGCATACTGCAAATAAGAATAAGCAAGACTATAATATACTGATATTAGTGCATTTTGTGGTACGTACCTCCGGAGTTTACATAAAATTCCATTAGCTGCCGAGAGCTTATTTGCGACAAAATTGATATGTTCACGCCACTTCAGGTTATCGTCAATCAAGATTCCAAGATACTTAATGCTTTTTGTTTGCTCTATCTTAGATCCTTTAATAAATACATCTAAGGTCTTTTTACTTTTAGTAAACAAAAGAAATTTCGTTTTTTCAACATTTACTGACAGCTGGTTGTTTTTTAACCATCTGCCTACCTTTTGCAAGTTTTGATCTAAACTTTTTTGCAAGAAATCAATTTGGCTTATTATTAACAAAAAGTACTATATTTGGCTCATTATTGTGTGAAATTGACGTCAAATTCTTTTTTTTTTGGTAGAATTTGTTTAAAGCAAGTATTCCATAAACTGTTGCGACTATAGAGGAAAACATTATTGTTCTAATAATGAGATTTTGAAAATTAACTCGAAATATTTTCAAAATTTAAATTAAATGTAATCATATGCAAGTTTAGCATATCTCGAATGCTAAACACTAGCAATTGGTGTTGATGGTGGACTGCTTAAAAAGCCGACCGCTTGCGTTCAGACACGTAGCTAGCGACAAACCTTGGGTATACTATTAAAGGGGGGTTGCAACATATAACAGGTATTCGTTGCTTTATCTTACATGCGGAGATGCGAAAAAGAATAAAATTTCTGCAAATTTTTCTTAAAACTTTATTTCTTTTTTTTCTTGCTCCACAGAAGCTCTTTTAGATATGGTCCCCAAGTGCAACAAATTTTAGTAAAAATCAAACAACAAGAATGGAAAAAGTCTTCTGCTAAAAATAAAAATGACACGAATAAAAGCATTGAATTTTCGGTAAAGACGTTGTTTGGTTTGGTTTTCACCATTATCTGCCAGAAAAAAAAAAAAAATTTAGGATAAAAACCTTTTGTTTTCGCCACGAAAATTAATAAAACAATGTAGCAAATATACGAAGAAGCTTGCTCCCTTTGACTTAAACTACTAGTCGCACCATTACCAAGGAGGCTAAAGCATTTTCAGGAAGGGTCTTGGCCTAGCCGGCTTCCCTTTGGCTACGGCCTTGAGTAGAATATATCTGAAGCTGCATTCACTCGGGCAACTTTTAGATGCGAGAATCGGCATTTTGCTTCCTTTCTTTCAAATCAATAAAGAAAGGAACAAGAGCAATCGAGGAAGAATTAAAAGGCAAAATGCCGATTTTCACAGCTAAAAGCATTGACGTAGCCAGGGGCAGGGGGGGAGAGAGAGGAGATTTGGCCCCCCATTGGCATGCAGAGTATGCAAAATACCCTGTTTTTATAACTTTTGAGACCAATTTTTGCTCCAAAAGCAAAAATACACCACCCCATGTCATTGGCAATAAAAATGTGACTGCTTTGACTCTGTATTTGAAAAGTATTCGATCGCAAAACTCGATCCCAACACGGGCGAAGACCTTTTCTTTTTCTTTTTTTTTTTGGTCTACATCTAATTTCGGGCAAAAACAGTTCCAATTCCAAATGTAAGCTGTTTCGGGTTGGTTTCACATCTCCGAGAGAGCCCCCCCCATTGCAAATTCCTGGCTACGAGCCTGGCTAAAAGTCACCCATGTGAATGCAGCCTGAGAATGATCCTTTCGTCATCCGAAGCTAAAAGAGTTATCATGATTTTTAACATCATTCAAAAGAAAGCTCATTGTGCAATTCAAGTTTCTTGAAGAGTTGTAGGTGTGGTGCTTCTGTATGCTGCGATATTTTTGTAACAAATCTCTTCGTTGCTAAGCTGTGGTTTGAAACTTTATGGCAACAGTTGTCACTTTTTAATGCTTTTTTGTGCTAAAATTTAACTAAACGCTAAAGTGTTTTTGAAATCTGCTAATGACGAAGTTTAAACTTCTCTTTTTTGCTTTTGGTTGCATGCTGCAGCGTATTTTGACTGAATTTTCAAGAGAGGGGTAGAACAAATTTAGAGTGATGTTGCTCAACTTCGCTTGGATATGGATGTTGGGTTGCTAATCTGCGTACTTCGAATATTAAAAATCGTTGTACTTTCCAAACAACGAAACTTTATGCTTTTGATTAGATTACCTACTAACATTGAAGTTTGGTAGTTCATGATAGTGCGTTTGTGAGAAAGCAAAACTACGTAGTACGGTAGTTCACAGCGATCTCTGAAGTACCTCTGTGTACAAATTTGAAAAATAATGGTTTTTGTTTTCTACAGGAAACTTTTGTGAAGACGATTGCAATGACATAATTAAAAATAGGACAACGTTAAGAGTTTTACTACTCAAAATTGGAATTTGAAACTATCACAAGCTTAAACACGTTAAAAGTATGTCAACCGAAGCACAAAAAATCATGTATATTGCTTTTAAATGACAAATTTTTACTGAAATGCTTGCTTTAGTTGTTTCCTAACCATTAAAATAAAATTTGAATTCAATTTCACCCTACAGTAAGCCAATTAAATTACTTTTGCATTTCTGCCGCTAGAGGCAGCATTTCACAAGTTTAGCACTTTATTGCTCATAACTTTTGACCCCATTGCTCAATTCCGTTCAAACTTGTTTTAAACTGTGTGTAGTCATAAGGCCCATCTACCTAAAGGATTATTAAGCTTGCAAATTGTCGCTGTCATGCACCACAAACCAAAATGTCCAAAATTTTGGGCAAGTGGGGTCAGAATATTGGGTTGATAGGGGACTTTTTGTAAAATTTTCAAAAATTGTTTTCAAATCTTACATACATAATAAAAAACTCATCTCATGCCATAGCAGGCAATTTCAAATTCCGCAAAAAAATTTTTGTCATTGCCCTACTAGCCATGTTTTTCCGAAGTGTGTGCGTAGGTGTCACATCCAGTCTGGCGGAAAGCAGTTCGAGATGGTTTTAGTCTCACGTTTGTTGTTTGCTATCTGCCTTTTACCGCATTTTGGCATAAATGTTAACTAAATCATGGAAGAAGCAATCAGAGATATAAATTTGCCAAAAATTCGTGCTATGATTGGTTAACGTTTTTATTACTAAATCCTACTGGAAGTCAGTTAAAAATCACGACCATTTATGCAATAAACATCATTGTACGGTTTCGTTACATAAATGAATGAATGTCATTGTAAAAGTTAGTAATGCTTGTGTACAATATGCATTTTTGTAACAAGCAACTAATTCAAGTTTTTGCATTATATTAGCCACCACAAAATTTAGTTTAGATAAGCAAAACTTGCTCAATTTTAGTGCACCCTTGTTTTGCTTTTTTGCCTCCTGCTTCCCAACTTTTTGCGTTACGTACACATGCATACAACACATACAGGGCTTACGAGAGGGCGTTCAGATGGTACATCCTACACGGGCCTAGGGATCCCGGGATCAGGGGCGTTAATAATGTAGTTCAACATCAGGTTTATGTGTTCGGGAAAACTTCTAGGGTGGACCACAAAACCATAAAGTTTTAAGTAGCCTTGGTGTCCACAGTTGATGAAATTTTCTAGCAAAATTTTTTCCACAGATAAGGTACCGCTAAAAGTTTTAGCGCGTAGAGGCATTAGCAAATTTTTCAGTTTTTTTTCTCGGATCCATAACTGATAAAATGTTCAATCCAAGCCCCACGCTGCTGAATTACTCCTGCCGCCCTAACATTGAAATTGTCAATAACGGCGCTCCGACCAGGAAAGTTGCCAGAAATTTGCAATGGGTAGGACCGTTTTATTCCAAATTACCTGAAGACCAAACAAAAAGCAAAAAAAAGTCTTTGCCCAGCATTGAGCCAATTTTCGGTCCACTTTCACCTGAGGATAAAAAAAAAACTGAGCTAATTTTCTGTCCAATTGCACGTTAGGGCCAAAAAAAGGTCTTAACTCTAAATTGGGCCTATTTTCTATCCAATTTCACTTAAGAGTCCAAAAACAAAGATATAATCCAAAGCGAAAATTACAAAAAAGGTCTTCGCTTGAGATTGCAAATGCTAATGGGTGGGACTATTTTCTATTTCAGCGCAAAAATTGGTCTCAAAAGTGCTAAAAACGTGGTGATTCTATACTTTGCATGCCAATGGGGAGGCTATAGCCCCCCCCCCCGCCTCTGGCTCCAACATGTCAGCCTAAATTCTTTTGATTTCGGGTTTGATATTCTCTTTTAATCTCTCAATTGTTAGAAGATTATCCTCGCAAACCGGTCTTTTAAGCGGTCTGAGGAGGTGGTTGAAATCTGGGAAATACTGAAGCCATAGATTGTCTCCTAGGCGTAGTCAGGGGGGGTCAGGGACTCAGCCCCCCCTCAATAAAAATACCATCAATGATAAAAAATTATGACAACCAGGGTTGGAAAAATCACTTGTTTTCGCTTCAATTACAATTACAACCTAAAATTTTCAATTACAATTACAATTATTCAAGATCAAGTAATTGTAATTCAATTACAATTACAATGAAAAGGTCCTCAAAACATTGCGACCAAATTCACTTACATACGAAGCCTCGAGTTTTGCTTATGTCAACACTGTGGATTTGTTTTATATATCTATATTAGACCTATTAAAGCCTCATTTCTCTCTATCCTTGTTCTTCCATCAGTCTTTGCTTAACTTGAGTTTTTGCGGTACATAATTTCGTTTCTAAACAATTGTCAAGTATGTTATTGAATTCATCTCGCTTTCAGCAACATTATGGTGTTACCATAATATCATACCGCAATTATTTGTGCAAAAGAAAATAGGTTTAAACACAATCAAAAATTGTAAAAAAAATGAAATTGTGTACATTACAACTTCAAGTAACTACAGGTACTACTATTTAAACCTATTTTAACTTTCACGTATAATATCACATATTTAGCATAAGATCATACAAAATAGAACCTTTGACATGACGCAAGGGCAAACAAGCAAAAAAACATACAAAATCTTAATATCACAAAATAGCATTGAAGTTATAATCCTAGGCGTAGCCAGGGGGGCCCAGGGGGTCTGGCTTCCCCCCCCCCCAATTGAAATGCCATCAGAGACAAAAATGTGACAAAAAAGTCTTGTTTCTTTATTTTAAATTTCTTTTAGCATCTCCGCATACAACAGTATACGCGTACCTAATTAACAATAATATTGACAACCAGGAGGCCCGGGCCCCATCAATTCGATTTTGCCAACTAATTGAAATGTTTAACCCGAGTGAAATTAAGGAGTTTTTTCCAAAAAATTGCTACCTCAGGCCTTCATCTCACCTTTTTATAAACGTAATGCAATAACCAGGGCCGGATTTACCATATGACAGAGTGCCAGGGCCCCGCGCTCAGACGGTAAGACTTTTTTTGGAATTCACCTATATTTGGCTGGAAGATGTTGCAAAAATCCCCACAGTACCAAGGGCCTGTGCAACGTAAATCCGGCGCGGGAATAACATGATTAGTACGCGTAGCCATCTAATGTACCATTTTTCAATAACAATTCATCTCCACCTCGCCAATTTTTACGAACAAAATAATTAAAAAAAATTAGCTAGGGGAGTGATCATCGAAAATATTGGATATGAATTGAGGGGTCCTGGGCCTCCTGGCCGTACATGTTCTCCTATAACTGGTTAATTTCATGACAAAGCAAAAATCTCTAAGGAAAATCTTCCAGTGGATCATTATTTACTGCTAAAATATTGCAGGAGGCAATGATTCTTACTTCCCCCTATCTTGGCCAAATAAATCACTTACAATTAAAATTCAACCACAAATTGCAAGATTTTTAACGTGTTTTGGACTTAAATTGCAAGTAAAAGGAGGATTGAACAATTCAATTTTTTCGATTGGATTTCAAATGTTAAAAATATAGTTCTTTCAAATGGCTCTGAACACATGCGAAATGTGATCCAATAGCATTAAAATAGCCAAGGTTTTATTTCAAAAAATTACAAAAAAAATCTCCCCGCGGCTGGGGGCTTGGCCCCCAGACCCCCGTCTGTGATACGTTTGAGTTACATCAGCTTACTCAACACGCCTCCCAAGTTGGACATTTGCACTTTTTAACTAGGCCTATTAGTTTACCTCTACCTTTAGCAAAATTCTAGTTAATTGCCAACAACAAGCCACACGGCTTTAGATCTTCCATTCTAGTTTCCACGATATCTTTGCCCCACAAAAAGTTCCTCTTTTGAAAATTTCTGATGACGCCATTGAATGTAATTTGTGGTTTGCCCTCCCCCCCAATCAAAAACCTCGGTTACGCCTATGGTTACAATGGTTATTTACCACCGATTAACAGTCACATCTGACGTCATAGGCCAATTCTTTGTTAGGCTAGTTTTTGGCTTCGAGTTAGTGCGAGTTATGATTAGAGTAGGTGCTAAGTTTAGGTTATCAATATGATTAATCTCAGAGGTGGAGTCCTCGAGGATGTCCTTGGCCTCGAGGACGTCCTCGAGGACATAATTTCAAGTCCTTGGCCTTGGCCTCGAAGCCTCAAGTCCTCGAAAATTGCCCTGTTCTCGGCTCGAGGACAGCAATATGTTTTGAATGCTTAAAATTTTGTAGATCGGCTGAAAAAATTTTTTCTAGACCGCTTTTTTTGGAGAACGCCTGAAAAAAATTTTTGAAGACCTTTTTTTGTTTTTGGAACACTTACGTTTGTGTCCTTGGTCCTTGGCTTCAAGGATTCCTGTCCTTGGCCTCGAGAGTGTCTGTCCTCGGAAGGGCTGTCCTTGGCCTTGGATTTGTTTTGGGTCCTTGGCCTCAAACCTTGTGTCCTCGACTCCACCTCTGATTAACCCTATCTCTAAAACTAACTCTAACTATCCCTAACCTACTTTGATGTTCGGTTTGCAACGTCAGATGTGATTGCAACCGGTAGAAAATTTCGATATCAATTTGCAACTGGAGAAAAATTTGATATTGGGTCAAACACATTTTGTTATTATCTATCTTAGTGAATAATAGAGTAATTGTAATTGAAAATAGGCAGAACATTTTTCAATCACAATTACAACTATCGACTTTTAAAAATTCTCAATTACAATTACAGCAAAATCGTGTAATTAATTGCAATTTTGTCAATTACAATTATAATTTTTCCAAGCCTGATGACAACATAGCCTAGCGATGATTGGTTGCAGTTTTCTTTTTCAGTAATTAAACACATACCAGTAATTAACGATAATGTTAATGACAACGAGGGAGCCCCAGGGCCCCTAACTAACAGCCAAGGGGCCCCCGGACCCCTAACCGACCACCAGGGGCCCCAGGGCCCTAACTGACGAACCTGGGTCTCTAAGTGACGACCGGGGGCCCCAGGGCCCTTAACAAACAAACAAACCAGGGAGCCCTGAGACCCCTAACCGACAACCAGGGGTCCCGGGGACCCTAACTGACAACCAGGGGCACCCAGGGTTCCTAACAAACAACCAGGGGGCCCCGGGGCCGCTACGCGACAACCAGGGGGCCCGTAGTCCTTAACTAAAAACCAGAGGGCCCCGGAGCCCCTAACTAACGACCAGGGGGCCCCGGAGCCTCTAACCAACAACCAGGGCCCCAGGATCCCTAACTGACAAATAGGGGCCCCCTAACTGACAAAAAAGGGACCCCAGGGCCCCTAACTAAGAACCAGGGTATGCTGGGCCCCTAACCGATAACCAAGGGACCCCTAACTGGCAACCAGGGTACTCCAGGACCCCTAACTGACAACTAGGAGACCCCGGGGCTCCTAACTGACAACCAAGGGGCCCAGGGGTCCCTAACTGACGATCAGGGGCCCCCAGAGCCCTTAATCAACAACCAGGGGCCACGAGACCCCTAACTGACAACCAGGAGGCCCCGCGGCCCCTAACTGATGACCAAGGGTCCCGAGCCAGAGGGCCTTATTTCAAACTTTTATCAATTTATTTGCAAAAGCTGTGAAAAATCTAAGAGTTTTGTTCTGAAAGTTGAACCCCAGGTCCTTGTTTACGTTATTATGAACTTAATGTGATAACACAGGCAGTAATGCAACCCCCCCCCCAATCGAAATACTACCATTGATAAATATAATGAGAGCATAGTCAGTATGTTGCCTTGTCCGGAATTGCAGTTTCTTTAGTTTAGGATTTACGCGTACAAAAGTAAGTAATAATAATGACCATCACGTGTCCACGTCATAATAATGTCATACGATTCTTGGACGTTCCAAAAAACTGTACAGTGACTTGACTCGAGTTCTCCACGTTTTGGAAAAAAATTTTTAATTTTGCTCGAAATATTTTTTTATGAAAGAATTTAAGGGCGCGATCTTATCTCAAAATCATTGGCTTAGCCAAGGAAGTGGCCCAAGGGGCCGGAGCCCCCTCAATCAAAATACCACCAATGACAAAATTTGACAAAAACCTTGTTTCTTCTTTCACAGTTTCTTTTAGCATCTTTGCGTACAACAGTACACGCGTACAACAGTAATTAACAATAAATAATATTGACGACCAGAGGGGGCCAGGGGCACTTCCTTAATTGAATTTTTCACACCAATTTAAACGTATAACCAGGGTGAAATCAAGGGTTTTTGCCCTGAAAGTTGCTACCTCAGGCCCTCATCTAAACTTTTTATGAACGTAATGCAATAACCAGAGCCGTGTTTGCCATATGGCACAATGCCAGGGGCCCCGCACTCAGATAGTAGGATTTTTTTGGTCTTCACTTAAATTTGGCCGGAAGATGTTGCAAAAATCCCCTAAATGCCAGGGGCCCCGCGCAAAGTAAATCCGGTCCGGAAATAATATGTTTAGTATGTACCATTTTCAATATGATTCACCTCCACCTAGCCAGTTTTTACGCACAAAATATTAAAAAAAATAGCTAGGGAAAATGCTCATTGAACAAATTATTGAATTTCAATTGAGGGGGCCTGGGCCCACTGGCCGTACATGCACTCCTATAACTGGTTAACTTCATGACAAAACAAAAACCTCTAAAGAAAATCCTCGAGTGGATTATTATTTACTGCTAAAATTTTGCAGGAGGCAATGTGCGTTACTTCCTCCTACATGGACCAAATCACTTACAATTAAAATTTTACACCACAATGCAAGATTTTAAACGTGTTTTGGATTTTAATTGCAAGTAAAAGAAGGATTGAACAATTAAAAATTTTCAAATGGCTTTCAAATGTTAACAATCTAGTTCTTTCAAATGGCTGTGAACACGTGCGAAATGTGATCCAATGGGATTAAAATAGCTTTTTTTCCCAATAACTTACAAAAACCGCCGAGCGGCTGGGGACTTCGCCCCCAGACTCACATAGCCACCGGCGGCTAGGGCTCCGCCCCCAAACCCCGTCTGTAATACGTTTGAGTACACTAGCTTACTCAACACGTCTCCTAAGTTAGACATTTGCACTTTCTAACTATTAGTTTTCGCCCTCTCCCTTTACCAAAATCCTGGTTAAGTGCCAACATGCTATACGGCTTCAGATCTTCCATTCGACCATATCTTTTCCCCACAAAAAGTTCCTTTTTTGAAAATTTCTGATGACGTCATAGCATGTAAGTTATGGTTTGGGCCTCCACAATCAAAAATCCTGGCTACGCCAATGGATTGTCTGTCCTTTTTGAAATGAACTTGTCTGTTCTTCTCAAAAATATTCTGCCACCGCCAATCAGACCTGCAGGATAGCATAGTCAGGTTCTTCAATATGGTAGATGTTTTCTAGCATTTTAATGTCAATTGATTATAATTTTTAACATTATAATGAAGCTCTGAGATCAAGCATAGCTATGAAAAATCACTCTAAGATTTACAGGCATAGCTGTCTAGATATCATAGTAACTTGGCCAAATTAACTTGGCTAGCCCAGGGCTATCCCGCATCTAACTTTGCCAACAACCTACTGTTTGGACTCATTAATAGGCGCTAAACCATACAAAGATACTATTTGCATTACTCCTAGCAAACTGCGATCGTAAAAATCCAGTTAGTGATTTAGTAGGTTATCCTATTACAGCCTGCAAGCAAGCGATGTTGCGCTACTGCTCGCGAAAGTTGCGACCGGTTGCAACCTTTCGCAAGCTGTCGATGACGTCAAATTTTGGTGCTTTGCGTTGCTTCGCGTCCAGTCCAAACGTACCTTAAAACTCTGGTCAGCAAACGTCAAAAACATCATAATTGACTTATTATTACACTCAAAATGTTAACGAATTACAGACTTCATTAAGTTCCGTTAATAAAGCTGAAAATAACGAATTAACTTTAACGGAGGTGTACGACGCGAAAATTGTTTCTGTCTGCCTTGATCAACACGCGTTAACTGATTGATCTTTATTCGATTTTATTGTCAACGGTTTCTGTAAAAATAACAGAACGTAAATTAGCAACAACTAAAAAATTACTAAAGGTGTAAGAAATCACTGCGTCAAATGATCACGCCTCAAGTAACAGTTAACAGAACACATGCTACATAGTGTAAATAGAAAGTAATTACTAACAATTAACCAAGCGTAAATAATAAACGAGACAGTGCAGCATCACATAATACGACTCACCGATGGTTTCTTCTTAAGGCAGACAAATCCAAAATCTCCAAAATAGAGCTGTAACTTCAAACTCACTTTACAACTGCAAGGGACCCCGGGAAGTAGGAACGCGAATTAAGAAATATAAACCCCAGTAAAACAATAGGTCAAAGGGAAGGCGAGCAACAGCTCTTAAAACAAAGCCCAAGGGAAAACAAAACGGGAGCCACCAGGACAAGTCCTTTAGACTCGAGGAAGGACTGCCAAGATAATCAACTAATAAGATGTGGATCTGAATACAGTAAACTGATAGAATTCTCACGACTCTACGTAAAATTCCTATGTCCTTCCTCCACAACTAACAGTATCGACTGACCCCAAAAAAGGCGTTAAAAGCACGAACATTGAGTGTAAACAGTTTGAAAATTGCGTAACAGCTAATTACGTGCAGTTAACAAAGGCGAGATAAATCTCTTGATTTGCAATAGTTATCACCACGTGTACGCTAAAACTTAAATGCAGCTAAGCCTGAGTTCGAAACCAACCAAGTATAGAAAGCAAACTGAAACGACGTAACAGGAGGTATGAAGTTTGTTAACGGAATAGTGGCTAATGAAGCTAACGTTTAGCATTAACTTGCATAAATTGGAATGTCCTCCTTCCGTTTTGGGTTTTGGCTAAGTTCTTAGCAACCGAGCTCTCAAACCATTTAGCATTGGACTTTAGCATCGAAAAAGAGAAGGCCAATACATACAGCGTCGTTACGTTTTGCATTGTTTATAAAAAAAAAAGATGAACGAAATAAAAATATGTACAAAAGACCATAAAATTAACATATTCATAATTTCATATGAACTGGATGCATAAAAGAGCTAACTAGGCGAAATGGAAGTCGATCAAGTAAAAAATTCAACCAGGAAAATAATTTTCTATAATTCTCTATTATCAGGGCATTTTACTAACTGTGTAGGCCAGTTAGGCCCAAACATTATTATTTATTACCAAGCACTGATATTTTACTCACACGTTATGTTATATGCATTATCTAAACTTAGTTTAGTTCTGTTTAAAGATACAGTAATTATAAAGTTTGCAAAGCCGTTGCAAGCATGCTGGCACTCGACAATGTGACTCAGTTAGTGTTTCAGTTCATTTTAAGCTGATCGTGGCAAAGGCTAACCACACAAAGGCCACACTGAAGTCGATTTTTTGCTGTAACATGAAATTCAACCGGATGTGATTATTTGTTGCGCAAAGTTCGTTACGTCATTAAGCGTGGCGCACTAATTGAGAAGAATTAACCTTAAACAAAAGTGCATGAAGTGATTTTAATGTTGAAACTATTATGTTTCATTAGTTAACGCCCAACATCTGAAGATACCATATAAACAGGAAATTTGGCAAATTGTTGATTGCTAACTGCATGACACCGTGTCAACTGATTTATCAATATAGACTATAGCAAGTTACATCAGGTTCTGCAAGCAACTTTACACATATTACATACCGTAGAAACAAAGATATAGTGTTTGGACGATGACGAAGCAGCCCGAACTTTAAACTAAGAGCCCAGAAGCAATAAAGTTCTGATGGAAGCATTGCATAATGTGACCTTCTTCGATTTATATAAAAATTTCGATTTTTTATGTACTTAAAACAAATTAGACATCTTAAATTATTGTAGACTGAACTTAGGTCTCAGATAAACCGATCTACAAGTAAGCGAAGCTTCAGAGGCAGCTGCTAAATTTTAGCATGAAATTCGAAAAGGGTCAATTGATGTAACCAGCCAGTTGGTCGAGTGTTGACGCGTTTTAATTGTTTCTGAAGCGGAATGTCTGAGGTTGTAATGGTAAAGTCTAGAACACCAAAAAAATGCAGCCAGAATCGACACGCTTGAGTGATTTTTGTATTTTAATTTTGTGTGATTGTTCGAAAGTTTTCGGAAAACGTAACAAAGGCATTTTGTAATAAACAATACGCAACAAATCACTCGAGCGTGTCGATTCTGACTGCATTTCTTTTGGTGTTCTAGACTCTTTCGGTTTTAATCTCAGGCCGCTCAAATCGGAAGCAGTGTTGCCAACGGCTCGCCACGGCTGCGACGTTTCTTTGAAAGGAGTTTATGTTGCCCGGACGCAGTAACAAGGAGATGGGTTCCGCATACTCGCTACACGCAGAGGCGTAATACAGTGCGTTTAATGAAGATTTGATTTGAAATTGCTTGTTCCGTTTGTCAATTGTAATCAACCAACTAATGCTGTCTAGTATGCATATTTAATCAATAGAATTATTGAAGACTATATTTGCAGGAAAGTATTTGCTCTATTAACCGATTTGCTCTATTAAATTCTGAAACTATCTGACTTAGCATTTCACTGAGTTTTCAGCTTTCTTTGGACAGAAATACCATTCTGATCCAAGTTATTGCGAACTTGAAATCAAACTAAATATGTAACTTGTACTTGCTTGAACTCAGTTGATCGCTTCGTTTTTCCACGAAAGTAAAGCGGAAAACAGAGAATTTTTTGAATAGCCAGAAGCTAATGAGCTAAACTTTTTAGAACTCTTTTTCACATTATAAACATGTACGATTTTGTGACTTTAACGACATGCATCGGTTTATTTTTTAAGGTTTAGCGTTAGGGAGGGGAAATATTTAAGCTTCACCACCTCAGATACCTCACCCAAGCCCAGCAGGCAGTCATAAGGCTGTTTTATCACAGTCTGTTTAATCATGCTTCAGTGCTTCATCGCTACTGGTTTTCATGAACTCAACTTTTTAATTAGCAGTACATGGTTTTGTGTACTAATGAAAATACACATACTAAAACTAAAAATAAAACGAAACTAAGAAAGGTTCAATTCCAAAGCACGCAAAAACGTTACTACAAGATTCTGCAAAAAACGATCAGCTCCTACCGCTACGTTATTGAGTTTACCAATAAAGAAAAAAACATTAAATTTTTCGATAGCTTGCAGCGGGCTTGTCTGCTGAAGTCATTATAAATCTTACTCTACAATAAACGCTACCCAAAAATTTGCGCCAATCAAATTGACGTTTTTGAGCACAAGTTATTTTAATATTCTCTATGATGCATATACTGTAGTATTGTCTCCCGAAGTGGCGGATGTAATTGGCCTACTCAGAGCCTTTGCCAGAGCAAACAAATTAGAGGGTATACTATAGCCGAAAGTAAAGGGGCACTAAAATAGACTGAACTTTTGCAAAGTGTGCGCAATTTAAAAATTCTGAATTCATGTCTAAATAAGAGACATACAAAAGGCCGGTAGCGTTTCATATAGCTCTTTTCGTTTTCGGCCTAAAATTACTTGAAAATCTACTTTCAGCAGTGACTGCGACCTAAACAGCTTGGAGTGCGTTCCATGAAAACAAAAGCAGCTGATCTTTTAAAAAATGAACAAAACAATTTTGTATGTCTACATCTCTACTACCCGACACACCCGTAAACAGACATGCGACTAAGATTTTGCAAAAAAGTGGGGGGTGGCTAAAACCCAAAGTTAAGAGTTTTTCGCTTGAAAAATGCCTCAATTCGGTGAAGAGCTGAGCAAAGTGGTGCAACGCAAGCATATCATAAATGGGAATCTGCGGGCAAATTCCCCAGTCTTTAGGCAATTTTTTTGATTTGTTTTTCAGAAAAAATAGCCATTTCAAAGCCACTTGGCACGTTTCTAAAGCCATTTGAAAAAATAAAATTGTTAAGATTTGGAAGTCAATTGAAAAATTAAGTCCATTCAGTCCCTATTTTACTTACAGGTCAAGTCTTCAACACGTTTAAAACCATGGATCCTGGTTAAAGGGACAACGTTACTGTTTTAATGACGTATATATAGCCTACATTATTTTTATTTTTTATGAAAAAGTTTCTCAGTTGATAACATTGTTTTGTTTGTGTTAGCTTTTCAAGCTTAAACGAGGACTAAAAGCAAAATCAATGGGGGCATTTAAGTTAAGCTAATCGCATAAGACTAGACTGACGTTGACTCCATCCTTTTTGACTAGCCGTTTCAGAGATATTCTACTTCAAACACGACTTCGGGACCTGCAATGTTATAAATTTTGATAATTATGATTGGCAACCTGACGTTGATAGCCTTAGCGTCGTAAGCGACGCCGTCTCTGTTCTAACCTAGAGCAACGTTGCTATTAGGCTGCTGCATTCAGTCGTTTCGCTGTGCACTAATCAGTTTGATCTTAGATGGAAAAAAATTGTTGGCAACTTAGATGGAAAAGTTTATTCCAGGGTCACAAATAGGATTGCCAACCGTCCCGGAATGCCCGGGGCAATCCCAGAATTGACGTCTGGCGTCCCGTGTCCCGCACCGGGCCACGTCTGTCCCGGATTTTACTGACAACCAAGGCGTTCTAACATATAAGGCCATGTAAGCATGTCGGCTTCGTTCAAAACTGGAAACGGATGTAATTCACGCGAATATTTTTGTAAATAAAAGCAGTTTACATCATTCTGCATGCGTCAATCGATTAAAAATGAGTTGAAAGTAATGTTGTGGAGAAGACGTTTTGTCAACTGTGACGTCCTGATGACATAGCAATCAATTAAGTTAAACAATGGTAAAATGGAGGATAAATCACCAGTCCCCTTAATTTGAGACGATCATTTGACTTCGTTTTTCGATTGAAAAAAACGCAGGTACATTTTAAAATGGCTTTGTGGCTGTAAGCGTAAAAGGCAAGTAAAGAAAGCAGTTTAAAAGTAAAGGTGAAGATATGGCTAAATTGATTAGTTTGTATAAAGTTAGTTCATAGGCCTATTTAGTTTATAGGCCTATATTGCACTGTTAGTGTGAGGCTTTTTTATGAGCAAGTTTTCATTATTCAGTCAGTTTTCAGGCTTACATGGCCTTCTAATAGGACGCCTTGGTGACAACTCTTTGTCTTAGCGAGAGTTCATTGATTGTAATAATAAGTCAATTAAGATGTTTTTTGACGTTTGCAGGCCAGAGTTTTAATATTTTAATCGTTTTGCGTGCTTCCGGCCTAAAGGCTACCAGCTCGGAAGCCTAGGGAAGCGTAAAAGGTAAAATTAAGCATGCGAGGAGGCGTCTTCTCTAGCTCAAGTGATAGAGCAGTGGACCGGTAATCCAAAGGCTGCAGGTTCGATTCCTGTGGGAAGACAATTTTTCGCATTGCTTTGTTTTAAGCAGTCGCCGTTCTGGTGACTCTTCCCTAGGCTTCCGAGCTGGTAGCCTTTAGGCCGGAAGCACGCAAAACGATTAAAATATTAAAACTCTGGCCTGCAAACGTCAAAAAACATCTTAATTGACTTATTATTACAATCATACAACAAGCAAGTTGCTGGGTTTAAATAGCCAAATTTAAGCATGCGAGGAGGCGTCTTCTCTAGCTCAAGTGGTAGAGCAGTGGACCGGTAATCCAAAGGCTGCAGGTTCGATTCCTGTGGGAAGACAATTTTTCGCATTGCTTTGTTTTAAGCAGTCGCCGTTCTGGTGACTCTTCCCTAGGCTTCCGAGCTGGTAGCCTTTAGGCCGGAAGCACGCAAAACGATTGAAAAAAAAAAAAAAAAGTTCATTGATTATTATATTCTTTATTTCACACGTTTCAAGATTCGCTATTTCACTCGTTTCTTTGATTATGATAAAATTATTTTGAGGCTGGGAATTGGTTAATAACGCTGCTCGATCATTATCCTATGACGCACAGCACGCACTGTTGCTTTTGATGTCATTCGTGTGTCGTAAGCTTCTTGTGGTGATTCAAAAGGGAGCACTCTGATTGCAGTTAACCGGCTCGGCTGCGCAGTGCGCACCCTGTAAGCATGCGTGAGTCGTTGGAAGGTTAGCAATTATTAATTTAGTTTTGCCTTTGATGGCTAGCGGAAGGGAATACCCCGATGCGGTCAACCGAGCTCGACTGCGCAACCTATGAGTTGAATGATCTGTCGGGTAAAGAAGCTATCGGTTCCAATTATTTTTTGTTTGTGGTTACTTTGCTGCTAGCTTCCACAACGTCACTGGCTCGAAGCAGGAACTGCGACACACTTTCCCCTTTCTGAAAGCAGTGTAGGAAGGGTCTGCAAACGTCGACCATCTAATCACGTCAGGGTCACCAGTTTTGTGGTGATTCAAAACGGAGTGCTCTGATTGCGGTTAATCGGCTCGACTGCGCAGCCTGTAAGCAGGCGTGAGTCGTTGGAAGGTTAGCGGTTGTTGACTTGATGGCTTGCGGTAGGGATCGTCCCGATGCGGTCAACCGAGCTCGACTGCGCAGCTATGAGCTGAATGATCTGTCTGGTTAAGAAGCCTTCGGTTCCAATTATTTTTTGTTTGTGCTTACTCTGCTGCTAGCTTCCACAACGTCACTGGCTGAAGCAAGAACTGCGACATTCTGTGGCATCAATTTTCAAATTCTAAGCATTAAGGTGTTTCGGAAAGGTTAAACGCAAAGTTGGCAACCCTAGTCACAAAATACTGCAAGTAGCTACAAATTTAAGCCTACTCATGTATTGGTAGTCTCATTATCAGGTATGGTGAGCATAGACGTAGCCAGGGGGGGCCCAAGGGGCCCGGCCCTCCCAATTAAAATACCACCAATGATAAAAAATAATGACAACATAGCCTAGCGATGTTTAGTTGCAGTTACGGACAACGAGGGAGCCCCGGGGCCCCTAACCGACAACCAGGGAGCCCCAGGGCCCCTAAATAACGATCTGGGGCCCTAACCGACAACCAGGGGGCCCTGGAGCCCCTAACTAACGACCAAGGGTCCCCAAGGCCGCTAACTAACAACCAGGGGGCCGTGGGGCTGCCAACCAACAAACAGGGGTCCCCGGGGTCCCTAACTGACAAACGAGGGCTCCGGGGCCTCTCACTGACAAACAGGGGCTCTGGGGCCCCTAACTGACAACCACGGGGCCCCAGGGCCCCTAACTAACGACCAGGGTGCCTCGGGGCCCCTAACTGGCAACAAGGGGACCCCAGCGCCCCTAACTAACGACCAAGGTTCCCCGGGGCCCCTAACCAACAACCCAGGGCACCTAACCGACAACTAGGGGGCCGCAGAGCCCCTAGCTGATAACTAGGGGGTCCTGGGGCCCCTAACTGATGACCAAGGGTCCCGGGCCAGGGGCCCTGTGATTCAAATTTTTAACAATATACATGCAAAACCTGTGAAAAATGTAAGAGTTTTGTCCTAAAAGTTGCAACCCCAGGCCCTCGTTTAACGTTATTATGAACTTAATGCTATTACCCAGGCGTTAATGCAAACCCGCAATTGAAATACTACCAATGATAAATATAATGAGAGCATAGCCAGTCCGGAATTGCAGTTTCTTTAGTTTAGGATTTACGCGTACAAAAGTAAGTAATAATAATGACGACCACCTGTCCACGTCATAATAATGTCATGCAATTCCTGGAGGTTTGAAAAAGCTGTCAAGTGACTTCACTCGAGTTTTCCACGTTTAGGAAAAAAAGGTAGTTTAGTTTTGCTTTAAAAGTTTTTTTTTATAAAAGAACTTAAGGGCGCGATCTTATCTCAAAATCATTGGCGTAGCCAGGGGGGGAGGGAGCACAGGGGGCCGGAGCCCCCTCAATTGAACTGCCAGCAATGACAAAAATTTGACAAAAACCATGTTTCTTCATTTTCAGTTTCTTTTATCATCTTTGCGTACAACAGTACACGTGTACAACAGTAATTAACAATAAGTAATATTGACGACCAGGGGGCCCAGCGCAACCCCTTAATTCAGTTTTTTACACCAATTTAAACGTATAACCAGGGTGAAATCAAGAGTTTTTGTCCTGAAAGTTGCTACCTCAGGCCCTCATCTAAACTTTTTATGAACGTAATGCAATAACCAGAGCCGTATTTGCCATGTAACACAGTGCCAGAGCCCAGCGCTCAAATAGTAAGATTTTTTATGGTCTTCACTTACATTTGGCCGGAAGATGTTGCAAAAACCCCCTAAATGCCAGGGGCCCCGCGCAATGTAAATCCGACCCAGAAATAACATGTTTAGTAAGCGTAACCATCTATTGTACCATGTTTCAATAACGATTCAACTCCGCCTTACCAGTTTTTACGCACAAAATATTAAAAAAAATAGCTAGGGAAACTGCTCATGAAACAAATTATTGAATTTTAATTGAGGGGGCGTGGGTCCCCTGGCCGTACATGCACTCCTATAGCTAATTAACTTCATGACAAAACAAAAATCTTGAAGGAAAATCTTCGAGCGGATTACTATTTATTGCTAAAATATTGCAGGTGGCAATGTGCCTTACTTACCCCTACATGGACCAAATCACTTATAATTAAAATTTTACACCATAATGCAAGATTTTAAACGTGTTTTGAACTTTAATTGCTAGTAAAAGAAGGATTGAACCGATAAATTTTTTCGATTGGCTTTCAAAATGTTAAAAATCTAGTTCTTTCAAATGGCTGTGAACACGTGCGAAATGTGATCCAATGGGATTAAAATAGCTTTTTTTCCAAAAACATACAAAAATTGCCTAGCGGCTGGGGTCTTAGCTCCCAGACCCCCATAGCCGCCGGCGGTTGGGGGCTCCGCCCCCAGACCCCTCGTCTGTGATACGTGTGAGAATACTAGCTTACTCAACACGTCTCCTAAGTTAGACATTCGCACTTTCTAACCATTAGTTTTCGCTCTTTCTCTTTACCAAAATCCTGGTTAAATGCCAACGGGCTACAAATTCTGATCTTCCATTCTACGATATCTTTTCCCCACAAAAAGTTCCTTTTTTGAAAATTTCTGATGACGTCATTGCATGTGATTTGTGGTTTGGGCCCCCCCAATCAAAAATCCTGGCTACGCCTATGATGGTGAGTTTGCACTTTGTAGCATAGTAATAAAAACATTATTGTTACGCTAGACTATGATTTAGACTGAAATGTATCTGACAGCTTGATTTTTTTGAGATCGCTAGAATACGAAACAGTCTTCTCTTATTTTAATCAGCTTAAATCTGTTGTGCTGATTAATGCGCAGCGAAACGATTCATTGCAGTAGCCTAATACCGGTGTTGCTTTACGTTTAAACTGGGACGGCGTCACTAACGACGCTAAGGCTATCAACGGACAATACTAAAAGGCAAAAATAGAAAAAGGCGGAAATCGTGCTGAAAGGCCGTAAAATAGGAAAAGCCAAACCCTAACTCTCACCTTAATCCTAACCCTAATCTTTTCTACTTTCAATTCCTTTCAGCACGATTTCCGCCTTTTGCCTTTTTCAATTTCTCCCTTGTTGCTCCTATCAACGTCAGGGTTGCCAATAAAAATTATTAGAACTTGTAGCTTTACAGGCCCGGACGACGTGTTTGAAGTAAAATATCAATGGAACGGCTGGGTCAAAAAGGATGGCGTCAACACCAATCTAGTCTGATACGATTCGCATACCTCCATTGATTTTGCCTTCAGTCCGCGTCTAATTTTACGCCTCTTACTGTTTAAGTATTGCGATTTGGTGTAGCTGACGTAGATGACGGCATATAGTCTTCCGCTGCTTCCTGCCTGCGTACTGTTTAATGTCTGGTAAAGTAAACTTAACTTGGCTTAAATGCTTGCGTCTTGGGGTTAAATTTTTTAGGTGACTTGATTTTACGGTTTACTTTTCTAAGCATATCCGTAAACGCTTAGCGGCCTGATGTGCATCCCGACCCTGGTTTAAGAAACACTGGCTTCAGGCTTAGAATGCGTTGAATTGCTTACAATGCAAGCGTTCGTGGTTTTGAAATTGATATGACTAGCCTAACTACTTGATGACCTCATGGGTTCAGAGGTGTAAACTTTGGATGCTAAAGCTGGTCTTTTGAAACATGCACCAGTAAACTTTCGGTATCTAAAAACTTCAACGTACTGCCAATGATGAAGTTAACTTTAGTCACGTAGGTGGGATTGAATGTTATTATTCCTTTTTGCATTATTGTCGGTTTCTTGTAGTTACATGATGTTCGTAAAAAGTATTTTTAGTAAGTAGAAATGGGGGGCACAAGCAGCCTTTTGGGGGCAAGACCAGCATCAACTGAGTATAAAGTATGGTTTTGCCTATAGCTTACTTGCACATATACAATAATTTCACTTTATGTTTTAAATTTAAACTATTAATTAAAATAACAAAAGTAGGGTATCGTGTCACCTGTCGCAATGAAATTTATCCAGTTTCCAAATAATTCTGTTTCAATAGTTGGTTGAATATGGCGACTTAGCAAGCTGCTCACTCCTCCCTCCAATTAGAGATATCACGTTTTACACCGGCAGCTGTTGGCTACTACTTGAATTGATCGTCTCCCAGGAAGATACTTCTAAAAGTTTTGCTGATACTAAAGCAACTGTAGCGTCTTACGTGGTACTTTATCAACCAGAATTTGCAGTCATTGTTTGACTAAAATAGTCCCACCTTTAATCCGTTTCAATGATATTATGATAAAATAAGACTATAATTCTTGAAAGCGAAAAACACTATTAAGGCTCAGAAGAACTGTGAGAAATACAAGATAAGACTAAACCATGCAGTATTACGTTGACTCCGTCAGTAGAACCACAAGGAAGAACCATAAAAGATTATTTTAAACTTAATATTACCGACATTTTGTGAATGTGGGCAAAAAATCCTTTTAAGGTGGGCAAGAAACTGTTTGGGTGGGAAAATCCTTCCCGAAAAAATCTTAAAAGAAACCCTGATATGGATAATTATGGAATATCTGATGCACTTCCGAACATAGCAAATGAGAAAATTGGTTTTGTGCTGAAGCGACTGTCGGAATTAGGAGTCGAAGATTCTGGTGATTTGGAAAACGTTGAAGTGGATGACTTGACAAGCGATGGGCTTTTGAAACCAATTCAAGCCAGAAAACTTGTAAAAAGATGGCAAAAAGGTATTTATTAATATATTTATGTATGTTTATTCATTTACAAATTCATAAAAATAATATTTAAACCCTGAGCTCAGAAATATTAATACAAGGAAAAAAACAAGAGAGTCAACCAGCTTATCTACTTTTGCTATCTTTTAAAGTACTCTTTTCGTTTGCGCGTTTTAAATAGCCTTTTTTTTGCTTCGTGGAGCTTTCTTATCACTATTAAAAAAGCAGTCATTCGATAATCCACCAACCCACATAACCTCTTTTATTCCACTTCCATGAAGAACTAAACGGTTTTCGTCAAGCACTCTTGAAAGCACAAGTCCTGCGAGGTTCTAAGACTGAGAGTTTTGTGTGGTCCGCGCCTGCACCTCCGAATAATTCAAAAAATCATAAATAATGCTCGACGTTTTTGTACAGTACTAAGTAATAAACATTAAACAGCGACGCAATCATAAAAGACTTAAGAGACTAATGCCTAACACTTTAGCTAAACTAATATACAAGCTTTAGGCGGTGAATCATCCACCAATTCCGGTGGTTTACAATAGCTAAAATTGAACTATAATTTTTGATATTTTTTGCTTTGATTTTGGGGCTGCGTTTGCAAAGATATTCAACAAATACAAAAAGATGTCCCCCCTAAAAAAGTTTTTGGAAACTCAGAGTTTTGATCTTCCCGCCATAACCACAGTTCTCTAAACTATTAGGCCTACTGTAGTCTTATTAAACTATTAGGCCTAAACTAATAAACTATCTCTAAACTATTAGGCCTACCACAGTTCTCTAAACCATTAGGCCTACTGTGGTTTTGGCGGGAAGAACAAAACTCAGAGTTTCCAAAAACTTTTTTCGGGGGGACATCTTTTTGTATTTGTTGAATATCTTTGCAACCGCAGTCCCAAAATTAAAACAAAAAATATCAAAAACTGTAGTTCAATTTTAGCTATTTTAAACCACTGGAATTGGCTGGATGATTCACCGCCTTTAATGTACCGGTTACCACCAGACATCAAATCGTAAGGGTACGAGCGAGCCTTCAGTTTGTTTCAAAGAAAAATTTAGTAAGCGGCCAGTTGGTTCACACAAACAGTCGTTATCTTATTGCCACAATAGTCTTCTTTTACTTTAGTTAAATGTCGGGTTGGCAATTAAAAAGTTATTGGCTTCCGGTTAATTTACACGCCTGGCAATACGTCGTTACTAATCGTTCGTAAAAAAGGCACTCAAAAATAATTTCCGTTTGGGTTATAACAATCTACTCATCGGTCACCCAGTCTGACGCAATATTTGCAAGTTCAGTACAGTAAAATCCAAAAGATGATTGTGCTGTTTAGTTGGACAGACGTAGAGTCACTGACTCATACTTGAGTAAAGGCAAAATGCTTATTGGCCGCTACAGCCTGTAAGTGTAAGAACTTCACGTGTGTCTGTGTAGTACCAATCTCTTTATAATAAAAATATACTGTATTGCTTTAGTTCTTAATGATGGCAAAGTATTTTACATTGAATAAGCTGCTTTAACTTGTTCAGGTTTGTACTATATAGAGCGTCAATAATGTGCCAGTATATCAGTTTTGCATTTGATTACCATTTTGATTCAATATTACTGCTAGCAGCAAAGAGGAAATTTGGGCGACTTATTGTTATTAGATACAGTAAGATCTAGTATATGACGTTACTGCATCTGTGCCATGCTTTGAATTTTCGTTGAATAATCAGATTCAGATTAAGCGCTAATCTGCTAAATAAGCATTCTATCAGGTTCTCAGCTTCATAGGCGTAGCCAGCAGAGGTGGACTCGAGGACACAAGGTTCGAGGCCAAGGCCAAGGACAGTCCCTCTCGAGGCCAAGGACAGGAATGCGCGAGGCCGAGGACCAAGGACACAAGCGCAAGTGTTCTCAAAAAAAAAAATTCTTCAAAAATTTTTTTCAGGCGATCTCAAAAAAAATCTTCAAAATAATTTTTCAGGCGTTCTCCAGCATAAAACGTCTTCCAAAATTTCTTTTCAGGCGATCTTCAAAATTTCAACAATTCAAAAAAAAATGCTGTCCTCGAGCCGAGGACAGGGCAATTTTCGAGGACTTGAGGCCTCGAGGCCAAGGCCAAGGACTTGACCTTCGAGGCCAAGGCCAAGGACGTCCTCGAGGACTCCACCTCTGGTAGCCAGGATTTTCGATTGGAGGGCCCAAACTGGAAATCACCTGCAATGACGTTATCAAAAAATTTTGAAACGAGGGCCTTTTTATGGACAAAGATGCCGTAACATGGAAGATCAGAAGCTGGGACATGGATTTGCATGTAAACTGAATTTTGCTAAAGAGGGAGGGCTTGACCAAAAGTTAAAAAGTTTTCCAAAAATGTCTAACTTTGGAGATGTGGTAAGCAAGCTTGAGTAACAGAAGCGTATCACAGACGGGGGTTTGGGGGCGGAGCCCCCAGCCACCGGAAGCTATGCGGATCTGGGGGTGAAACCCCCAACTACTGGACAATTTTTTCAAATTTTTTGAAACCATTTGGATCACATTTTGCACGTTTTTAGAGCCGTTTAAAATAATTAAGATTTTAAGATTTGAAAGCCAATTGAAAACACTACATTGTTTAGGCCTAGTCTTTTTTTTACTCACAGATCAAGTCCACAACACCTTTAAAATCTTGGGTTTTAGGATTAAATTTTGTAAGTGACTTTACCCAGAAGTGGAAAAGCAAGGTACATTGCTTCTTGCAATATTTTAAGCAGAAAATAAAAATTCACTTAAAGATTTACCGTTGAGATTTTTGTTTTGTCATGAAAATAACCAGTTTTAGGAGTACATGTACGCTCAGGGAGCCCAGGTCCCCTAAATTCAAATTCAATAATTTGTTCGATAAGCATTTCCCCTTCCTAATTTTTTTTTTTTTCGAAAGTATTTTGTCACGTAAAAACTGACAATATGGAGAGGTGGTTTGTTATTTAAAGTAGGTACAATAGATAGTTTCAGTCATGGTAGGGCATTACGCTCACAAGAACGCTAGATGATGGACTGAAGTACCAATTTTTAGGACAAAAACCTGAATTTTTTCTTGGTTATACATTTAAATAGGTAAGCAAAAATTTGAATTGAGATGGCCCGGCCCCCCTGGTTGTTAATATTATGAAGATAGTGGCTTACGCGTGTGCTGCTGTACGCGAAAATGCTAAAAGAAACTGAAACTGAAGAAACAATTGGCTTTGTTGTCTTTATTTTCATCATTGGTGACATTTTATCTAGAGAGGCCCCAACCCCCTGCCGGCCCCCCTCTCTGGCTACGCCAATGCCCAGCTTTGTTATCTGATTTTTATCCATGCTGTCCACCTTTTAGTTAGTGAAAACGCGAATTTCTCTCAGTTTTGGAGTGAAGCTGAAATGGTTGATGCATTCCATGGCAGGCTTAGGAAGAATTGTTACCCCGGTCTGTTTCGAGCTTAAAGTTTCGTGAAGATTTTAAGCAAAAACACAAAGTAACAAACAAAACACAATATAGAAATTTTTCCATATTTTCATGTTCTCACTGTCAGGGATGTGGAAGCTGGAAGCGAAAGTGGTAATTTTTTGTTGAAGGAGAAGCTGGAAACGGTAGAAGGGTACTGATTCCGCTTTTACTTTGGCCATTTATATCGAACGTCAAAACTTGAATGTGGTGCAATTTTTAAAAAAAATATATGATGAAAAGTGAATGTTTGCTCGACCATCATTTGCAAAGAAACAATTTTAAAGGATTGTAGTTCATTTAAATCTGAGGCAGCCCCCACACTTATCGACTCAAAGATGAACTATGTAGCAACCAACTCATTTTTTAAAATATAAGTGTTCATTATTAAAATTATGCGTTTTCATGTGTTCAAAAATTTTCTATTTTAGTCTTAAAATTTAAAGATTTTCTCAAAAAAAATTTTAGATAGGCTTTGCCCTTTCTTTTGGAACATATTCGTATAACGCAGCATTTACCAACACAAACAAAGTTTCTAGTTCCAGCATATTAATTTCTTTTTCTACGATAACATATTCTTGAAAAGCAAACAGAGGAGAGCATCAAAACTTCTCTTAAACTAAGTTTAATATTGTATGACTTTTAAGCAGGATGTTATAATGCTTGTCTTAATTATTGCTAAATACCGTTTGCGAGAAGACTTATTCTGATATGGCACTCTGTATAGCTTGAAATGTTTCTTTTTTTGCTATCCTAAAAATACACGTGTTTCCAGCAAAGTTTTGGAGCCTACTACATGCACAAACAAGTTATTAAAACAAAAAAAAGAAATTCTGCAAATGTGAAAGCTTCGACCCAGGGCTACCTAACTATTACCTAGTAAAGATTTGCGCTTAGCAGCGCAGATGCAGTTGAAATAGGTTATTGTTCTGAGTACTTGGAAATCCGTCCCCAGACCTCAAATAATCGCTCATTTTTTTAAACTTCTGGGTGAACGTTCATAGAATTTGGCATCAACTAAAACATATAGTGACCAAAGAATTAATTGGAATTTTTGCTTCAGGGACGCTCCAAATTCTAATTTCAAACTACGACCATGCACAAATCCTTGCGATAACAAACCACTGAATGCAATTAAATGATTTGGTTCTATAGGATGGTTTTAAGATGATGATAACAAAGTTGTTTTATCTTGACTAACCTGGAAAAATTTTAGCTTCAAAGTTTAAGATCAAAAAATTTTAAGCAAAAATTACTTCATCAAGTGGTGGAAGCGGAAGCGGACGTGCTGAGGGCGGAAGCGATTCAAAAATTGCCGCTTCCACATCCCTGCTTACTGTATGTAGAATAGTATTTAATTTAATGATCAGCTATAAACAGTATCCACAGTCGTGTAGGCACCATCAAATCTTTGATTACAGCCGAAGACATAACTGTTTCGGAATCGATATTAGTCTTTGATTCCTCGTCAGTATAGCTAGGACTACAAATATAAACATGAGCGTAGAAAAGCAAGGAATCGCAAATTAACCAGATCATAACACAATTTTTTTCCGAAAATATTGAGCAATCACAATATTACAAGGGATGATTATAGTAGATCAATTCAAAAGAATTTCCAATAGCATGTCTTAGACACTTAGACGATATTCAGTTTTAGACAGTTGTTTCACCCAGTTTTAGGGGGCTTCAGTAAGGCTGTAGTTCAATTCAAAGTAATTTTCTGCAGCATGCCAAGACAGTTGTTCCGCCCAATCTCAGGGCTCTTCAGTAAGGCTAGCATTGCCAAAATGACAAATATCACCAGTGATAAAGTTCTTCAAAACTTTCATCTTTACCAATTTATCAATGAATGAATGAATTTTCACCGATTATGTTTATATTGCTGATTCTCACTGATTCTAGTTTTGAGCTGTTTCGGCCCTGTTGGAGAAGTAGTCATTTTAGGCGAGCAACGAGGAGAGCAGAGAGTATTGATACCGTTTCATTTTTTAAGTTTGTTAGCTTAGTTTTGCTCTAGTTCTGAATTTTGGCACTAGTTTTGAGTCTTTCAGCCAACTAGAGACGTATCCATGTAGGGCGAGCCATGAGGAGAGTAGAGAGTAAGTTGGTCTATCGTTCTTTTGAGAGATGTAAAGCAAGATTTGTACATTAGTCGGTAAAGATTTGATTTATAGCAGATAGTTTCAGTCGGTAAAGATTTAATTAATAGCTTGAGTTTGGTTGGGAAAGATTTTTCAGTTAAAATTTACTTGTTTTGGCTAAAATTGATGAGTAAAGATTTATTAACAAATTTGTGTTGCTGGCATAACCAGAAAAGTGCTCAATGTTCCCATAAGGTC